>VBSM01002608.1:118679208-118712148 GCA_008086735.1 Cheirogaleus medius | reverse complement strand
GCCTCCCAGAGAGCTAGGATTACAGGCGTGAGCCACCGCGCCCGGCCTAAAAACCTTTTTAATATGAAAATTTCAAACCTATATAAAAGTAGAGAGAGGGATTTTAATGGCAAAGACACAGCCCCCGGAGAGGGAAAGGGCTGGCTCCAGGCTGCACAGCAATCTGTGCAGTTCCCAGTCCAGGGCTCACTGCGGTTCCCACTGTGGGCCTCAGTCCTGGACAGCACCAGGCCACCAGCCTAGAGCATTGTCCCCACAGCAGACAGGCTGCTCAGGGAACTACTCCCAGGTGAGCCGTTTTGTGAATGCTCTGGGATGCGGAAGGCAGGGAGACCCTTCTCCCTCTATAGCTGGTGATGCCTCGTGTCAGCAGAATGTGCCTTAGAGGAGGAAGAGGGTTAAACCCCAAATCGTCCGTGTAGTTCCTAACAGCATAAGCTGTGAGGAGCAGCGGAAAGGACTATCTGGTTTGGATGTCCAATTCCCAGCTACCTTCTAGGCCACAGTGACAAGGAGAGTCTAGAACCAGGACGGCTGATGGGTCTGGCTATAGGCCAAGCCTTCTAAGCTGGCTGTGGCTGCCCAAGACGCCACACCCAGACGTCTTTGAGGCTCAGGAAGAAGAGCTGCAAAATATGACTGCAGTGCAGGGTAGATCCAGGCCATGGGGACCTGAAATGTGTATGATTTGGGGGCCTCTTTAAGCAAAGGAAGACAAGATTACAAATACGAGTTTAGATATAGGGCCACAGAAGGGTGTGGGCAAGTGTGGTGTCCTGGGGCATAAGCTGTCACCAGTGGTAGCCTGAGGTCTGGGATCAGGCCCCAGGACTTCTGCCTGGTGTTCCCTCCCATGGGGTGGGCCTGGGCAGTTCCCCTCTCCTGGCCTGCCTCGGGCTCCCCTCCCCTCCTCGGGAGTGTGGCTGGCCACCGTTCACTTAGCGGGGAGACTTTATTAAACTTGCACGTGTGTCTGGGAGGTAAGGGTGTGCTGTGGGCAGGAGGGAGATGATGATGCGGCTCATGCCCCTGGGGAGATATTGAAACCAGAGAATAAGGAAAACCACCTGTATGATCAAATGCTGCATTATGAGGCTCAGGAGTTTAAAAAAGGAGAGCCGGTGCAGACCCTCACTCTCAAAGCGTGGTCTGAGGACCAGCAGCATCCCATCGCCAGGGAACGTGCTAGAAACGCAGAGTCCTGGGCTGGCCCCAAGTCTGCATGTGGGCACATGACACTCGGAGAGATGCAGTTGTACAGAGTTCTGCAGCTGCAGTCAGGAGTACCGGCTCCACCTGTGACTTCCTTCGTGACCTTGGCAAGTGCCTCCCTGGCCGAATGAGGAGGGGGCTGTGCAGGGTCAGCTCTGGCCTTCCATGGCTGTGACTGCGGTTAGGGGAGCACCTCCACCTTCCCCGGGGGACTGCACGTCAAGCCATGCCTTCTCCTGAAGAGCCAAGGGGAGGGCAGGGGCGCGGGTCCTCAGTGGCATCACCATCGCCCTTTCTGTGGCTGCCCCAGCCCCAGCCAGCTGCACCCTGCCCTGCAAGCCTCCAAGGGGCCTGGCTGGGGGACTGGGGGAAGGTTTCCAGCCACCTCCAGCCTGCAGTCCTTCCTCATCCCGGGGCAGCCTGAGCCCCAGGCCCTGTGTAGAAGCGCAGAGCAGCACTTTGAGGGGCACTGGTCAGAGCCCCTCCCTGTCTCCTGGGCTCCAACAGTGACATCACTGTCCTTTGAGTTCTCCTGGAGATTTTCCTCTTTGAGATTTGGACCCCATCGCCCCTCTCCCAGGGCTGCGTGTGGGCGTTGCCTGCGAGGTGAGGGCTCCAGGATGAAGTGGGCAGCCTGCTCCCAGGCTGCAGCTGATTTTGCTCGCAGGCCTTTGCTGCAAGTCAGGCGAATCCTGCATCCTCCACTGATGTCACTGTCACCCAACTGGTGCCAGACCTGTAGAAGCCGGGCCCTGCGACCCTCACCTGGCTTTCAGGCCATGGGGCAGAGGGCCTATTCTATCTGCCCCTAGCCAGGGCCTAGTAACAGGGGCCCAAGGCTGGGGCTGCTCCTCTCCAGTTGGCCTGATCTCGGACCCTTTTCAAAATTCCCCTGGGAAGGGACCGAGGGGCAGCCTGTCTGACTCCCGCCGGCTCCCCCTGAAAGGCAGCCGGGAGCTGGGCCAGCACGGGCGCAGGAGGCGATTTGGCGGGGAAGGAGGCCGGCTTTGTTTCCAGAGTCGGCTTTCCCGGGCCGGCACTGGGGAACATGTTGTCCCAATTAGGAGCCCTGTGTTGTGTTGTGTGTGTTTTCATGGTTTTGGAGGGAGAGGTGGGGAGGGAAGGTTCCTGTCAGTCCTGTGGCAGGCAGGGCTTAACCAAGGGTGACCCATCTCTGGTGCTAGCCTGCATCATTGGCCATCCTGGACAGCCCATCCCCGACTCTCTCTCTGCTTTCTGGACAGGGATGTGGTGACCCGTGAGCCCTGGGTTCCCGTGGGGCGGGGGAGAATCATGGCCCTGCCTTCAGTGCCTGTCTGATGGGAGGGGGTAGGGCAGGCCTCTTCCTGGCCAGGGCCTGGGCATCAGAGTCCTCTTGGCAGCCAGTTGGAACTCAGGAGTGGGCCCTGGATTGACGGGGGAGAAGACGAAGTGATTAAGGGGCCTCATCTCCAGGCAGGAGGGTGAGAGTAGAGTGTCAGGAAGGGTTGGCTTGCCTGATTGGTGAGAGTACCAGGCAGGGCGGAGTGTTGAGCCCTGTGTGGGATGGTGGGTGGCGGGGGCACAGTGCAGGCAGGTGGTTGAGGAGCGATGGGTCCCCTTTCCCAGCACCCTGCCGCCCAGCAGCTCAGCCCCATACTCTGAGCCCCACATCCAGGACCGCTGCTTTAGCTGTGCCCGCCCTGACGCGTCACCATGTGTTCCTGCCTCCTCCCTCCCTCTAGAACTATGCTGCCATGAAGCTGGTGAAGCCCTTCAGCTGAGGACTCTCCCACCCTGGAGGAAGGGGTGTGGGATGCCCCCCGGCCCGGCACTGGCCTGTCTCCTCCGCGCAGCTCAGCTGAGCTCCTCCGTACCTCCAAGGCCTGGCCGTCCTGACCGTCAAGGTGGGCAGACAGACAGATGGACTCGCACGTGCTCCAAGAGTTGCTAATGTCAATCCTGGGATCACCCCACTTTCGTCATTTCTCCCCCAACCCAACCCTTTTTTGGATTAGCTTGAATGTATTTCGGTATAAAACAGTTTGAACCACAAAGCAGTGTCGGTGTGTGTGTCTCGACAGTATCTGAATGGGGTGTGACGTGCAGGGTGGGCCGGGGGAGGCAGTCGGGGTGTGGGGTGTGTGCGCCATTTTTGGGTCAGCCTTTTGGAGGCAGGAGCGGCCAAGAAGCAGTGGGTGGGGCACCGTGGAACTGTTTATGCTTTTATGAGACTGGTTGGGGAGTCGGGTGGGCTTTGAGGCTTGGGGTCTGGGTTGTCTAAAGACCCAGCACCTCCTGCCGCCCTCCTGCCCAGGACTGCCCCCTCTCCCCTGCCCACTCCTCACTCAGGCATCTCCCCTCCCTTTTCTAGGATGTTCTTTGCTTACATGGGAAGTTACCTGTGTGGTCTGGTTTCTTCAACTACGCTGGGGAAAAGGTTCCACTTTATAAAAAGGGAGCACCAAGGAAAGGGCTGGCCGGAAGTTCTCCAGGCAAGGGGGTCACTGGACTTCTGGCTTTGACCTTGTCCCCCATGCTCTTGGGATTTCTTGGGATTCTCTCCCTTTGTTTCCTCACTCTGCTTTAAGATCTGATCTGGGCAAAGATACCTTTTTCTTGTGGTCTGAAGCTTGGCCTTAGCCATGGGCCTGACATTTCCCGCAGGAATCAGGCTTAATCTACAGGAGCAGCAGGAACATACTTGGAGAAAAAGCTAAGAGCTTGAAAACATCGTGTTTCCAAGAGAGAGTCCTCTGCTTCTCTTGCCCGAGGGGCTGGAACTTGTGAGCGCAGCGCTGGCAGCCTCCTCTCCAGCGTTGTACTCACGAAATAGGAGACCAGGAGGCGTCTCCTCTTTCCCGCTGTGAGCGGCTCCCTGGCCGGGGTCCCAAGGCCCCAGAGATCCTTCCAACCCGCCTTGGCTGTTCACGGCACCCTGGGACCCAGGCTGAGGCACTGCCACGTCCCCATCTGATTGGCAGGACTAGGGGTGGTGGAGACAGGGTTGATGTCCCACCCTGTCCCCACGGTTACTGCCTGCGTGAGGGAGCTGCCCCTTGAAAACAAGGCAATTCTTACTTCAGGAGAGCATCAGGCTGGAGGTGGCCTGAGCCCTGAGAACATGGGTGGCCAGCCCCGAGACCCTGATACCCAAACCCCGGAGCCAGGGACCACACCTCGCATAGAGCACACAGCAGGGACCAGGTCACAGCTTTTCTGGCAAGGTTGGTCTGGTGACGAGCCTTCTCGGGGCGCCTGCTGAGTGTGCCTGTGTGGAGGGCTCAGCCTTCGGAGAGGGCTGGATGGGATGAAGGAAGGAGTGGGGCTGCCGCTTCAGGAGGTGCTGAGAGCTTTTTAGGATAAGGGAGGCCTGAGAATATTTGAAGGTAGGGAGGAAGAGGCCACTGGATAGGGCAAGAGCAAAGACACAAGAGAGAATATGGGCTAGTGAATGGAACCAGTTTCTGCAGAAGGAGAGGAGGGTGTTAGTTTTGGAAAGAAGGTTCACTTTTTCTTCCAAGCACAGAAAGGCAAGAGGAAGTAAATACATCCCACACAACCAGCAGCTGGGTTAAGAGTTTTGGGCATCATTGTGCTAATTTTTTCATTTATTGCTTTGTTTTGTTCTTGATGCTCTGGGTTGCAAGTAATATTAATAGAAAATCCCACTCAAGCTAATCAAGGGAATTTAATGGCTTTATGGAAATGAAACATACAGAAGGACTGGCTTCGGGCTAGTCTAACTCCTCCACTAGGTCCCCGAGAGCTTGTGTTCTCAGGGCTGGCTTCTGTCTAAAGCTGCTCGATAGAGCTGGGCTTGCAGCTGCTCCCTAGGACCACATAGGGCACCACACAAAACTCAGGGGGCAATGGGGAACGGATGGTGAGGAGACACCATGTCCTTAGTGTACCTTGAGATACTGCTGTGGCAGTCCTAGAGCAGGTTCTGAGGAAGCAGCACTGAGTACATGTGACTCCTGGCCTTCCAGAGCTCCCAGCGTGGCAGGGAAAGTGTTCCCCATGACAGTCTCAGAGAAGCAGCACCACTACCCTGGGAGAGGAAGGGGCAGCGAACTCTCTCAAGAAGGGATATCATTTGAGCTGAGCGTTGGACTAGCCTAGTGGCAAAGAGGGGAGAGGTGTTCTCAGGGGTAGAGATGGAGGCCGAGTGGTGGAGCTGTCGGAGAGCTCGGCTAGTTCAGGGCATGTAGAGAGACAGTGAGCCTGGAGGGAAGCGGCCCAACGCAGGACAGGGAAGAGGACTGGAAGGGTGAAGGTGTGAAGGGCCTTGCGTGTGCAGCTGAGGAGTTTGAACCTCATTCTGGAGGCAGTGAGGAAGCACAGAAGGACTCAAAGCTGGGCTGACCTTGATCAGAATCATGTTTCTCTTTGGAAAAAATCTAGCTTAGTTTTTATCCTGGGAGACAGACAGGAGTCCTTTTGGGGGCACATGAGTGGACTTCAGGTATATAAACGTTATGACAGGGTCAGGGTCCAGTGATCTCACCCAATTCTCAAAGGCAGGGTAAAGGTGATTCACTAGAGGGAACAGAGTATGCAAAGACAGATCATAACCAGAAACTGGTTCGAAGATCTATAGGAATTTCCACATGGGCACAGGGCAGTGGTTCTCAACCAGGGGCAATTTTGCCCTTGAAGGCACATTTGGCAGTGTCTGGAGACAGTTTTGATGGTCACAACTGGTGAGGCGAGGTGGAGGGTGATATTGGTGTCCGGTAGCTGCAAAACATCCTACAAAGAACAGGATAGCACCCCCCATATCCCCTAACAAAGAATCGTCCAGTCCAAAATGCCAATAGTGCTGGTATGCATACAGCATAGAGACTGTGGCATAGAGATAGTGGCTTCCAGAGATACTAAGCAGTTAGACTTGGTAAGACTTGAGGGTTGACTGGTTGGGGCTGCGGGGGTGGGGAGTGGGGGGGTGAGAAGGGAGATATGTTCTAAGTGGCTCCCAATTGTCTGGCCTTATGAGTGGTCCCATGGTGGTGCCATTCATCAAGTCAGTTTTGGACAGGTAGGTTCAAACATGTTTAGGGCACAGTCAAAACATTCTTCTTTCCCTTCCCAAAGTTGTAAGAAGCATTGTCTACACTTGCTGTCTCCATGTCTTCACCTTGCACATACTCCTCCACATACTGTGATTAAACTAATCGCAGCAAATCCCTTACCCTTGCCAGTGACTGCTTTAGGAAGAGACATGTGACTCAGCTGTGGCCAATGAGATGTGAGGGGAAGGTGATGGCAGTGGTGGTCATGAGAGGGACTGGACACTTCTAGGATGGTCTTCTCTCCAATAAAAAATAGGACACACAAGGAGAGAACACTCTCATCTTCTGCCTCTTAATCCTGTTGTGGAAAAATATAATGGCTGGAGCTGTGGCTGCCTTCTTATGATCATGAGGGCATGGCCCTGAGGAAGAAGGCCAACACACAGAGGCTGGGAAGGACCTGGTTATTAATGAAGCTATAGAGAAAGAACCAACCCTGGAAATTTGCTGCCTGCAGGCGAGACATGTGGAATCACAAATTCCTTACTGTTTAAGCTATCATTTTGGGGTCCTGTGTTATCGATGCTCAGAACATCCTTCATTCTGCTCCTCTGAAACCTGTTTTCACTGCCATCACCAATAAACACAGCTGCCACGCACAGGCACCACATCTGAGACAGCATACGTTTATTATTTATTATAACAATTTTCCCACAGATGGCGGTAAAGCGTTTTGTTCTAATAAAATCAGTGTGTTAACAGTAGTTTTCTGATAGAAGTAAATTACCTTGAGGAAGGGGCACCTTTTTCTAATTCACACAAGAACACCGTCTAGTCCTGGCCGTTAAATCTGTGGTCGCTCACCCTTCGCGACTCTCAGCGACGGCTGGCTGCTCTGACGTCCTCTGCTGCTTGGTGAGCCCTCTGTCTGGCCTTGGCTTCCAAGACACCAGAGTTGCTGGCTCTCCTCTCCTTGCAGCCTGGCCTTCTCAGCGTCCCTCTGTGGCTTGTTCTCGGGCCCTGGTCTGCTCACACTGGCTACCTCCTAGGCAACCCCACCCACTCCTCTGGCTTCCTTTGGCCTCTGGAGGCTAACGACCCTCGGACCCCCAGCCTTAGCCGAGCTTCAGCCCCCTGCCACAGGCAAGTTACCTGGCTGCTCACCTGCTGGGTGTCACCCCAGGGCGACGCGCTCCTCCCATGAACTCAAACTCTTCTGCTCAAAATCTCCATCCTCCACCCTGTAAAATAGTTTCTGCTCTGTTCTTCCCTCCATCTCTCTGGTCACTGGAGCAGCATCTGTGGGAGGCACCCTGAGTCCTGCCCTGTCTCCCCCGAAATCGAGAACCCACCACCAGAGCCATCAGATGCTGCTTCTCGAATCTCTCTGAATCAAACTACTTCTCGTCCCACCTCCACTTATGATCAGGCCCCCAGCAGGCCAGGGGTGTTGGAACCCCAGCATGACTGTGATTCCTCGTCCTCATGCGGTCAGATGTGAGCCTTGGGAGGAAGGCAGAACATGCTGGTACAGGCCCCCAAGGCCACCCTTGCTTACCATTCCCGCTCACCTCTTGCCTTTCCTCTGGGTGTCCCGGCTGGCCTGCCTGAGGCCAGTTGCCAACCCACTCAGCGCAGTACTTCTTCTGTTATGGGGCTTGTTAACACTCCCCTGGGACCCGCAGACTTGACCGTCCCGCCCTCACCCCGTAGTCTGCGCCCCCGGGGCTGAAATCACATCTCCAGCCTTAATGAGATGTCTGCTTCCTTCACTGAAGGGACTTTACTAAGTGTTTCATTGCAAGTTCTCTTTAAATAGCCAGGTCCTCAGAGCCATTTCAAGTAGGGTTTTATGTTCCGAAATTCAGTTAGTTCTCAACATTTGAGACCAATTCTTGCGGCAAGGTGGAGAATAAATCTCATCTGTTAAAAAGTGGTCCAGGAAAACTTGATAAGCCTTCTGTATTCGAATACTCAGTTCCCTGCCTTGATTTTCTGTGCTGGAGAGAGACATTCTACACACACACACACACCATCTTCTGGTCCTTTTCCAGGGCTCAGCCCAGGCTGGGAGACAGGGAGGCTGGACAGACAAACAGAAAGGGCTGCGAATGCAACCCTGACTGCCCTGCCCACACCCCTCCCCCAGCTTTCCTCCTCCCCCAGGGAACTCAAACTTGTCTCAATCCTCTCTCCATGTGTTTCATAAATGTAGGATTATGGGATTTCCAGAGGAGCCAGGTGGGCATCCCCTGACCGGGACCCGGTGACAGCCCAGGGAACATTTCCTGCCTGGGAAAGAGACCTGGGTGAGGGCGAGGGGTCACGGCGACACGCTGGGTCCTTCCGTGGCTGTGGGACATTGACATGAGTGGTGCCAACTTTCCTCCTCTCCTCCCCCATGTGCTTCTGTTCCTCCCTCTGGGGAGAACCAGCTCCAGCTCCTATTCCCTGTGGCTTGGCCCAGTGAGGGTTTCAGACCCTGTTCCTCTGCCTTTGTTTTGGTCTCAGTTTTTCATAGTGTGTGTGCAACCGAGAGACAGCAGATGAGGAGGATGTAGTGAGAAACAGATTCATGGCAGGGGACAGAGACAGACAAACAGAAAGACAGAGGCAGCGGGGGACAGGAAAGGGGCCAAGAACCTCACGCAACTGCTGGAGCATTTCCTCAGTCGGCTCCTCGTTGTATCGGCGGCCAGCGCCGGCTGCACTCTGCCGTCCCCGCTGGCTCCCAGGCTTATGCAGTTGGGAGCAGAACGTGGGCGGGAGGGAGAAACAACACTCTATGCTGGCCCCCCAAATCCAGCCGGAGAAGCGTCATGTCAGAGTCTCCTCAGAACCCCGTGGTTCCTCGAGGGCTCCGTCGGTTCCCGGGGCTCATCTTCCTCACTCTGCTGGGAGCAGCACCGAGTGCTCGTCCCGCCCGGGCTGGAGCCCGTCCGCCATACTCCTCACACTCCTGCCTCATGTCTCCACGGGGGTCGGGGTCCCCTGTGGGGCCACCCAGGAGTCCACTGGTGCCCCTGCCCAGCTCAGACCCGGGAAGGACACTCTTTTCTTCACTGCTGGGTTGAGCAGAGATGTTCTAGGATCTTTTCAGAGAAGGAACTTGACCAAGAACCAAGAGTGAAACAAAAGACCAAAATACACAAAAGAAACCACTCACACATATAATGGGTAATAAATTTTTAAGATACCTGTTGGCGTACTTTGCCTCTTTGTGATCTGTTTTTGCCTCTCCTTCTCCTGAAGCACTTTTGCCAACTGGGAGAAGTGGGAGAGGGGGCCAAAGACAGAAGGATGCCCGGAAACCCCCGGGGACGCAGCCCTCTTGGCTGTCACCGGAGCGACCTGGGAGCACTCCCACATGCAGACCCACACCCCGCGGGGGCACAGTGTGCAGCAAAGGTGTCTTCAGTCAACAACAGGGTTCCCAGCCGGACACGGCGGGGAACAGCTTGCACCAGCGTGGCCGACACGTGCGCGCCTGTGAGCAGTCCTGTGCTGGAAGCCGCAGCTCCGCGAGAGGCTGCCGTGGGCGTGAAGGGTGAGGGAAAGAGCAACGTTTTATGGCCGGCCCGATAGCCATGGGGGACAGAAAGTCTTGCCACAGAGTCACTAGCCGAGCCTCTCTTCCTGGCCAGCAGAGAGATCTCCCTCCAGCATGGCGGTCGGGGGCATGACATTTGGAGTCAGACACACGGTGGTCCAAGTCCTGCCTGTGCCACTTAGCGATTGACCTCAGGCAAGTCACCTGACCTCTAGGCCTCAGTTTTCTCATCTGAAACATGGGAATGATGATGGTTTTTCCCTCGTAGGGGTTGAGAGGGATGCCTGAGATGACGCATAGTGGGCGCTCAACAAGTGAGAGCTGTTGCCATTGCCTTTAACAAGGAGCTCTGAGCTGGCCTGGGTGTGGGGAGGAGGGAAAGTCTTAAAGAAGAAGACAGGGCAGGCAGGAGGTGGCTGCGTTCCCTGGGAGGCTCCTCCAGTGTGGGGGTGATGCTGATCCCGTTTCTCTGCCTGGGAAGGGCCGGGCTTTCTCCCTGGGTGTGGGGAAAGAGCACAGAGAAGCTGTGCAGCTGCCCTGATGTCCTGGCGGTGCCCTCCACCCCACCCTGCTTGGCCACCGCCCCCAGGCGTTCCTTTTGCAGCCAGCAGTGTGACCTCAGTCATTCCACTTGCATCCTTCAGGTGGGCTCGGTGAGAGTCACCCCAAATGACCGGAATGGGGGTCCCTCTAGTTGTGCACACTGGAGACCCCACATACAGACCCACTCATGCAGACAGCTGTGCCCGGTCACACTCGAGGACACACCCCTGCTCCCTCACACTTGGTTCCAATGCCGGCATCTGCACAAGTGCACACCAGCAGCAAGCACTCCAAGTGTGCTGAGGGCACACACGCTTTCTCTCCGTGTGTGTGCGTGTGAGCACGCCTCACATCGTCAGCTAGAATACGCTCTGGAAGCAGAAAGGAGCGTGTGAATGTGGCCATCATCAGGGATAAATTAATCCCAGACATGTAAAGAGTTTTCTTTCTTCATTCTCAGCCCTCCTGCAAATTCAATTATGACTCTCTGCCAGCTACTGAAACTAAGGGACAAGGAAGTACGTGGCTGGGCCAGGAATACGGGGCAGGGCAGGGACCCTTCTGGATCCACAGCTTCATTCCCCTTCCCTGCTGTCCAGGGTCCAGGAAAGACTCGCAGGCATTCCTGGAGTCCCTACACCAGGCAGATGTGGGGCAGCAGCGAGGTGCTGTCCAAGATGTGGAACTGGTGGAAACAGCTGCCCTCTGAGAGCTGAACTGGGAAGTGGCTGCCTGCGGGGTCAGGGCACAGACAGGCAAAGGCCCCCTAACGAGGCCACTGGTCCCAGGGCCTGGCAGGTCTTAAGGCCCGTGTGTTTACCCATCCAGGGAGAAAAATGAGAATCTCATACACCCACCTAGACTGTGTCCACCGAAGAGAGGCTCGGCTAGTGACTCTGCGGCAAGACTTTCTGTCCCCCATGTCTATCAGGCCGGCCATAAAGCATTGCTCTTTCCCTCACCCTTCACGCCCACGGCAGCCACTGGTGGAGCTGCGGCTTCCAGCACAGGACTGCTCACAGGGAGTGCACGTGTTGGCCACGCTGGTGCCCACGGTGTGTTCACACACCAGCATTTGCTGTCTCGGCCCCTCTCCAAGCTCTGTCCCTGGGAACTGGACCCACCTTCCTGAGACCCCCACCATGTGGGGCCTTAGCCTGCAAGCACACTGGGGCCAGAAGTCCTTCTGGGTCAAGAATGTCCCTGGAGAGGCCTGCTGGGGGTGGGGGACATGGCCAGTCTGTCCTTGGTGATGCCCTTGGTGTGGGCAGTAGGAGGTTGGGCACGCATGTCTGCCTCAGACTGGGAGGGTGGGGCACGCCCCGTCAGATGAGGTGCAGTCCTCAGTGCTCAAAGTCAGAGCTGCCTCCTCCTCTTGTTTTTCCCCTGGGGAGGGCCGTGGTGAGGAATTCAGTTACTTTGCGGGGACTGCAAAAATCGGGAGAATTGGGTGTGTTTGACTCCGTAAGAATGCCGGGGGAAAGGCAGGTGGAGGCTGGTTTTGAGAGAAGACGAGTGAATTGGTGATTGGATTTTTTTAATGGAGTGGGGTGTGGCAAGGGAGCAGTCATGGGGTCTGAGGCTGGGAGGGAGGAGAGTGGGTCCTGGGGACCCAAACAGAGGGACTTGAAGGGGGCACTGAGAAGCCCCCAGGGAAGGGCTCCCGCAGGGAAGGGCCCCCGCAGGGAAGGGCCCTCATGGGGGGGTCGGGGCAGGATGAGCAGGCCTCAGGTGGAGGCAGGGGCTCCGTCTGCCCCTCCCTGGGCCCTCTGGGGCCTTTTACATAACCCAGGCCTGGCCTGGAGAGCCAGGTCTTCACAGCTAGGCTCGGGCTGCCAGGAGAATGAGAAGAACGGGCCTGAGGGAACACCTCCACCGTGGAGAACAGGAGGGAGGAGACAGGGAGGCCCCGGACTCAGGGATGCGTGTGTTCTGGGCTGCCAGGTCAGCCCCTGCTCGCCCATCCCTGCCCTCCCCAAGGGCCTCTGCGTGGGGCAGGCTCCACCCCATGTCCTGCTAGACTGCCTCCGATGCCTGAGACCAGGCCAGGCTCGGGGCCCTCACCCAAGACGAGCGCATGCCCCTGCACCTCTCCTCTCCTCCCTGTCCGAGCGAGGCCAGGGAACTCCAAAAGGGGAGGAGGGACACGAGCAGCGAGCTCCCTGGAAGCCCGGCCCTTCCCTCACCTCCGGAGCTGGCTTATTCGGGCATGACCTGCCCCCAGGCTGGTTGGAGAGGGATCCCCAGCTACCAAGTGCCAACTGCGTGCCAGGCACTGTGCTCAGCACATTGTCGTCTTTAGGCTTCACCTGTGAGGGATAGCTATTTTGAGCCCCATTTTAGAGATGAGAAAACTGAGGCTCAGGAAGGTCACACAGCTCTTAATAAAAGGTAAACCCAGCCATGTGGACTCTAAATGTTTGCTGTTTACACTTCCTTCCCCCAGCATAGCCACCCCACCCCAACAAGTCTCACACCTGTGACTTCTAGGCGGGACCCAGAGCCCCTGCCTGATGGGTAGGGGTGGGAGCGGGAGGCAGGCAGGGGTCATTGTGCGTAGGGGTAGCATCGGCACTGTGAAGTTTGCAGTTTTTGCAAGTGCAAGTGTTTATTGAGCGACTACCATGCTCAGGCTCTGTTTTAAGCATGGAATTCTTGCCCTTGTAAAAGCTCCTAGTCAGGGAGCCGGATGATAAACCATTTCAGGTGGTGATAAGAGAGTGCTAGGAGGAAAAATAAAGCAAGGTGAGGAGATTAAAAAATGACTATGGGTGAGGACTATCTAAAATAAAATAGTGACCCTTTTTAGATGGGAGAGGGGAGAAACCCTCTGGAAATGTGACACAGGAGCAGAAATCTGGCTGAAGGAAGAGAGAGAGCCATGCAAAACCTGGGGGAGAGCATTCCAGGTAGGGGGCACAGCAAGTACCAAGGCCCTGAGGCAGGAATGAACTCGGCTTGCAGGACTGGTCACACTGCCCAGGAGTGTGGCCCTCATCCCCTGTGTACCTCATCTTAAACTTCTTCTGGACCAGGCAAGTGACTTAGCTCATTGCCATTACTCCTTGCTTGGCCTTTGCTAGGATGGAAGTGGGCGCCCTCACCCCTCTAGGCTGGACTGGCAGCGCAGGCGCAGAGCCCCCTTGGCCGTCTTCTTTCCCATGGTTGGTTACCCAGAACCCAGCCTGGGCTTGGGGAAATGCTTCCGGAGTTCACACTCCTCACTGTCCACTCTGAGCCCCACTGGGGATTCAGGCAACACACTATTTCCAGATGGGCAAGGGTGACTATTTATTTTACTTTTAAAAACAGCTTTTTTGGTTTTTGTCTTTTACGAAAGTAATATATATGTTCATTACAGAAATTTGAGAAAATGGTTAGCAAAAGGAAGAGTACAAAACAGCAACTAATCCCATTACCCATTGGCACTGGGGTATCTCTGGAATTTTCCATGTGAGTATAAAGTATATGTTAGTATTTTTAAACAATGTGATCTCACTGTAACAGTGGTTCGTAACCACTGTACTGTGAACGTCCATCTGTATCACTGCATGTGCCGCTACGATGTGGTTTTATGGCTATATAGTTATCAGTCCTTTAAGGGGGCCATGGTGCATTTAGTTAGGCTCCTACTGATGGACTTTTAGTCGTTTCTTTTTTTATTTGAGCAGCTTGTTCACAGGGCTTTTCCATGGCCATTGTAGGTGGCTATTTAAAAATCTCTAAGCAGTCCTTAAGATACAGGGCAGGATGAGATGCTTCAGGACATCAGAAGTCCCGACAGGGGTCTGTGTTGGGGGGTGGGTCCCTGCTTCGTTTTCTAGAGCCGGGGCCCTTTGAGTCTCCCAGACACCCCACTGCCGAGGTGGAATCACCGGGAAGACTGAGGAGATAGGATTTAACCAAGAAAACTGTGTTTTCCCTACAGCTGCCCACCAACAGTGCTGCTACAGAGGAAGAAAACTCTGGACTCCCGACCTGCCTCAGGGCACTCCGTGACCCCTGCCCATGGGAGGCTGGGGTGGGGCAGTGGAGGGGAGCGAATACACAGGGCGGCAGGGCACGGGCAGGGCAGGATCACTGCCCTGAGGTGAAAGTCCTAGAGTCTGAGTGAGGCATCCCGGGAAAGCCGGGGCGGGGGTGCGGGGTGTAGGCGCGACGCGGATGAGGGGGGCTATCTGGGCATTGCCAAAACGGCTTTGCGCCCTTCACGAGGCACCTATGGCTTCTCCACCAGGGCAGGCCCGAGGCTCTTGCTTTCATGGCTTGTGTCTCCCTCAGAGCCCTTAGCACCCCCTGCTTATGTCAACAGGGTTATCTGGCCTGGCCTGAACCTGACTCGGCACTCGGCACTCGGGCTGCTCTCTCTCTGTCTGTGAGGCCTGGGGCAGTTCAGTCTCTGCTCCCCTAGGCAAACATGGGGTCCCGGTGCCCGGAGTGTGGAAGGTGGCACATGGCAGATGCTTGGTTTTATTTATTTATTTATCTTTTAAAAATAAATTTGAACAAGTGCAGGCAGAGAAGCTTGGTTTTAAAATACATCTTTTCCATTTTCTTCTCCCACACTGGACTAAGTCTTTGAGGGGTGATAAAGCATCCTCTCTGCCTCTGTGCCAGTGGGGGCTCCACACCTGCCCTCAGGACGTGCACAACCCTCCCTTGGGGTATGGGAAGAAAATAGTTACAGAATCAAATCTGTTACTTCTTAACATGTGATGTTTGGCTTGACCCTGGGCCCCACTCATGCCGTGTGACCGGTGGTCACGTGTTGCAGGGTAGGTATTAATAAATAGGTGTCCTGAGGGCAGGGGTATTCGCAGCATCAGCCTTGTCGGTGTTTGGTACGTTGCTTTTGTGTCTTAGCTTTTGGTGTGAACCTGGTTAGTTAGGAGGATTTACAGATTACATGATCTGGATTTGACTGAAGCAGCCCTCACAGAAATGGACACATGGCTTGAAAAGATTCCTGCCGGGAAACGCCCCTGATAGAAGACGCTCTAACAAAGCAAGGCGGGGGTAAGCCCAGACCTGACGCAGACTCTGGGCAAGGGCTAAACGGACAGGCAGCATCAGGAAGTAAGAAAGCAGCAAGGGCAGAATCAGATCTGCCAGGAAGTCGGTGACACGGGCCGAAACACCAAGAGGACTTACATCGATTCCCTGGGGCAGTGACCCTTGTCTTAAACCTAGAACGTGCCTTGATATGTTCACTCGTGGCTGTTGTCCACAGGTGCACTGCGTGGAGAGGTAAGGAGACATGTGTTAGGGGCGCATGCTCAGGACTTTCACCGAGGGGGTTTGCTATCAAAGTGTTTGGGGGCCACCACTTCAAAACCCCCGCACCGGGCCGGGCACGCAGCGGGGCTCAGGAAACGCGTGTGCATCTGTAAGAGGTTTTCAAGACTAAGTGTTCGACGCACCTCCTTCACTCAGAGCACTCGCCCCTCCTTCTCCTGCCCCCCCCATTTTTCTCTCATTTATTCCCTCCTGCCAGTGGGTGCCCCTGTCTGACCCTCATTAACTTGAAGTGTAAAAACCATTTGTCTGCAGCCCACCCCCCTCCTCCTCCAGCTGGGGGCTGGGGCCAGGCCCTTCTTCCCCGCCATGGAAGCTAAGACCCCTGTGCTTTACGAGCTAGACCCTAATCGCTAGGCCTCACAGAACAGGCAGGACTTGTTAGGGGATGGCCCCGCGCTGCTCAGAAGACTTATAAAGAGTGAGCCATGCCCCCGGGGGAGCCCATGTCTGCCCCTCATTCCTCAGGAGCTGGCGGCGCTGCCTTATAAGCCGCACAGGTTGTGCATCACACACGTCTAAGGGCCCCACCGTCGGGGACAGTGTTGTAGCTGTCATCCCCTCCCCTTTTGTGGACAGATGTCGGCTCTCTCCTCCCCACCCCTGCCCCAGCTGCCAGGGCGGCTCCTGCCCCAAGGACCTCTGACTCCAACCCCCCCACCTGGAGTGGGTAATTTTTCATCCATGAGCCCCAAAGGAAGGGGATTCGGGACAGAGAGGAAGGAGGGGAAATTGGACCTGAGCTTAAACAAGCTAATAAATGTTTAGTCCTTAGAACTGCGTAGACGTGTTTGCTGTGATGCCAGGGAGGTGATGGATCAGGAAGGCCAGCTGAGGAGCGGGGCCAGGGGCCTTGGGTGGCAGCATTGGTGGCCCTGAGGACTGCAAACTGTCCCTAAAAGAGGAGGGAGCCTGCCCAGCGTGGGGAGGCTAAAGCGCCACTCACAGGCAGGTGCCCTTCTCCACCAGCCTGGGGCTCCTGGGGACTGTGCGAGGCATCCCCAGGCACAGTGGAGGTCCACCCTGGGCAGGGAACTCAAGCCCTCTGCTTCCATCGCAGCAGCTGCTGTGGGGCTGGTCGCCTGCCTTCCTCGGGGCAGCCCAGCAGGGCAGGCAGAGGTGAGCGGCCCGGGGGTGTTCCTCCTCCTCTCCCGTGCTGGCAGGGGACCAGAAGAATTCAGGAGTCAGACGTAGACCCACGGTTTGCGGCCGGGAGCCCAGCCTGGCCCTGCCCAAGAAGGCCTTGGGTTTTCGTTACTCAGGGGGAGCCACAAATTGTCTTGACGAGTGTGGTTGGGTTATATAATGCAAACACCTCAGCACACAGTGTTCCACCTGCGATGCTCCTGGGGCCTCATATGCTGGCTGCTGGAGGCAAAGGCTGGGGACAAGACAGCCTCACCCAGGAGCAGGGTAGGGGCCGCCTAAGGGGCGTGCCAAACTGGTCAGACTCTGGAATCCCCCCATCAGTGTTCACTCCCTGGCTCCTGCCACGACAGCTCCCAGTCCCCTACTCAAACGCGGAAACAAGGCTGACTGGGCAGATCTCCCCGACTCAGGCAAGATGAGACCCTCTATTCCTCCCTTGCCTTCCCTGACTTTGATGGCCCAGAGCATCCTTGGGGACCTGGGGGTGGGGGAGATGGTGGTGGTGCTTAGCTAGGAAGGGTGGACGCAGGGCTCCCCCAGTCTCCACCTCTGTTTGGGCTGAAGTGAGTGTCAGGGGCAGGGCTGGGTATGTGTGGCGGCCCAGTGGGGCCCCTTCGCTTGCTGCCTGGCTTGCTCCTTGGCCCCAGGCAGGCCTGACATGGCACGGTTCAGTGGGTGACCTGGGGACCCTCAGCTGGACCGGGCTTCCCCCAGTCCCTCACGCTGTCCCAGCCTAGGCCCTCGCTGGCCCCTGTGGTGGCTGCTCTGGGATTCACTCAAAGCCACCGCCGACCTGCCTCCCGCCCGCCAGGGTAAAAATAGATGTTTCCACCGCGGCCACCTCCGCAGCATCAACTTTCTCCTACTTGAGGCCCTGCCAGTGCTCGGCTCAGCGAGCGGAGCACGAATTACAGGGCCGAGCCTGGCGTCGGGGCCCTGCTGAGGAGCCAGGCTGCTCATGAATGCCCTATTGTTTGGGGAGGTGACCCTGTGTGTCCCTCCTCTGGGCCTGGGCCCTGCCCTGCTCACCTCCAGACCTCTTCCCATTCCCTTTGGCCTCATGCCCGCCTGGCCTCTCAGTTTCTCGCCTTCCACCGCATCCTACAAGGGAGGCGTAGTCCCTCCTCACGGGGCCAGTTCCACTGGCATGTGACTCGTGCAGTCACACATGGCCCACGCTCAGAAGGGCCCCTTGCTTGGCTTAATGCTCTGCTATCACCAGCTTGAAATTCTTAATAATTTTTGAATAAAGGGAGCGCTTGTATTTTGGACTGGGTCCTGTGAGTTGTGTGGCCAGGTCTGCCCCATTAGGAACCACTAGTCTGACAGGGGAGACACAGTCTTTGCTTCCACAGAGCGCCAGGTCTGATGGGAGCGGCACATCCTCTCCTTCAGGAAGCACAGGGCCTGGAGGAAAAGGCCTGGCTGCCCGCAGAACACACACTGATGGGCGCCATAGTCTTTGCCCCTGTGAGCCCCCAGGCCAATGTAGGAGACACAGTCCTTGCTCTTGGGGAGCCTGAGATCTGATGGGGAGATACAGACCCCCGTGTATGGAGAGCCCAGGGATTGTTGGGGAAGGCACAGCCACTGCCCTTAGAGGACACGCATTCTGATGGGGAGCCAGAGCCCTGGCCTTTGTGAGCCATGGTCAGATGGTGGCCACAGAACACAGGAGGGAACTCCCCATGAGGGCAGGCATCCTGGAGGAGGTGACAGGCCTCAGGGCCAGACACGAGGGAGCTCTGAGAATGTCCTGGCCTGCCCACCAGAGTGCCGCATCTTTGGGGGTGAATATCACCCTCTCAAGGCTCTAGTTTGCATGACCCCCAAGAGGAGCCCACATTGGAAATGGCGAGAGGTCCTTCTGGTAGGTGAAGGGCTGCCCTGCCCTCTGCGGAGCCAAAGTGCTCATGGCAAAGATACATAGCAGAGAATGTGGCGCCCTGCAGTCAGCGTCCCCATGTGAGTGTGACTGCCCGACCCTGGGGGCTGCCCCTTCCCTCATCCAGAGCCTGGGATTGCCTCTTGCATCTCCCTTTAGCCTGGCAAGGATGGCCAGCAGCTGGCACCAGGCCAGAGGCACCAGGCCCTGGGGAAGCTTCTCATGGTCTTTCCACCATGCAGAATCCTGGGCAGCATCCCGAAGAAGCAGCACCTCTGAGCGGTCTGAGAGGAGCAAATTAAATTGTGGTCAGGCTCCGTCCACAGTGCCACTCTGACCCCGGAAGGCCTGTGGGCAACCAGTCCCCAGTGAAGGCTGTGGGAGGGATTGCCAGGGAGTGGTTGCACCTCATGCTTGGGGTTGTGGGGGGAGCAGGAGGCTCAGAGGGTGCAGGGGACTCTCTCAGCAGGGTGACAGGTAGAGTCACCCCACCAGGAGTATGGGAACAAAGGGGCTGTTGAGGAGAGGAAGGGGGGATGGAGATGGTAGGAGAGGGCTTTGGGGGACAAGGGTGAGGGCTCAGTCTGGGGCTGGGGACAGACTGTTTAACCTTTGCAGAATGACTGTATCCAACCAGGTGAGGTAGAACTGGGGACATCGCCATCGGGTCCACCCAAGCCTGCCCTCAGCAGACAGTGTCCTTTAACCAGGCACACCAGGCATGGTGCCTGCCACGCTGAAGACCTGGCTCTGCTGGACGCTATGCTCCCCGTGGATGTTGGCGAGTGAGTGCCAAGATGCTGAGTCCTTCCTCACCAGCCCTGCCAGTGTGCCTGCAGCGGTGAGCGAGGAGATGTGTGTCAGGGCAGGGAGGACACAGGAGAGCAGTGGGGCCGAGTTCCCATACTCTCTGTCCTTGCCTGACCCTGGGAACTGCACTGTGCAGGCCTGGCAGCAGAAGGGGGTGCAGTCAGATACCAGGCGAGCTTCTGGATGGGCCCACGCAGTAATACAGCCCGCACCAGTGATCCGGGCATTTGTGGAGTTTCTCCTTCCTGGAAGTCGAGGACACAGGCTCTCTGCAGTTCACACCTAAATCTGGCCAGCCTCCTCCCCTTGCTTCCTCCACCTGGTGGCTGGCTTCAGGGCTCAACTTGATCTCCCAGAAGTCTTCCCGACCTTTGCAGTCCCCGCAGCTGTGTTTGCCTTCTCTGCTCTCGTGGAGCTGTTTCCACCTGCACCTTTCAGCCAGAGACTCAGAGCCTTCCATGTGAGGGGAGCAGCGCCCGCCCCCAGCCCATCTGGAGGCAGAGGTAGGGGGAATCTGCCCGGGGCTACATGGCCACATGTCTCCTAGACTGCCCTCACTTCATTCCTCCAACTGATATTTACTGAGCATCTGCCGAGCCCAGAAGGCTGTGGAGGAGGGCTGGCAAGTGAGACTGATCCTGCCCTTGGGGAAGCAGACAGACCTGGGCCAGCAATTGTCCAGCAGGGCGACTGAGGCTGCTTCTGGGGCCAGGTAGCAGGATCTGTCCTCCTAGGGGATAGAGGGTCCCCAGGAAGTCTTCATGGGGTGGACTCCTCCCCAGGACTTGTGGGGTGAGGAGGATGGGATCAGGCAGCCTGGTGAGGGACTTGAGGCTGAGGGCCCAGGAGTGTGGGTTGGTGGGGGGACCCCAAGGCCAGCTCTCTCTTAGGACTGCCCCCAGGTCTGTGGTCTGACCTCAGCACTGGGCCCCTCTGAGTCAGCCCGTTTGCTGCCTCTGCCTTCTCCTCCCCTCCCTGTCACTCCATGCCAGACAGAAGCCTTCATTCCCACCTGCCTCTCCTCTTATCCCCCGGCATCTGCTGGGGAAGCGGGGCCATTTGAAGAATAAAGGAGAAGGCAGGAGGGAGGAAACCCCCGTCTCAGGGCCCAGCCCGCAGCTGGGGTGAAACCTGTTCCTCGTTAACACCCTGAGTCAGGGACCAGCATGGGGGTGTCTGCCTCCCCAGTCCCCCTCAGGGACCGGGAGGGGAAGGCCCGCTGGGAGACGTTAGCTGCAGTTATTGGGAGCAGATGGGAAGGGGTGGGGGCAGGGACACTGAGGAGGAAGAGAGGCAGCTTGGCGGTGCGGGAGGGGTGGGAGGGGACCCGGCAGACCCTCACCCACACCTCCAGGGTCCTGAGCCCATTATTTAGAGAGAGCTCCTCCACAGGAAGCTTTCTGGTCCAGACTGAAGAGCATTCCAGATTTGGGGGACACAGAGGCCTTGCGGGGAACAGAGCCGAGAGCCAGGTCTGTCTGGGGTTGTCTCAGTGGAAGCCCCGGTGTGTAGACGTTGGGGGCCACACCGCCCTGCCCCTCACCTGAGCCCCTAGGGTCTGAGGCTCCTCGTCCAGGACACTGGCGGGGTGGGGGTGGGGGAGGACACACGCCTGGGTCTGCACCGTGTGCCAGGAAGCCAGCGCCTGCTGCCTAGGACAGGACGGGACACGCGGCCGGGGTGGCAGGAGATGCGTGTTCCACAGAGGGACATTCTCCGGGGCGTCGAGTCGGAGGGTTGCTGGTGGTGGTGATGGTGCTGAGTGGCAGGGTGACAGTGGTGATGGGGTGACAGTAGTGGAGACTGACGTCCTTGCTTGGCCCACTTCTGTAGGGCCCTAGTGGGTATCAGGTTGCAGACCATCCTTGCCTTTCTCTTTAGCACTCCTCTTCCACCGCATCCCCGCCCTCGGAGACACCTTGGGGAAGTGGCTTCAGCTGAAGATCTGAAATTAGCCACTGCTGAGTTCTGGGTCACAGCAAAGGCAGACCTGGCCCCTGCCCTCTTGGGGCTCAGCTAAGTGCAGCCCCGGCCTGAGTGTTTGCCCCAGAAACAGGCATGGGCGGAGCTGGGCCAGGCATGGAGGACTTCGCTGGGCCGGGTCCTGGCCTCACCCCTGCCTCCTGCCTCAGCTAAGAGCTGTGGCACGGTGCAGGCCCCCGGCCATCGTAGAGCCCACATGATTTAGGTCCTGAAGGAAGAGGCAGGGCCAGGAAGGGTAGGGTCAGGGCCTTGTCTGTGCCCGCCTTGGTCCTACTCCTCAGCTCTCCCACTGAACCCATGCTCAGGCAGGCCCCTGGTCTACACTTCCTGCTCCACATGTCTTGGATCCAGATTCCTCCTACGATGTTTTAATTAGATCCCCTGCTCATTAGCTGCCCCAATGCCTTCCAGACACCCGCAGCTGCTCCGGCCCTCCCCACACCTGCCTGTCCAGCTGGGCCTCCCCACACCTGGAAAACATCGAGGTCTCCAGCCAGGGTCCTCAGACTGAAAGCCCTCCCTGTGGCCTCCAACAGCCAGGGCCAGGAGAAGGGAAGCAGAACCTTCCACTGAGGAAGCGTGGGGGCCGCAGGAGAGGTGCCTTCCCAGCCCCAGCCACAATGGCCCCTGCAGGGAAGGCTGGAAGGGCACTGTGGCCACAGCATAGGAGACACGAGGCCAGAGGCCCTGTGCCTACCATGGCCAGGAGAGCCAGTGTCTCTGGTCCCCTTCTGCCTCACCACACTTAGGCACCCCCTGCAGAGCCCCCCTTGAGAGAACCTGCTCAGGGCCCACAGTGTTTGCCGTCTGTGTGTGTGGAGAGGACAGGAAGGGTCTGCAAGGGAAATCAGAGCACTCCAAAAGAGGGCTGGGGGAAGCTGTGGCTTTGACCTCACTAGGTTTCCCTGATGAGGGGACACTTCCTGGAAGATTTGCCAGCCCCAATCATCATTCAGTGAGTGGCAGACAGAGGGTCAAATCCAAGGTCTTGGCCCCGGCTTGAACTCAGGTTTGCCCATAGTGACAATCCTCTTTCCTGGTCTGCTGAGTGGCACCAACTCCATGGGGCACCCGTCCCAAGGAATCCAATGAATTAATATATAGTGCTTAGGAGGAGAGAGACACAGTTATGAGAGCTTCACAAATATTAATTCTTTTAGTTCTCACGCTGACCCTATTCGACAGCTGTTATGACCTATCCCCATTTCACAGGTGAGAGAGCAGTGGAACAGCTCGCTCAAGTCCACACAGGTGGTAGGAGGCTGGCAGTGACGGAATTCCAATCCCTGTCATCTGTGTTCTCTGTCCCCATGCCCTGCTGCCTCCCTAGAATACACTGTGTGTGCTGCTCCCTGGGGTGGGGCAGTGGTAGCCCTGTTTAAGGCTTTTCCCCCAGGAACTAATAGGTGCTGGAATTGCCGCCGCCCCTCCCGGGTGGGATGGGGGATCTTGGCTGCGTGGCCAGGGCCAGGCGAGGTGGCTCGTTCCTTCCACCCCAGTTTGCGTGGTGTAAAATGGGAGCACTGCTTTGAGCAAGAGATAGAGAAGGGCAGAGTCTCCCCATGCTGCCTCCATCACTTCTGACCTTCCTGAATGTGAGTCACTTTCAACAGATTCTCGACCACCTAGATTGCAACCTCTGGATAGCGGGCATGTGGTCTTATGATGCAATCAGAGCTGAGTTTGAATTCTGTGAGCCCAGCTCTGCCTGGCTGTGTGACTTTGGGCCACTCACTTCGTAGATTCTAGTTTCCTAATCTCTACAATAGGGGTCATAGTCCCTCTCTAAATTCTGCACTTTAGGAAACTTGTAAGTCTCCTATGAGGTCAAGGGTATGGAAAGCACAACTCCCTAATCCTGCATTGTTAAAGTGAGTTCCATGAGATGATCATAGACAGGTATGTTAGGCAGTCTGGGCTGGTATAACAGAATACCACTGACTGGTTGGTTAAAACAACAGAAATTTATTTCTCATAGTTCTGGAGTCTAGAAGTGCAAGATCAAGGCGCCATCAGAGTTGGTTTTTGGTGAGGCCTTTCTTCCTAGCTATCAGATAGCTGCCTTCTTGTTATGTCACTTGGCCTTTCCTCTGCGTGTGCACTCAGAGAGAAAAGCTCTGGGGTTTCTTCCTCTTCTTATGGGGACACCAGTCCTATGGCATCAGAGTCCCACCCTGATATCTCATTTACCCTTAATTACTTCCTTAAAAGCCTTATCTCCAAATATGGTAACATTGGGGGTTGGAACTTCAACATATAAATTTTGGTGTGTGTGTGACACAATGTAGTCCATAACAATGGGTTAAAAAATAAAGAAAAAGGACCTCCGTGGTTGAGTAAGTTTGGGAAAGGATGAGTTCAGACAAACCAAACCAGATTCTTGACTGCAGGTCTTCCCAGAACATTCTACTGTGAATAGGACTAGTTAATATACTGTTTTCCAAACACATTTAGCCTTGGAACTCATGTTTTACTGATCATCTTGCAGAGCTAGTGTTTCCTGGAGCTCTATTTGGGACCGGATGCCCTAATCAATTGCTACATAGGTTTTTCTGACTTGAATACTTTACTGGCAAGGTCAACATTACTGTTCTACCCAGAGAATAGAATAGTAATTAGGGAGCTCTTCCTGGTTAATGCTAGATATCCAATAAGTTACCTCAGTTTGTGACATTGTCAGCCTTGCTTGTTGGAGTCCTGAGTGAGATGCCCCAACTTACAGGTGTTATTTTTTTTTTCTATTTTTTATTTTTGACAAGGTTCCTGATGCTGGCTGGCAGCTGTACACTCACTTGGCCCCCAGATCATAGCCGTTGGCCTGGGTGCCTGGAGGGCAGCTCTTTGCCACCATAGGCCATCAGTGTATTTGCTGCATGTCAGCTGCAGCCTTGCCTGGGGGCTGAGGGAGGGACAGCCTTCAGTGGGGTAACCCTCCATCTGACACTTTGCTGAAATTTATACTGTCCAGGGCCTTGCTACTCTAACGTCTGAGGACCAGCGACACTGGCATCACCTGGGAGCTTGTCTGAAATGCCAAGTCTCAGGTCCCCTTCCAGTCCAATTGGACCAGAACCTACATTTAACAAGCTTCTGGGTGATTTATTGGCAGGTATGTTAAGTTCTAGAGAAGCTCCAGTCTGGAGTATTAACTTTCAGAACCACAGGTCATGACCTATAGTGGGTTGTGAAAACAATGCCATGAGCTGCAATCAGCATTTTAAAAAGTAGAAGAGTATAACTGAAAATATAAGGATGCATTGACTTGGTAATGGCAAGAATTTTTTTGGAAAACTTTGTGTTTTCTGGGTTGTGGCATACAATGTGTGTCACTATCAAAAAACTTTGAAGACATTGGTCTGAGACACTCAAGGGCGATGAGACAGGTGACCTCTGCCTACCCCCATCCCCACCCCCACTTGGCTTCTCCCCAGCTGCCCTGGATGCCTAAGGGTTTTCCGTCACTGACCACCCACACCTTGTCACCACACCCTGTGGCCCAACGCCTGGGATTTGGGGTGTGGTTGGGGGAGAGCTGGAACCAAAAAGAATGACTTTTAAAATAGGTTCTTCTCCAGGGTTATTTTTCCCCGGCTCCTTCTCGTCCTTGCTTTTCCATCGCCTTGCCCTGGGGGTTCCTCCTCCTTCTCCTATGCCAAGCTGGAAGGCAGAGCCAAGTCCGACTCATCAGAGACAAGTCTCTCTCCCTCCACATTGTAGATTTTCCCTTCCCAAGGTCCCCTCACCCCACATAGAAGAGTCAAAATAGCCCAGGTGGCCCCACGCCTGCAGGACCATTCCCACCTCTGGTAGTCGGCCACCAGCCCACATCTGTTAGAAAATTTATCTGAACCTCACACTCCCCTGAAGATATACCTGGGCGGCTGCTTAAGGCATCAGTGCTGTTGTGGAGCGAGGGCATGTGGAGGTGAGCAGGGCAGGGAGAGGGCAGAGGGGCCGGGAGACAGGTTGCCCACGTTGGAAGGTGCAGGGACTGTCTGTGGCCATTTCTCCCTCCCTTCATGCTCAGCCTCTACTTTAAGGCCAAAATGGAATGTCTGAAAGTCTACCAGGGGCTCTTCCCTTGGAAAGTCCTTTACCGTTATCATTGTCATCATCATCGTGATCATCATCATCATCACTACTAAAGGATGACATAGGGTGATCATTTGTCTTGTTTCCCTTGAACATTTAGGGTTCATACCTGTTCTCTGGGTATAATTATTCATAATGGCCCCTGTCACTCTCAAGAGTGCTTTACTTTGGATTTTAAATTATTCCATCACCCTATATAAGAAAACATAAGAACTTTCCAAAGGTCACAAAGCTAACAAGCAGTTCAGCTGGGACCAGACCCAAATTACATCCTCCTCCCAGGATGCCTCATGCCCTTCTCAGGATGCCTTACTTTCTGCTTCTCCTTTAGCACCTAGAAGGAGGGTAAGGTGTATCACTGTGTGGGCCTGTGTGTTGGGGTCCTAGAGTCCTTACTGGCCTTGAGAATCAGTTAAAGGGAGTCAATTCACCTTCTAACCATCCCTCCAAGTCTGCAGGGTACAGCAGAATCCCGAGAAGTTTCTGAGGCTTTTTCATGGGTGAGCAGGGCTGAGACAGAGGTTAAGGTATTGCCCAGGGATGTGGGATCTTTCCACTGGGTGCTCCCTGGTTTTCCCCTTCAGGCTTGCTCAGAATCCCAGCTGTGGAAAACTTTAACTCACTGGGAGCAGAAGACATATAGGCTGCCTCTTCTTGTTCTCTACAAGCGTGTGTGTGGAGGGTGGAGTGGCAGGTGGACCTGGGAGTTGGTGGTGGGGTGGGAGCAGCGGCTAGTGCTTTGCATGCTCAGGAGATCGGGGCCTAGGGACAGGATATGGGGATGGAAGGACAACATTAGCTGCAGGTAGTGTGTACTGGAAGAAACTGCCCCTTGAACTTGGATTTGGCACTGGGATAACAACTTTGAGGCACAAGGCCATCCCAAAGGCTCCTGGCTCCTCATTCCTCCAGGCCACCCTGAATTTCTGGGCACTGAGTTGCTGACAGCTGGCTCTGTCAAGGCTACTGGCCACAGACATGGAAGACCTAAGATCTTGTCCCACTAGACTCAAGCCCTGAAGCTTTGCTGGGAATCTGCCACATCCCATCCAAGGAGTTTGCAGGAAACATAGGTCAAGGGGCATGACAGGGCTCTTCCTTCAAGGAGAACACTGCTGTCAGGGATGGAAGAGCAACACCTCCTCAAAAATGCACACACACACTCACAAAAGCACATGTATAGTCACACCCACAAACACAACACATTCACAAATACACACCCCATGCACATCCACGTGTATATGAAACATACACCCTACATGGAGATGCCTCACATACATGCACTCATCCATATCCATGTACATACACATATACATGTACCCACACAAACACACACATTTACATGAATATGCAGGTACATCCATATGCATGCATACAAGTATACATACACCCTGCATAACATGTACTCACATGTGCAATGTCTCTGGCCAGTCATGCATGAATGTTAACTAGCACCCTGACATGACAGAGGGGTGGTCCAGAGCTCTGAGAATAGGATCTGTGTGTATGGACAGCACCCTGGTTCTTAGGAACTTGGATGCTAAGGAATACTGGAGGGGGAGAGGGTGGTGCTTGGAACATAGTGCAGTGGACGGGGTGGGGGAACAGCATGCCAAGGCACCCTCAACCAGGCTCCCACTTCATTGTCCATACCCACTCTGTCCCAAGGAATGAGCCTCACCTTGTCCCGTTGGCCCCATACCCCCTTTCCTGCTGACTTATTAGAGAAGACAGATCACCTACAAAGATGAACCCACAGCAAATTGACACCAGACTTCTCCCCAGCAATGATGAAGGTAGTGATATTTATTTAAAAAACTCCAGGCTGGTCTCCAGTGAGTTTTACTGGGGGGAGCAAGGGACAGGTCTTGTGTCCACTCTTGGATTGGAAAGTTGAGGGAAGAAACTGTCAGTGACCCTCTTAGAAGACACTTCCTGTCAGGATTATGTGGCCAAGTATCTTTGAAAACCTAAGTGGAGTGGTTAGACCGGCCTCCTCGGGCAGGTGGGGCTGGAGGTGGCAGGACAGAGTAAGCAGAGAGGAGAAGCAGTGCCTGGTGGGGGACTCCAGTGCAAAGGCTCATATGCTGGTGTGCTGGGCAACTGTGTGGCCTCTTACAGGACTTCTGGATGGTGCTCAAAGCCCTCTTGCCTGGGAGCAGTTACTCAGAGCCTGCTTGCTACAGGTGGCCCTGAGTTTGCATAGGGCAGACCTGCTTCCTTCTGGCCCACATGGTTGTCACTCAAGTGTAGCCAGGCTGGACCTGTGGGCTTGTGAGATCATGCTATGACATTGTACATTCCACTAACCCTGCTCAGAGGTAAGAAGTCAGTCTGTGGTCCAGGTCAGGTCAGTTTTGTAGCCAGAGTAGGGTTAGTTTTGGGACAGGGTCAGTTTTGTGGCCAGTATCAGAGGTTGGCCAAGACTGGAATCAGTGTGAGTCAGTGTCAGGATCGGTTTGTGGCCACAGTTGTGGTCAGTCTGAGGTCACATTGATGTGACCAGGATTAGGGCTAAGTGTGGGGAGGAAGCAGTTTATCCTCAATGGAGCTGATGTGGACACTTGTAGTGGGCCTTTGACCTCGCAAAGCCCCAGCTGATGAGAAGTCTCCCAGCCCCTCCTCCAGTGCAGACTCTTGCAGCATGTCCACATTGGCAGCTCTGAGTTCCAAACTCCATGGTGAGGCCTGGGGTAGGTGGTACTAGAGCCACCGGGCCATGTGTCTCTATGACTGGAAGGGCCTAGGTGCCCACTGAAAGGACTCCTGCATGTCTGAGGGCCATTATGGTGACCATGGTAGGTGGTTTACCCAACTCTGGGGCTGTATCTAGAGGCCAGGCTTTGGTGCGGAACGTGGGCCAAGGCAAGGGCTCTGTGCATGGCTGACCATGGGCCTTTATCAAGGCTAGGGGACCACCCTCATCCCATCTAGACCCTTTTCTCATCTTCTAAAACAACCAGGACCCCACTTAAGGTCATTCCTCTGCCCAAGGAAAGGGGCAACCAAATAATTTTTTTGCCCTAAGCTCATGCCTTTCAATGTGTTTCCCCAGAAACTGCCCATCCAGAAGGACATGCAGGGACAAGAAGGGGCTTGGAAGGCTGCACAAAGGCCAGGCACCTCTGCTCTGGATCAGCCCCATGTCAGAATGAGCTTGCAGGGACTGAAGGGCTGGAATCCCGGGGCCCCATGGGTGCCACTTCCATGGCATCTCTTGAGACACTGCTATTCTCTAAGCCTGGTCTGGGCTATGCGGGGAATTCAGAGGTGAGCCAGGTTTCCATTCTCAAGTCTTCACACAGAGGGCTAGAGGCATGTGTCCATCCACTGCACATGGGCTGACAGCCGTGGAGTGGGGTGGGGCTCTGCAAATGCTAGAGATGCTCGAGGGCCCAGTGGTCATCAGCCCAGGCTGCACGTTAGAATCACCTGAGGAGCTTCTGAAAAATAAGGCTGCCTGAATTCTAACTGCAGGCCAGTTTTAATCAGAATCTATGTAAAGCAATGCCCAAGAAGGAGACAGGATACCTCCTGGGCCCTCGTGAGCAAAGGCTTCCTCAGAGCATAATCAGAAAGGATGGTGACCATGCTGGCCAGTAACAGCAGTGGCAACAGCAGCAATGGCAACAGCTACTCTTCGATGAGTCCCTGCTGTGTGACCCCAAGTCCTCACAACAGCTGTGGTGGGTTTAAAACATGGCCACCAAATTATCTGACATGTTTTCTAATGAAAGGTGGAGCCTACGTCCCCTCCCCTGGAATCTGGGCTCTGTGACCGCTTTATCATCAGAATATGGTGGAAGTGAAGTTGTGCCATTCTCTGGGGCCAGATCTTAAGAAATTGGCAGCTTCTGCTTCCTGTCTTTTAGGACATTTGCTTTTGGAACTCAGCTACCACACTGCGAGGAAGCCAAGTAGCCACATGGAGAGGTCACTGTAGATGTTCTGACCAGCAGTTCCAGCTGAGGTCCCAGCTGGCAGCCCCCACCAACCACTGAACAGGTGAGTGAGCTCAGACTTCAGGCAATTCCTACTCCGAGACAGCGAGTCACCCCCAGCCTCCAGCCAGCCCAGATGACTCTGGAAAGAAAAGAGATAACCTGTCCCCACTGAGTGCTGCCCGCACTGCAGATTTGTCGGCGAAATAAATGACGGTTGATGTTTTAAGCTAGGAGTTGGCAAACTTCTGTAAAGTGCAAGATAGTAAATATTTTAGGCTTGTGGACCATCAGGTCTCTGTTGCAACCATTCAGCTCTGTTGTAGTGCAAAAGCAGCCACAGACCATACGTAGACCAATGGGTGTGGCTGTGTTCTAATACAACTTTTGTCACATACACTGGAATTTGAATTTCAGTTTGAGGGGCCTTATGGTGGCCAGGGTAGGTGGCTTCCCATGTCATGAAATAATATTTGTCTTTTGATATTTTTCCAACTCTTTAAAAACATAAGAAGCCATGCTTAGCTCATGGGCTATACACAAACAGGCAGTGGGCTACAGTTTGCCGACCTCTGTTTTAAGCCATTATGATTGGGATGGGCTGTTATAACTGGAACAGCAACCCAGTATATAGAAGATTTTTGTGACATTTACATGAAATCAAGATATGGGGCATTAAGAAACTGCTTTCGTTTCACAGCTACAGTCACATATTTATAAGAAGAGTTGGGGAGTTGGAATGGTTAGATCGGAATTAAAAAGATCAGAGAAACAAGAACTGTTTGTTGCTTTCCAGCCCTATGGAAGGAGGAGAGGCTCAAGAAATGGAAGCCATGGGGGAGGAGTCTCCCTCGTGGAGCTGGGATATTTATGGGGCTTCCCTTAGTTCCACATTTACTAAGCAATCTTCTGAGTAATAATTTGTTTTCCCAGGTAGTTGCAGTTGTTACTGTTAACATTTATTGGGTGCTTGAGTAGGCCAGGCACTGTTCTAGGCTCTTTATATGTATTAACTCAACAAATCGTCACAATAACCCTGTTATTATCCCAAATTTGTAAATGAGGAAATTGAAACTCAAGAGTGTAAGTTAAATTTGAGGACTAGGATTTGAACACAGATAGCCTGGCTCCTGATCCCGTGTACTTGGCTACTCTGCCGTTCTGTTCCCCACCCTGCCCCTGGGAGAGGGTGCCCTGGAGTGGAGGGTGCATTCCAGGCACTAGGAAGGGACAGTCCCTGCTACATAGGGACAAACTGGCATCTGGTTTGTACTCCGGTTTGTGTGAATTGAGTTAATGCAAGTCTGTGCCTGAGATGCACTGAGACACTTCAGACCCTGAGCTGGAAAGGCAAAGGCCTCCACCTGGAGAGGCAGAGCACCTGCAGCCTTGCGTGGGGCAGGAAGGACAGCTGGCAGATATGGTTTTCCATTTCTTCTCTTGTTCCTTGTCTCTCTCTTTTCCGTGGTCATTCCCACTAAAATTAATTGGTTTCTCAAGTTTATTAATCCTTTCAAAGACTCAGTTTTTGGCTTTGTCATATCTTTCTATCATATGTTTTTTTTGTTTTATCGTTTTCTCTTACCTTTAATATTTTCTTCTATTATCTTTGGGTTTATTTTGGTGTTCTTTTTCCAACTGATTGAAATCGATGCTTAGCTCATTATTTTTCAGCCTCTTTCCTTTTCTAATATATCAAGGCAATACATTTTCCTCTTTTTGCTTTGGTTGTATCAAAATTTTTCATGTATGATATTTTCATTATTATATAGTTCAAAATATTTTCTAGTTTCCATATGATTCATTCTTTGATTCTTGGGTTACATATAAACACGTTTCTTAATTTTTAATCATAAGGGGGGTTTTCAGGGGTTTTTTTGTTACTGATTTCTCATTTAATTGCTTGGGAATTAGAGAACATGCTCTTTATGATTTTATTCTTTTACGTTTGTTGAGAATTTTAAGCCAGTATACAGTCAATTAGCATAAATTTTTTAAGTATGTTTGAAGAAAAAAAATGTATTTTCTGCAGTTGTTAAATGCTGTCTTCTGTCTATGTCTATTAGGTAAAATTTGTTAATCCTGTCTTTTAAAATTTCTGTATTGCTACCGTGTTTCCCTGAAAATAAGACCTACCCATAAAATAAGCCCTAGAAGGATTTCTAAGCATTTTCGCAATATAAGCCCTACCCTGAAAATAAGACCTAGTGATGGGCGTGGCTACGCAGCGTATCTGCACAACCCATGCATTTCATCACGGAGCGGTAAAGAAGACGAGCAGCCCTTCTCATCTGCCCCGTGAGAGCTCTATTGCTTGACATGAGAGATTGGGGCCAGTGGTTCTAAAGGAAATAGAGTCGCAAGAAATTCAGGATGGAATTCGGGGTTTGGAGAGTTATAATTATGTTCCAGAAGAAGACGATTTAATTATATTTGAATAAATGTAGATTGTTGCACCGTACTTAAAAAAAATAACACATCCCCTGAAAATAAGCCCTAGGGTGTCTTCTTGAGGAAAAATAAATATGAGACCCTGTCTTATTTTCGGGGAAACACCGTACTAATTTTTTCCTTTTGTTGTATCACTTACTAACTGAATGTATTATAATCTCCCACTGTGATTGTGGACTTGTCAATTTTTTTGAAAGTTCTGATAAGTTTTGCTTTATGTGCTTTTGTGGTTTTGTTATTAGTACATACAGTTTAAACTTGTTATACGTTACTGGTATGTGGATTGCAACTGTGAATGGATTTCCTTATCTTTAGTAATGCCTTTGCCTATGAAATTAACATAGCTACTTCAGCTTTTCTTTGGTAAGTATATCCATGGTATATATATCCTTAAGGGTTTGCAAGAACATTTAATTGGATTTAAAAACTATTGTCTTTTTTTCCCGTTCTTTTATTTATTTATTTATTTATTTCAGCATATTATGGGGGTACAAATATTACGGTTATGTATATTGCCCATGCCCCCCTCCCCCCTCGAGGCAGAGCCTCAAGCATGACCATCCCCCAAACGTTGCACATCTCACTCATTATGTTTGTATATACCCATCCCCTCCTCCCTCCATTAAAAACTATTGTCTTTTTAATAATAGTGGTAAAAAATCCCTGACCGTAAGTATGATCCTGGTGACATTAAATTTCACAGCTTGTGATTCCTTGGTCTCCTCCAGAGATGCCAATTTGGTTTATGATTCCAGGGGAGGGACTGTGTTTGACCTATGACCTCTCATATGAGCTTTCGTGTCCATTCTGTCTTCTCTCTCCGTCCTTCCTCACCTTCCTTTCTCCCTTCCTTCCTTTCTCTTCTCCCTAGATCTTTTCTACTTCAAGTTAACCCTCTGCTCGATCCTGGGAGGTGTGTGTATGGGTTGTGGGGGGGAGTTGTGCAAGATTCTGAAATCATCTAGATTTTGGCCTGGTTATCCCTCACATTCTTGTGAGCTTGTCTATGCTCTTAAGATTCTGGTTTTTTTTTTC
>VBSM01002608.1:118518044-118679108 GCA_008086735.1 Cheirogaleus medius | reverse complement strand
TAGTACTCCATGGTATATATATACCACATTTTATTAATCCACTCATGTATTGATAGGGACTTCAGTTGTTTCCACATCTTTGCAATTGTGAATTGTGCTGCTATAAACATTCGAGTGCAGGTGTCTTTTTTAAGATTCTGTTTTAAAAAGTAATCCCCCATCACTTTCAGTTGTCTTCAGTGGTAGGATTCATCCAAACTACTTAGTCCACCATTGCCAGAAGTAGAAGTCAGTTTGCTCCTTTTTGAAGCTCTGCCTTTGCCTGGCTCACATGGTATCACTGTTTCCTGATTTTCCACCTGTCTTGGCTGCCCCTTTTCAATTTACTTTGGAGCCTCCTTTTCCCAGGCCTTAAATGTCAGTGTTCCTAGGATACAGTCCCTATGTGTTGATTTTCTTTTCTCTGTACATGTTTCCCAATGAGCTCACCTATTTCCTTGACCATTGCCTGGGATATTCATGGCTCTCCAATCAACATCCCCAGCCCAGACCTGTCTTCTGTGCTCCATAGTGTAGTCCAGTTTCCTTTTGGATATTTCTCTTGAATCTCTTGTGGACACCTCAAACTCATCATGTTCAAAGCTGAGCTCTTCATTTCCTTCCATACCTGCTTCTCCTCAGTGTCACCCCCCCTCAGTACAGAGCATCGACACCCACTAGCTCTTCCCTGGATGCTCAGCAGCATGACTACTTTGCATCTCTAGTATCCAGTTATATTTACCAAGCATAGGAGTGAATAGCCATAGTTAGAGGTTGAATTGTGTCCCTCCCATTTATATGTTGAGGTACTAACCCCCAGTGCCTCAGAATGCAAACGAATTTGGATGCAGGGTCTTTGCAGATGTAATTAGCTAAGATGAGGTCATTAGGGTGGGCTCCAATCCAATATGACCGGCATCTGTATAAAAAGGGGAAATTTGGACACAGACATGGGCAAAGGGAGAATGACATGTGAACATGAAGGCAGAGATTGGGGTGATGCTTCTGCAAGTGAAGGAATGCCAAAGAATGCCAGAAAACCACCAGAAGCCAGAGGAGAGGCAGGGAATGGATTCTTCCTCACAGCCCTCAGAAGGAACCAACCCTGCCCACACCTTCATCTTGGACTTCTAGCCTCTGGAACTGGGACAATAAATTCTCATTAGTTAAGCCCCTCAGTTTGTGGTACTTTGTTATGGCAGCCCTAGCAATTGAATATAGCCATGACCCCTTTTTCATAAAATAGCTAAAATTATCTTTTTAAAAAGCATAAATCAGATCATGTCCCTTCCCTGATTAGAAGCCCTCAGTGACTTCCCACTTCACTTAGAATAAAATTGAAATGCCTCACTGTGGCCTGTAAGATCTGGGTTCTGCTTAATCCTCATTTTCTCCAAGCTTCTTTTCACTCACTGTACCCCAATCACCAGGTTTTTCTTCTGTTCCTCAAATGCTACGGGCTCTTTCCTCCCTCTGAGCCCTTGCATTTGCTATTCTCTCTTCTGGAAGTGCTTTCAAAGGTCACCCTGTCAAGGAGAGCCCTTTCCCCAAACCACTTTTTATCATATTATCCTGTTTTATTATCTTCATAGCATGTATCAGTACCTAAAATGATCTTGTGTTTGCTTCCTTACTGCTTTTGCATCGATCCATGCCATTAGAATGTGAACTCCTGAGCATAGAGACGCTGCTGTCATGCTCCCTGCTGTATCCTCAGTACCCAGCAAAGAACTTTACATATGTTAGACACTCATCATATAGCTGTTTGAACAAATGAACGAACGAAGGAATTTTTTACTTCTCTGTGTCTCTCCGTCTGTCTTCCGAGTGTTCATTGTGGCTTATGGTTTCTGTTTCCAAACGATGTCCCAGGACTGCCCACTGCTCTCCACCTCCTGAGTGGAGAGGATACTCAGGTATCCATTACCTGAGTTGAGGCTACTGCCATTGTTCCCCTGGAAGTGCCTCCAGGTGGTGTGCCTATATCCGGTCTAGGCCCCCTCCCATCCACGCTCCATACTGCAGCAGGAAGGATCTTTCTAACGTGCACATGGATCAGGTTACCTCTGGTTAAAACCCTTCAGTGGCTTCCTACTGCCCTCAAGAGAAGCCCCCTTAACGTGGAGTCCACAACATGATCTGGCCCTGTTCACCTCTCTACCTCGTCCTGCCTTGTCTCTCTCGCCCCCTCTTGTTCTGAGCACCAGCCACGCTGTCATTCTTCAATCCTCAAACAGCCCTTTTTTGTACACACGGATCCCTGCATGGAACCCCCAGCCCTCTGCCTTCCTGGCCTCCAGAGGCTTCCTTGGCCCCACCCCCAGACAGGCTTCCGGCCTTTGCTCCCTACACTTGATGGTGAGTAGCTGCCGGTGTGGCTCCTGGGTCTCATTCTTTCTGACACCCACAGTCCCTAGCATGCTGCCTGGCATATGAGGGCTCCTGGGGCATGTTTGTGAAATGAAGACCCAGTAGCTGACACTGGGACCCCAAAGTTGGCTGCCTACCCTGCATGCCCCAGCCCCTTCACCCACACCATTGCAGGAACCCTAACAGCCACGGCGTAGGGAGGGTCAGCAGGTCCTCTCGGCAGGGCCCTTGCTGAGCTGATGGAGAGTATCTAGTCCTGGCTGTCAGGGACAGTGAGGGGGGACAGTGAGGGGGAGGATTTGGCACCTCTCACTTCCTAGGGTGGGGAGTAGCCACCACTTCCCACAAGACCACAGCCAGAGGGGATTCCCCCGAATTAGAAGGAGGTTGAAGGTAGGGAAGCAAAGCATGGGAAGTGAGAATCATACCCTTCAGAGAGAGGAAGTGCTGGGCTTTGTGGGATTTACGGGCACAGGCAGTGAGGCTTCAGGACCCACAGGGCAGTAGTGGGGAGAAGGATGTTCTCCCCAATTTTCTGTAGGACCCTGGTGACTCCAGCTCGGGGGGGACAGGCAGGAAAGCAGGAAAGTTTGGCATTCTGCAGGCTTGGTAATCTTGGGAGCTTAGGGACACACCTGGGCATGGAGTGGGGGCTCAGGAGACAGTGGTAGCAGGGGCTGAGGTGAGACTTCTTCAGGTGGCTCATAGGTGAGTGGACATGGGTGAGGAGGCTTATTTTTAGCCACGAGTGAGACCTTCCCTGGGACATCCAGGGAATGCAAAAGACGCTGCCATGCAGACAGGAGGGGCTGAGATCTGGAGTTGTCTGCCTTATTTGCTACTGTCTATAACTCCTTAAGTGGGGGCCACAACTGGTCCCCCAAGTCTTGGAACTCAGAACAAAGCTCTGGCCCCAAAGTAGCAATTGAGGTGTCCTGAGCAGGAACTGTTAGGTACAGAAAAAATTTTGCAAGAAAGTCGGAATAAGAAGTTTGCTGGAATAAGAAGTTTGCTGGTCCTTGACCCTGTCTGGGAGAGAGGGAGGTATGGGGAGGGGGACTGTGGCTGCCATCTCTGGGGCCCCCACCCTGGCTTGCTGCAGGGACCTTCAGGGCTCTGGACTCCGGAACTTCCCACTTCTCTCAACTTCCATTTCTGGCTTGAGACTCTGTGGAGAAGAGCCCTCAGCGTCAGTCCTCCAGGGACTGGAGAGTGTCTGGGTCTTGACCAGCTGGTTTGGGGAATGAGATGCCTCCATTATCTGCTGCATGGCGTGGCCACGCTTCCTTCCTCAAACTGGCACTTCCAGAAGATGCCAGCAGAGCCGCTGTTCTTGGTCCTCGATTTGTTTGCAGACGTTTCCTGAGTCTTGGGGTCCCTTGTCGTCAAGATCCCTCCAGTCCCTCCCCTCCAGGCCTCTGGCTATCACTTCCTTTGGGAACAGGAGATCCAAGCCGATTTGGGAAATGCTCACTGCAGAGGAGTCTGGCGCTCTGTCCAGGTCCGCAAGGCTATATTTAACTGGCTATATTTGCTGTCCCACTCACTTGTCCCAACCCGGCCCTGCCCGCCACCCCTCCCCCTCAGCAGCCTGTGCTGCCCCATCGGGGCCCGCGCCGCCCTTGGTCACCCTGCTCCAGCTGTGCAATTGTGGTCTGGGCCACAGGCTATTTTTTGCTCGGTGCCAAAGATTATTCAGTTATCAGGAATGTGTGTTTAAGTGGCCGTCTCCGGAACAAGAATTATAAATAGGGACTTGGGGTCAAGGCCTGGGCCCCAGTGTCCTCTTCCTCTTTGTCCCCATTCCTGTCTCAGCACCAGGGTTTTACATGGGGTGAACACCACGAGGCCATGGTGAAGGGTGTCAGACTCTGAGGTTGTCTGGGGGAGAGGACCCCAGGCTGCAAGGCCAGAGGTCCAGGACTGAAAATACCTCCGACAGGCACGTCACCTGCCTCTCTGAGACTTGATTTCTCTATCCAGGCCAGGGGGACACTCAGACCCATTCTCCAAATGGCAAACAGGTGGTGGGGCTCCGTTGGGCTGTGGAGGGAAACCCATCTCAGGCACATGAGTGTCTGGAAGGAGACATTATCAGCCTTCAAACGCCAGGTCTTTCTGGGAAATAGCAGGATATGACAAAGAAAAGAATAGGTAAGAAATAGTCTTGGGAGTAAAGATATAAAAGTTGAATTTTGCCTTTAGGGAGCTCCCAGTCTGTTGGTGGAGGCTGGGCCTAGGCTCACCCCTAGCACCAAGCAGCCTAAGCAGAATGAAGTGGGCATGTTTGGGCACAGGCACCTGAAACAGGGCTAAGTCTCCCCCTGACAACGTGAAGGCTGGCTCCCAAGGCACCAGCGATCCTGGAGAACAGGTTCAGGCCAGAGGCCCTGGCCCAGGCAGTTCGGCTGGCAAGTGTGGGCAAGGGCACCTGGACAAGGAGGTTCGGGCTGCTTCCTGGTGGCCGGTGACCTCTTTTATTCTGGTAAGAGCCATCTTCCCATGACCTGGCTTGGACGGCCTTGCTTCCCCTTCACTCCACCCAGGGGGGCCAAGGACAGGGCTTCCCCAAGTGCAGGGCTGGGCCCAGCCCCTGGGGGCTCTATAAAGCCCTCCTGGGTTCCTCCCAGGCTCCTGCCTATGGGGAAGTGTGGAGCAGGGGAAGAATGATGTCATACTTTCACCCAAGCGTCTCCATTTGCAAAATGGCAGAAATAACATACAACCTCCCTCCCTGGAGTTGTTAGGTATGAGAACAGTCTAAAAGAATATTGTTATGATCAATGATAATGATATTATGAGCAGAAGCGTATTGGTTGACCTGAGTGGTCCCTGCCTCCTGATGCCACCAAACTCAGCCAAGCTCCACCGGTCCTGTGGCCTCAATCTCTACACTTTGTGTCTCAGTCTTCCCCTTGGCTGTAGGCTCTTTCATATGTCCTGCTTTCTTGGTGGTCTTTCCCACCCTCCCCCCTCACTTTGACAAATCTCAGGCCTGAATGACTGAACTGGGACACAATTATGGAGACCCTTCTTCCCCTCATTCCAGATCTCTAAACCCAACAGGCACACAGCTCTTCCTCCTCTTCAGCTAGGGCCAGTCCCATGTCCTTTCAGCAGGATGGGGCTGCATTGTCAGCTGGGCATTGCACCTGCAGCTCTGGCCCTTGTTCTGGGGCCACCGATGTATGTCAGAGTCTCTTCTTTCTACTAATGTCAGTGCATTAAATGTAGACTGTAACGAAATGGGATTGACTTTTATATCTTGGAAAGGTTTTTCATTTAAATTTGCAAATAAGAAAAAACATTTGATAGACTATATTTTGGTTTTTAAGAAGAGTGGTCATGGATGGACAAGTGGAACACTGCCCAGTGGAAGTGGGGATTAGGCAGGAGGTGGCCCCAGGCTTAGGATTCCAAGGGCTCCTTGGTGTGAGGAGAATGGGTGTATGGCCAACCTCACTGCTGGTGGGAAAGAGGTCTAGGGATGACAAGCACATGGAGTGTCTTCATGACAGGCTCTTGGGGAGCTCTTGCTGGGTCACTGCCAAGGGCTTCTTTTGCCTTTACCTCTGGGGTCTGTTCTAGCTTGGTTTGACAGTGTTGAAGGACTTAGGGAGATAAGACAAGAGCAGGTGTGGGCAGAGGAAATTTTCCCTAAGTGTAGCATTGGGGTTGGGGGTGAGGTCATCAGTAGCGAAGGGGGGACAGAGAGAGGGCATGCTTAGCTAATTCTAGTCCTGATCCCTACTTCCCTCCTGGCTCCCAGACGCTGTTGCTCCTCAGCTGGCTCATTGGATGGAGCAGCTTTAGGGGAGGGAATGAGGGCTTGTGCCAGGCAGCCACCAGGATTCAGCCATACATAGGACTGAATTGAGACAGAGGCTTGAAGAGTTTTCTCTGAGGCCTCAGCTGCCACCTCCTTTTCCTATGACAAGGCCAGCATGACTCCCAGAGCAGAATTTTCCTCATCTCCCAGCCCTGTAGCTCCCATGGGGAGAATCCATTTCCTTCCCTTTACCAAGCTTTCCTTGGTTCTTGGCTGCATCACTCCAATCTGCTTTCATCATCATACTGCCTTCTATCTTCCTCTCTCTGTCCCCTTCAGTCCTAGCTGGCAATGTCAAAGAACCTTACTTTGGTGACCCAGCCTGGGCCTTCACCTCCACCTGTCAGGCCTGCTGGCCTCGACTGCCTACTTTGGATAATAGGCCTTTACCTTGGCTTTGTGCCTCCCCACAGGGGGCCTGGCCTAGTGGCCCCTCTTCTCAAGCAAGGCCAAGCCATGGCCCAGGGCTAGCACTGGGCAAGAAGAGGCGCCAGCACAGCCCTGCCCGAGAAGACCTGAAGGGTGGGGCCAAGATTATAGACCTGGGTCACTCTGCCCATGGGCAAGTCCACCCTTTGCAGGCAAAGGTGGGACCAGGACACTGGACTATTCATCTTCGCAACAGCTCCATGGAGTGGGCATTACCATCACTAGCTTATGGATAAGGAACCTGAGGCCCAGAAAGAAACAGAGGGTGGCCCAAGATCACACAGCCAGGAAAAGATAGAGCCAGGGCTGAAAACCAAGTGCTACTGCCTGGCCTCAGCATCCTGCACTGTAGAGGAGTAAGGAGGCTTGCTGAGAGGTCACTGCCTCCAGCCCCAGTTCCACCCTTAGACCTGGGCAAGAAGGGCCCCATGCCTCTACTATCTTCCTCGTAATCTTCTAGGTTCCCCTCTGTGGCTAGGATTGACCAGGGCTGGCAGTGCCATCTGGGTGGGCCACTGTGAGCTTAGAATGAGACCTGGGTGGGCCCTAGTCCCTGTTTCTCCCCCTTGGGTTACCCTCTGGCCCTCAAACCCATGTGTGGGGTCAGCTAGATGCTCCAAGGAACCATGGGCCTCATGCCTATTCAGTCATCTTAGGGCCCCATAGCCACACTTGGTTCCAGGCAGGCAGCTGGCGAGTAGATTGCTCCCCTGGCTGGTGAAGTAGTTTTTATGTGGGATCACACGAGACTGGGCTTTCAGCATGGTGCTGACAAGCTGATTTTGAATGACTCAATTGTTTATATAGACAGGAGCCTGGCAAAAAAACATTTGCCTGGGGTCCCATCCATCCCAGAGGAGGCTGTGCCATCTCCCTGACTTTAAGCCATCTTGCTGTATTGTTGCTTATTGTATTAATTGATTTTCCCTTTGTTGCCTTGAAACCTCTTTAAAAAGACCTACACCAAGGGAGATTTCCCAAATTCCCTTTATTACCCCCTCCCCCCGCCATGTTTCACAATCCTTAGATTTAAAAATTGGATCCAGATCTGACTTCCAGGCTCTAGTTCTTCAGCTAAAACAATCTCCCTTTGTCCTGGCCTCAGTGGACAGCGCTCAGCCCTACCCGACCCTTAGCCTTCTCACAAAAAGGCAGGAGGCCGGCTCACACCCTGGGATTTCCAGAACAAAGATGTGATAAAACCTGCCAGAGATCATAGGCTTGTCCAAGGAGGTTTGGGATTGTCACTTACAGCTTGTACTTCTACCCTGAAATGGGACGATCTGGGTTATGAGTGGCAGCTGTGGCCAAGGGACCCTGGACACAGGCTCCTTTGTGCTTGGCACCTGCTGCTCTTCTCCTCTCTTCATGGCCCAGTTGCCCAGTCCTGACCCCCTGGCTTCTTTCTAACACGTGCTCTGGCTTGTGCTCCCTGGCGCAGTTGGGATGAGGGCTTGGAATGGAACAGCACAGAGGGCCTTGCAACCAGGGAGTGGCTGTCCCCCAGTAGACAGAGGTGAACAGACTGTCCCTCACCCCGGGAGGTCAGTGCTGTGAACCACATTTCCTTCCCGGCAGCATCTGCCCGTGGGCCCTTTCTGAGCCTCTTTGTCTCTCTCTTCTCAGTGGGGCTGTCAAAAGCTGAGCCTCACAGGTTGTGACTAATCACTAGCAGATTTTTTTTCCATCCAAGAAGAAGAAAAAGCTGAAGGAGATGAAGAGAAACCCCAACAGCGAATAACTCCGAAGAGTTTCCAACATGTGGGTGTTTTTCTGGGACCAAAGATCAGGAAGATTCCAAATGTAAACAATCCCAAAATAACTCAGCTCTCCCAACCCCAGGCATTCCCAGGACTGGATGTCCACACTCCCTCCTTTTCCCTCAGGGAACCCGAGGTCAGGGAGAGGTGGCTGGGCTTGGGCACTGTGGAGAGCGGCTGCAGTGGGGCCTTCAGGCAGAGTACAGGCGCCACGAGACTGGGATTCCGTCTTCTTCCCCACATAACAGTGATCATCTCTCTTTTTGAGAGAGGGGCGTCCTCCTGCCTCATCAGACCAGATTTCCCTGGGATTCAGGAGCATGACTATGGCTTTCTTTGCTCAGAGTCATAGACCATTGTGCTTAAACCAAGCTCCTGAGATTTCTTGCCAGCATAGTGTAATGGAAAGAATATGGACTTTGAAGTCACACAGGATTGGAATCTTGGCTCCACCACTTATTAACTGTGTGGCCTTGAGTATATTATTTAGCATCTGGGAATCTCGGTTTCCTCCTTGTAAAACTGGGGCAATGATTCTCACCCGAGAAGATACTCTATCTAACATACTTAGTGTGATGCCTATTGCCTGGAAGGAGCTCAGTGTATGTTCCCTTTTCCCTTCTTTCTCCCCATATACATGGCTTGAGCTGGAGAAATCAGTAGGCTCTTTTCCACCCCCCTCTTTTCCAAAAGAAGAATGCTGTGTGTGTTCAAAGGTAGAAATCACTCCTCCATGTTGCTGAAAATCACTGCTGCAACTCATATGGAAGAAAAGTGTATTCAGAATATAGTGTAAAAAATCTTTCTGGAGGAGATAATGCTGGAGAATAGTGGAAGTCTTGGTGAAAATTATGGAAGTGGTGAACATGAAGTTGATGGTGTTCGTGATGATGAGATAATGATGGCGGAGATCATGATGATGGAGGTGATAAAAATCATGGAGGGGAGGTGATGGAGGAGGTGGTTAAGGCGATGGTAGGGGCAGTGGTGGAGATGGTAATGGAGGCTATGATGGTGGTAGTGGGGATGTGCAGGTGAAGGTGGTGGTGGTGATGGGGATAAAAGTGATGGTGTTGGTATTGATGAAAGCTATGTTAGAGGTGACAATGTTTGTGTTGTTTAGGATGATGGCTTATGTTACATTTGATTTGGAGTCATGGTGAGACATGGTGATTTGTGATCAGGACTGCCTTCACCCAGCGAAAGTAGCCATCCATTCCAGTAGACAGAGGCAGAGAGGAGGCAGGCAAAGCAAGGTAGAAGAATGCTTTATGATTAACTGTTACTTTGGCCCTGAACTACAATAGAGAATGCATTAGACTTCTTAATCATAGCTGATTGAATGCACATGTTTATCTTGGCTACCTCCAGAAGCCCCCACTAAAATGTTATTAATGGAATTTTTTTTAAAAAAAGCATAAGCCTACGAGGAAAAAGAGAATGGGGGGAAGAAACAGCAGCAAATAAGAGAAGCTAACTATTTGGAAATTGGAAAGTAGATGAATGAGTGGTACCTGACTTAGCAGACCACAGAAAACTGAAACCCAGGCCTGCAGGAGTGTGGGGGTAGATGGCAGGAGCCAACAGGTAGCAAAATATTTCTAGCCATGGAATCCCAGAAAGGCCTGGGAATTGGAGGCACCAGTTACTCCTGAAGGCAGGATTCAGAATGAGGCTGAAAAATTAGAGGGTGGATTACAAGTTTTTAAAAGAAGCAGTAAGAATCTCCCCATCCCAGATTTATTCTTTTGCCCTATGCATCCACGTAATCATCTCCTGTCATGATGGCAGAAAACAGAAGCTTTATGCTCTGAGCTGTCGAACCAGAATGGTTCTGGACACAGAGGCACCAGGCACAGCTGGGGGAGGGGTGAGGAGCCATTCTGATATTAAGGATAAGTCTGTTTTCTGACAGGTGAAGCTCTTACCTCTCTTCTTCATTCAAGTCCCCAAACACTGGCAGCCAGGCTAATACCACATGGGCAAGATATTGGAAGAGACTTCATGGGAAAACTGATTTACCCAGGAGAAAAGACTTGCAGGTATTGATATCTGGTCTCCCAGTGAAACTGCGAGTCCCACTCAATTACCTGGTGATGAAACCCACCTGTAGGAATCTTTCTCTCTTCTCCTTCCACTACTCTCAATCAGCGTTTTGGTGCCTCATACTTCAATATGAATGGGCAGCTAAGAATTACTTGATTATTTAAAGAAGCCCTGCGACATGAAAGTTGGAGATCAAAACAAAGAGCATAGAGGAAACAATGAAGAAGAAAACAGCACAGAAATTATGATTAACATTTTCAGAATGATGAAAGACAGTAATGCCTCTTTTAAATGAGAACCGGAGGTTTTTTTTTTAAAGAAACAAAAAAGAAAGTTCTTTGAAAATACAGTATGACATCCATATTTGATTAAAAAATCAAATCAAAACAAAACAAGGGTAAGGAGATAAAGTCAAGACAAACTCCAAAAAAGTAGAACAAAAATACCAAAGAAATGGAAATTGACAGAAAAAGTCTAGGAAAAACGTCTAAAACTATAAGTCCTAGTGAGAAATAAAAAAGGAAGGACATGAAATTACCAAGAAAAAATAAAAAAAAATTCCTAGAACTGCAAGACATGAAACAACTCGCCCAAAGGCACACTTCAGTGAAATCTCAAAACTTTGGAGACAAAAACTTTAAGAGTTTCAGAATGGGGAAAATGTTTATTTACAAATTGTTGGGAATCAGAATTGCATCAAAGTTCTTAACACCTACCATATAAGTTAAAAGAAAATGAACAATGCTTTTAAATTCTGAGGGAAATGCTTTCCAAACTAGAGTTCTATACCCAGCCAAACTAACAATTGAGTATGCCAATAAAAATAAAAATAACTTTGGACATAAACAATCTTAAAAATTACTTCCCAAGCATCCTTTTTCAGGATATTGGAGAATGTTATCCACTTGCATTAGGAAGTAAAGCAAGGAAGAGAAAGAAGACACAGGATCTAATGAAGATAGAGTCAAAGAGAAATCTGAAAATTATGGTGAAGGAAAGTTTTAGGATGACAGTCATAAAAATATGTAGAGGACAGTCAGTCAGATGGGCCATGAGGGTGGAGGACTCCAGGAGAGAGATCCCAAGAATAAAATGAAATTGATCATAATGTACAGTCAAAGTAAATTTTTAGTTCTGTTGGAGAGTTTGGGGATGAATTAGTAAATGATGTATGGAAAATAAAGCAAATAGCAAAACAAGACAATTACTAACTACTAGAGAACCAAAAAGTTGTATAAGAAAGGAAAAGTGGCTCAGCTGTGATTGATAGTCATACAGTAATAGTAATGCAAAGTCTGAACATGGCTGTGATCAATATCAATATTCAGGTGTGTGTATGTGTGTGTGTGTTGGGAGGTGATGTGTGTGGGTGACTGGTAGTGCTGAATCCTCATCTTTTATAGGTAAATAGATCATTATTTATTGATAGGCCAATAGATAAAACCTAAAACTGAAAAATGCAAAATATACCAGTATTATCATGTCATTCAGAAACATAGAAATAAATACCAGAAGAAAGAGTTAAAACAATTCAAAGCATTGCCTCTGGAGAGGAGGACTCAGAAGCAAGCAGGATCAGAGCAGAAGTCTTATGTTTTTCATTATAAACCTTGTAGAACATTTTACTTTAAAAAATATGTACATGTATTACTTTGATAAAAAATAAAGATTTAAATAGAATATAAAAATGAGAACTCCAGTGAGCTGTGCTAGATGATGTGGAGAACATCTTGACCAAATAAAGTCAGTCCAAATGGCTCAGAACCAAAATCAGCTAAAAGACCTGCTCCATCTACTGCCTTTAGGTCCAAACCCAAGTCTTGGATGTGTCCACACTCAACAGAAAGCCACAAAAGGGAGCTCAAGAAACACAGAAACATCTTGCATTTGCTCCTTTGCTCTGGCCTTTCCAGGACCATGTGGCTGCCACATGGGTGAGAGAGGAATGGGGAGAAAAGGTTTAAGCCAAAAGAAGGAGAGATGATGGGGCCTTCTCCCCAGGGGAGCAGTCCCCAGTCCTCACACTGCACCCATGTGGCTAGACATTCAGTCTGGCATGCTATCTTTTTAGCATAGTGAACCATAAGATATTCCTAGACCTAAGCACCCATGGCAATCGTCCTCCTTGAGGGTAGAGCAAGGGGGAGGTGAGAGCTGTGAATGACTCCCAAATTCTAACAGTGATGGTGGCAGTGAAGCTGGAGGGGATGGTGTGCTGATGGAGCTGATAGAGGTAGAAAAAGTAGCAATGACGGTGTAGGTTTTTATAATGAGAATAATAAAGAAAGTGACAGAAGTGATAGAGACAGTGATGGTGCTAGTGACAGTGAAAATGATATTGATGATGTTGCAGATAATGGTGGAGGTAATTATAGCAAAATGATGAAAGTGATTGCATAAGTGATGATAGAGGTAATAGTGGCAGTGAAGGTGGAGATGATAGAGGAGGGGCTATTAGGAAAGACAGTGAAGGTGATGTGGGGAGAGAGATGGTAATCGTGGGGTTGATGGCAGTGATGGGGATGACACAGTGGGAGGTGATACTAGTGGGGATGGCATTGATAATTATGGCAATGAAAGTGGAAGTGAGTGGTGGTACTTAGTGGCGATTACTGTGGGGTGATAGGAGTGCTTTTGGTATTGATGTTGTAAGTGGTAATGATGGGAATGTTGGCAGAGAGGATTGGATTTCATAGTGCTGGGGATGGTGGAATTGAGAATGGAGGCAATGATCGTGGATGTAGAAATGACAGGCATTATTATATGAAGCTATTAATCAAATCAAAAGACAGACATATGTAGGGCATCTAAAGACATTGGTCTGGATAGACTGGATTGTGCTGCAGTAACAACCAGCTCCCACATCTTAGGGAGTTTACACAGAAAAAGTTTAATTCTCACACTCAATGTTCAAATGGGTTAGAAGGGGATCAGCTCTCATAGTCACCAACGGGCCTGTGCTGATGGAGGATCCAGTTTTGTGTGCGTTTAGTATCGCCGTGGCAGTAAGAAGAGAATGTGATGAATTATGCACTGTTTGTGTTGGTCAGCTGGGGCTAGGTTATGGGGTGGTAATGAAGGACTCCAAAACTTCTACAGCCTTCAACAACAGAATTTCTCACTCACACTCTGTGTACATTGTGGGTTGGCTGTGGCTTTGTTCCACATCATTTTCACTCTGGGATCCAGGCTGACATGCAGCCTCCATCTGTAGCTTTGCCAGTCTTGTGGTGGAGGGAAAAGAAGCTATGGTTAATCATGTACTGGGTTTTCAAGCTTCTGCTCAGAAGTGACACGTATCATTGCTGCCTACGTTTTATTGGCTAAAGCAAAACTAATTTCAAAAGAGGCAGGGAAGTGCAATCTTCTCAGGTGCCTGGAAAGAGGAGAACTGGAGTATTAGTGCACTCTTTAATGGCTATGATAGGCACTGTTTGCTCAGAGAGTGTAGGGGGTAGAAAGAGCAATAGAGGGATCGCGGAAGGCTGGCGTGGTCATGGAGGAGGGACTTGATCAATGAAGGTCTGAGGGATGAGGGGAAGCAATTCAGAGGGAGGAAGCAAGAGGAGCAAGAGGCAGGACAAGTCATGGCCAAGTCCACAGACCTGCTTGCCGTTGGTCCTCAGTTCTCCTGGTGTGCATGGTTTTCCAGAAGTCCAACAGATTCTGGGAAAGTTTGTTTGGAGCACAAGATTCACAGAGAGAAACAGCAGAAGGTAAAGATGGAAAGGTCTGTAAAGCCAGAGCATGGAGGGCTTCAAATACCATGCTCCCATGTTTTGCCACATAAATCACAAACAAAATGAACCATAGTCAAATAAACTCAGGGAATGCTGCACACTCTGCCCCCTCTTGTACATTCACTGTCCTCGCATCAGGAAACTCACCGATGATATCTCTGCTGTCCTCAACATTGGCTTTCAAAGTCACCCTGGGTGTCAACATTCTGGTCAAAGGAAAGGGAAAGAACAAGGAGTGGTCCATGGGAGGGTTTTAATGGACCAGGCCAGGAAGGGGAGCACATCATTTTTGCCCAAATATTGCTGGAGATAAATTCATCACGTGGATGCACCTGACTGTGGTGGAGGCTGGGAAGTATGGTCTGAATGTTTGCCTGAATCAAGATAGATGAGATTTTGGAGGACAGCTAATGGTCTTTTCATGAGAGCTCTCTTCATATCTTTGAAGAATTTGAATGTGAACAAAAGATATGACTTTCTCAGTATTGCTGCAGAGGAGAGAAAGACATCAGGAAATTGGCTCAATAAATGGAAGGACTTTCTTGACTTTTTTTTTTTTTTTTTTTTTTGACAGAATCTTGCTCTGTTGCCTGGGCTAGAGTGATGTGCCATCAGCCTAGCTCATAGCAACCTCAAACTCCTGGGCTGAAGTGATCCTCCTGCCTCAGCCTCACAAGTTGCTGGGATGACAGGTGCATGCCACGACATCCAGCTATTTTTTTTTCCTTCCTATTTTTAGTAGAGACAGGGTCTCACTCTTGCTCAGGCTGGTTTTGAACTCCTGACCTCAAGCAATCCTCCCACCTTGGCCTCCCACCATTGCTAGGATTACAGGTGTGAGCCAGCCTTTTCTTGACTATTTTAACAGAATCATGGATTATCAGGATTGGGAGTGATGTGGGGGGTCCAACCGCTCTCTGAGGCTTGAATCCCACTTCCAGGAATTCTAGCAGTGGAGCACTTTCCATACATGAGGCAGCCTGCTCCATTTTCAAAATGTTCTGAAGGCTAGAAGTGTTGACTACTAAATTCACACAGAATTTAGGAGTAAATGAGCAAATGTATGTATTTTTGCCCACTGTGTCAGTCCCCTACCTTCATACCTTTCTCAACAACTTCTAGGTCTAAATTGGTCTAAAAACTAAGGTTTTGTTTGATGGGCACCCCACCCACCTAAAATTCCTTCATATAGCAAAATACCAGGGCCACAAATGTGGCAGCCTTTACTTGTGCTCTGGGGGTAATGTTTTAGAGGTTGAATCCCTGCAAGTGCCACTGATCAGGAGTGATCTCTAGACCACACTGTTTTGATAAGTCCCTCTGTCACCTCTGCCACTCATTCTCATTGGCTGTATTTCTCTGCAGGCCCAGACCTGATACCCTACTGCCCAGCCCTTCTCCCCACTTCCCAGGCACCCTTTCCTAGTCCCTTGGATTCTCTTCAGAAACCATCAGCTTCTTGCTTTCTTATGCTGAGCAGTTTATTTCCCTTTGTCTTCCATCTCTCCCTGAGGCCAGCCTAGCCATCACATGGCCCTCCAAGGTACTTTGCTTAATACTCAGGTATCTGCTTAGAAGAAGCATTAGATCACTACCTTAGTAGGTGGGATTATTGCAGTTAGTCAGGGGGATAAATGATTTTGGGTTTTTCCCCCACTACTTATTAGTTTGTTTGTTTAGCACCTTATTCATTGAGCACTTACTGTATGCTGGGCACATAGTGGGTAAAGTACTTAGCACAGATCAAGGATTCAATAACTGGTAGCACATTTTCTTCCCTCCCTTCCCTTAGAAAATTCTCCCTGCTGGTGAAATGACACCACCATAAGGCCTCTAGTGCAGGGCACGGGGGAGAGCTGTCCAGCTGAAGAATTGCCTGTCCCTCAGCACTGGGCCCCTTGTCCCTCAGACTCTCACAGTCTGCAGGAGACTCTACTGCAGGGAGGAGTCAGGCCCGATTGTTCAACCTCCACTGGCCTTTAACATCTCTGATTGACCATGGCAATAACCCTGACAGTCTGATATCCCCTGTGCAGACAGGAAATCTAGTCTTTATAATTGATGAACTCATAGGGTTCTGGGCAGAGTGCTCCAGGGATGTCTGATCCAGCCTCCCAGGTGCCAGATCTGGCAGGATGTATCTTGGCTTAGCTTTGCGAGATGCAATGGGCTGGCAATGGGCCAGCTTCCTCCTGCAGCCACTGCTTGGGAAGCAACATGAACTTGTTTAGACTAGAACAGAGCTGGGGAACCTATGGCCTTAAGGCCACATGTGGCCTTCTAGGTCCTTAAGTGCAGCCTTTTGACTGAATCCAAATTTTATAGAACAAATCCTTTTATTTTTATTAATACATTTTTGTTCATCTCTTATATTTTTATTTTATTTTAAAAATGAACATATTTAAAATACCAAATAATAAAATAAGTTTCAACAAAATAATCTTCCCAAACTGACTGGCACAATTAGAACATTAGCAAGCCATAAAGGCTAAATTGACAGTTGCTATGCTCATGATTTATTTCTAACTTCCTCCACCTGACTGGATCCACAAGGCTGGTTGGCGAGAGTTTATGGGGGTCTAGTGTGCCAGTCTGCCGTCAGCTTTTGACAACAGTGCACTGTGTTTCTGTTTGAAGTGGAATTTGTGAATAGTTGCACAGCTCAAGAGTATTTTTTAATTCTGTCTGTTTAACAGCCCATCATGTCAAAGAAGACCAAGAGAACGCTGAAGAAAGAAAACAGTTTTTTAAAAAATGAGGATTGGGAATTACAATATTATTATTGCTAAAAATAAAATGATTTGCTTGCTTTGTGATATTGCAATATCAACATTAAAGCAATTCAATGCTCATCAGCATGATAACACTCATAATGACCACAAATATTTTAAGTTGTAGGATGCTTAGACCCGGATAATGTTTCAAAGTACAAATAGTTGTCTCCTCCAAGGAGAACCATAACTGATTGGTAGCATGAATTAGCCTTCAACTTAACAGAAAAACTTCATGAAGTACTTCAAAAGGAAAATATACATTATTCAATTGCTTTGGATGAATCAACTGATACTACTGATGTGGCACAGGTTTTATACTTCTTTCGGGTCATAACAGAAGATTTTCTTTGCTATGAAGAGTAACTTGCTTTGGGCACTCTTGTGAACAGAACATGGGGAATAGATACCTTCAACAACTTTCAAGGTAAATGTCATGAAGTTGGACTGAGTTTGGTAAACTTAGTGAGTGTATGTACAGATGGTGCACCTTCCATGACAGGAAAACATGAAGGGTTTATTACACAGATAAAAAAAGTATTAACAGATTCAGATGCTCTCATTTCTTTTCATTGTATCTTGCATCAACAAAATCTCTGTGCTAAAGCTACTATTTTAAGTGATGCTTTGCAACAAGTTATCAATATAAGTATTGTTAACTATATTCTGCAAATGCAACATGGTATTGTCAGTTTCATAACATGTAAAGTTGAACCATGAGGTATTCAGTGTGGATTTGCCATATCATTCCAAAGTACATTGGCTCTTGCAGGGACAGGTGTTAGCCAAAATTTTATTTCTGTGGGAACAGATAGTTAAATTTTGTGAAGAATAGAATCAGCAATATGAATTATTGAAATATTTCTATAGGAATGCACCATTTCTATAGGAATGCACCAGGAATGTGTGATATAATGCAAAATCAAAATAACTTGAATATATCTTTGCAAGGTAAAAGTAAGTCTATATATGATATGTGGCAAAAAAAAAATCCAAGCATTTCATAAAAAGCTATATTTTTTCAAAACATTTCTTCAAAAGGAAATTTCAGGTGAACATTTCCCCAGTTAGCAAAGGTCATTGACGAGCAGGATGATATAGCGAATCATTTGAAGAATAGACAGCTATTATAGACCTTTTAATTGGAGAATACAATGAAGTTTCACTGACTTTGAGAATCATGACATCACACTCAAATTAGCATTTCAGCCTCACCTTGTTGGTATCACCAAGGCACCTAAAGAATTATAAATGGAATTGAAATGGAATTATAAATGTCAGTAGATGACATTTTAAAATTATTGTTTGATGCTAGGAACGATTGAATTGAAATATGGAAAAATGTGGTAGAATACCCACTGCTTCAGCAACATGCCCACAAAATGCTTTCTTGCTTTTCAACCACTTATTGTTGTGAACCTACATTCTCCTACCTAACCCAGATCAAGACGCCATTAAGACCACAAACGACTGATATTCATCTGGAGGATCAACTGAAACTGCAGGCCTCCATGCTGCAACCAAGTATTCAAATGCCTTCCAACAAAAAGCAGACTAATTTAATGAAGTCATTAAATTGTTAGTTAAATTTAAAATTAACAAATAGTTTTCATTTTTTGAAATTATTAAGTACATAGTAGTTAGTTAGATTTTTACAAAATAATGTCCATTTTTGAGTATTCTAATTTTGAGTAATCTAATTGAAGCTTTTTAAATGTGGCCTTCCAACATGAAAAGGTTCCCCACCCCTGCACTAGAATATCCTGAGCAGGACCGTCTCCTACAGGGACCTGGTTCCCGGACAGCCACCCAAATGGTAAGGCAACTAGGGCAGTCCCACTCCCCACCCAGGGACACTTCTGGACAGCTATTTTTCCAGTACAGTGTCGGGTCTGCAGGTCTGCACCACCCCTGAGAGCAGCCTTCACATCGCAGTTGTAAATGGACTTGTGGTCTGGGGGTGCCATGCTTAAAGGCTACAATGTGAATGGTGCTTCTTGGCATCATAATTTTTCACTTGCATTAATATTATGTTCCCTTTGAGTGCAAAGAACTTTAAGGTTTCAAAGTTCACCTCTCTGCTTTCAATGGATCCTCAAAACACTCTATTATCATGTGGCATTTCCATTTCATAGAGAGGAAACCGAGCCTCTGAGGAAGAAAGTGGCTTCATCGGGGTCACACAGCTGAGAGGCGGTGGAGTGGGAGCTAGGGCCCTACTCTCTGGCTCTCATCACAGGGCTCTGTCTGCAGCATCGTGTGACAGCTCCTTGCCTGCTACGGTGATGCCCCAGCCCCTCCAGGCCCCTGCTGCCTGACTACCTCCTCTGTCTCCTATTCCTTTTGGGTCCAGGCCTCTCATTTCAAAGCAAATATGTGATAAGTAGTCTGGGATGATGGAAGAGGACAGAGGCGCAGTCTCTCTTCCGTACAACACAGGTGCCTTTTTTTAGGGGCCTCACTGTTTAGGGCTCCTTTGGTGCCTTAATGGGAAGTGAAGAGGGAGGGTAGCCCCCAGATCTGGCCCAGGACAAAGCAGGGGAAGCAGGCACAGTGCTAGGGTGGAGGGCCCCACAACCCACATCCCACCTTGGCTCCATATCCAGCCCCCTTCATGTCCTCTGCCCTGTCCGTTACATGCTCCTGACATCTAGAAATCTGAGATGCCTGGAAAAGAGGGGAAGAGGCGGCAGCAGCTATGAGCTCATCTGTGCCGGCGGCGCCGGACGCCCCTGCGGGACCCTTTTTCCATGGCAGGGTCCAGGCTCCTCGGGTGGCGATGACTTCAGGGCTGGAGATTCCCCACTGGTGCCCCGGGGGATGGCCGCTGGCTTGTGGTGCATTCCAGCCATGTTCCTCTCAGCCCTGGCGACATGAGAACTGGAGCCCACGACCCTCTGTCTCCCGGTTACTCTCCTGGGGAGCCTCAGGCCCAGCATGTCCCTGGCCATCTATCCGGCACCTCCTCCTGACCCAGACCTTTCCAGTCCCTACTTCCTGTTCCAGGGATGGAAAGCCCAGGACCAAGAGATGGTCCCTCCTCCTTCTTCCTTTCAGTCTGTCTTCCCCTCCAGCCATCCTCCCTTCTCCATCGGGTCCCCACCCTGCCCCTGAGCCCCTGGCCTTGCCTGCCCGGCAGACAGCAGCTCAGACACAGCCCACATCCCAACGCTGATGGCTCCTTGAAAGCTGTTGACTTGAGAGAGGCAGTTGTGCAATGGAACTTTCTGGGAACTTTGCTGACCCTCCCGTTCTCAAGCCCTTCATGAAGTGTCTTACTGCACCCCTTGTCCAGACTTCCCGCCTGCCCATCCCAAAGCAGTCATTGCCTTAGAAATTCCCTCCTTTCTCCTGGCCCCCCTTGTGACGTTGGGATGTTTTGTGGACCCCTGTGGTCTGGGATGTCCCTACCTATTGGCAATACCTCTCACAGCCCCCTGCCTTGCTAACCAAGGCTTACTGTTTTCCAGATCATTCCCACAACTAAGTGGCTTCCCTATACCCCATCTCTCACCACACCACATCTGTTGGCTCCCACCCCTTTGCTCACTGTCTGCACACTGTTGGTAATCCGGCCCACCGCCCCTCTCTCCCCACAGCCTGTCTTCATGAAGTTGCCGTCCACGCTTGCTTCTCTGCTCAGCCTGCCATCGCAGCTCTCCCGCTCCACGCAGACGCAGGCTCCTCCACCCCACTGGACAGTGCTCACTGTGGTCTCCAGGGCCTTACTGCCACGTCCTTCTCTGACCTCTATGAAGCCACCTCTCCTCTAGGACCCACCTCTCCTCCTGGGCCTCTGACCCTTCTGAGCCAAAGGACACAGTTTAACTGAGATAGAAATGTATTTCTCTGCCAAGTAAGAGGCTGGGCACGTGGCCGGTGTGGTGGATTGTTGGTGTCAGAGCCTGCTCCTCTGTTGTGTCATCTTCCATGTGCCACTTCCAGTTCTTGGTCTGGGATGGCTGCTCCGGATCCTTTATCAGTGGGAAAGGGGAGAGGAGGAAGGGGTGGTAGAAGTGTCCCTTTAAAGACAGGACAGGGGGCTGCAATGCCACTTCAGCTCACAGAGCTCACTTCCCACTCTCCAGAACATAAGCACATGTCCACCCCTCCCTGAGGACCAGACCCTCTAGCCAGGTGGCCCTGTGCTGGGCTAAAAATCCTCGTGCCGTTTGAAGAGGGGGGACAGACACTGGGGGCAACTGTCCCTGATGGTTCCTTGTCAATATGTGTCATGGGCTGTTTTTCTCTGTCTGCCCCCTTAATGGTGGCACTCTTTTTAGGCCTTTTCTCTCCTCTGTCCCTGTGTTCTCCACTGGGACTTAGATCATGCCACGGCTTCACCCACAACGCGACACTTTCACACCACAACTGGTAATTCCTTTGAGAGGTCCCACTAGCACCGCAAATCAATATGGCCCAAACCTGACTCATGGTTTGCTTCCTGCATCTCCTTTTTCTTACCTGGCTTCTGTGTCCAGCACCCTCCCCTGCCCCTCTCCATCAGTGCCGTGTGATCATCCCTCAAGCTCCCTCAAAGCCCTCTCCCCCTCTCCTCCCCTGCCTCGGTCCACGTCCTCTTCCTCCCTCACCTGTCCTGGCAGCTACCTGCTGGCTGTCCCCTTGCCTCCTATTTCCACTCAACTCTCTAGGTCTATGGAACAGCCAGCTTCTCTTTTGAAAATGTGCATCTAATCATGGTGTCCTCTGCTTATAAACCTCATGGCTCCCCGCTGCCCACAGAGTACATCCCACTGGCTACTGTTCCCGTCCAGCCCATGTGTTCTGCCTCTCCTAGACCTGCTCTGCCGTTCCAGGCAGCTTCGTGAGCTCTGAAAATGGCACCTCCTGGCTCTCCACCTGGATTTCCCATCGCATCCCATCCCATTCTTTCCTTCTCTCCAACCACATGGCCAATATCTGCTTATCCCTCAGGACATGGCCTGAGTGTCGACCTCTCTAGGAAGCCCTTTCTCACCCCTCCCATGCCTTGTGGGGCAGGGGGCCTGAGACATAGCCCTGGCCCCTGGTCTCTGCAGCACAGCCTCTGTCCCACCAGAAGTGTAATGCTCCATCTGTGACTCCATCTCTCACCTGCCCAGGAGCTCTTCAAGGGCAAGATCATGCATTTTCCTTCTCCCAGTCCCCAGCACCTGGCACAATGCCTGGGAAATAACCAGCACCCATGAGGTGTTTGTTGAGTGAATGATCACATCACTTTGGCTAAAAACACTTCCATGGCTTCTCCTTGATCATGTAATAAAGTCCAAGCCCTTTTCCAGGGCATTTCAGGTGAGGCCATCAGGTTCTCCAGTTTCAGCTCAATCTCTATCACCTGGACATGCCATTTCTTGTTATGACCACCCGTTCTCAGGCTCTTGTGTCTTTTGTCATGCACTTCTCTCAGCCTGCAGTCCCTTTCCTCCTTCTCCTGTTGAACACCTACTCATCCTTCAAACTCACTTTCATGCCACCTCCTTTGACCCGCCTGGCTCCATCCGTCTTCTCTCCGCTCTCCTGCTGCTCACGCTGCCGTACAGTTCTTTATCGTGGCTGTCAACAGAGTGTGGTGCCCAGCTGTGGCAGTAACACCCAGCACCACTCCTTTCATCTGGAGTCCTCTCCCTTCCCTGCTGCCACCACTGCCACCTGGCTGAAGAGACCACACTGCCCTGGTCTCTGACAACCTCACCTTTATGGTCACCGTTGATGGACACTCCCAAGCTGGGCCGATAATAGTCCCTCCCCTTCTGGTTCTAGTTCTTTGGTTTCAGACCAATCATCTGTCCTCAGGCCAATCAGACTCCTTCCCTGATATACATATTTTTAAACAGAAACTGAGAAATAGAACGAAGTAGAAATGGTAAGATATATAATCAGGAAGCTATTGGAAGACTTTTGTGTGTGCAGGAAGCCACTACTCAGTAAGAGAAGGAAGCTAACACCCAGAGAGGCATGAGAGAAGGAGGGCAGAGGGTGGAGAGAGAGAGTCAGTCCTGGGGGCACTTGAAGGCTTCCTAAAGCCCAGTTGCATCCTTATTCTTGCCATGACTTGGTTGGATTCTCTGAGTAAATAAGACCCATCTCTTTTCTTATCTGGTTCTAGTTGCAACCAAGAGTCCTGAGTAATACATATACCTATTCGGTTCTGCTTAGTCCTGTAACTATCTGAGTATAAATGTGACACGGCCCTGTCTGTCTCCAAGTCTGTAGAGGGTGCAGCCCCCATTGGGGGCCCCCATTTTGGCAGGGTCCAGGTCTCTTCTCCCCACCCAGCCCCGGCCCAGGGCTGGTCCACCTTTGCTAACTCGGTTACTAAATGCTCACACACAGGAGGATTGGGCTGCTGCCCAACCGTGGCTTTATTCCCATTTTAGGCTGTGTAAACCCATCAACAATCAGCAAATTAATAGTCTGTAAGCCAAGGTCACTCATGGTTTGTTTACTACAGCTGCTGTTGCCCTGGGCTGGGGAACCCTTTCCACAGGTGTTTCTTGAGCCTGGCTTTGATTTATTCCCTTCCCTTCCCTCCCACACTCAGTCTAATTATTGCTTTTGTTTATAATTCAGTTAAGTAAACTGGCCACCCTCTTCTCCAGCAGAAGTGTCCATGCCTGTACGGTCCATTAACGCTGCCGCTGTGTGGCTGGACACCAGCCCGGGGCAGGACAGCCAACATCTGCATACTGAGGAGCCGTTGAGGGTGGCTGCCGGAGGGGAGGTGTCAGGTCTTGGGGAAAGGGACTCTACAGGACACTTTCATTGCCAGTGACCTGAGAGTGCCTGGCACTCAAACCAAAGCGCTTGTGAAGTGCAGTGGTGAGGTCAGCTGGGTGTGTGTCCTGACGAGCAGGCCAGGCCTGGGAGAGGAGCAAGATGTTTCTCTGGATAATGACCATGGAGCATATCCGTAGACCAGTGGGATGGTCCAGTGGTCATGGCTGAACAGAGGGGGCTTTGATGGAGGTGAGGAGGGCACTGTTCTCTGTACACTGGGAGCCACTGGGATGGGACAGTCATGGGAGCCTTTTCTAGTGGAGGCAAGAGGTGGAGCTGTTTCTACTGGAACTGGAGCTGCAAGGACTGAGTCCAACCCTTGCCAAGAGCCCACTCCCTCCAGGGACCCATAAATACTTAGCAGTTTTGGGTGTGCAAAGACTAGCCCCGGGCCCATCTGCAGGGTGTCTTCAGCAGGGAGGAACGGCCGTACTCTTTCACTCTGGCTCCCATGTGGCTCCCAGCACTCGGGGAGCTGTCTGGGTGGGGGTTACCAACCAGAGCTTGGCTGCCCCCCAGTCCTTACCCTAAGTCCTGACGTCACCAGCCCAGACATCTGGCTGTCGGGTCTGATTGAGCTCATGCTTGGAAGGAGCCAGCAGGCCAGGAAGCCTAACTCCATGCACATCTTTGCCCACCCAGACAGAATTGCTCAGAGTCACTGCCTCCCACCTGGGGCAAAGCACTTAACCACACTGAGCCTTGATGTCCTCGTACATCAAATGGGGATAATAGCACCTACCTGCAAGGGCTGTTATGAGGATGAGCAACGATCTTGTGCTGAATATATTTAGCATACAGGGCCTGGCACACTGTAAACATCCAACTAATGACAGCTCCTGCTGGGATTATATAACTAGATGCTCTCCATACTCTGTGTGATGCTAACATGCTGTTCGACCTGTGAGCCACTCTCTCTGAGCCTCAGTTTCCTCATCTGTAGAATGAGAGCGTCTCTATCAAGTTTCCTTTACTAAGCCAAAGTTTCATTATATGTAAAATGAATTTCATATTATTTTCTTAATTATCTTATGGGAGAGAGGAAAAAGACGAGGTTCAAATGACATATGGTCAATGTGATAAAGCTTTAGATAGCATAAAAAGCTATTTTAATGCAGGGGATAATGATGATGAGCAATAATTGTAAGTGATAATCAATACTAGTACAGTCATGTGTCACTTAATAGGATACATTCTAAGAAATTTATCATTAGGCGATTTTGTTGTTGTGTAAACACCATGGAGTGCAAACCTAGATGGTATAGCCCACTACACACCTAGGCTATATGGTCTAGCCTAGTGCTCCTGGGCTGCAGACCTGTACAGCATGTCACTGTACTGAATATGTAGGCAGTTATAATGCAGTGGTAAGTATTTGTGTACCTAAACATATCTAAACATAGAAAAGGTCCAGTAAAAACATGGTATTAGAATCTTATGGCACCTTCATTGTATACTCAGTCTGTCATTGACATTGACTGAAATGTCACATTCCTCTTATGTTATGTGGTGCATGACTGTAGTTTCTTAATATGCTTGTTAAGGGTTGGAGGGGAGAATTTCTGGTGTATTTGCTGAGAAGGAAGCCTGGCAGAGTAGTACTGGGCATGGTGGAAATTATGCAGAGATGTTGGTGAAATGAAAAATCTTCAGTCTGCTCTTGGCATGTGTCCGAATAATTAGGTGTGTGGTTTGGACAAACTCACCAAGTCGTTCTGAGGCTCTTGATTCTTCTTGGACGTTCCTCACCTTAGCTCAAGGCTTCGAGGCTTGTTGTAAAGTCAACGCCCCGGAGATTCCATTCATAGCTATTCTCAGGTACTTACACCTGTGTGTGAAAGAGATTCCTATAAGGGAAGAGTCTGGACTAAGAAAGGGTAGACTTGGAGTTGGATCAGAAGAGGAGAGCTCTACAGAAGGGAAGATGGCAGGTAAATACCCCTGGGCCAAGTTCCTGATGTGTCTCCAAGAGACATCGTATTGGCTGAGATAGTTTCAGTTGCTGTGTTCTCAAGATCCAGCACAGAGTCTAGATTAGGGCCTCTCAGCCTCTTTAATCCCTTATTTTGCTTCCTGCCATCCACTGATCTGCCCCTTTCTTGGAAGGAATCATTGCTAGCTTTTGCATATCTTAAGAGCGAAGTGTTAAGCTTCACTTTTCATACCTTGTATTGTAAGAACAATACATGTATGTTTCATTTTCAAACATAGCATGTTATGATGCTAATTAAGTATCTTGGGGTGGGATCCCTAAAAGCAGTTACTGAGAGAAGGATTTGAGTGCAAGTAGGAAAGTGACCCCAAAAGCACTGGGGGAGTGCAGAAGTGAGAAAAGGAAGGGAAGAAGCCAATCAAGGGAGAATTATCAAGTAGCTATCAATGAGAGCAACTGGGGCTCAATCTCATGGGAAACTGTGGGAGATTGATCCCAGCCTAGGGGAAGGAAGCCGAGGTATTTATCCACCATTTTCTCATCTTTCTTTCGGTGAGGACTACCTCTGGGAGCATTAACTTGCCAGTGTTTCTGGCTTGTCCCATGCATGAGCAGAGTCACAGGTGTAAGTAGCAGGCAGTCTTCAGTCTGTGGAAGTGAGTGCTGAGGGTCTCTCAGCAGGGCACCGAGAAAGTCTGCCGCAGTGCGCTTTCACAAATGAGGCACATCCTCCACTCTTCCCTGCACCTCACCAAGACTCTGATGTGCAATCAGAGTTGGGGATCACTATGCTGCCCACTGTAACAAAGAGTTTGGACAATGCCAGGGATAGTCATTATGTGATGAATAAAAAAATTAATTGAGGCCAGGTGCAGTGGCTCACACCTGTAATCCTAGCACTCTGGGAGGCTGAGACAGGAGGATCGCTTGAGGTCAGGAGTTCGAGACCAGCCTGAGCAAGAGCGAGACCCTGTCTCTACTAAAAAAATAGAAAGAAATTAGCTGGACAACTAAAAGTATATATATAAAAAATTAGCCGGGCATGGTGGCGCATGCCTGTAGTCTCAGGTACTCGGGAGGCTGAGGCAGGAGGATCACTGAGCCCAGGAGTTTGAAGTTGCTGTGAGCTAGGCTGATGCCACAGCACTCTAGCCCGGGCACCAGGGTGAGACTCTGTCTCAAAAAAAAAAAAAATTAATTGAGCACTCTGATGGGACACAGTTCTTCATGGGTCTCTCAGGTTTCTGCACATCCTGCCAGTGCAGACACAGGCTTCCTTTGTTCCTGACTACCATTACAAGGTTGTTTGTATAATTAATAATTTTGGAAGATAGAGGTCTCTCCTTCTGGAGAAAGGGCAGCTTTATTTACTGTCCAATACAATAAAGATAATGTTTTCCTCTGGGTCAAAGTTTAGGCATGCTTACTGCCTATTATAAAAGATTCAGGATCCCTAAGCTCAGGGATCCTCTCCTTTAATGCAACCCACTCTGTGTGCAGGCACCATCTGGCCTTCTTTTCCTCATTCTGTAGGAAATAGGATTCATAAAACTGGTGCAAATGTTGATTCTCTTGTCATTGTCTATTACTGTGAGTAATAAGTTATCCTTTGTCTCTGACCTGAGATTCGTGTGTCTTCTAACATCCATGAAACAGTGGCAGGCTAACTTGTTAGAAATCTCAGCTCTTTCATAGATTTGATATCTCTCCCCCAAACTCCCACCCCAAAGTACCTAGTAATTGTGTAAGTGATGAAAAGAGACATGAGACTCCCTGCTCAGGAGCTTATAATCTATTTGGGGAAGCAAGACAAATGAGTGGGAAATAAGAAGTCATTCTCAACACTGATGAATAATAGCATAATCCTTGAACAGGGACTCAGAGGGTGCAGTGGAGGGAGAGGAGGGCCCTTTAGGCACATAGAAGGGCCGGTGAAAAGCAGGGTACCTGGGAGGGAGCATAGGGTGCCCAAGGCAGTCCTGGGCTAGGTGAGGGTTGGCCCCAACACAGAGGGTCAGGAATGCTTGGCTAAGGAATGCAGACTGGGCTCTGTGGGTCATGTGGCCTCTGCATCCTGTTGCCTGTTTCTCCCATGCTTCACCCTTTTCTTCTCTGGGACTCACTGTCCTGACCCCTTCATCTTCCCAAACTCACTGTGCCCCAAGGTGCCTTGGAACAGTCCCCAGAGAAGATGTGGCAGTTGTGTGATCATGCAGTTGTTTGTGTGGCCTGGGAGCTGGGGTGGGAGCTGAGTCTATAAGAGCCCCCACCCATTCTCTGGGGCAGCAGCCGAAGACCACCAGGAACATCCAACAGAAAAAAAGATTTATGGCCGCAACAGGAGGAGCATCCCTGTGAAGATACCTACAAAGTCGTTTCGACGGGAGAATTTACAAGCGTCCTCCTGTGCTTGCTACCGAGTGGAAAAATACATTGGGCCCAGAGCCGTGAGCTCCTTGCCAAGTCCTGTGACTCATCCCCAAGTCATAAATAACGGGTCCCTCATGACACAGCAGAGAAGGGAGCCGGGCCCAGGGCCACGTATTTATTAGAAAAGAGAGTGGAACCATTAGTCGGGGGCTTGGTTTCCGGAAAACTCAAACCACACCACATTAGAGGAGGTCAGGAGGCACTTCCACAGGAATTCAGACCTGACATTTTTTCACATTCTCAACATTTCATGTGGGGCGGAGACCCCTGATGCATCCACCAGAGGCATCGCTCGGCCACCCAGTCCCATGGGCAGAGAGGAGGCCTTGCTGTTTCCCACGTCCTGCGGGCCGCCCCTGCCCAACAGCTGATGCTGGTGACGACCAGGCAGGCACAGCCACGTGCCTCGGTGGCCATGGTGCTGTGCACATCAGGGAACATTTAGTGCCCCCGACCGGGCATCCATTTCACAAGGCTCCAGGGTCGCTGCCGCTGTCAGAATGAGGTGGAGGAGTAGATGCAGGACCGCGCAGGCCTTTCTCTGGATCATTCTCTTTGTCTCTGCACCCTCTCTGGGTGTATAGGACTGAGAATCTAAAGGATGACAGATGCAGCAGGGAACAATAAATCATTTATGAACAGTTGATGTGACCTTTGCGCTTGAAAACACAGCTGTATGACTCTGAGAAGGCTGAACTTGGGGTCACCTCCTAAAACTGGTCCTGTGTGGTTGCTTCCTTAGTTGCTCAGACCAGAAAACCATGTGTCTGGGTTGATACCCTGCTTTCCCCTGACTGCAGCAGTGACCAAGGCCTGTGCATGCTGTCCCCATATTCTCTTCCTTTTCCTGCACCTGCCACCCCTGCCCTGGCTCAGGGCATTGCCAGTCCTCATCTGATGGCATGGATCTGAGCACCTTGCATTTCCAATCCTTCCATGCCCCCTCCCCCCAGATCTTCTGGCTAAAGTGCAGTCTCTTCAGCATTGGGGGCAGGCCTGGTGGTGCTGTGCCTTCCGGTCTTCCTGACTTCTCTTGTTCACTCCCTGAGGCCCAGGCCAGGTCCCTCCTCCTGCGTGCTCCTTCTTCAGAGCCCTGGCCCATGCAGACAACCCCCTTGGCTTCGTGACTGCTCCTACCCATCCGTGTCCCCAGCCTGCCATGCACTCCTTCAAGCAGGCACTATCTTACTCACCTAATTGTCCTGGGCCACACAGACCCTGGCTTGCAAATGACAGCTGGGGAAAACTCAAGGAGTGAATGATGAATGGCTAAAGAGATGAATGAAGTGATGAATCAGTCCTGCCTTTATGACAGCTCTTGGCATAGCCGGGAATGCATGCTGAGTTTGCTTCCCTGCTCTGAACTGTGCCCTGTTTTCATTGCCTTCTTCTGGCCTTCAAAGCCAATGGCCTTAACTCATGACTGGCCTTGCACACAGATGACAAACAGAAGCTCCATGTGTGGGTCTGCTCTTTGATCGTTGCTACCTCAGCCATCAGGGATACTTCATTATTCTACCCGGATCTACTATGGGCATTTCAGACCCACAGGAGAGTCAGCAGGATTTATTAATGTGGGTTTCCAGAGTCCTGGTTTTGAGATATCAAGGCTGGAAATGCATTCCTCCTGTTGTGTTTGCATGTGCACTGCAACCGCAGAGCGTGAGCACTGAAACCAAACAGAATCCTGGGCTGGCAGACCAACGTCTTCACTGTCACATGAGGCCCTTGGAGACAAGGGCTCGGTCTGCAATCCCCAGTGCTGGTGAGAGAGGCAGCCCTGGATCCCCAGGCTCCTGATTCCAAGTCCAGTGCTCATTGGTGAGCCCTCTGCCTATGGCAGTTGCCACAGCCCCTCTTCCCGATGTCCCAGGAGCCCTGGCTGGTCAAGCTCCCTCTCATTCAGCCAATGCCTCCCACAGCCTCCTGGGCCCTCTCTGCATTTATTGCCAGTCTTCCTGGTTTCCAGTTCTGCTGTCGTTTCTCTGCCTCCCACCAAGCACCTGGTGCTCAGAGTCTATGGGGGGGACAAAGAGACCCCAGCTTTGGGAATGACAGATTTGGGTCTCAGAATCCCAGGGCTTGGAATCAACTTCTTGTGACTGATTCAAGACAGGTGGTCATCCAAGTGCCTCATTGATCCTGCCCGAGTTTCTGGTAGGCTCAGAAAAGCCTGAGAAGGGCCCGATGTGGAGTCACTAGAGGCCCATCCATCTCGGCGGGGCAAGGGTGCTTGGTGACTGGGCAGGGAGAACACACCAGCCAGAGGCCATAAACAGAAGAGAAACAACTTTAAATAAACATAAGGCAACTTCTGTGGTTGATTTTTGGGTATTTACCACTTAAGTGTTGTTCTCAGCATCAAGTGGATCCACTTGGGGAGGCCTTCCTGGAGGGGAAGATATACTCTTGGAAGGCTCAATGTGGACCTGGGAGAGATGGCTTGGGAGAAAGGGAAGGGCAGAATCTGAGGGATGCCCCCCTATTCCTGAGACCCTGGTTGACACTGGGGCTGGAGTATCATATGTTGGGCTCAGGGAGTGGAGGGCCTCACCCCTCGTAGACCTCAGGTGGGTGTCGGGGAGACTTAGATATAGCCGAGTGTGGGCCTTTCATGCTGGTGTCCTGTGCTGGAGCCCTTGGGATGGAGTCTTCAGCCTTGGGTTCCAGAGGGACATTACCTCCTCACTGCTGTCCTCCTGAGCCAGCTCTCATCCCAAGCTGCTGCCCCTGCCTATTGCTAGGGTTCCAATGTTTGCCCCCTTCAAAACTCATGATGACATGTAATTGCCATGTAAACAGTATTAAGAGGTGGAGCCTAATGGGAGGTGTGTATGTCATGAGGACACCGCCCTCATGAATGGGTTAGTGCCACTATGAACAGGGCCTGTGGGTTCGTCCCCTCCACCTTCTGCCTTCTGTGGACGAAGCGAGAAGTTCTCGCTAGATCCTTACAAATTGCCCGGTCTCAGATACTCTGTTATAGCAGCACAAAGACACCCAGCAAATCCATTCTCTGGAGAGAGATGGATGGAACTGCATTTCCATCTATCCACAGAACCGCCTCTTGAGGAGTTCTCCAGTTTGGAAAGAAGTCAGGACCGTTGGTCTCTCCAGGCATGTTTTCTGCCTCGGCCCACCTTCCCCGTTTGACACCTCCAGATCCAGAAGCATCTGTTATATCCCAGGTTCTTGCCCGGCTGTTTTCTCTGCCCAGAACTCCCTTCCTACCAACTTCCTACCTCCATCTCAGCCTTCGTCCCTTGGATAACTCCTACTCAATCTTCCAGGCCCCACGTATGTGACAGGCACATGACAAGTGCTTATTGGACAGAACACCAAGCACTGCTCAGGGGCCTGTAGGAACTGAGCTGTATTCAAGCTAAGTTCTCTTTGCAGATAATCCTCTGCACCTAATGTGCTGCAATATTGAGCAAATCACGCCTCTCTTTCTGGCCTCAACTGCTTTATCTGTTGATGAGGCAGCTGAGCCAGCTGAGCTGTGAGGCTTCCAGCTCTAACACACACCCCGGGTGGTGGCGAGGCCAAGGTCCCGGCCTCATGCTCTCCCGCTGTCCTGCCTCACTCTCCCCAGCCGGGAGGAACATCCTGAACAGCGTTAAGAATAATAAACATGGGCCGATAAACATCAATAGGCCCGCTTGGTGCCAAAAGGGAAAGAGGAAAGCTTTGCTGGCTGGAGCCTCCCTGGACGAGGGAGCTGCTGCCAGCTCCTTAATCATCTGGAGACAGCCAGCCGGCTCCCCCGGCCCCGCCCCGGGCCCAGGGCAGGCAGCGGCCAGGCCAGGCCAGGCCCTGGGGAAGCCGGCCACTAGGTCCTCAGCCGCAGGCCAGCCACAGATACCCACCTCCCCCCACGTGCCAGGGCCTCTCTCCAGATGGGGGGCTGCATCACTGCCCTGCGTGAAACCTTCAGTGGCTCCTCACTGCCCACAAGGCAGAGCCCACAGACCCTTGTGTGGCACTGAGGGTCAGACTCCGGCCTCAGCCTGACTCTCCACTCTCATGGCGCACCTGCCCCTAGGCCACAGCCACAGAGAGTGTCTTGCCACTTCTTACAAACGCCAGGCTCTCTTCCTCTGAGATTTTTCACAGATTGCTCCCTATTGTGGAAGGCCCTGGGAAAGTCCTACGCTGACGTCCACTGTAGGCAGGTACCAGGACCCTGCAGAGCTAGCATTTTTTAGCTCAGGGTGATCAGTATTCTAATTACTTGCTTCCTTATCCAACCCTCTCGGACCTGCTTTTGGAGAAGTAAGGTATGCTGCTGCTCAGAGCTTGAGCTCAAACCAGGTGGTCCAGACTCAAAACCTGTTTGGTCATGTGTCTCTGTGTGGCCTTGGGCAAATTACTTAACCTTTCTGTGCCTCAGTTTCCAGTAAAAGAAAGGTGATACGAATAATATAATAATATCTACCTTATGCGATTACTGTCAGGCTTACATGGGCTGACGCATGTCACATGCTTAGAAGAGAGCCTGAGACCCAGCCATGCTCTCTGAGCGGAAGCTGTTATTTATCTTTGCATACCATGTGCCATCAGTGCCTGGCACATAGTAGGCTTCAGCTGTATTTGTTGAATGACTAAACGACTGTCTGACTCAGAGCTAGAGAAAGGACCATAGGCCTGGCTCCCCATGAAGTCCTGGCCACTGTGGTTATGTGGGGAATATTCGCCGAGTGTCCAGTTGTGGTGGCCAACAGCGTGGCCACAGGACAGGCACCCAGTGAGGACATGGGCTGCATTTTCTCCAATAAGACAAGGGCATCATTTCATGGGCAGCCAGTAGGTGATGGTGAACTCGGGGACTTTGGGCTCCCTAAGCTTTCTGAGGGGTGCTGATAAACTCAATGGTCAGTGAGTGGCTCTGAGTGCTGAGTCATGTAACACTTGGAGTTAGTGGTGGCTGGGGGAGGGAGGGTGGCCAAGGCAGGAAGTGGCCCGCTGTGGCCAGGGAGGGCTGCCCCTACGACCTGTGGGGCCTCAGGGGCTCTTCCCAGAGCAGGCGACCTGGCTCATTCATTAAACCGCATGTCCAAGGGAATCGCCATTCCCAGGGCTGCGCGGCTCTCAGCGTTCCAGCCTTCCCGCCTCCCCGGGGACGCTGTGTCTCCCTGCTTCTGTCCAATTTTCCATGTGGGTCCTGTGATAGGAGACATGGTTCGGGAACTTCATACATTTCTAAAATTCCTAACTCTATTTTCAGATGCCTGCTCCCCTGTGCATACCCCCCCTCCGAAACATACCCTTTTATTATGAGTAATTTCCTCCTCTCCAGTGAAGAAGGAGAGTCATTAGTAGATTCATGAATCAGAGTTTTAGTGGGCTGAGAATCATCCCTTAGTTGGAAAAGCTCTTTCTGCCAGATTACGGTGAAAGCTTGCCTGCGGGGTCCTGGTGGGACATGTATACTATCCGGAAGGCAAAAACACTGGAGGAAATTCAAATACTTTGCTATTGGTTGTGGACCATCTAATGTCTGGTTACTCACAGCAAGGGGCTGCCCTGATCTGCCCGTCAGGGAACTCGGGATGACCCTGTGGCAAGCTGTCTCGGGGAAGTCATGTCCACAGCTCCGTGCATCTGCACACCGCGGCAGTCTGTGGGCACGTGTCAGCTCTGGGCTTCCCGTTCCTAGTAGTTTAGAGGTGGGGAGTCTAGGGCAGATAGTACTGAAAAATCTTGTCACATAGCTGGTGCCTAGAGGTGGCAGGTCACGGGGGTGGGGGCAGGGAAGGAATGCATTAGGGGAGCCTGGGGTTCTAGGTGGAGGCAGGTCTAGTGTCGTGAACTAGGGAATGTGGGACTGGTACAGTGGTAGGAATCCAGGTATATGCCCATTACTGCAGCTGTGAGCAAAGATCACACCTTTGAGCAAATCAGAAATAGGTGCATCTCTGACTGGGCATAGTCCTGAGCCAGTGCAGGGCTCGGTGGGCAATGTCTGGGCTGGATTTCAGCCCCATGTGCACATGCACCCCTCCTGCTGGGGCCCTTTTGCAATGGATGCATGTACAACTGACACTGTGGCCCTGAGTCCTGCAGCAGAAGTTCTAGTGCGTGTGTGCATGCTGGACTTTCCTGGGTCGAGCACTGTGTCTCCTCTCTCCTGTGTGTCCTTCTGCTATTCCTTCTAGGGGGATTCTCCCCTGTGGGGCCACATGTGAGGGTTGTAAGGCTCGCAGGGAGGGGTCAGCTGCTGTAGCCTTGGGCCTTATTAATGGGGTTCTGAATGCAGCCAGGGTGCCCTCCTTCCCTCTGCTGAGGTGCCCTGGGGACAGCTGATTAAGCAGCCTGGCACAGTGTCAGCAGTGATTTACGGGCTGCCCAGAAGCTTCTGCCTTGAGAGCCGGGCTGCTGCATTATTCATGGCGGGGAGCCATAAATCTGCCCCTGGAGCTGGCTGCAGCTGTGCCATGGAGGATGAAGACCGAGGGAAGGCTGGTGGGGCTGGTGGGGGAGGAGTGGTGGCTGCCAGGACAGGAGAGGCACTCAGCATGCCGGGTGGCTTCTCAACAGGAATCTGACCTCACTCCCCCTTGTGTCTCAGGAGTGACAGTCAATGTCCTCCTTTGGTCACTCTGGTCCAGCAACCCTCCTCTTGTGTAACCTGGGTACCTTTAACAGTAGCTGCAGCTCATGCTTCCTGCCAGAGGCAATTCTTAAGAGGACTTAAAAATATCAGATCGCATTTCTTTAGAACAAATCATCTGCCTAAAGTCCTGCCATCAGGCAATGGGGCCACCAGGTCTTGCTGTGGTTGCTCTACCTCGTTAGCCAACACCTCTGTGAGAGAACACGCAGGGTAAGATACATCCCCTCCGTGGGAGTAAGAGGAAATGGTGCAGTGCTTCCCAAACTGGAGCTTGCAGCACAGTTGCCTGGAAGGCTCCTCAAAGCACAGATTTCTGGGCCCCACCCTCGTGTTTCTGATTTAGCAGGTCTCAGGTGTGTCTGAGAATTTGCATTTCTAACAAGTTCCCAAGTGAGCTGATACTGCTCACCTGGGAGGCCCAGGAATCACACCTTAAGAACTTCTATCTTAGTCTAATTTAACTAAGCTTTGCTGTGCTAGCATCACCTAATGAGGGCAAGAACTATCAGTAAAATACACAAGTCATTACATTCATTCATTTTTTTAATAAACATTTATCGACACCTACTAAGGAGCCCAGCTGTGCTCTGAGCTGTGACTACCAGTATGAAGAGCCAGGCGCTGGCTTCCCTAGTCAGCTCTCAGTTCGGCTGGGAAGTGAAGGACACGTGCAGGCAGATTGCAGGCATTTGCTGGGAGTTGAATCAAACAATTCAACAAATTCAGCCCTTGTTGAGGGACCTCTCAACGCCCTCACTGCTCACTGCTGTGATCTAAATAAATGGAGAAGGCACAGTCTCATGCTCTTTCTCCTGAAGCTGTCTGGAGAAACCTCCAGAGATTTGACAGGCTGGGAGTTGGACAAGTCTGAAGGTGCTGCCGTCCTGACAAGGAGATGTCCCTACAGGTTGGGATGTTATGAGAGTTTCATAGAGGAGGTGATACCTGGAGGATGGATTTGGGAAGGAGGGTGAACCAGTAAACATGACTATCCATGCTAGATCAGCAAGCTTTTCCAAAATTAATAAATGTGTCGTCTACTTGCCTTCTGAGTTTTAGGCTGGAAAACCTTTCCCCTGATCTTATTGGTTCCACATTCTTCATTATTTTACAGTTTCTCATCTTCATTTTCTCCTGGAACTTGCAGACAACAAACATGCTTGTCTCAAAAGATTTAATCGCAAGTGCAAACAGACAGTGAGGTGAGTGTGGGAATGGCTGAGCCTGGGGTAGGGGTGGAGTGGTCAGCCGGGAAGGAGATCTGTGACAGGTTGGAAATGGGTTACAGTGAGCTGTAATGTGGGGTTTCTGGCTAGGAAAGGGAGGTGGGTGTGGGGTAAGGAGAAGTTATTTAGAGGCTCTAGAAGGGAATCCTATTGAGACTGCTCAAAGCCACCCTTACCACTCCCCTCCCACCCTGCTTCCCAGAGGAAAACATTCAAAACATTTTTTAGTGTTTCTTTTGGTATTTATAGCCATATTTCTAACCTAAATGAATAAATTTCTTTTTTTGTCCATCAACTTCAGACATTATTGACTTTCTATTATGAGAGATGAAAATTTAAATTCACTTATATATCCCTTATTCTCCTAATATCATTATATCTCAATTCTTAGTTAAAATCATTGTCAGAGTTTTCATTATTATGGCTATAAATTTTGCTCACTGTTAACACAAATGGCATAGTCTGATTATACTTTCATTCTTGTACAACTTTTAGTTTTTCCTGGAGTTAATCATCGCCTCTGTTTTTCATCTGTTTAGTTTTCTTTGAATATCTGCTTAAGTAATTTTATACCCTTCCACAGCTCTGTAAAATACCTTTTAATACAATTTTCTGATTGGTCAAATCTACCAGATAATTTGCTATTTTCATTTTGTCCCCCTGTGCTCTCTGATCTACTGCTCCATCTGGACTGGCTTCTTTCTATGGCTTCTGCACAGACATCCACTAATACCCTGGCATTCCCTTTGGCCCCTCTTATGATTATTCCTTGTTTCTTTGATTCCATGTATGTCTTTCTATTTCTTGTTTTACTCCCTTGCTTTGGAGATGTACATCCTCCAATAGCTTCCTAAGAAATGGCACAAAAGAGGGCCGTGTTAGGAGACTATGAATGCCTGAAAACGTCTTTATTCTGCTCACAAACTAGATTGAATATAGGTAGAAAATTGTAGGCAGAATTTATATTCCCTTCAGAATTTCCAGCTTCCATTGTTGCTGTTGAAAAGTCCAGCTTCATTCTTATTCTCGGTCCTTTCTTTGGGCTATCTTTTCTCTCAAAAAGCTTTTAGAATCTTTTCTTTACCCATGGTAATCTAAAATGTCATGATGATGGGTCTTGGTATGGGATTTTAAGAAATTGGACTTCGATCTGGAGAGCCATGTTCTTCAATTCTGGGGAAATTTCTTGTGGCTGTATCCTTCCTTCCTTCCTTCCTTCCTTCCTTCCTTCCTTCCTTCCTTCCTTCCTTCCTTCCTTTTTCCTTCCCTCCTTCATTCCTTCCTTCCTTCTTCCTTCCCACCTTCATTTTTCTTTCTGTCTTTCAATAGTTACTTCTGTACCATTTTATTTCCTCACCATAGAACTCCTAGATATTGAAAATTGGGTCTTCTGAATTTATTCTTTAATTTTTGAATCTTCTATTATTAAATATATTGTCCATATCCTTGTTATTAATATTTTGTTTACTTTATAACAAAAGTTACTTTCTTAACTTTATCCTCCAACTCTCCTATTGATTTTTTTGTTCATACATCAAAATTTCAAGAGCTTTTTATGGTTTTCCGATTGTTCTTTTTCATATGTACTCTTTTTATTTCATGGATGCAATATTTTCTTTTACTTCCCTGAGAATGTTAATTATATATTTTTTTAGGCATTTCATTGCTTTTCTTGTCATCTTTGTTTCTTCTGAGTTCTCTTTTATTTGTTTTTCACCCAGGGGATTTCCCCAAGATGTCTGGAAGTCCTTGATTATTCATTTATATTTAGAAGTGAGGATGAAAAAGTGAATCAAAAGCTGGGAAAGGAGGTGGGGCTTGTGGACAGATCATCAGGTAGCTCAGAGTCTTGTGTTGTGAACCTCCAGCAAATTTGTGGGTCTTTCTTTAAGGTAATTTAGTTTCTCCAAAAAAAAAACAAAAAACAAAAAACAAAAAACAAACCCACAAAACAAACAAACAAACAAAAAAATAAGAATTCTCTATTCTCTTTTCTGTACTGTAGAGCCTCATTTGCACTATACAGATGCTGCTGGTGTTCTGGAACTTGGTACATTTGGTGCATTAAAGATGGCCACTGTGTTTTGTAATTCTTCCTTGAAATGGTGGAGTTATTGTCCCTCTTCTTGAATCTCGGTTGGTTTTGTGATTGCTTTAAGGAGTAGAATATGGTGGAAGTGATGCTGTGATAGTTCTAAGACTAACCTTTAGGAAGGTTTGGAAGCTTCCGCTTTTGTACTTTGGGGATCCCTGAAACACCATGTAAAAAGTCTAGCTACCTTGCTGGGGAGGCCATGTAAAGAGACTACATGGACAGAACAAGTAGAGAGGCCAACCATAGAGGAGGTGTCCCTGAGACTACATGGAGAGAGAAAAAGTCCCAGCCATCCCAGGACCTCGGCGGAACCCAGCCTTCCAGCAGGTCCAAGGAAGGCATCAGACATTTGAGTTGACCATCTTGGATGTTCCAGCCCAGTTGAGTCTTCAGATGACTAGAGATAGCACCCAGCCACCATTCTATGTTGTGTAAGAACTACAGTCATGCACCCTATAATAACATTTTGGTCAATGATGAACTGCATATACAATAGTGGTCCCATAAGATTATAATGGAGCTTAAAAATTCCAATCTCCTATTGATCTTTAATGTCAAAGCACAACACATTACTCACATGTTTGTGGTGACATTGGTGTAAACAAACCTACTGTGCTGTCAGTCATATAAAAGTATAGCATATACAATTATGTACAACACATAATACTTGGTAATGATAATAAATGGCTATGTTACTGGTATATGCATTTACTATACTACACTTTCTATTGTTATTTTAGAGTGCTCTACTTATAAAAAAACAGCCTCAGGCAGGTCCTTCAGGAGATATCCAGAAGGAGGCATTGTTATCATAGGAGATGACAGCTCCATGCGTGTTATTGACCCTTAGGACCTTCCAATGGGATAAGATGTAGAGGTGAAAGACAGTGATATTGATAATCCTGACTCTGTATAGACCTAGGCTAACGTGTGTGTTTGTGTCTTCGTTTTTAACAAAAACATTAAAAAGGTTAAAAAATAAATAAATAAATAGAAAAAAGCTTATAGAATAAGGATATAAAGAAAAAAAATATTTTTTGTTCGGCTGTACAGTGTGTTTGTGTTTTAAGCTAAGTGTTATTTAAAAAGTCAAAAAGTTAAAAAAATTAAAAGTTTATAAAGTAAAAATATTACAGTAGGCTAAGGTTAATTTATTATTGGAGAAAGAAAAATTTTTAAAATAAATTTAGTGTAGTCTATGTGTATAGTGTTTATAAGGTATACAGCAGTTGTACAATAATGTCCTAGGCCTTCACACTCACTCACCACTCACTCACTGACTCACCCAGAGCAACTTGCAGGCTTGCAAGCTCCATTCAAGTGGCCCATACAGATGTACCATTTTTTTTATCCTTTATACTGTATTTTTGCTGCACCTTTTCCATGTTTAGATATGTTTAGATACACAAATACCATTGCATTACAATTGGCTACAGTATTCAGTATAGCCACACACAGCTTTGTAGACTAGGAGCACTAGGCTAGACCATACAGCCTTGGTGTGTAGAAGGCTATGCCATCTAGGTTTGTATAAGTACACTCTGTGATATTCTCACAACAACGAAATTGTCTGACTCATTTTCCAGAACTACCCCCATCATTAAGTAACACATGACTATCTTTAGCTGGGTGTAGTCAATCTACAGAATTGTGAGCAACAAAATACTTGTTTTCGCAAGCCGTTAGGTTTGGGGGTGGCTGTTATACAACCATAGATAACCAAAACAGTGGGGGAAAGAGCTCAGGGCTGTATCACATGATTTAATCTGCAGATTTTCACTTGATGCCCTGATTTTAGAATGGTTTCTCACTTCCACTCTCTCTGCACTTAGATTCTGGAGCTTATGTCCTTTGAAGATGTATTGGCCAACCTCCCAATTGTAGTATTCAAGATCTCTGCCTTAATATAGTTCAAGCCTAAAATTTGGCATCATGATAATCCATAATTTCCTGATTGAGTATCTTGACTCCAGCTGGGAAATTTTTTCCATCAAGCCTCTCCCTCACCTAGGACATTTTCCTTCCCAATTTTTGTTTTCTCCACAGTCTGTTTGCATCTTTTGAGAAAGTGGAATTGAAATTCTTTCTGCACATGTCTTCCTAGGATTACTCCTGCTCTTGCAATTTCTCCAGCAGATCTAGTACAAACCTTGGTCAGATAGTGGTTCTTGACTGGTAACGATATTAATGGAGGCAGGTTGCCCAGCCGCCACTGTAATTAGTTAATGAATGAAAATGGATCAATTTGGACATTCATTGGCAGTCTCTAATGTGGCCTCTCTGACCTTCCTCCAAAAACCCATGACAAATTAGAGAAAGATGAAAATGTTTAACATTGGAAACCAAGGCTGATGAACAACATTGTCAGATTATAAGAGGAATTTACTAAACTCGATACTAATAAATCTGCATCACAAGACCAGAAACAAGTAGCATACTTATGCTCCTCTTGAAATAAAGCAGAATACTCTTTCCTCCTCCTCTCATTGCCCTGAGACACCCTGAGACCAACTTAATTAAACAACTGGGAAGGTGTACCAAACTACTGTGTGGGTGCTGCTGCTTCTACCTTCCCGCTACTGTTCCTACATTCATTTGGGGACTGCAACTGCTGGAAAACAGCAGGGGGAAATGGGGTGATCAGGATGGTGCTTTGCATTCAAGGAAGTGTAGGACCCTCACGTGTAGCTCAATGCTTGTGGGCAAGGACACACGCACCTGATGGCAATGTATGCTGAGAACCATAAGTGCAAAGTTTCAGGATGTCTCAGGAAGTTTTAGGAAGTTTCAAGACTCCATCATAGTAGCGCAGTCCCATATTAAGAGAAAGCCCGGAAACCAGACCCTGGGAGTTGCACCAAGATCTCTATAGGATACAGAGCCCTCAAAAGCACTGTTGCTGTGGATATGAGAAGACTCAGCTGATTCCAAATGGACAATGGTGGAACCAAAGGAAATCTACACATTTTGTCTGTTGCTAAAACAGTCTTGATATACATACCCCTTTTATTTTGAAAATGAATACAAAGGGAAACATACTCAACTTGGTCTATTAAAAAAAAAGGCAAATGGCAAAACATGAGAAGGAAACCTCATCCTGATGACTCAGAAGTACAGAGAGTAAATAGAATATAATTTTAGAAAACTGTCTGGAACCCTCACTAAGTTGCAAAAAAAAAAAAAAAAAAAAAAAAAAGTGACCTCTATGAATAACTAAAGAAAACCATAAGGAGAGAGACCAAGATGAAACAAGATGAGATGAAAAGATGACAAAGTGAGATGAAAAGGGAACTAGGTAAGATGTGAGAGTGTGTCAAATTACCTGTTGCCATGTAGTGCACTACCCTAAAATGTAGTGGCTTAAAGCACACTGTTTTATTTGCTCACAATTCTGTGGGAAGGAATTAGGGAAGGGTCCATCGGGCAATACTTCTGCTTCACGTGGTCTGCTTTAAGAAGTGGTAGCAGTTGGGAACTGGGCTAAGGCTGGAATGTCTAAGAAAGCTTCACTTGCCTATCTGGCAGCTAGCAGCTGGAGAACTGTGTGACACCCTTTCTCTCATGTGGCTTGATTTTCTTTATGTGGCAGCTGAATCCCCCAAAATGAGCAAGTGGAACCTGCTGGACCTCTTAAGATCTAGGGTTGGAAGTCCTCTAATATTGGCTCTGCTGCATTCTCTTGGTTAACTCAAGTCACAAGGTCAGCCCAGAGGGAAGGGGAGGGGAATAGTCTCCATCTCTTGGGAGGAGGTGCATGTGCATACAGCTTCAGGAGGAAATGATGGCAGCCATCTTTGTGGTCAACCCCTCTGGGAATTGTAGTTTCAAAGAAGGATGAGAAAGAAGAAGATGAGGAGCAGAATTGACACCGTGGAAAATTGGAATAATGATATGGAAGACAAACATGAATAGTTCTCCCAGAAAGTATGAATGGATAGAGAGATGAGCTAATGAATATGAAGATGGAGGGCAGAGAAACAAGGTAACAGTGGAACCCCCCTTTCTGTGTTGGTGGAATTGTATACATTAGGTGTCTTGGTGACAGAAGCCACCTTACACATAGAATCTGAAAAGCCCAGAATCCCATTTTCTCAGACTGTTTGCTAGGGTACCAGCGTGTGACCTATGCCAGCCAATCAGGCACATCCATATGGGGCTTTGAAAAGGAAGCTTATAGCACAAAGAAGAAAGGACAAAGAAGAATTCATTTTGAAGGAGACAGCTTTGGGTCCAGGGCAGCAGAAGCCATGGTGTAAGCAGCGGTGTCTGGGCTCCAGTACTAGCAGTGGTAATGCCACGCGCCAAGCCCCTGGGATTCAGTGTCAGCATACCTGGAGTCCTCATGGAACGTGTTCTACGGTGTAACTTGGCTGTCATCCTGGCTGCTGAGCCTCGTACTGTGCTGCCTATTTTCTGACTCTGGGTCTTAGCCTTATTAATGTTTTTGTAACATTCTCAATATCCTTTTAATAAATTCTTTTATAACTAAGGCAGCCAATGTTAATATGGGTTGTTTGGAACTAAGATCCTTGACTTATATAGGATCTGAAGAAAGAATACAGTCAGTCCTCCATATCCACAGGTTCAACCAAGTGCACATCAAAAATATTTGAAAACAACAACAATACAACAAGAAAAATACAAATAAAAAACAATACAGTATAACAACTATTTGTACAGCATTTACATTGTATTAGGTATTATAAGTAATCTAGAGATGATTTAAAGTACACTGGAGGATGTGCATAGGTAATATGCAAATACTACATCATTATATATAAGAGACCTGAGCACTTGCAGATTTCAGTATGGTAGAGTATCCCGAAACCAACCCCCCACCCACCTCTGTGAATAACAATGAATTGTAGTAGGTATTGCTGTGGGGGGAAAATCAGGATAACTGGAACAGAGCCAATGATCAGTCAAAACAAATTATTTTTTTTGTTTGTTTCTTAGAAGCCAAAAGAGAATCCAAGTATGTGTCCAGAAATGTCTTACTATATTCTAGGCAATATAATAAAAAGAGATCTCATCTAGACAGATCATGAAAAAATACATTTAATAAGATATTAAATTATATATTACATAATTATAAAAATTATAAACAATATATATTATATTTCATAGGATAAAAATATTTTATAGGAGTCAAGAAGTGAAAAAAATAGATTATCTACAAATTAAGATGATGTCAATCTTCTCATCTGCAACACTAACTGCCAATAGAAAATACAGCAATATTTCTGGGTTTTTTTGGAGTAAGAGTCTGTGATTTACATTCTTTTAAAAAATTACTTGAATATGTTCAGCATAGAAGCGAGTGAATGATTCTCACACTTCATTCTTTCTCAAGATTGTTTTAGCTATTCTAGGGCCTGTGCCTTCCATACACACTTTAGAATTAGTTTGTCTATGTCAAGCCAATGCTAGAATGTTATATACTGTATGATTACACACATACACAAAAAATCTTGCTGGTATTTTGATAGGAATTTCATTAAATCTATAAGTCAATTTGTATAAAACTGACATCTTTATTATGTTAAATCATCTAATCCATGAACATGGTATGTTTTTATATTTATTTAGGTTTTCTTTGATTTCTTTTAGCAACATTTTGTAATCTTTAGCATACAGAGCTTTAATTTTTACCATAGATGTTTTGGTAAATGTATACTTAAGCATTTAGTTTTTTGGAGTAATTGTAAATGGTATCATGTTTTTAATTTTAGTTTCCATATGTTCATTCTTAATATATAATAATGCAATTGATTTTTGTGTGTTTACCTTGTATCATGTAACCTTCCTGAACCTATATATTGTTGTAGTTTTTTGTAAATTCTATGCAATTTCATATAGACAATCATGTCATGTGCAAATAGAGATAATTTTATTTCTTAACTATATGCCTTTTATTCCTTTGTCTTGCCTTATTGCAGGGGCTAGGACTTGTAGTACTATGTTGAACACAGTGGTGAGAGCACATTCTTGCCTTATTTTTGATCTTATTTTTGATCTAAAGATCAAATGCTTTAGGTAAAAAGCATGTCAGCTGCAGGGGTTTTAAATAGATGCTTTTTTAAAATCAAGTTGAGGTAATTCCCTTCTATTCCTAATTTGCTGAGAGTTTTTTTTTTTTAATCATGAATGGGTGTTAGATTTTGTCAAATGCTTTATCATGTACTTAAATATAAAACATAAAACTAAAACTTTCAGAAAAAGTAGAAGATTTTGGAATCTGCGGTTAGGCAAATAATTCTTAAATTTGACACCAAATCATGATCCATACAATAAATAAAATGATAAATTGGACTTTATCAAAATTAAAAGCTTTTCCTCTGTGATAGCCCATGAGAAGGAATGAAAAGATAAGCTACAGATGGGGAGAAAATATTTGCAGACTACATTTTTGACAATGACTAACATCTAGAATATATATAAAAAAACTCTCAAAACTCAACAGTAAAATAATCCAATTAGAAAATGGGGAAATGGCATGAACAATATTTCATATGAAGAGGACATACGAATGGCAAATAAGCACATGAAAAGATGTTCAACATCATTAGCTGTTTTATTCATAATAGCCCAAAACGGGGAACACCCCAGATGTCCTCATCTGGTGAATGATTAAAAAAATTGTGATACATCCATACTGCAGAACACCACTCAGCAATAAAAAGGAACTGACTATTGATACTCATAATAACTTTGATGAATTGCCAGAGAATTATGATGAGTGAAAAAAGCCAATCCTAGAAGGTCATACACCGTATGATTCCATTTATATAATTTTTTTGAAATGACAAAATTATAGAAATGGAGAGCAGATAGAGCAGATTAATGGTTGTCAGGGGTTAGGGATGGGGTATAGGGGATTGTGGGGAGGTAGGTATGGCTATAAAACAATAACATGAGGGGTCCTTGTGATGATGGAACTGTCCTGTATCTTTACTGTGGTGGAAGATACAACAAGCTACACATATGATAACATTCCGCAGAATTAAAACACACACACACACAGACACACACGAATACAACTGGGAAAATGTTAATGAGATTATTGAATTGTATCAATGTAATATAATGATTGTAACTATAGTTTTGCAAGATGTAACTTTGCATGAAACCGAGTGAAGGGTACATGAGGTCTCTTTGTATATATTCTTACAACTGCATGTGAATTTATAATTATCTCAAAATAGAAAGTGTAATTTTATAAAATGAAACATTAGAACATTTACATTAAAGTCAGAAGCTAGGCAAAGATGCCCACCATAACCACTATTAGCTGACATTGTTCTAGAAGTTTTAGCTAATGCAATTATTTAAGAAACAGAAAGAAGAAGAAACTATGAATCAGGAAATGAAGTGATTATAATTTGTATATATTAATTTTTTTTTACCTTGAAAATCCTAGGGAAGTTACAGAAGAGAGTTTCCAGTTATGAATTCAGTTAATGAAGTCTTATAAAATAGCAATAGCTAGTTAGGGGGAAAATTTTCCTTGGCATGAACTACTGAAAACTGTGCTAGACACACAGGAATAAAACTTTTATAGTTTTGCTGAAAGACATAAAAGAGAACTTGAATAAATAGAGGAACATGCTCCTTATTGGGAAGATTCAATATGTAAAATTGTCATTTGACTACAAATTAATTTATACCTTTAATAAAATTCTGATAAATGTCCCCACCAGATTTTTTCAGAACTTAAAGAGCATACAGAGTTCACTAGGAAAAATGAATGGGCAAGAAGTGCTTCATTATCAAATTAAAAAATTAAGCATTCAACTCAAAAACTTAAGTAAGAACAAAATGCACCAAAGGAAGTAAGGAGGGGAAAAAGTAATAAAGAAAACAATGAATTATAAAAAGAAAATAGTAGAATTGATAAATATATTCAATAAATATTTCTTTGAAAAAAGTAATAAATTCTCTCTTATACTATTCACCATAATAATCATGGAAGAAATAAAGTAAAGGAAAAAATGCATCTGTAATTTTCTTCTTATGCTAGGAGAGAGATACATATACATATTTTTCCTATTAATTTGTTCAATTGACCCCTTTCTCAATATCATGTTTTGTTAATAATTTCTCTAGCTTTGTAATACGTTTAATTAGTATAGCAGTTAAATTTTAAGCTCTGAAGTAATAAATCCTGGGTTCAAATACAGACTTCTAATATTTAGGAATTTTGTGATATTGGCACACTTTTTTTTAACATTGCTAAGGTGTACTTTATTGAGTTATGGGAGAAGTAAATAGAATCCACAATGCATGTGAAACACTTAGCTCTACATACAGCATAAGCATTTAATAGATGTTAAGTTTCAGTTTTTAGTATCTGGTAGGCAACATCTCTGGTTTTTCCTTTCCAAAAATTCCTTGCTTCCATTAATTCTTCCAACTCAATTTTAGAATTGTCTTATCAAATTTTAAAAACAGTCACATTGGAGCCGGGCACTGTGGCTCACGCCTGTAATCTAAGCACTCTGGGAGGCCGTGGCGGGCAGATCATTTGAGCTCAGGAGTTCGAGACCAGCCAGAGCAAGAGCGAGACCCTGTCTCTACTAAAAAAATAGAAAAAAATTAGCTGGACAACTAAAAAAAAAATATATATATATAAAATTAGCCGGGTTTGGTGGTGCATGCCTGTAATCCCAGCTACTCAGGAGGCTGAGGCAGGAAGATCGCTTGAGCCTAGGAGTTTGAGGTTGCTGTGAGCTAGGCTGATGCCATGGCACTCTAGCCTAGGCAACAGAGTGAGACTCTGTCTCAAAAAAAAATAAATAAATAAAATAAAAAATAAACCAAAAAAAAAAAAAACCCAGTCACATTGGGATTGCATTGAGTTTATAGATTTATGTAAAGCAGAGGAACATTTTTACAATGTGCATCTTCTTACCCAGTGACAGTGCATTTCTCTTCTCTTACTCTAGTCACTTTTTCATGGCCCCAAGTAGAGTGTTCTACATTTCTTCTATAGATAACACATCACTAGATTCAATCCTCTAGGTCTTGATAGTCTTTTGTTGATATTATAAATGGGATTTTCTCCCTTACTGTTTTTTCAAGCTGGTTATTGTTGATTTGTGGGAAATTTATTGATCAGAATAGTCTATAATGGATAGGTATGAAAAGCAGTTTTGCTTTTTCCTTTCAAACACTTATTCTATTTTTTTTTTTTTTTGACTTATTGACTTCCAAGTCTGCTTAACTTTGGCTTGGATTCTGTTACTTGCAACCAAAAAGTCTTGACTTATACATCTGGAAAAGGGTCTGAATTAAAAAAAATAAACACTTGCTATCAACTGTTATATCTATATATCCCTTCTACTTATATTTTAAAGTAAAGAGATTTCCTAACATTGACATATCCCTGCATTCCTGGAGTTAAATCTATTTGGTCATGCATTACTCTTGAAATATATTGCTGAATTCAGTTTACTGTTATGTGAAGTTTTAATATCAGAGTTTTGTTGGATTTTTAAAATGATTTGAGATACTACCTAATTCTTTCTCTGGGTCCTAGAATAGTTTAATAGTGCAGGAATGATCTATTCCTTGAAAGTCTGAAACACCTTTTGGTGAGTAGGTCTCTAATGATTTTTTAATCTTTTTCAACCTTATTTCTCTATTATATTTCTATCATTTTGGAAGCAATTTTGGTATTCAATATTACCTGGTTCCCTGGCTCCTTACCTCTTTCTCTCTCCCTTCTTGATTCTTCCAGAAGCCACTAGACTGGACAACGTAGAGGTCCATCCAGGGTAGGTGGTGACCATGGCCTCAGGTTGGGGTGTCAGGATCTGAGCAGGGTAAGAAGGAAACCTGCATGGGATGTGGCGGCAGTTAGAGATAATTGGTTATAAATGGTGGGTGGCAGGGAGACTGACCCAATAATTAATTCTTAAGAATAATGAAAGCCAGGTTTTACACTGTCAGAGAAGGCAGTTACAACTATGCAAGGGAAGGAGACTAGAATTAATTCTGTAGTGTCGAATTGAAATTGGAGTTATGAATATGAACTCATGGTTTCAATATATGGAATAGATACAGAAATAAATGTATGTATTTCTGTGTGTGTGTGTGTGTGTATTTAGTTTTGCTATATAATAAATTATCCCACACCCTAGTGGCTTAAAACAATAGGGTATATTTATTATCTCATAATTTCTGTATATCAGGAATCTAGGAGTAGCCTAGCTAAGGGCCTCAAAGTCTCTCACAAGGCTGCCATCAACTGTCAGCCAGGGTTGGAGTCTCATCTGAAGGCTCTGTTAGAGGAGGAGCTGCTGTTAAGCTCACTTGTGGTTGTTGGCAGGATTCACTTCTTTGCTAGTTGTCTAGAAGACAGCTCCCAATATGGCAGCTGGCTTCTCTTGAGCAAGAGGGAATGCCCAAGTTGGAAGTCAGGGTCTCTACTATGTAACCTGAACTTGGAAAGTGACATCCATCACTTTTACCACATTCTGTTTGATAGAAGTGAGTCTGTAGGTCCAGTGCACGCTCAAGGGGCAGGGCTTATATAAGAACTTGAGTACCAGGAGGTGGGGCTCATTGGGAGCCATCCTGGGATAACCTGCCACAGATAGATCACAGATATACAGATAGATGACAGCGAGAGAGAGCTAGAGAAGATAGATGATAGATAGTGATAGTGATAGATATACAGATGATAGCTAGAGACAGATAGAAATATACAGACAGACAAATAGATTTCTCAACTCTGTGTACTGCAACACCCAAAAAGCACTGAGCACGCCTTGTGCCTGAATCTTTATTTTTAAGTACTTTTCTCCATTAAAAGGAACCAGGGCTTTTGAAGAAATGGCATGTTCTAACAGCGAGGTGGAAAAATTACACGATGAGCCTGGAATATCCTGTTGTGCTAGAAAATAAAGAGGTGCTCAGAGAATGATGAGTACAGGTCAAAAGGACATAGAAACCACACTGAAGGGCTTCCCACCAGCCAAATCTGGGGTAATTTTACAAAATTCATAAGAATAGTAACAGATTTTTTAAAACCATTGAATAAAACAGGAATCCATGAGCCCATGCTCATATAAAAAATGAATATATAAATGGGGAAAAGAGAGAAAGCTGTCCTTAAGAGTAGGACAGACACCAATTATTCAGAAGGGATGACGGATTTAGAAAATTATCATTTGACAGCCATTGTGGTAAGAAATAATTCAACCAAGAAACATCAGGGGATGTTAAAACTGTGGATGAGGAATTATTCCTCATAGTATTCCTCTTTTGATATTTTTTCCAACTCTTTAAATACATAATAAGCCATGCTTACCACATGGGCTGTACAAAAACAGGCAGTGGGCCACAGTTTGCCCGTCTCTGTTTTAAGCCATTCTGATCAGGGTGGGCTGTTATAACTGGATCAGCAACACAGCATATAGATGATTTTTGTGAAATTGAGGTATGGGGCATTAAAAAGATCAGAGAAACAAGAACTGTTTGTTGCTTTCTAGCCCTGGGAGGGAGGAGAGGCTCAGGAAATGGGGGCCATGGGAGAGGAACCTCCCTTGTGGAGTTGGGATATTTTAGAGGCTTCCCTAGATCAAAGTAAAAGCTCCCTCTAAACAATCCTTCTTGTCTTTTTTAGTTCAACCTTCACAAAACAACCTTCTGAGTACTAATTTGTCTTCCCAGGTAGTAGCAGTAGTTAACTACTAGCATTTATTGGGTGCTTGCATAGGCCGGGAACTGTTCTAGGCTATTTATATGTATTAACTGAATAAATCCTCACAATAACTCGTTATTATCCCAAATTTTAAATGAGGAAATTGAAACTCAGAGCGTAAGTTAAATTTGAGGACTAGGATTTGAACCCAGGTAGCCTGGCTTCTGATCTCGTGTGCTTCACTACTCTGCTGTTCTGTTCCCCACCCTACCCCTGGAAGAGAGTGCCCTGGAGTTTGAAATTGTTTGAAATTGTTTCCACATAAAAGAAACCAAGGACACAAAACTGGATGAAGCATATGATCCAGACTATGTCAAAGAAACTAAAACTTGTCAATGAAAAAGAATAAAGAGAAAAAAAATTATACTATTTATTAAATTGTGGGTAGTCTTTTTTCTTGATATTTAATTCTCCTGTGTAGTGGGCATGCCTCTCTCTTTCACTGTGTTGTGTGTCTGTGGCCACCATCTCCTTCCTCCTTCCTTGATTCTCCCTGCTAGAGGCAGTAGTATTGTGACTAAGAGCATGGATTCTGGTGGTCGACAGACCTGAGACAAAACACTTAACTCCCACTGCCTCATTTTTCCCGCCTATGAAACGGGGATGTTTATACTTCCTACCTCATGAGGCAATTGTGAGAAATGGTTGTGTCGATGTTAAAGCGCTGATCATGTATGATGGTTAATTTTATGATCAACTTGACTGGACCCTAAGATGCCCAAATATCTGGTCAAATGTCAAACAGTGTTTCTGGGTGTGGCTATGAGCGTGTCTTAGGGAGAGATTAGCATTTGAATTGGTGAACTGAGTAAAGCAGATGGCAGCATCCAATCCATGGAGGGCCTGAATAAGATAAAAAGGCAGAAGAAGGTTCAAGTCTCTCTCTGCCTGACAAGTTGAGTTGGCATGTTGACCTTCTGCCCTCCATGCTCCTGGTCCTCAGTCCTTCAGACTCAGGCTGGATCTGTACTATTGGCTCTCTGGCTCTCAGGCCTTTGAACTACATCACCAGCTTTTCTTGGTGTCCAGCTTGCAGACAGCAGATCAAGGGACTTCGCCTCCATAATTATGTAGTCAATTCCTTCTAACAAATCTCTCTGTTTCTCTCTCTGTCAGTCTCTCTCTCTCCCTCCCTCCCCTGCCTCTCTATGTATTTCTCTGGAGAACTCTGACTCATACATCAGGATAGGTACCTGGCCACTAGTCAAATGCCCAGTAAATGCTCGCTATTGTTATCCTAATTACAGTCTTTTCAAAAATCAACTCTTGAATTTCTCAGATCTATAGCTTTTATTATTTTTAATTTATCATCATCAAATTTATTATCTTTCAATCCTTCCTCTAGCTTTTCATGGGGTTGCTTTTTTTGCTCTTTTACTTGCTTTTTTGAATTGAGCACTTAGTGCATTTATTTCTTTTGTTTAATGAGAAAAACATATGCATTCTGCCCTTTTCTCTTGCTAGGGCTCCCATTGTTTCTTAAACAACCATTAATTGTAGCTTTGATTTCTCTTTGACTTTAGGGCTACTGAGGCTATTTATTTCACCACCTTCCAGAGTGGCTTCATTTTATTTGTTTCTTTGTCTTTCCTTTTATTTATTAACTTGTAGTTTGGTTGCATTGTGGTTTCAGTCTGTGTATTGTACTATTTCTGCTTTTTAGATTTTAATGAGATTTTCATTGTGGCTTAAGATTTGATCAAATTTTGTCACTGTCTCTTGGCCATTTCAAATGAAGATGTATTCTCTGCTTATAGGGAACACATTTTGATACAGATCTATTAAGTCAAAATTTTAATAACAATTTTTAACCCTTTTATATTCTTACTTAATGTCTGTCTACTTGCTAGCTCAGAAATGGTGAGGTATGTTCAATCTTCTTTTATGACTGTGATTTTGTTACATTTCTTTTTCATTTTTAATCTTTTGGCCTTGTATGCTTGATGCTATATTCAGTGCACACAGTTTCCTGTTCCCATATTCTCTCTCTCATTTAGTTTGTGTCACTAGCCAATATCCTGATTAATGCTTTTTTGCTGTAAATTCTACATTGTCTGATATTAATAACTGCTTTCTTCTTGTTTGTCCTTAGGTACTGGATTCCTCGTAGATTGCCCACCCCTTTCCCAGAAGGCAGTCTACTTTATAGGGAGCCGCGTAGACTCGGACCCCTGCCTCACTTATTTGCTCTAGAGCTTGGCGTGTGACCCACGCTGGGTCAGTCAGAATCCTCTCTGAGTGGTGGGAATTGAGACTAACACGCGTCACTTAGTTGTGCTGCTATCTAGAGTTAAGAGGATACACACTAGATGCTGCCTGCGCTATGGCCATCTTCCTGTGGATTGTTGCCAATGTGGAAATGAAGGAGATGCACAAGCCACCCAGGGATGAGATAGGGAAAGAGTCCTAACAGCGGAGCTACCAGGATTAGTTAGTCCTGAGCCTCTGGACTCAGGGAATTTAATCATTCATCTCATATAACAACAATACTTTCTACTCTTCACTCTTCCTTATACTTTTATTTCATATTCCCATTTGCTTATTTACTTTGTAAGTTTTTTTTATACAGTCACATGTGGCTTAATGACAGGGCTACATTCTGGAAATGCATTGTTAGGCAATTTTGTTGTTGTGCAAACACCATAGAGTGCACTCACACAAACCTAGGTGCTATAGCCTACTACACACCTAGGCTATATGTCTAGCCATATAGGTCTAGTTGTGTATACAGTGTACTGAATACTATAGGCAAGTGTAACCCAATGGTAAGTATTTGTGTACTTAAACATATCTAAACATAGAAAAGGTACAGTGAAAAATAAGATATTATAATCTTATGGGACCACCGTCCTATATACCATCCATCTTTGACTGACGTAGTGATGCAGCACATGACTGCATTTAGAAATTAGGAAGTCATTCTCTCTGTTTGTAGTCTATTACTGGTTCATTTAAATATATACACACATGCTACATATATACATATTGTACATTATTTCTTTATCAACCTCAAAAAAATAGTATGTATTTATTTCTCCTGTCTAATATGATTTCATGCTCCCCACTTCTATTAATACTTCCCATTTTTTCTTGATATAATGACATTTTAGATTGAGATTATTATTATGAATTTATTTCTTACATTTATGTATCTTCTCTTTCACTAATTATTTGGACATTTCTATTACTTTAAAAAAATCATGTTAATATCAATTTTTTGAATTAACTCTAATTTATTATCTGATTTCCACTAATTTTCCTATTTGTTTATTGCTCTAATGGAGCAATATTTTGAAGAAATTTTTCTGTATGGTTGAGTGAGTGATATGCATTCTAAATGCTTAAGTGTGTGAAAAATGTCTTAATTGCTGTCACAAATAAATTATAGCTTTATTGTTTTGGATGCAGTCTATTCCCCTTGGAACTTTGTAGATATTATTATATTTATCATATTTCTTTTTTTATTTAGGGTTGCAGAGGAGAAGTCTGATTCCAGTTCAGTCCTCCTCACTCTGACATGTAACACCCCTCTCCCGAATACTTGAAGGATTTTAAAATTTATCCCTGACATCCTAAAATTTCACCAGGAAATATTTAAGTACAGCTCCTCTTTCATTAATGATGGTTGGCTCTCCATGAGACCTTTTGTTCCTAAGATTAAAGATGTTGTCCATCTCTCATGTTTTCCCCTTGATCTATCTGTTCCCTTCTCTCCTGGAATGGTGATGAGGAAATTCTTTTAAAATGTAAGTTTTATTATTATTTAGGTATGGTGAGGCCAACAGACTGGGAGACAACCACCATTGAAAAGATAGTGTATTACTCACAGCTCCCAAAGGAGGGGGCATGTCACACCATGGGTGGGGGTCACACAAGGAAGCACCAGGGTCAGTGGACAGAGACAGTGGGGAAAATGTGGCAAGAACCTCTGTTACAGTTTCCCCAGGAAAGAATGGAGGAGGCAGAGAAAGCATGTTTAGGATTGGCTAGTTTGAATAATTTCAGCAGCTCTGGGACATAGAGGCTATCTCTAGATGTCTGGTACCTGGCTCTGGGGTGATTAAGGCAGACGGATAGTGACCCAGAGTGTGAGAGGTGGTTAGGGGATGGGCTCGGATTGGTTAGTTTTCATATGAAAGGCATGCTTGCAGGGGCATCCTTTAGTAGCTCTAGAAATTGACTAGCCCCAAGAGGGGAATTCTCTCCAGCGTCAGCAAGAGCCCAGATGTCAAAGCATCAGAAATACAGAAAATAAAAAGGCATGATGAATATAAGAAGTCGCCAAAACTCCATTGTATCTGTAGTTATATCTGCTTGATTGTTTTTAATAATAGGAATATATTAAGGAAATTATTATTATTATTATGACAACATATTTTTGACTCTTCTTTTTTTTCTTCCCAGACTTACCAGAGATTTGTAGACAGTCATGCACTACGTAACATTTGTTCAACAATGGATTGCATGTATGACAGTGTCTCATAAGATTATAATGGAGCTGAAAAATTCCTATCATCTAGTGAAGTTGTAGCCATCGTACCATCGTAACACAATGTATTACTCATGCCTTTGTGGTGATGCTGGTGTAAACAAACCTACTGTGCTGCCAATCATATAAAAATAATAGCAGTCATACAGTTATGTATAGTACATAATACTGAGTTTCTCCGAAAATAAGACAGGGTCTTATATTTATTTTTCCTCAAGAAGACACCCTAGGGCTTATTTTCAGGGGATGTGTTATTTTTCTTAAGTACAGTACAACAATCTACATTTATTCAAATATAGTTAAGTCGTCTTCTTATGGAACATCATCATAACTCTCCAAACCCCGAATTCCATCCTGAATTTCTTGCAACTCTATTTCCTTTAGAACCATTGGCCCCAATCTCTCATGTCAAGCAATAGAGCTCTCATGGGGCAGATGAGAAGGGCTGCTCGCCTTCTTTACCGCTCCATGACGAAATGCATGGGTTGTGCAGATACGCTGCGTAGCCACGCCCATCACTAGGTCTTATTTTCGGGGTAGGGCTTATATTGTGCAAATGCTTAGAAATCCTGCTAGGGCTTATTTTATGGGTAGGTCTTATTTTCAGGGAAACACGGTACTTGATAAGGATAATAAACAGCTACGTTACTGATTATGTATTTACTATGCCATGCTTATTATTTTAGAGTATACTCTTATTTATATAAAAACATTAACTGTAAAACAGTCTCAGGCAGGTCCTTCAGGAGGTAGCCCAGAAGGAGACATTGTTATCATAGGAGATGACAGCTCCGTGGGTGTTACTGCCCCTGAGGACCCGACAGTGGGACAAGAGGTGGAGGTGGAATGCAGTGATATTGATGATCCTGACCCTGTGGTAGGCCTAGGCTAATGTGTGTGCTTGTGTTTTAGTTTTTAACAAAAAAAGTTTAAAAAGTAAAATAAAAAAATTAAAAACAGAAAAAAGGGTATAGAGTAAGGATATAAAGACAATTTTTTGTATAGCTTTGTACAATGTGTGTGTTAAGCTGAGTTATTAAAAAATTCAAAACATTAAAAATATTTAAAAGTTTGTAAAGTAAAAAAGTTACATTAAGCTATGTTTAATCTATTATTGAAGAAAAAATTGTAAATACATTTAGTGTCGCCTAAGTGACAGTGCCTCTAGAGGCTGCAGCAGTGAACAGTATGTCCTAGGCCTTCATGTTCACTCGCCGCTCACTCACTGACTCACCCACAGCAACTTCCAATCCTCAAGCTCCATTCACGGTAAGAGTCCTAGATGGGTGTACCATTCTTACCTTTTATACTGTTTTTTTTACTGTACCTTTTTGATGTTTAGATATGTTTAGATACACAAATATTTGCTATTGTATTACAGTTGCCTACAGTATTCAGTACAGTGACACGCTGTACAGGTTTGTAGCCTGGGAGCACTAAGCTAGACTACATAGCCCAGGTGTGCAGTAGGCTCTACCATCTAGGTCTGTGTAAGTGCACTCTCTGGTGTTTGTACAATGACAAAATTGCCTAATGGTACATTTCTCAGAATGTATCCCCATTATTAAACAATACATGACTATTTATCATTGGTTTTTATTTATTTTCAAATAGCCACTTTTTATTTCATTATTCCTTTCTATTTTTCATTGTTTCTTTTTATTTTATTATTTTTGGATTTTATCTTTATTTCCCTTTATAAAACCTTCTTTTGGTTTGTTCCATTATTCTATTTTCAGATTCTTAAATTGAATCCTCAGTCCATTTATATTAAAATTTTCCTGATTTCTGACAAATGTATTTAGGTATAGATATATCTCTTTAGGCATAGTTTTAAAAATGTCGATATGCCATGCTCTTGCACTCTCATATCTCATCATTGCTTAGTTCTAAACTATTTGTAATTTTTGCCATGACTTCCTCTTTAGGCCATAAGTTATTTGGCAATGAGATTGCATTGCTTGTTTGCAAATATATGGGGCTTTTTTAGGGGGGTCTGTTAATGGTTTAATTTGAGTTGTCTTGTGTGGCAGTCAGAACATGTGGTCTATATCATATTGGTAAGACTTCTTTTGACATGAAGTTCAAGTTAAATATCATAAATGATCATGTATACTTGAAAGGAGTAAGTGTTTTCTATTTATAGAGTACAAAGTACCATATGGCTCTATTATAGCAAATCTATAATTTTATTATTTAAATATTTCATAATGTTAGCAATGTTGTTTGACTGCATGATCTGTTCATTTCTGAGAGAGCAGCCTACTCTGATTATGGATATGTCAATTTCTTCTTTGTTGCTGCCAATTGCATAGTTTGAGTGTATTGTTAGTTGTATGCAGGGCATTATTGTTATACCATTTTAATTGATGATTCTTTTTAAGACTAGAAAGTGTTCTTCTGCATTTCTATAAAATGAATGTTTTTTCCTATTCATTATTATTTTACCAGCCCCTATTTAGATAGAATTTTACATGTGTGTGTTTTGCATTTTTTTTCCAAATTTTCTGTTTCAAATTTAGATGTTTCTTTCATAAACAGCATATAGCTGAATTAGAGGGGGAAAAGTCATTATGAAATTCTATCTTTGAATAAAGGTTTAACCTATGCATATCCATTTATTATGAGTATCAATATACTTTACCTTACTTCTGCAATATCATTTTTGTTTCTATTCACCATAGTTTTTCTTTGCTTATTTATTTCCCCTTCTTTCTTGCTTTCTGTTGAAGTGATTTTTTAAATTTTTTTTTCTCTGTGTGTTTGGAAATTACACAGTCTGTTTCTGTCCTTTTGGTGGATAATCTTCTTTAAGAGCTCATTTCTCATGGGAGTATTCTTCCAAATGCCCATCACTGTAGGGTGGTTTTATGGTTACCTTAGCCCCAGCTCCCTGGGATTCAGGGTTGTGAACTAGGTACCACACATGAACACCTTTGTCTCGGATCTTCTCCGTGTGATTGGAGTAGCTCTGAAATTCATACCAACACATGACACAGGGAGTGATTTCTTTCTTGGGCTGCATCTCTATTTCTGGCCATGGACAAGCAGTGTTTTTCCAGACACATGCCCAGGTGGGCAAGCAGAGTCAATCCAGCCTCCCCTGGTGGGTGTGCTGTGTGTTTACGGCGCCCAGCTTCACAGAGAAGCCCAGTCTTGGCATAGCAGCCCTATCCCCAATGAACTGTCTCTGTTCCTAATTCTTTTTATTATTATTATTATTATTTCAGCATATAACAGGGGTACAAATGTTTAGGTTACATATATAGCCTTTACCACACCCAAGTCAGAGCTTCAAGCATGTCCATCCCCCAGACAGCGCAGATGGCACCCATTAGGTGTGAATATACCCATCCCCTCCTCCCCCTCCCACCCGCCTGACACCCAATGAATGTTGCTACTATATGTGCACATAAGTGTTGATCAGTTAATACCAATTTGATGGTGAGTACATGTGGTGCTTCATTCTTGTAGTACTTCATTTAGTAGAACAGGCTCTAGCTCTATCCAGGATAACACAAGAGGTGCTAGATCACCATTGTTTTTTTGTGGCTGAGTAGAACTCCATGGTATACACATATCACATTTTATTAATCCACTCGTGTATTGATGGGCACTTGGGTTGTTTTCACATCTGTGCAATTGTGAATCGTGCTGCTATCCACATTAAATTCTTAGCTGCACTCCAGCTCCTGCTTTGGTTCTCTTTCTCATTACTCATCTGTGAAGATCTTCCCTTCTTTATTCAATTAAACACAGTTATATACATATTTTCTAAATTAATGACATATCTGTCATTCCCATATGTTGGGATGGAAGGGGAAGGTTTTGGCACATGCTCTCTGTCATCTTGACCTGAAAGTCCCATATTATCTATTCACATATAAATTAGGCTTGAACAAAATGACTGACATGTTTTGGAACACTTCGGGGTGAAATTCCCTCTCTGGGTAGCTGTCTTCCCGGAGGGAGGGACCCTCTCTTCTTCAAGCATCCCTAAAGGGGACAAGCTTCTTCTTGGTTCATCCTGTGGCTTTTCAGATCTCTCTGAGCTCTTGAATTGGACCTGGCCATCCCTGCTGTCCCTGTTGCCCATGCACACTGGCCTGGAGGGGGAAGCCTGACAACTTCTGAAACACCCACAAGCAGCTTGAAGGTCAAAAAAGGCAACGGGACAATGCAATAGCAGAAACAAAAGAGTGCTGACAGAGATGGATGCGGGTAAAACTAAGGAAGAGCTTTTCCCAGGGCTAGTTTCTGAACACTGAACAAATGTGTACCGTGGTGGTGCTGGGTGGGTTCCAGAGCTGCTGGCGGGGAGGGCCCCTGGACCCTAGAGCCTCTTCCTGCCTGTGGACTCTGGCACCAGGGTGCAAAGTACTTGGATGCTGCAGCTGACCAGGCTTCTAGGGTCCTGTCAGTACCTTGCATGGTTCCCCAATCCTCTTCCTGCCTTTTTGAGTCAAGCAAACTTACTGACTGCTTTGGAGGCTTGAAGCAGCCTTTCTGATTCTTGTTCACTCAGTATAGTACACTGATACTAAATATCATTTATTAAGCACTTATATGTGCTGCATGTCACACAGACCCTGTGTAAGGGCTGTGTCTTGTTTCATCCTTGTACCTTTACTTGGATGTTACCATGATGTGGAGATCAGTATCCTCATCATTTTAACAGGCGAGGAAGCCAAGACCTACAGAATTTAAGCCTTGTGCCCAAGTTCACAAATCTGGCACTTGGCAGAGTTGGGAATCCAAACAAGTTCTGATTGATCTCAAGGGTGGGGCTGTTTCTTCTATACTTTTCTGTTGACTGATACAATAAGAGTCAAACATGATGCTAATGGTAGCTTCCAAGCTAACTTCCAAGTTGCTCCTAAGGTAGCTTCCAAATTGCTAATCTTGGCTGGGGGAAAGAGCTAGAGGGAATTTCACAATTCACTGCTTCTCTGGGAAATGGCACAGCGCTTCCAGGATCTTCTGGAAGAAACTCAGTGCATTGCACAGGAAGGATGATCAGATCTTTCAGGGAGCCGGGTGAGCTGGAGAATGGGGAAGGGCATGGTCAGGTGAAGAATGAATAAAGGCTAGCCCTGCCTGGAGGGAAAGGGGAAAGCAGTGGGAACATGTTTGGGGGTGATTCGTGCCTTGAGGCGTCCTCCTACTGACACCAGTCAGGCAGCTGCCATTTAAGGGAAAGGTCTATACTCCTCACTTCCTTCTCACAGGTCCAGGATCTCTCCCAGTTCAAATCCAACCTCAGAACCATCTTACCCAGAACAGGTTGGAGTCCAATCACTTTCTCTCTAGCTGTCTTTTAGAAATTTGGGACAGGGCTGGCTGAGTAGAGCTCTGTTTATGCTGGAGGAGATGGTCCAAGAGAAGGATGAATGCCAAAGCTTTTTCATAGTGTTCAGGAGGCTCTTTCCACCATCCCATTGCTTGATGCTGCAATTTGTGTTCCTTGGGCTCAGGCCCAGTGAGGATCCTGTACACTGTCACAGTGTCTGCCTGGAGGAGGGAGTCTGTCTGCACCTGGGAGTCTGGGCACCAGCGCTCTGGACCTGTGTCTGCCAAATGTACTCATCTGCAGCCACATGGAGAGGCCCGGCTGATGTCCAGCCTGGGGGGAAGGGGCGGGATCCAGCCCCCAGGCCCCTCCCAAGGCCAAGTTCTGATCCTCTCATGTGACCTGAGCAGCACCAGGCTCCAGCCTGGATCTAGGCTGTGTGAGAGAGGACTTCTCTGCCCCAGCTCTCCCTGGCCTCAGACGGGCCAGATGACCCACCCTCTTACACTCTGAAAGCTCTCTGTGGCCCAGGGTCCCTGGAATCCTTGTCTCCTCTCAGCCTATTTCTCCCTGCCCTGAGTGGCTTCACTGACACATGATGGTGTGACTGACATAAACAGGCTCACTGTTCTTTCCCTTTGTTGAATGCTCCTGGATAAATCTAGAAGGATTCACTTGCTTCCTCCTATCAGAAAAGGAAGAGAATCAGTCAGGATGGGATAAGTTATACTGCAGTAACAAACCTCAGATCTCAGTGGCTTAAAACAATGGAGACTTATTTCTCATTCATGCTGCATGTCCATTGTGGGTTGGCTGGAGCTCATTCCATGTTGTCTTTATATAGGATCCAGGCCGACGGAGCAGCCTTTTTGGAACATTGCTGGTGGCAGTGGCAGAGGAAAGGGCTCTGGAGGGCTTCACACTGAGGACAAAATGCTCCAGCCTAGAAGGGACACGTATCACATGGACCAAGAATTGTGTTCAGAAAATAGAAGGCTGGAAATATAAACAACAAGATTTGCTGTGTGGCTAAAACAGGGTGCATTTCTGGAAGGATGAGGAGCTGGGGTTTCGGGTGTGTGGTCAGAGGTCAGCAGGCAGCTGGGGAGATTTACCCTCTTCATTCAACATTTATCGACTTTGGGGCTAGACTGCCCTGGCTTAAGTTTAAATTCTGCCATAAACTAGACATGTGACTTTGGGCAAGTTGTTCAGCTGCTCTAAGCCTCAGTTTCCTCATCTATAACGTGGGTACCATACCTTCCAAGGTACCACAACCAGTAAGAGCTAGTGCCAAGATTCCCAGCCACCTGGATCTGGGTCCACAGCCCATGCTTCTGCCAAAATCCTTTGTCTCCGCCGGCAAAAACATTCTGGCTTCGTAACACCCACGTAGCACAAGATGGCAGCGTAAGCTCTCCCTTATCCCATTTGCCCATTCTTCTCCCCCTTCCACTACGGAGAACACCATTGTCGCCTACTGCAGCTCTATTCCTCTTCCAGAACATTCAATAAGGAAGGAAGACTGTTATTTATTCCGTATCACCTAAGTCTGGAAAAAGAGAGCATTAACTCTCAAAGGTACAATCTCATTCCTATATGGAACAATCTTGTGTGTGTGAGAGAGAGAGAGAGAGAGAGAGATGTATCAAGTATCTTCTAGATGTGCCCAGAAACCCTCAGTACAGGGGAAGGACAGGGAGCTCATTTTTATCGGTCACAACATCATGTTTCAGAGAAGCCAGGCAGGGTAGGGAGACATCACCACCCATTAATGCATTGCCTCGCTGCTTAGAAGTGTTCCATGACTCTGGCACCTGGACTGTACCATGGGCATACTCTGGGCTGCATTGTTTAGTTCACATCTGTCTTCTCCACCCAAAGACAGACCTGTCCCATCTCTAGTTCCTCTGGCTCCTGGCACATAGGAGGTAGGCATTCGGGAAATAACTGTTCTTCTGAACAGCTGCACTGGTGGATAGGGGAATTGGGGTGTGTGGGGGGAGGCAGAGTTTGCAGGGAGGACTGTAAATGTCCAGAACAGAATTTGAGAAAGTCTGAACTGGGCAGTGGAGGAGAGGAGATTTGGGACAAGAAGACAAATCGCTTTTAAAAATGAGGGGGAATAAAAGCCCTGTGACTTGGAGCTGAGAGCAGTCCATGTCTCAGATGAGAGGTGTGGTGGAATGTCACTGGATGGAATGACAAAGAATGATGTCATGTTGGGGTGGAGTGGGGGAGGGGCCGCAGCAAGGAGTCCTGATCCTCCGTGCTCCCTGTCAGAACAGATGAACCAGCAGATGCTCCCTTAGCCCTGCCCACACCTCATGCTGACCTAGCTCATCCAAAATGGCAGGTGGAGAAAAGCAAGTCCTTCTGATTGACTTTGGAATGCAGTTTTATACTCTACATAACAGAGGGATGCCTGATGTCTGGATGCAACTCCAAACTGCTAGTGAACACTGGGCTGGGCGGGGGAATGAGAGTGCCCTCCCACTGCAGGTCCGACCCCACTGAATTCTTCTTTAGGACTAATGTCATTTTGAGGATGCTTGAAAATAGCCTCAGTGGCACTGTCTTTTGTCTTTGGGTTATAAATGGTGTGGCCTTGCATACTGACTGCTGCCAAGGAGGGGCAGAGGGCAACCAGAGTGGGTCCTGGGGGGCCAGGGCAGGAGCGGGGGCAGCAACCTGGAACAGAAGGCTGAGGCTTCCCACCCGCAGGGAGCAAAAATGGAAGTAGGGACCCTGGGCAGGGGCAAGGGGTGGAGGCTACCTCCAGAGGTTCTTGGAGATACTTCCACTCTGCCGAAACCTGCCTGCTAGGCAGAGACCTGCAGACTCTGGCTGTCAGCAGGAGAGGGGGCCCTCTGTGTCCCTCTGGGCCAGTAGCCTGGCTCCGAACTTGGCTGGGCTGAATCTGAGGTTCACAGGCTAATACTGCTGCCGATGACCAGGGCAGGGGCATAAGTTGAGGTGGCAGGTGTGGCCTGCCCGGGGAAGGGAGTCAAGCCCCAGCCTGGCCCCACCCACCAGCAGCTCCCGGAAACTTTTAGCCTGGAAGTTTGGTCCCACCCATGCACAGGGTAAATCCAGCCAGGCTAGTTTTTCACCCACCTGGGCCTGGGCCCTAGAATGGGTCTTGGAGTCCTTAATGAGCACCTCAGGTGCATGGGCTGAACCTTTGGGTACCTGCAGAGCTGCCAGCTGCAGCCTTCTGCCCAGTTCTACAGCGTGGGCTCCTAACTTCTGTTCTCAGCTGGCCTCAGGCTACTGGCTGCCCAGTTCTTCCTGGTACAACTCTTCCCTTGGGCCTGGGCCTCTCCTGTGTCCACCCCATCCTTACCTTCACCCCAGCCCTTCCCACCAGCAGGGGCCCTGCTTCACAGCAGATGGAAAGGCCAGAGCTGGGCATAGTCACCAGTGGGTCTCTGAGCACTGCCTGACTTCCCAGTGGCTTCCTTCTTATCCCCAGTTGGCTCTTACGATGTTGGCATGGGGCCCCCAAGGTCTTCTGCCATGGATTGAGGAGGAATGGAGTGAAGTAAGGCAGCCCAGGGTTGGTCCCATTTCTCCAGCCCCCTCCTACCCATGCATGTCTTTCTCTTTCTTTCTTCACACCCTCATTCAGGTACAAATCTTTATATAGACATGTTATTTCCTTTCTCTTGGGCATATATCTAGGAGTGGAATGGATGAGTTATGTAGTTGGTATATGTTTAACTTTTCAACAAACTCAAACATAGTTTTCCACAGCCAGGTGCGGTGGCTCATGCCTGTAGTCCCAGCTACTCAGGAGGCTGAGGCAGGAGAATCGCTTGAGCCCAGGAGTTTGAGGTTGCAGTGAGCTAGGCTGATGCCACGACGTCACTTTACAAAGTGGTTTTCCTATTTTATGTTCCCTCCAGAAATATATGAGAATACTAGTTGTTCTACCTATCTGCCAACACTTGGTATTATTAATCTTCTTAGATTAGAGCTGATATCACATGGGTTAAAACAGCAAAATTAAACGGACAGAGTTGGGGATGAAGTGTGGCGAGAGCAGGTAAAGCAAAAAGGAGACGGGGGTGGAAAAGGACAGTGTTGTTGGGATCTCACCTCCATCAGGCAGCAGCGGTGTGTCCTTGGGCAAGCAAGTGAACCTTTCCACGTCTTCATTTTTCTCGCCTGTAAATGGGGATATAACATCTGCTTTTGTTGAGATTAAATGAGGTCATAGATGTAAACATATCTTCAGCGTGCCTGGCAGCCGGGCTTCTGTTAGCCTACACAGTGTCTTTGCATGAATTAGGTAAAAGTGCCCATTTCCTGGGTTGATAAAGTCCAGGGCTAGGGTTCTAGAAGTTTCATTTTGATGCTTGAGCAACAGACAAACTGCACAATTATTCGCGTGACTCTGTCCCACAAGTTCTCAAAAAAATCACACCAAAGTTGAAAGAGACAAGTGTATGTGCCGGTGTGTACACCCCTCCCCACAGCCCTCTCCCTCGCGCTGGTGACTCCCCCTACCCTCCACTGCTTGCCCCCTTGGGGCTGTAAGGACTTGGGCGCCAATCTCTAGGTCAAATCTGCAGGGGAAACTTCTCCCGAATTTGGTATGTATCTATATTGAATCATAGGGAACCCTGCTTGAATAGTCTGGCTCATGGAAATGATGTAGTATCCCAGAGATGAGCTTGAGACAACAGCATTTATGGTACCCAGAGTCGATATTTGTTTGAAGGGAGCCAGAGAGAGGCACAGAATATTTGAGGACCCCAAGAAATATAGACTCCAAATATTCACGATTTATAGCAGAGAGATGCTGAAGAGCTAGAGACAAATTCTTAGGACCCTAAGGTGAAGACTCTGGTCAGGGAAACACCTCTTTAGCAGGCAGAAGTCCCTTCCTGGGCCCCGTATGGCACACACATACAGAGGGGCAGGACACATTTGCCTAAAACAAACTCAGGAGAGGGAGCCTCGGCTCAAAACACACAACTCAGTAGATGAACAACTTAGCTGAACCAGGCCTTTTGATTTATGTGTTTACATGCTCAAAAGGAGCCTTTCTTTACCACAGGGACTTTTTAATTATGAGAACAGGACATGCACATTTTGTTTATGGAGAGGTAATACTCAGAGGCAGAGGCCCCTGGGGCAGAGGGTGGGCAGCCCCATAACTACCTGCTGGGAATTTGCCCCTGAGCTTTCTGTCCTGGACCATGCAGCCTGGGTATACATTAGGACACTCCAGTGAGCCACTAGAGAAGCAGTGCTACCTTTCCAAAATGTAATTTGGCCGCAAGCTCAGGCATCGGGCGGTTGTGTAGAGGGAGGGATGCTGCAGTTCAGTGTCCAACCCCCACCCCAGCTGGATGCTGCAGGGCGGGGAGGAAGGGAAAGTACAGAGCAAACACCTAAAGCCTTTCAGTCAGGTGAAGATGAGGGAGGTCAACTTTCTTGTTTTGGGCCACCAAAAATAGAGCCAAATGCACTGTTCCTTCTCTTCCCAGCAGGAGGGAGTAAGGTTAGACTTCAGGAGAACTCTGAGCTGGGAAGGAAGCCCAGCGGACCCGGCTCCCCTCAGTCTTCCAGGGATGAACCTTATCAGGGCAGAGAAGGTGAGGCGGATGCAGCGCAGGCCCTCTGAAGTAGGTGATGGTCGGTGGCAGAGGGCCAGGGTGAAGCGAGCAGTGTTTGGAAGAGACAACTGTGGCTCAGGGCTGGGCACAGTCCCCTCTCTTCTGCCCTTCCTGGGGTAGTGTCTGCTCTGCTCTGCCAGAGTAGTGCTGGCTGTGAAGGTGAAAGTCACCTTCCGCGCTCTCCCGACTGCCTGCCGCTGGGGTGGGGAAGCCAGCGACATAAATCCTTCCTCATCCCTGTCCCGTGGCGCTTGCCTGTGAGCTGGGGAGGAGGCCCCGGCGGCTGTAAATCAGCGGCCTCCTCCAGCGCCCGCCTGCCCTTCATCACGGTGCTTTACGGTGCTGACACCGGCCAGGATTTAGTGGGCCCAGCCAGGGGGAGGCCGCTGCCTCCCCTTGGAGTTAAGGCCATCCATAAATCCTGGAGATGCCCATTTGCATATTCATCTGCATACATTTGCCCCCTCAAATTGCCTGCCTTGAAACTCACAGCATCCAGAGGAGAAGCCGCTGGCACTGAGAGTCTCTGTTGTCTCAACTCTTGTTGGAGAAGGGAAACTGAGGCCCAGGAGGGACGGGGACCTGTCTGTCTATGGCACAGTGGAAGGCAGGGCCAGAGTCAGGTTCAGCCCAGGAAGGATTTCCATAGACGCAGGCCAAGGAGCCAGAAGGCCGAATGCAGTACAGTGAGCAGATAGGAGGTCCCAGCTCTGGTTGCACTGCCAGGCCAGGGAGGCTGCGAAGGGAAGGGACAATGGGAGAGCCCTGGAGGGGCTGGGGCAGCCCGGGCAGCCTCTAGGAGGCCTGAGGACATGTGTCAGGAAGGGTCCACAGGAGAGCCGCAGGGAAGAACTGGCTGGTATGGGCTCACCCGGACCTGCAGGGAAGAGGGGATGAGGGGGAGAAGGTGTGGAGTGGCCCAGAAAGGCCCCAGGGCAGACTGAGGCCAGAGGCAGGGATGTATAGATCAGGGGCCCCATTGGCTCCTTCTGCTTCAAGCTGGTGCCAGTCATGACCAGGCCCCTTCCCAGACATGAGTGATCAGCTGGGAAGGCAGAGACCTGGAGGAGGCATGGAGTAAAGCCAGAGGCGCCTCTCCCCTCTCCATCCAGCCCCTGCTGTGCCTGCAGCATCACTCCTTGCCTCAGGGATGGCCTCTCTGGGCTCCTTTTGACAGACCCTCTCCAAGGAGAGTGCCCACTGAGCCCTTCCCCAGCTTCCCTTTCCACCCATGGCAGGACCTGAGAGCCGAGCTCAGATCTCTCTGTGCTCTGAGGGAGAGGTAGGGTCGGAGCCCCAGCGCACCAGTAAGCTCCACCTCCCTCGCCCGGCCGCTCTGTCTTCCAGGTGGGAGCCCCGTTGGTTGGTGGGACCCAGTGCTCCCAGTGGGGCGTCCAGGGCAGCCTGCCCAGGGGTGTTGCCCTAGCTCTGCATGTCCGCCCTGCCCTCACCCCTGTGGGTGTACTTTGTGTATTTCCGATTGACTCGAAAATAGTCTCTCTTTTAGCACATCCAGGGTATTAAAAAAAATCTTAAAAAAATAAATAAATAATCAATAATGTCCTATTGACAATAATCAATAATGTCATTAGAGGCTGTGCTGCAGCAGTCTTGGAGGGGCAGGCTTTGGGGGAACCTGATGCTGCTTCTGAGACCTGGAGTTCTGACAGTGTTGGGTGTGAGTTCCTCCCTGAACCAGGCCTGGGGACTCCCTTCTTCTGTCTCCAGGATAGGACCCAGAGGGTCACCTGTACCTGACTATCACTTCCATCTGGCCCCAGGGACAGAGCCCTCCCCTCAAAGTCTCTTTTCCCTGCCCTAGCCTCCCCACCCCAATTCCGCCAGACCCATCCCACAGCCCAAGGGCTGGTGAGCAAATTCCAGCCACGACAGCCAGGGCAGGGACTCTGGCAGGCTTAGCCCTGACAACAGTGTCTTGCCTGGACCTTCTCTGGCCTCCCTGGGGCTCTGTCCTTGCAGCTCAGATGAGGCCAGCTGCCCCAGGATAGGGCTACATGTCCTGACTGCCCTGCTCAGGGAGTGGCTGATGGTAGGGATGGGCCAGGAAGGAGGACTGGAGCCAGGGTGGTAGGAAGGAAAGAGGAGGGCACTGTCCCTAAGCATGGACACCATGGAACTACAGAAGGAGAGTGGAAGCCCACCAGCAGTAAGCCCTGACTGTGTCACAGGGAGACTTCGGGAGGAGGGGCTGATACCTGCCCTGGGCTGACCCAGCCCTGCTCTCTGTCCCACTGGGAAGCCTCTCTTTTGCTCTCCCTCCCCTCCCCAGTCCTACACCCCCTCCTCTCCAAGAAGTCTGGGTGGTGGCTATGTTTTTTGTTCTCTTGGGAAAATGGTGTCCCCTGATATTGGGCGAGGAAGGCCCTTCCCTCCACCCTCTTCCTTCAGTGCGAAGCAGCCAGATGAGTGGATAGAGGGATGCCAAGAGGATCTCAAGAAAGAAGAAGATGGCAAAGATGAGCCAAATCCTCTGTCTCTGCAGGTTTTTAATAAAATAATAATAATGAATGGATATGGGCTCCTATTCGCTTGAGGGTAATGGGGATCGCAGAGGCAGGGGAATGGCTCAGAAGACCTCCTCAGAGCCTCCCTGCCTAACATGTGCTGGGATTCTTAGAAAGCGTGCACAGACTTTGCGACAGTGCAGCAGTGGGCCTGGGCAGAAGGGTCTCCCATCTGGAAGCCTTTAAGATCTCCCTCCCCCTCTTCTCCAAATAGCTTGTTCCCAGAAAACAGGAGGAGAAGTTACCCAACAACAAGCTGGGGCTTCCTGTGGGGCTGGCGGCCCCTCCCCTGCCTCTGTTGCCGCGTGTGCACCAGGCCCGCACCAGCTGCCCGGCGACGGCTCAGGCAGGCCCCGCCAGTCCCACATGGCAGAGCTGCTTCCCCTCACCTCCTCCGGGATCTGGACTCCAGCTCACCTCCCCCAGCGAGCCCCCAGAGCCACCTTTCTACCCCCTGACCTGCTCCAGCGTCCTTTGCAAACACACGCCTTGCCTTCGTGGACCCCTCCGTCCTGCTCCACAATCGGCAGGCGGTCTGCCGCTCTGGGTGAGCTCCCCTTCCTGTTCTACATAACGGAAAATTGAGGCCCTGAGAGGCCAAACGACTTGCCCCAAAGCAAACAAAGCCAGACAGACTCCGGCTCTCCTTCTCCTCAGGCCAGGAGCCTGTCACACCACGTCCGTTTGGTTGTGCCTGTCTCCCCAGGCCGACAGCAAAGGCCCAAAGAGAGCACCCGGGTTCTGGTTGCTGACATGGTGTGGGGTGTGGCACAGCTGAGGTGCTGCCTGGGTGTGGAAGCTGGCCGAAACGAGGGACAGAGCCTTCGGGAAGACAGGCGGGACTGGCCACTGGCCAGGGCAGGCACGGGCTTCAGAGGCAGGATCGAGTCTCCCGAGGCCGACCCTCCTCGGAGGGTGCCTGCTGCCGGGCTGCGTGCTGGCTCCTTTCCTGCATCTGGGCATCTCAGGGCACCTGGATCAGGACAAAAAGGGCTTTCTAACTTTGAGGTAACCTGTGAGTTCAGTCCTAGATGGCATCCGAGTCCCTGTGAGAGCTGGCTGTAAGGCAGGGACTGTGCAGGGTCTCAGTTTCCTCAGCTCGAAAATGGGCATCAGAGCACCTAGGGGAAAGGTGAACATGGGCTTGGAAGGATGGGAAGGAAGAGGAAGGAGAGCTTTCTAGAGCAGAGCACCAGCAAAGATTCAGAGGGGTGAGTGGATGGCGACTGCTTTCAAGTGTGGAGATGGCCAAGCTCTGTCACTGTCACCAGCATTGTGACCTGGAACAGGTTAACTTGTCTGTGCCTCAATTCCTCATCTGTGTAGTGAAGATTACATTAATAACAGCACCCACCTCCTAGGGTTAAGTGAGACAATGTTTATAAAATTTTAGACCGCAGTGGGGAAGCTTTTCATGTTGGAAGGCCATATTAATTTAGCTATAATCAAATACAGCCGCATTCAAGAAACTGCAAATAGATGTAATTAAAAATGTATAGTATTTTGTAAAAATCTAACTACTATGTACTTAATAATTCCAAAGAATGAAAACTATTTGTTAATTTTAAAGTTAATAACCTTTTAATAACTTTGTTCTGTCTGTTTCTTGCTGGAAAACTTTCGAATATTTGGTTGCAGCAGAGAGGTCTGCAGTTTTCAGTTGATCCTCTAGATGGGTATCAGTCATTTGTGACCTTAAGGGCATCTTGATTTGGGTTAGGTAGGAGAATGTAGGTTCATAGCAATAAGTGGTTGAAAAGCAAGAAAGCATTTTGTGGGCATGTTGCCGAAGGAGTGAATATTCTGCATTTTTCCATATTTCAATTCAATCGTTCTTAGCATCAAAAAATCACTTTAAAATGTCATCTACTGAGAGCACAATCAATTCCATCTATAGTTCTTTAGGTACCTTGGCGATACCAACTAGGTGGTCTGAAATGCTAATTTGAGTGTGATGTGATGATTCTCAAAGTGAGTGAAACTTTCATTGTATTCTCCAATTAATAGGTCTGTAACAGCAGCGTATTCTCAAATGATTTGCTATATCATCCTGCTCATCAATGACCTTTGCTAACTGGGGAAATGTTCACCTGAAATTTCCTTTTGAAGTGTTTTTGAAAAAAGGTAGCTTTTTTTGAAATGCTTGCTACATGTCATACATAGACTTACTTTTACCTTGCAAAGAAATATTCAAGTTGTTTTGTTTTAACATGATATCACAGAGAAATGCTGCATTCCTATAGAAATCTTTCGATAATTCACATTGCTGATTCTGTTCTTCATAAAATGTATCTGTTCTCACAGAGATAAAATTTTGGCTAACACCTGTCTCTGCAAGAGCCAATGCACTTTAGAATGATATGGCAAATCCACACTGAATACCTCATAGTTCAACTTTAGCGTGTTACAAAACTGAGGATGCGGTGTTGCAGTTGCATGAATATAGTTAACAATACTTATATTGATAACTTGTTGCAAAGTGTCACTTAAAATGATAGCTTTAGCATAGAGTTTTTGCTGATGCAAGATACAATGAAAAGAAATGAGAGAGAGCATCTGGATCTGTTAATACTTTATCTGTGTAATAAACCCTTCATGTTTTCCTGTCATGGAAGGTGCACCATCTGTACATACACTCACTAAACGTACCAAAATCAGTCCAAATTCATGACATTTATCTTGAAAGTTGTTGAGGTTATCTATTCCCCGTGTTCTGTTCATAAGAGTGCCCAAAGCGAGTAACTCTTCATAAGAAAGAAAATCTTCTGTTATGACCTGAACAAAGTATAAAATGTGTGCCACATCAGTGTATCAGTTGATTCATCCAAAGAGATTGAATAATGTATATTTTCCTTTTGAAGTACTTCATGAAGTTGTTCTGTTAAGTTGAAGGCTAATTCATGCTGCCGATCAGTTATGGTTCTCCTTGAAGGAGGCAGTTGTTTGTACTTTGAAGCATTATCCAGGTCTAAGCATCCTACAACTTTGACAATGCATTCTTTCACAATTTCTACATCACTGAATGGCTTCCCTTTTTCCCCCAAGTATATAAGCTACTTTATAAATTGCTTCAGTGGCATTATTCTAGGTCTTATTGCTACTTGAAAGAATTGTCTTTACTTTTGCTCTTCATCTTTTAATTCCTGCAATACAACTTTTTGTGCTTCTCCCTCTAATTTAAAATATTTGTGGTCCTTATGAGTGTTATAATGCTGATGAACATTGAATTTCTTTAATGTCAATATTGCAGTATCACAAAGCAAGCAAATCATCTTATCTTTAGCAGAAACAAGATAATATTGCAATTCCCAATCCATATTAAGAAAACTGTTTTCTTCCTTCAGTTTTCTCTTAGTCTTCTTTGACATGATGGGTTGTTAAGCAGACAGAATTAAAAAATACTGTCAAGCTGTGCAACTATTCACAAATTCCATTTCAAACAGAAACACAGTGCACCGTTGTCAAAAGCTGTTGACAGACTGGTGTACTCGACCCCCATAAACTCTCACCAACCAGCCTCGTGGGGTAGTGGCTCCAGTCAGATGGGGGCAGTTAGAACTAAATCATTAGTGTAGCAGCCATCAATTTAGCCCTTATGGCTTGTTAATGTTCTAATTGTTCCGGTCAATCTAGGAGGATTATTTTGCTGAAACTTATTTTATTTTTTGGTATTTTAAATATGTTCATTTTAAAAATAAAATAAAATTATAAAAGACAAACAAAATATATCAATAAAAATAAAAGGATTTGCTCTGTAAAACTTAGATTCAGTCAAAAGGCTGCATTTAAGGACCTAGAAGACAACATGTGGCCTTAAGGCTGCAGGTTCCTCACCGGTTCTAGACTATTGTCTGACATATAGTAAGTGTACCATGAGAGGTTTGTTTATTATTTATCCATCTATTTAATAACATGATCTTTTTTGCTCTCCGTTTTCATTCCCTTGAGCAACACAAGATGGCGTTGCCTCAAGCCTGAGACTCTTGGACGCTCAGCCCGAGGCCAAGGCCTTCAGAGAGGGAGAACTGGCCTCCTCACACAAGACACTGTGGTGTCTGCAAGGCCTTCCCTGATACCCCGAATTCTTTCCAGGGCTGTGGGAGAGTTTTTCTGTTCCTCTGGGGCAGAGAGGGGCACGGGGCGGGGTAGACTCGCCTCCAAGGCTCAAAGTCCTGCCTCCCTCTCAGCTTCCCAGCTCGCTGCATCCAGGGCCATGGCCTGGTGGGGAAGGGGTTCTGGTAGGAGGCCATACTCGCCTGGGCCAGGGCGCAGAGACCCCTTGAGTCCTCGACTCTGGGGCAGTCTGAGAAGAAAGGGGTGAGGTGGTGGGGAGGGGGCATGTGTGACCAAGGATTGCAGTTCCAAGTGAGAAATAAGCAGGAGCAGATGGAGCCCAGAGCACACAGTTCCTGTTTTCACGCAAATGTCTGGGACAATAAAAGTCAGGGGGGAAGCCGGGGGTGGGGTTGGAGGGGAGCATAGACACGGGGTGGGGGTGCAGAAAGAAGATGCCACATCAGCAGAATTAGCTCTTATTAAAATAGTTTCCATCGAATTGGTTGGGGATGGGGGTGGACTTTCCAGCCCCCTGCCCAGGGCCCTTGGCTGGCCTGCTAGGGCCTGGCCCAGCCTGCGAAGGACGGGGAGGGGTCTGGGCCTGTGCCTGCTAGGGACGTCCAGACAGCAAGTGCTCCTTGGAGCTGATTGCATTTCCTGGCCTTTGATGCCCAAGATCAAAGCAAGGCCAGGCCCTCCCAGCCTCCAGGCCTCTTGGCAGCCTCCCTGCCTGCAGGGTCCAGGCTGTGTGGTCCTGGTGGCTGGAGAGGGCAAGACAGTCTGACATTCCTGGTAGGCCCAAAGCGAGCTAGAAGGGCCAGGACGAGGGCCTTTTTCAGCTCAGGCTTACCAAGAGCTGCAGGGGTGAGTATAGCCCATATCTGCTGTCTATGCATGTCTGTGCTCAGCATGCTGGCTCTGTGTCCTCAGACTCCTAGATGTTGGACATTGAGGTCACTAATGCCCAGACAATGGGGACTTGGGAGCCGGGCCCCATGTGGCCCAGATTAACTCCAAGAACCATGCCTTGGAGCCTACAGCCTGTAGAGATGGCTGGGGCTCCATCTTGCTGTAGCAAGAAAGAGATATAACATTGGCCATGAAAACTGGCCTTTCACAGGATCCTGGCTGTGAGAGCTTTGGAGGGGTTTGGAGGAGGGTCCCCTAAACACATCTTCCTCCCCAGGATCCCCTAACTTCCCTTGCTGACCAGCAGGGCTCCATCCTGGGGCATCTTCTAGTCCCCTGCTCTGGTTTCCATCTGTCCTGGGCCCCCTCAGGAAACTAGCCCTGGGAGCCACTCCATGATAAGAAGACAGCTTCTTGGGGTCCTGCTCTGAGTGTCCAGGGATGCAGATGAGCCCCCTTGATCGCCTTCAGGGATTTGTAAGAGTTGGCCCCACGCTTTCCCAGGCAGTGTTCTTGGGCGTCTGTGCCTGCGATTCCCTCAGAGGGCTTCAAGTTCAGGCGGTTGCCTCAGCTCAGTGCAAACCACTTCTTGCCTGGCTCCCTCCATCCAGCTGCCCACCAGCTAATGCTGACTCAGTTTCCCTTCGATGTGAAGTATGCAAGGGGATGCCAGGCAGAGGCAGGCCTGGGAGAGGAGCTGGGCAGGGTGGAGGCTATGTAAGGAAGGCCTGGGAGGCCAAGGCCTCTACAGTCACATACCTGCAGTCCCTGAGGGTGGCATCCTCCCGGCACTGTGGCATCAGTGTTCCTGCTGGCCTGCGTGCTGCAGGGGGTCCTGGCCACTCTAAGGCCTGCCCATGTGGAGAGGATTAGGGCCTGGAAAGATACATTTTCCCCTCTTTGGTCTTGGAAAGAGAATCAAGTAGACCTGGTGACAACCCAGAGATTCTGGGCGTGTGGACAGCGCCGCTTCCCGTCCACGTCCCGGGCAGCCTGAGAGACGCACGCCATCTGTAGCACCCCAGTCCTCGAGCCCCCGGCCTGCCCAAAACAGGAGATGCCAGCAGGGTCTGCCTTTCTATTCCTGGAGCCCCTGCCCGGGACAAGGGCCAGGGGAAAGTGGGCTGAGGACTTCGTGGAAATAAGGCAGCGACTGGTGATTGATGTGTATTGGGTTATCTGGAGAGGGTACTGTTAGCTCACTGGTTGTTTTCTTATTCTTAGCAAGGAATTAAATTGTGGCTTCCTTGGATAGGAGCCCTAATCTCACCCCCACAAAGTTCCTACATCCTGGGCTTGGTCTTTGGCCAGTCCCTGCCACTGATTTCTTGGGACATCTGTTGGCCCTTGCAGAGTATGGGGCTGGGCACAGGGACGGAAATAACTGTTCCGGTCTGAGCCATGGCCCTGTGAGCAGGGCCAGCAGTGAAGTGGGTGAGAGCATGGTTTAGGTGGCTAGGAAACGTCCAGGGCTCAGGGACCAAGCAGAATTAGGGGGCAGGGATTTCTAACGTAGGAATGTGTACGAGGCCAGCCCCCTCCCCACCCCAGACCTTCTGCTCCCCTGCTCTGTGTGACGTATGTGTGAGTTTGCTCAGGGGCACATGCAAGAATGAAATGAAAAATATCTGACTCTGGCCTGGCATGGACACCAGCACAAGCAAGCACAGGTCACCCTGTGGTGCCTTTTTGTCCCCTCCTCTCCCCCCAACCCCCTGCTTCTCTACTCCTCTCCTCTTTTCTCTTCCATCCTCTCTCACCCTTCCTTCCCATCCTTCCTCTCCCTCTTGGGTACCTGAGGTAGGATGGGACCAGAGCTGTGTCTCTGTTTCCCCTCTACTGCCATACCTGCTGATCAGGCTAGAAACCGCCAAGCTTGGGTCCTCGAGCTTGGGGGAAGGTTGTGTCTCCTCCCTCTCCTCTGAGTCCTCTGCGTAGCTGGGTGTGGTGGGGCTGGGCACTGGTGGGAGGAAGGGATGGAAACATTTGGTCATTGGCCAACAGTAGTTTGGAGAAACAGGGGTTTGGAGGACTCTGAACTTGGTTTTTATGTTGTTCCTCCATTAGGAACCCTTTTTGGAAGTGAAGTGACTCAGTGTGACCAAATCCACTCTGCCACCCACGCAACAGGATCCTACTCCCAAGCCATGTAAGCCAGGGGCCCTGTCCACAGGGTTGCTCAGTGGCAGAATGGGGCAGAGGGAAGTGGCTGAGACCTGCCCCATGATAAGGCATGACCCGTGATGAGAGCTCGTGACTGGCAGATTCAGCTGAGCCTTGCTGAGATGCTCTGCGTGTCTGAGTGTGTCCACACGTGCATGGTTTCCTGTTTGCATATGAGTCCGCCTGTGTGGGCAATCATGCACATGTGCACATGTGTGCATATGAGTCCATGTGGGGATAACGTGCCCAAGTGCATACACGTGTGTGCGTACATATATGCACGTGAGTCCACGTGGGGATTATGTGCTTCTGTGTGCGGGCTTACAAATCGAAGGTTTGGCTGGGAAACCCAAATCTCCCCCTCCCAGGCCTCAAACCCTGCTCCCTGGGGCCCTGATGGAGGAGAACAGAGAGTCCCCAAATCCCGCTATCTGGGACGTGGCTTCTGTTGGATCCTACTCTCCCCCCGCCTTTTCTTTCTTGACACAAATAGCCTGTGGAACAAAGGGAACTGGGGATTTGGATTATTTATACAGTCAACATTAAGCAAGTTGTGGTCTATTTAAATTCTTCTTTATTAGACCGGGAAATTCCATGGCAAACACTCAGACAGTAAGGAAACCTCCAAGACAGCAGTTCCCAGCTCCTGCCGCTGCTATTCGGTTCCCTCATCTCCTCTCCCCTGTTCCTGACCCTCTGACCCCTGCTTCTTCCATCCGAGCTCCCAACGTCATGCCAACCCCCCCTTTCCACACCACATGCCCTCCAGATTCCCTCTGTCCCTCCCACCCACTGGCCCAAACTTCCTTTCTTCAACCTCTTCCCTTCCACCTCCATTTCTCAAACCTCCGCCAAGACCCCTGCCTCATACCTCACTTCTCCTCTGACTCGAGAGGGCAGCTGGACAGCGAGCCTCGCGCTGCACGTGGACTATGCGGGCACAGCACAGGGGACACGAGGAAGGAAGGCAGAGCTCGTGAAAACACTGGCCAGGGGCAGGTCACAGCCATCCGAGTGCAACTAACCAACGTGCCCGGGAGGCTCCCTGAGGGTGACTCTGTTAGACACTCTGAGTGGGGAAAGGAAGGGTCCTGCCAACAGGTGGAGCCACCAGGGTGCTCCAAGGTGCCCACAAATCCAATCCAGTGGCCACCTGAGACAAGCTGAAAGATTGATGCTTATGCTTAAGATGGGGACCTCTGCTGTCACCTGGGCTGATGCTTGGGGCCCCATGGGGCTGCAGCAGGGGATCTGCCTGGGCAAGAATGAAGGACGTGCCAAGCCTTAGATCCCAGGGCAGGGCGGGGGTGAGGGGCAAGTGGGGCAGATGAGTAGGAGGTCCCTGGGGCAGTCAGGGGGCAGGGAAGGGGCAAGCCTCCTGGGAAAGGATCTGCAGTAGCTTGGGCCTGAGGCAGCCACAGCCACATTAGCCGTGTTCTTTGAGACTTTTGCTATCAGGCCTCAGAGCTAGACCCGGAACTCAAGGCTAGAAGATTTAGGGAGGCTGATTCTGGCCCACATAGGGCAGGCAATCTCTTCTGCTCCTTAAAGCTATCAGAAAGTGGCTTCTGGACACCTTCACAAGTGGATGTTTGTACCACTGATGTGCTCCAGCAGAAGCTGGGCACGACTGGAGAGGCTCCTGGAGGGGCGTGGGTGCTATTGGGCAAAGTGGTCCTTCAAATCCCTCCCCACAGAGCGGGGCAGGGCCTGGGGCAGAGGAGGGGCTGAGCCAGCGGAAGCTCAGCAGAGCCAGGTGCCTTCAGAGGGGATACCCTCTAGGCTGGGGCTCTCCAGGGTCTGGTCTCTCCTCCCTTAAACAGGGCTTTCCATTCTCTGTCTCTGGGGATGGGCCCTGGGGGCCTGCCCAGGGGCAGATATGGCCAGTGGCAAAAGGAAAGCTTGGAGAAAGGGGAGGAGAAGTGTGGAATGAGAACCAGCAGAGTGCAACGTGGTCCCCCTCCAAGCCCTCAGCCCCTGGGCACTCCTGTCACTGCGCTCACCTGGACTGTGAGCCTGAGGACAGAGAACACAAAGGATTCCCCTTGGAGCTCAGTGCCCGGCAAGCACGAACAGCAGAAGCTCGAGCAACGCTCAAGGAGCTACCGCACTTAGGGCTGCTGGCCTTTCTCCCCATAACCTCCGCTGCTCCCCACATGTAGGCGCTGGCTTTGGTTTTATGAAGACACGGTCTCTGTGACTGGATGGGGACAGACCTGGAAAGCCAGAGGGGATGCTGTCTGCCTCGGGAGCCTTCCTGAAGCCCCTCCCTGGCTTTGTGCTGCTCTGTTCTTGCCTGGTGGCCAGGGCACATGGGCCAAGGATTGGGTCCCTATCACTCATGCTGAAGGGGACACGTCTGAGAAGCTGACTGGATTCTGCTTGGTGGGCAGTGGCCAGCTGGGTCCTGAGTTGCCCCAGGCCAGCTGGGCGACACTGGCCCCAGCCCAGCAGACATCTGCCCCAGCCCCGGAGATAAAACCCTGAGGCTGTGCCCTGGAGGAGGAGCCCCCTGGGAGTGAGGGCGTGTGGAGTAACCCAGGGGACTGGGCTGAGGAGTGGCAAAGGCTGGCAGCTGGCTCAGACCTGTGGTAGGAAGTCACAACCACGTACGTGCCTTTCCCGGGAAGGAGCCTGTGCCCGGGTGGTGAAGCCCTTTTGGAGAGGGAGCCCGCTGAGGGCTGACAGGCTCATCTCAGAACTCTCCTGCTGGCAGGCTGTGCCTGGGGAAAAGGGGACAGGCCCCAAGGGTTTTGGGAGGGCCATCACCTGAGGAGGGGACTCCAGAGGTAAAGGTCATCACACCTGCACCATCCCTTGGAGAGGGGCCAAGGCTTTAGTTATTGATTAAGCTGACATCAGCATTATTGAGGAACAGGGCACCCCCTCCAGGCAGGCAGGCAGGCAGGGGGAGAGAAACTGCCCATCCACATTGCAATGTGACAATCTTTGTCTCCAAACAGCAGCACAGCCTGGAGGGGAGAGGGCCAGAGAGCTCGCTGCCCATTATCACCTCGGTGCCGGCCCTGCCCTTGGGGCCTGTCCCTGCTGCCACCTCTGGGCCTGTGTTTCTGATTAGCAGCTGCAGCTGCGCAGCATTAGCTGCATTTTTCCAAGATGAATCTTGGTTGTGACTTCCTGCCACGGGTCTGAACCAGCTGCCTGCCTTTGCCGCCTGCTTCTCATCCCAGTCCCCTGGCTACCCTACATGCCCTCACTACCAGGGGGCTCCTCCTCAAGGGCACAGTCTCAAGGCTTTGTCTCTGGGGCTGGGCAGATGTCCCCCAGCTTGCCTGGTGTGGCTCATGGCTCCACCACCACTGCTCACCAAGCAGAATCCGTTCAGTTCCTCAGACATGTCCCCTTCAGTGTGAGTGATAGGGACCCAGCCCCAGGCACAGGTGCCAGTGGCCACTGGGCAAGGGGGCAAGGGCAGAACAGCCCAAGGCCAGGGAGGGGCTCATGGAGGGCTCCATGGGCGGAGAACATCACCTTCTGGCATTCCAGGGTCTGTCCTTCACCCAGTTATGGTCTCGGTTCTAATGAAGCCACAGTCTCCAACTGAAGATGCGCCTGCCTCCTTTCTCTGGTTTTCCAGTGCTCTTCGGGTCCATGGAGACACCAGGTCAATAGACTCAGCACTCACCTGAGAGGCAGTGAGCTCCCTGTCCTGCAGGTTGGTAAGTGTGAGCTCGAGAATACAATCTTTTACATTCATAGTGGCCTTTAGATCTTACATGATCCTTACCACGTCCCTGTGAGCAGGTACGGCAAAGGCGATCCTGACAATTTTTGGAGGAGGAAAGTGAAGTTGGAGGCTGGGCTGGAACCCAGATATGAGGCCTGCTTAGTCCACTGGGAGTTTGATTCAATATGCCTCCTCTCTGAACCCAACCAGATCCCAAGAGATACAACCCCAGACCCTAGCCTGGCAGCTGGTGCATGCTCTCCTCTCTCTGCCTCCCAGCTTCCTGGCTAACACCCCCCTCCCCAAACAATCTGACAGCTCTGTCCCAGAGAGGCCTGATTCTGTCCTCTCCTTATCCCAACAAGCTGCCTTCAGCCATAGCCTTTGATCTGTGATCTGGGACGGGTCTCTGAAAAGCGAAGCCCTAAGAGGAATCACAAGGCTGCAGGCGCCCTGAGTATGGGGTTCATGGAGATTGGCTTGCTTCTGTGTCTCCAGTGCCCAGGGCAGGCCTGGCATGGAGTAGAACTCAGGTGGGTGAGTGGGACCAGCAGCTAGAAAAATTCAAGCAGAGAGTGCCTTGGAAAAGTGGCTACAGTTGGCTTTGGGGACCCTGGGTGGTCGAGGAGACTTTGCTCACTCTGGGTGGGTGGCAGCTGGAGACTGGCTCTCCCTGGGGAGAGGACGCCTGTGTGCCAGGAGCATCCGTCTCTTGAAAACACCAAGCATAGAAATGCCAGCAGCAGCACCGGGTGCCAGACGCTCAGGGTGGGATGGCGCTCTGTTGTGGCCTTAGGGTTCTGCCGTGGGTGGAGCCTGCTGAGAGAGGACCGGACACTGCTGGGAGCCTGGGCTGCTACAGGCAGCCCTGAGCCCATAACCCATCCCTGAGCTCCAGTCAGCAGCTGGGCTTCTGAGAGACAGGCACATCTCTTAGATGTCCTCGGAGACTTTCCTGGCCCAGTGTGGTAGGAGGCCTGGGGCAGGGGACCAAGACCCTGCCCTGGGAAGCCTCTGCCCCACTGGGGGAGATGCTGTCCCTGCCTGGGAGAGGCCCCTCCTTGGTGTATGATGTACTGACATATCGTAACCCCTGGGCTCCTTTGCGCTGGAACTAATGGTTTGATCCTTTCAATGCTGTAGTCATTTTAAGCAAATGTGAGCTGTCTCTTTACTTATCTGCAAGGAATTGCCAACAGCTACATCAGGCTAGATTTAGACTATGAATGAAACCTGTGTTTGTCTCTTAGGGTCTCGGTTGGTTTTAGCCTTCCCTATACCCTGGATGTCCGGTGGCAGAGTGCTATGTGTGAGGTCAGCTAATGGGGGCTCAGTGTTGGTTTGCCTGGGCCATGTCAATAGGACCTTGGGGCTGGGTAGACCCATGAAAACATTTTGCAAGACAAAGAATTCCCTCTGTTGGAAAACAATTCTTCCAGCCTGTGCCACATACCTGCTGTGACAGGGAGCTCACTACCTGTTAGTTGTTCTGTCATTTGCTCTAGGACCACAGGCCAGGCCAGGGGTCACTGCAGGCTCTCCTCTAGAGGCAGCTCTCCCAGGGTCCCCAGTGGTCACTATGAAGCTGTGTTTCTCTCCCCAGGGGTTCTTTTGCAGTCTCAAGTAGACAAAGGGAGCATCTTTCCTTGTAAGGAGCTCTCTCGTGCCAGCCCTGTGGCTAGCAAAGGCCCATGAGGTAGAATTTCCTTGTGCTGCTCACCAGGCATAAGGTCAAAGGCCTAGGTCAAGGCCCACCACCCTCTCCCTGCAGTGACCTTCTTAGGGCACCTCTTCCTGAACACCCTCCCTGACCCCCACCAAATCCTAGCACATACAGCACCAGACTGCATAGAGCTCAGGGGTCCTTGAGACTCTGTGCTGAAATGTACCCCTGCTCACCACACCCCAGGGAAGGAGATGGGACCATAGCTTGGGGACAGACAACACTTGGAAAAGTGGGAAGCAAGGCAATGTCGTCTTTGCCTGCCTGATGGCTGGGGCCCCTCCCATTATCTAGACAGAGGGCCCACCCTAGGAGCAAACCTGCTCTGAGCTGAAGAGTCCCTGTCACTGTTGGTTCAAAGGAGAGGGGCCCTTTAGCATGCTGAGAGGCCAGGAGAAGGGGTGCAACTCCCTTTGTGTCTTGGCTTGGAACATGGCAGCCTACCTGCAGCCCCATGAGGGCGCGGTGAAGGGGGACCCTCCATCTTTTCCACCACCAGCCACGCCACCATGACCACACTCACCGTCTTTCCACCTAAAGCCTTTCAAAGCCATGTGTTGGTAGGAGGAACAGGAGGGGCTCTGGGCTGCGACTTTAACTTAGAATCTCTAAATAGTTGGAGATGATGGAAGGGAAGTGAGGGGCCAGTGGCACTGGGCCAGCCCTTGGGTCCATGACACCAGGGCACTGCAGCCTAGTACCCGGGGCACAGGTATGGCCTTGAGACCCCTCACTCATGTCCTATGTTCTGTCCCACTAAAGACAGCTGGCAATGAGGGCTTGTCTCATGGCCCTTACGTGTAATAAGTCCATGTTGATTCAGTTTGGGCTTCTCATCCTTAAATAGCACCATGGTGGGAAGTCTCTGGGCCTGTCTGGCTACTTCCCCCAGCCTGAGCCGAAACCTAGGCCTCCAAGTCCTTCCTGCAGCCCCTGGGGTTTCCTCTTCAGCCCTCCAGCAAATAACCATTCCAACAAAAACCTTCACGGCTCCCCAAGAACTTGCCATAATTTATAGGCACAAGGCAGTCCAAATCCATATGGAGAAAAGTAACATTCCTCCCCAAGAAGCAGCCCAGCCAGCAGAGAGAGAGAGAGAGAATGGGAAAGGCAGGAAGTGAGGCGACATCATCCTCACAGCTTCCAGTCTAAGAATGACCAGGTGCCTCCAAGGACAGGGTGTCTAGGAGGAAGGATAGCTGCTAGTTTTTATTTGTCCAAATGGTGCTTTTCCTAGAACAAAGGAACATTTTTTCCCTCAAAGGCAAATTCAAGCCACCTCATTTAGAAAAACCCAGAAAGGTCTGCAACTTTGAAGTGAGTTTTTCAGCATCTACACTCATTATGCAATGTAACTTTTACAAAAGCCCGGGGGAGAGATTAGTATCACCCCTGTTTTATGAATGAAGAAACTGAAGTTCAGGGAGGTTAAGCCACTTCTACTCTGACCAGGTAGCAGGAGAAGACAGGATGCAGAGCTGGCTCTGCTGCCCAGGCGCGTGCTGCAGTGGGGGGTGGAGAGGTGTGAGGGACCCAGAATTCAGAGGACATCGAGGCAAGAGAACAAGCACCTTCCAGTGGCTGCAAAGGCCAAGTAGAGCTGCACCGGAACGGGAGGGGTTAAGAGCCATGCTGTGGAGGCAAAGTCATTCCAACACCACCCCTTCCTCCTTTTCTCTTCCTTTTCCACTGAATTGACCTTTAAATTATGGCATCAGCTGCTGTGCCAGACACGTTGCGATTTCCCCTCACTCCATCTGCCCAGCCTTCCCACTGGCGCAGTTTCTAGCCTGCTGATTCCCCCTGCCTCCTTCCCGCCCTCTCCTTCTCTCTCCTCGGCCCCCATCAGCTGCCTCCCTCTGAGTCCCATTCACAAAATCTCAGCCATGCTGCTGGCCCTGCTGCTGGTGACATTCGGGCATCACTGTCATTCCCACAGGCCTGGTCTACCCGCCTCCGAGCCCTGCCCTGGGACACTGTGGCTGGGAAATCACCTCTGCCCGGTTCTATTCCCGCCTCCGTCCGGGCTGGCCTGGCCCACAGGCCTTCGCAGTGGCCTTCCGGACCAATGCCCTATCCGACCAATGCCCCACCCAGGCCCGTTCTGCTGCCTGCTGCCTCCAGCCTCACCTCTCCCAAAAGCCTCTAGTGGGGATGCACCTTCTGCTTAATGTTCATTTGCATTTGGCCCAAGGCCTACGCTATATTTTTTTGCTATGACTGTAGAATATAGCAGACATTAAATCTTATCGGTTTAATTTTCTTCCAGATAATAGTACAGGCTTTGATTTTTTTCAAAAAAAAAAAAAAAAACTATGGAAAAAGTGTCAAAGAAAAGTGGAACATTAATCAAGGGACTTTGATGAAAGGAATGAAAGTGTTTTCCTAAGAGCCCAACATGTGGTGCAGCTGCTGGTGGATATTTAAATGACATTTTTCATATGTTGCTATAAAAAAATCTCTTTGAGTCGATTCTGGAAATATATTCCAATTTGCTACAATGCCAGTGGTTTTAAAATTATTTAGAAATAAAATGTGTTTATGATTTCTGTTCTACTTTGTGTATTTGTCTGCTTCAGGCCTCTTTCCTTTGAGGGGGGCCTGGCCCATCTCCCCCAAAAGCTGGGGGCTCTTTAGGACAGGAACAATCCAACTGGGGCCCCAAAGATGGGAACCATGTTTGCTTCCTCTGTGGCCTTTGGCCCAACACATCACTCTGTCTCAGGGGTTTAAACTGCAACAGGAGAGATTCAGACAAGAAAAAAGAGAAGCTGATGGGGAATGTCATTATGCATTAGCAAGGTCTGGGGAAACCTTTTTAAAAGGTGTGATTTCTCCTGTAAATGAAAAAGGAATGAATTCATTCAACTCCTGGGTTCCCTTATGAGCCTGAACATCGGAGGGAGTGGAATCCAGAGGCCAGAAGCTGCTGGCCTCCAGCCCCCTGCGTGCGAAGAGACCACTGGGGAGGACCTGAGTTTTAGCCTCACTTTTCGAGCCGGCTGGGCTGGGAAATCTTTGGGACTGTGGCCTTCCCAGCCCCGATCTCTGGGATCCCTTCTTCAGAAGATCATTTAGACCTTTCCAAGCTCCTGGGCTCCGAAGAGCTGACTTCTCCCCTCTTAGTCCTGCCATCCTTGGGCACTTTGGCAGTCCTGATGCCAGCGGAAGGAGAGAGACTGGAGTGTGCACACTGACCCCAAGGGCAAGACCTGGGCCACAGTAGTGGGAGCACTTGGCTTGGATTCAGATCAGAAGTGGCCTCACAGAGGCTCCCCAGGCCCTGGAAGGCATATGTCCTGGGGACTCACTGTCCCCCAGGCTCCATGGCCTCCCAGCCTGGACCAGGCCTGCGTTGGCAGTCAGTCCTGTCTCCACTGACCAGTGGGGGGCACACTCTCCCTAGCTTTCTTGTCTCTACTGCGACTGTCACTTAACCCTGAAGGGACGTGTGGTACTGGTGCCTCCCTCCCTCCCAGGAGCTCCCTGGGGTGCTGGTGGACAGGAGGAGCCTGATCCTGCACGGTCCCTCTGGGCACCTCCAGACTCTGAGCTGCCCCCTCTCCTGTCCTGGCCTTTGGCTCCCGAGTCCTCCTCCTCTCCCCCCTGCCCCACATGTCCTCACAGGGTCTTCCCGGAGAAGACCATTTTCGGGGAGTATGTGGTTTTGGGGAGGGGAGGTACCTGCCCAGGCACAACTCAACCCTTCCCTCCTCTCAGATCTGCCTCACCTTCCCTCCTCACCTCACCCTGCCCTCCTCCTAGCCCTCCCTGCTCAGGTCCACACCGCCCCCCTAGCTCCAACTCTGGGTCTGCAACTAGGTCTTTGTGTTCTTCTGGACCCCACCCAGACCCCACTTTCTCCCCAGGGCCTTCCCCGTCCAGCTCCAGAGCATTTCCTGCTGAAGCTCAGAAGGAACAAGTCCGGGGCTTCTGCCTAGCCTTTTGCCCATCTCTGTTGCTTTTGTCTTCCGCCCGTGCTGGACAGTGAGCCCCGAGGCAGGACGGTGGGGGCATCCTGTGTTTTTCCATAAGGCTGCTTGGTGTAGGTGGGGCCTGGAGGAGGTGCCTGGGAGGGGTCGCAGCAGATTCTGAGAGGCTCTGAAAGAAAGCCTGTGGTGCTGGCAGGGCCTGAGTCCCGCTGACTGATGTAATTTCGCTGACCATGATGGTCGCTGAGACGACTGATTTAGGAATGAGATATGAAGGAAGTCTGTTGGGGGCTTCCGGGAATGTTTGCTCACACCAAAGACAGAGACACAGGGAATGGGCAGACAAGTCCTCTGCTTCCCCTGGGGGCCCACGCCTAGGTAAGATGCCGGGGATACCTGTGGCACCTGAGGGGGAAGCCGTGACAAAGGAGGAAGAGCCAAGAGTGTCTCAGGAGGAGGAAGCCTGAGGAACCTTCCCAGAACACGAGATCGTCGGTTTCTCCCACTGTGTAGTCTGGTCGAGACGGGATGTTATTTACAGCCATAAACAGCCTAGCTTCTTGTGCTGGGATAAACGCCCGCTGCTGACGCTGAACCGGGCTGCCTGACACAGGTCTTTCCCGCCCTCCCCCTTTCCAGAAGGAGGGAAGGGGTCAGAGCTTTGTCTGAGGCCACCTCTAAGACTACATGGGGATGGCCAGGCCTGCCTCACTGGGCCACTTTGAGCTCTCTCTAGGACAACACACCAAATAAAGGCTCAATAGATGGCCCTTCCTTTCCCCTTCCCCTGCTTTCTCGCATGCAAAGACAAAGTCTTCATAGATCTTCTTTGTTGCACGCTGAAAGTAGCCATTGGTCAGGTAAAGGGAACTGAGGGCTTAAGTGCTGGGATCCTAGTGTCTGCCTTTGATCCCAAACCAATCAGATCCTAGGGGCTTTCAGCAGGAAGAATCACGCAGAGCCTTGCCGTGTCTTGAGCACTGCATTTTATGATTCCACACCTTTGGGAGATGCATCTCATAATGGACCAGAGAACAGAAGTGTTTCCCCTGCATGACCTTAGGGATGGCATCCTAGCAGCCCATGCCATACCACTCCCAAAGAAGTTGCCTTTGAGAGTTCTTGCACTTGAGGCCTGGCCATACCTGGTGAGAGCACTTTAAGCAGGGTGAAGCAGAGAACCCACCCTCTCCTGTCCAGTGCTCCCAACCTTTGCATGTTGAATAGAATCCAATTAACCAGGGCTCCAAGGAGTAGGCTAAACCCTGTGCCCTGGTGTTGTGAGTACTGTTGGAGCCTTGCAAGCCAGAGTCAATGAACATAGCAAGGCAGCAGGGTTCCAACGTCCACTACAAAGCAGTAGGTAGAAACAGGCTTGAACTACAGCCAGAAAGCTTTGGGTGAGCTGCAAAGAGACTTCCTGAAAAAGCAGTTGGGCCTCTGATAGAAATGAGCAACCAGTAACATTTTCTCTGCTTCTGTTTCAGACTGGGGCATCTTTAAAGGCAGGAGAGCTACTCGGCAGACAGGTTTGGCATGGTGCTATCCTGAGTTAGAGGCTAAGGCTAATGATCTGCCACTCCTCTCCAGGCCTGGAGAGGGGCTTGTGTACTCAGGCTCAACCCTGAAACACAAGGACCGAACTATTGTATGACCTGTCTCTGGTTTGCTGGGAATTTCAGGAAACCCAAATACAAAGTGAAATTTAAAGTTCTCCAAATGAAAATATTTTCCCACTACATAAATTTCTTTGTGAGATTTCTTGATAGCACTTTTTAAAATCTCCCAACCATGCTGAAAATTCATTCATCCAGTTTCAGGGACATACACAGAAGGACAGAAGGGGCTACCATTCTATGTGTCTGCCTTAATCTCTGGCAAGGAAGGCTGAGGGGAGGACGGTGGTGAGGTCTTTGATGACGGCTGGCCCTAGGAAGAAGGAATGAGGAGAGGGAGGCCAGGAGACAGGGTCTCTGGAAGATGAGGATGGGAAGAAGGGGTCCCTGTAGAGAGGTGAGATCCTCAGAGATCATGGAAAGTCAGGGAAGAAGGAACGCTAGGAGAGAAAACATGAAGGTGGGAAGTTGAGAGTTTTATGGAAGTTGAAGTAGGCAAAGTAGAAAGACGAGGTGACTCTGGATAGGAAGCTACTCCAGTTCTGGAAGCTACTTCAGTGGCATGCCTCTGAGTGATAAGACACATTAAATTAGAAGCTTCTCAGCCAGTGTATGTGGCCGGTTATAAAGAAGAGGTCTGATTTTTCCTTGTTCACCTGAGTGGTGAAATGACCATAAATTCTTCCCCTCCCTGAATCCATGCCCTTGCAATGGGACATTTTAGATCCTGCCATCATGCTATGAAGTCTATTTCCCCACCTTCTGAATCTGGGCTGACCATGTGACTTCGTTAGACAGTGGGGCATTAGCAAACATGATGCAAGTTGAGGCTCGGACAGTGCCCTTGGGTTAAGCTTAGAACCCGAGACTGCTGTGCATGAACCTGATCTCTCCTGCTGGAGGATGAGAGGCCACCTGAAGGAAAACTGAGGTTCTCTGTCAGACATGAGTGAGGCTATTCTTGTTCATCCAGTCGCTAGCTGACCTGTCAGCCGACTACAAACACACGACGGAGCCCAGTGGAGATCAGCTGAGCCAGCCCAGACCAGAAGAACTGCCCAGCTGATCCAAGAGTCATGCGCTAAATAAAATAGTGGTCGCTAAGTTTGGGGGTTGTTTGTTACACAGCAAAAGCTAACTAATGCAACCTGAATGACCCATCATTGTGTGTTGAACTCATAGATGTGTTTAGCAAAGACTTTCAGAACTGAGATGAATTTTATAGACTCCACTACAGGGAAAGACAACTAAAGAGTATAATTGACAATAGGGATGGTGATGATGGGTGGTAGTAACGGGTGTTGATATTAGTGATGATATTGATGACAGTGGTGGTGATGGTGGTGATGGCAATGTGTAATGATGTTTGTGAAGGTGATGGTGATGGCAATGATGGTTGGTGATGATAACAGTGACACTGTTTGTGGAGGAAATGGTCACTGCATAACGGTCATAGTGTTGGTGATAATTCTAGTGGTGAGGGTGACAATGATGGAGGTTGATGATAATGGTGGCAATGATTGTGGTGATGTTAATAATAGTAATAATTGTAACCAGGATGACTGTGTTGTTGGTGGTGGTCATGACTCTCAGTGACTGTGATGATGACCATGGTGGAGATAATGAAGACGGGCATAGAGATGGAAGCCACGATGAGAGGGATGATGTCTATTGGACTGTGGCAATGTTGGTAACAGGTGGGAAGACTGTAGTGATGGTGGTGAGGATCGTGGTAATGAAGATGATAGTTTGGTGGCAGTAAGTTGACGATGCTAACTAAAGATATGCCTGGATCTTTACGGTAAGCAAGGCCCTTGGCCGAGATTTCTCCTTCCCACTAAAACCCAACACCAAACCTAGCTCCCAAGGGAAGAGGGGTTTTCTGAGCAAATTATTCTATGAGCTGGGAAGATCATAGAATCTTCATAGAATTGGAGCTGGGGGCTCCAATTCTTTTCATGCCAAGAACTGATGAGCCAGGCTCCGGACAGAAGTGGAAGAATGGGGGCCCTAATACTGTCAGCACTGACAGGCTCTTTGCAGACAGAAGGAGAGGAAAGGCACTTGGGGCGCACAGCAAGACTGGTCAGCTGATGCAGGGAGGAGAAGGCAGAGCTCACACCCCCTCAAGACAGAAGCCTGATCTGGGTCCCTGGGAGCTCTAAGAGCCCCCTCCCTCTGCCCTGGAGAGACCTCCCCACACAGGGAGAGAGACATGGACAGTGAGCACATCTGTGGCCTCATATGGCCAGACTAGGCCACTACAGCAACATGTTGGGGAAGGCTTTTGGCGGCCAAAGGCTCAGGCTTGATGGGGCTCGGAATGCCTCTCACACCTGCCAGGGTGAGGAGCCCACCGTGGCTTGCTCAGCCCCAGCCACTCTCAGAATGGGGGCTGCAGAGTGCACTGCAGGCTGCAGGATGGGAGAGAGTGAAACGAGAGGCTGACGACAGGCTGCTGGCTTGGGGGGCAGTGTGATCCATGGGGCCACGTGGAGGTCAGCCTTGCGGAGGACAGGGCGGGCCAGAGCTCTCCCAGCTGCAGAACAGCTGTTCACTGACCGGTCATCCAGACCTTGCTGAGAACTGGGGATGCTGTGGTGGTTTTATCACTCAGCACGTGCCCTCCTGCGAGTCAACTAGATGCAGTCCTTGTTTCTCTACTGGTCCTCAAGACCCTGCCCTGGAAATGCAACTCCCCATCATTAAATACAGAGGCATAACTCAGAGCCCAGTGCAGTGTGCAGGGCTGGGATGTCCTGTCCACATGGCAGAGCCCCTTCCTCAAAACATGATTCTGAGAAAGGCCCATGACAGGTGTCTGCAGAGTGGGGAGAAAGCAGGGGAGGGTGAATCACCAATTTAAGAACTAAGTAACTAAGTGGCCAGAGCTTGTGGAAGGCCCCGAGATGTCTGAAGAACCAAACTAAGGAAATAAAACCCTGAAAGAGGTTTCAAAGGTCCTGTAGGGGAAGAAGGGACACAACTTCTTGAACCCCAACTGGGTCTTCAGAAAGCTGCAGAGTTTCTGAACAAGGGTCAGCCTTTGGCTGGCTTGAAAATGAGCTCATTTCTGTACCTGGGTCTTAATCAGGGCATGCCCTGCTAAAAGGTGCTTCCTCTGAGGGGTGGGTTGGAATAGGAATGTAGCCAGGCCAGACGCCACTCATCAAGATGTGTGCCCTACTGTGGGGCTGCGTCCTCCCAGAAGAAGGGGCATCATTTCCTAACCTCACAAAGGCGCTGTACAGGCTAGTGGGAGCCCTGGTCTAAATGCACATGAAGTGTCTTCTCCAACCCAGGTTGGTTCCATCCCTGCTGCTCCCATGTGGCCTGCAGGCTTCAGCCTGTCATTTGGAAGGGACAATGGGACTGTGTCCTCCATGCTTTTCCCCCACAAAGCCTGGAGTTAGTTGAGTCAGCCCAACATCTGCAGCCAACCCAGACAGGTTCCCAGCTCTCAAGGCACCCGTGACAGTCAAGGGAAGTAGACCATGATTCCATAAATGATTACGTAAGAGTCACAATGCTGAGGGTGACGAGGAGAGTATATAACCTGCACTCGCTCTGCCTCTGAATAAGCGACACTTACATTGAAATGTGAATGACGTGTAGGAGCTGGGAAGGAGAAGAGAGTGGGGATGGGGATGGTGCAGTAGGCAGGGGAACAGAGTGTGTTAAGGTGGTGAAGGCACTGAGAACTTGGACGTGCCAGTATGGCTGTAGTACATGAGAGGATGCACAACTCGGGACAACACGGGAGGGTGTTCAGGGGCCAGATTGTGCAGAAACTGGTATGTCACGGAGGATGCCGACCTTTACCCTAGGAGCCTTGGGAAGCCTTGTAAGGAATTTTAGCAAGACAGTGACATTCTCAGACTTGTCATCTGAAAAACCTCCCTGGCTGCTGAGTGGGAATGACTTGGGGACAGGGAGGGGAAGGTCAATTGATGGTGGCTTCACTAGAAAGGCTGGAGCAGCAGAGGTAGGTGCCTGCTGGAATTCCGTCTGACTCAGAGGGGGCGCTTGGAATTCAGTCTCCACTCTGCACCCCAGTTCCATGCCTCACCCAGACCTGGTCAGACTGCATCTTGGGCCGGAATCCTGACTCTATTTTAAAATCATTTAAAAAATGGAGAAAGAAGACAGAAAGAGCCCAGCACTTTGTACACTGCAGAGTCTCAATCGATATTTGGCAAATGAAGGAACAGCAGAGAAATAGAGAAGGAGTTGGTGAAGCAGCAAGGGAGGTGCCCCATCTTTCTGCAATTTAATGACGTTCCATAATGGTTGGGGGAGTAGAGACACAGGTCAATATGGAGAAGGGGAAGAGGAAGCAGGAGGGGCAAAGAGAAAGAGAAGGAAAATCTTAACGAAGAGGGTACCCTGGGCAAAGTGTCCCCAAAGGCCCTTGCCTTTGACTTGCCCCCCCCCTCCCTTTCTGGAGCACCTCCTCTGGCCAGCCAGGAGCAGTCTCTCTGCCTCCACACCTGCAGGATCCCAGAGGCCCCCTGCTCCTCCACCCACTATTTCTCCATGTGCCCACAAGGTTCCAGGCTCAGCCAAGCGTGCAAGAACTCCAGGATGTGCGTGAGGATGAGACCTAGCCTCTGCAGAGGGGCTTGCATTTTTGAAAAAAAATTATAATTCAAACAAATTCAGAATAGGCACATTTTTAGGCAGTTGGGGAAAGGGAAGGAAAGAGGGGACAGGAAGGCAGGTGTTTGGGACTCTGGCCACCTGAGGGACCACCCTCCCTGCTGCACCTGGCCACAGGAGACTCAGGCTCCTCCCACTGTGCCCTCCATGCCTCCAGATGAGCTCCAGATGTTCCTCTCCAGAGTCCATGGTCACCATATGGGCCTGAGTGGGCAGCTGGGAGGGTAGGAGCAGAGGGCATCGGGCTGTGTTGGTGATTCTGGAGCATCTGCCTGGGACGCCCCTTTCAGCCCCTTGAAGCTGTGTCATCAGAGACCCAACTACATCCAGACAGACAGGCCGTGACTTAGCACATGGAGTTGCAGGAGCCCACATGGGCTCCAGGGATGAGTTAAGTATGAAAGAAGTGACTTCCACGCTTAAGAGACACTCAGAGTGCTGGTGCGGTCCAGGTGTGGATCGAGGGAGAGAGAGCTCAGAGACTCATGGAGCGCCCAGGACAGGGCGCAGTAGCAGAATCCTCAGGGGGCTTCAGAGAGGAGCACAACTTTAGTTCCCTGGAAAGGACAGTGTTTGAATAAAAGAGGCTAGTGTTGACAGTCCAGTGGAGGACAGAGTGAGTGACAAGGACATTGTAAGTACTCTATCACCCTCCACAACATTGGCATGAATGGGGCCACCATCTTGGGCATTGGGGCTGTTGGTGAGAATGGCCTAGGTTCTAGTTGGGGAAGAAGTTGAGCTGTCCCCAAGAACAGTTACTACACCAGCCTTGTCCATGAGCTTCATACAAGCCAGGAGACACAGAGAAGTGGGCCCAGGTGAGAACAGGACTATGCAGAATCAGGGCCAGAGAGCCCTTCCTGACAGCAGAAGAAATCCAGAGGCAGTGAATTCGGGAGGCCAGCCCCTTCCTGCAGAAGGTGAACTTTGAGTGGGGTCCCCTGAGACCTCAGGCGTCTGGTGTCTCAAATCCTACACTTGAGAGATGAGCTTGGGGTCACTGTGAAGGGACATTTGGGGTCAAATGAGGACCAGAGCTAGGGGTCAATTGGTGCTCAGGGCAGGGTGGTCTGAGGCCACGTGTAGGGGACAGCCTGAGGGAGTGTCAGTCTCTGACTAGCGTGTGGCCTCAGTTTGGGTCTGTCTATGCTGGGGTGAAGGGAACAGTACAGAAGTGATATCCTAAAATGGGGGCCATGATTTGGGGCTCTGGCTTCATGAAAACTTTTCTAAAACCTCTGAGCCAGCAGGGTACTTTTCAGGGGCACAGAAGGGCGGTGACAGTATAGGAGGACCCTCCCGGGTTGGGTGACACTTGGGCCCCGACTGAGAGGGAGAGGATAAGATGGCCTTGGGAGGAGGTAGAAGGAGGGGTTGTAGAGATTTGAGCCAAGATTCCTGCAAGCAACTGAGAGCCAGAAGGCTTGAGAGGTGGCGAGAGGTCAGAGTGGGGCAGGGGACAGGAGCTGGGTGTTCCTGGGAGCCCAGACCACATTGGTGGCCTCTCCATCACTCCTACAGAGCTCTGCCTGGAATGCAGTGGGGAACACAAGGTCTTAGCATTCCCTGGAGTCTGGAGTCCAGGATAAGAGATATCGGCCTCCTTGTGCTCTGGGTGGCTGCGGCAGGAAGTGGCCTTGGATCTGGACCCCCTGAGAAGCCAGCATTGGAAGGAGGTGCAAAGGATATGGACAGAGAGGCGAGGAGCAGAGCTGGGGATGCACAGATGACAGAGGCTGGAGAAACTCATACCCTTGACAATATTCATTGGGTTTTGGGGAGCTGGGTATAGCCAGGTTTCCCCTATCCTTGTCACCCTCCAGGATAGGGGTTAGTTCTGAGCACCCACACCCCAGGCTGGGAAGCAGGAGCCACCAGATGGAGCCTGGTGAGCTGCACACAGCTGGTGAGTCTGTCTCCTGCAGGACTGGGGACCCCAGTGCTGCAGTGGACACTGGGCACCCATGAAGAGAGACAGAGGCCAGAGGATTCAACCAGGCACTAGGGAGCCACAGGGCTTGGGCTGGGAGAAGGAGGTGATCCTCTGTGTGATGGATTGATTCATTTTGGAGAGGCAAGTGAGGCTACGAAGTGTGGCAAGGGGCAAGGGAGAACAGACTGCAGGCGTCTGCCCTGCAACATCTTCCATTTTCTGTTTCCCATCGTTCATGGGCTCCCTTTCCTCTCCAATCCTTTTATAGTGGGCTCAGGCCTCTGCCCATTCATTCATCCATTCAGCAAATATTTAACATCTCCATTGTGCTCTAGGGAACAGGAGACATCAGTGAACAGGAGACAGAAGGATCCTGCCTGCATGGGGCTCATGTTCTAGTGAAAGCCCAGGTATTTGGGAGGAGAGGTAGCTGGGAGGCATCGGGAAGTCTGGGTGCTGGGAGGCTCTGGTCATTGAGCTGGGCACAAGGGCAGAATTGGGACCTCTGGGAGGAGAGCAAGAACCGGGCCCAAGCCTGGGCTTCAAAGTGATGCTAAGAGAATCTCATGGCAGAGCTTCAGACTTGGGAAGCAGGGTGGGGTGGACACTGTGTCTCAGGTACAAGGTAGAACCACTTTGCAGGCTACAAAGGATGGGCCTTGCGCCTGAGGGCTGGGAGCAGAGGGGCGTGTGCTGGGAACCGTGTGCAGAGCTGGTGCTGGGTCTTCCTGGAGCATGGGCTGGTCGCTTGATCTGGGGGGCCTAGTTTCCCAACCACACATGGAGAAGTTGGGTCAGAAGCTCTGAAAGTCTGATTTCCGGCTGGTGAAGGATTCAACATTTTCAGCAGGAGATCCCCCAAGAGAGGCCCTTCTCCTGGACTACTTCAAATTGCTTTATTTTGTTTCCTGGGTGCTCTGGCAGTGATAGTTCCATGTGAGCCCCCTGCTGTAACTGTGAGGTGAGGGGTCAGGGTTTGTCTCCCTGTTCTACTAATGGGCACAGTGAGTCCCTGGCCACTCAGGGTGAGCCCAGCATTGCAAAAGAGCCGCGGGTGGCATCAGGCCTGCATGCCAGCTCTGCTGAGTCCAGGGCAGCTCCCCTCCCTCTGCTGGGACCAAAGCAGGGGCCCAGGGTGGAGAACACTTTAGACTCTCTCTCAAAGGGACAGAGGAAGAAGGAGGAACAGGGAGGCCAGAGCCCTGTGCTCTTGAAGTCATGGCTGTGGTTTGGGGGACCCTAAATGCGCAGTTTGGAGGAAGAAGGAGAAGGTGTAAAGAGCTCCTGCATCTTCCCCTCGCTGCCTCCTCCTCTCCCCTGGTCCTGGGGGCTGTGCTGAGCTGAGAAGGCAGCCAGGGCTCAGGGCTGCCTCCTAGCACAGAGACTTGTGGGTGGGACATGCCCTGGAATTTCTGGTCAAGGCTCTTGAAACAGTTGCAGCGTGGTGCATGTGCCCACTCATCAGAGGCCTCCTGTTGTGCTGGGGACTGGGCGGGCTAGGCCTGACCTTGACCTTTGTCCACTTGGTCTCTCCAGCTCTGTTTCTCAGCCCAAGTCTAGTTCCCATCCCTGGCACTTTGTCTCCTCCCTGGGACCCTCTTTTTCTCCCTGGCTATGATTTCCCTGGCCAATTGTGGCCAATTTGTGCAATCATTGCCATATGTATACCACAAAACTGGCCTCCAGAGAACATCTGCTGGATTCCTTTGGTAGACTCTAAGTGGCCTGCTGAGATGCGCCATTTTTCTGTTTCTTAGGGCCTTCCCAGCCTTGGGGTACAGCTCTCTCTGATGGGTCGTTGCTCTTCCTTGGGGATGTGGGTGGCAGCGTACCCACAAGCTCCAGCCCCATCCCCCGGCTCTATGTCTCAGCCCCTCAGCCCCAGGGCCTGCATCCCTCCCTCTGCAGGCAGCCTCCTGGCTGACTTCACTCCCTGTCACATTCCTGGCTGTGAAAGGGACCTCTTCCATGGCCCTGGGGAGATGACATGAGTTTGTTTGTTTTTCTCCTGTCTCCACTTCAAGGGCTACACTGGCAAAAACAACACCCTGATGACTTCCAGCTCTTCCCCGCCTTTGCACTGAACATGGGAAAGACAGCCTCCGCTCTCAGGCGTGTCAGCCCAGGGGAAAGGAGCAGGGGGTAGCCTGTAGGACAGCCACCTGCTACTACTGCCCTTTCGTGCGGCGGGTACAAAGGCTCCCTCTGTGTGCCCACCCCAGGAACCTCTCAGGAGAGGTACGAAACCTACTGTTTAAAACTAAGGGTGTGGGGAAGGCCAGCCTCAGCCCAGGGGAATGGAGCTAATGGGAAAACGTGAAAACACGTCATAAGATCAGGAAGCTCTCCCGACACCTCTCACACCGCACTGTGCAGATGACACCTCTCCAGAGTGACCACGTGTGTCCCCGTGCAGCTGAGCCGCATTGAGCCTTTGAAATCACGATGAGAGGAGACTGCCCTCTGACTGGCAGAGCTGCTGTCCACTGTCTGGGCTTTAACAATGGGCTTCTGAGGACCACGACTTTCTTCCAGGGAATAAAGAGACCAGCTGCTGTTCCCTTGAAGGGCAGGTGTTTGGGTGAAAAAGGCTGGTGTTGAGAGCACAGTGGAGGGACAGGGTGAATGATCGAGAACATCGTACATACTGCATAACCCACACAGTCTTGCCAGCAGTGGGGCTGCCACCTTGGGCCTTGGGCCCATTGTTGAGAATGGCCTAGGTTCTAGTGGGAGAAGCAGTTGAACTGACCCGGGGTCACAAGGAAATGGGCCCAGGGTGAGAGCAGGACGCCAAAGAGCCCCTTCTGATGGCAGAGGCCTCTCTACGAAGCAGTGAATTCAGGGACAGCTCTAGGATTATTTAGGAACCCCTAGGGAGCCAAACCAGGGCTGTGGGACTATTCAGTCCATCTGCCACTGATTCATAGAGCACAAAGGAAGATGGTGAGGCTCAAGGTGCTGAGACAGAAGCTGACACAGGAAAACAGCATCCATGACGTAGTGGAGGAGGGAAGAGTAAACCTCTTCAGATCCTCAAGATTCAGGCCTGTGTCCCTCACTTTGCCCAGGGCCCAGCCACTTGCCTGGAGGAAAAACTGTTGCTCAAAGTTCACTTGAGATGGGGGAGGAGAAGCGGTGCCATCCTGAGCTTTCTCAAGCATCGGCTTTGGGTCTGCCATGGTAGACAAGACTTTGGCTGGTTTGTTCTCACAAGGTCAGACCTGTGGCCCTTCCCATGTAAACCCTTTTTCTTATGAGAAAACAGATGCTAGCCTTTGGGAAGCCTCTGCTTACTTTGATCAGTAAAATACGTTTCCTGCCCGTGGTAGGCTGGGTCTTGGGGAACCTTGCCCTTGGGGATTCACTGGGCAGCCTCAAGGAGAGAGAAGAGTCATGGACATGAGACATGCATACTGGACACAAAATGGGCAGTGACCACAGCTGCCAAATGGAGCTCCTCAAACTGCTGGTGGTGCTGGGAAGACCACGACTGGGACAAGCTGGGGCTGGCCAGGAGTGCCCTTGGCGAGGCACCAACAGAATGGCACTATTGGAAGGCACTGGCATGAACATTCCAATGTCTCAGGGCCAGGAAAAGCCACCCTGCCTGCACTGAGTTGCTCTCTCTACCTTTCCCTGACATCATATTTCCTCCTGGTCTTTGTCTTTTGAACATGCTTCATAGAGGCCATCTATATTCCTCTAGAATGTGATGTCTAGAACTTAATCTCTCATCCACTCATTCAATCCAAGTATTGAGCGTCTTCTATGTTCTAGGTACTGTGCTGGGTTCTGGGGATGCAAAGATGAATAAGAGCCAGTTTGGTCCTCAGGGAGTCCTTAGTCTCATGCAGTGCTGTTCAATAGAACTTTCTATGACAAAGAAAATGTTCTCGGTCTGTGCTGTTAATACAGGAGCCGCTAGTCAGTTGAGCACCTGAAATGTGGCTAGGGCCGTTGAAAAGTTGAATTTTTAACTTTATTGAATTTTAATTAATTTAAGTTTGAATTGCCCCCTGTGGCTAGTGGGAGCCATATTAGACAGCACAAGTCTAACGGGAAAGAGAGACAAGTCGCCAGGCCATTACATGAGCAGGACAGCATGGCCAGAGCTGCCACCGCGGTTTGGTCAAGAGGAGAGGGATTTTCTGGATTTCCTGGAAATTAGGAAGGCTTCCCAAAGAAGGGGGCCCTTAAGCTAAATCTGGGATGACAGGCAAGAAATGCTTAATGACAGGGAGGGGGTGTATGTGGGTAGAAGGCTCAAACTAATGATTCTTGCTTTTTCTGTAGACTTCCCAGCTGAGCTCCCCCACAGGTTAACCGAAAGAGCTGGGCTTCAGCAAGGAGATGCAGATGTGCTCTGCCCGCTGGCCTGGCTCTCTGCCCTCCTCAGTCCTCGGGGGGATGGGTGATGACAGATAGACTCATGACTCTCCCAAGATTGAAGGATCCAAGGGGCTGAAATGACCCTGGGAATGATGATTGCACCCAGGGGAGAGGGTGCGGGGTATCTGGAGACCATCTGGAAAGCTGGTAAACATTCAGAGGAAAAGTATTGACGCAGGGGGAGGAGGTTGCTGGGAGCCAGTTCTCAAAAGGAGGCCAAGAGTCACTCCCAGGGTCAACCCCATCCTTCAGTCCAGATGGAAAAGTGGGGAGGGGTACTCAGGGTCCTGTGGGGCAGTTGGAGAACAGTTATTGCAGGGCTGGGGCGAAGAGTGGGTGGTAAGGTTTTCCAGGGCCCTCTTGTGCTCTAGAGTCCTTGGTGGTTGGCTAGGAGGGCCCACACCACCCCCATCAGATTAGGGCCCCCAAGGGTGAAGCCCAATGTGTTGTTCTAGAGAAGAGGGAGTTTGAAAGGTATATATTTAATTTCTACATGTCTGAAGTAGAACTCTTGATTTATCCTTTCAAGACTCAACACGTCCCCAAGCGTTTCCATCTCAACATAGCATCACCTGGGAGGAATTGTAGATTCTCCCCTCTTTCTTATTTCCCACAATGTCTTCATCATTAGCAGGTTTTGCTGATTCTCTCTCCAAAATACTTCTCTAGTCCATTTACTTCTCTCCATTTCCACTGACACCATTCTGGTCCAAGCTTCTATAATTTTCTTCTGGGAATTTGCTTTTAACTAGTTTCCCTATTTCCTATGCTGCCCTCTCCTACCTATTTTACATATAGAAGTTACAGCGATTCTGGAAAATAGATTATTTTATTGGCCTGTCTAAAACATTTTCAATGGGTCCACATTTTACTTGGAGTAAAACCCTTAAGGTGGTCAAAGAGCACCTGCATGACTTGGTCCCGATACATCTTCAATGTCATCTTACATGAGTCTCCCCAGCATGTGATGCTCATGCACAAGTTTGAGGTCTTCCAGGTCCTCAGAAAAGCCAAGGACTTCCTACTGCCAAGACTTTGCCCCTGTTGTGGCCTCTCCCTCTTGGCTATGATGGCTTCTTCTCACCCTTGACACCTTCATGGTGTTCCCCCTTCTTCTTCTCTCCTATAGCACATTCTTCCTTTCCTTCATTGACAGAATTCGACATTTGTTTTCTTGTTGACTGTCTATCTCTTTCACTAGATTCTAAACTTCGTTAATGCAGGAGCCACGTTCACTGTGTTCACCACTGTGCTAAGCAGCTGGTGAGCTGCCTTGCACACAGAACTAGATAAATATTAATCAAAAACATGAATGAGTGGTGTTTTCCCCTTATGTGGTCCTGTGAAATCAGCTCTCTGATAAGAAAAGATGGCTCACCCCAACGGCTTCTGATGTTGGCTTCGGCTATTACTGAAATTTGTCCTACAATTTCCTGCTCTCCCTTTGTCATATCTAACACAAGTCAGACTTTTTAGGGATTCCTAAAGTCCTGCAGGTTTCCAAGGAACCATATCCATTCATATTTATGTCCATTCTAGTGTTTCTGAACACAGAGAGTGTAGTTGCATGAACATTGTAATGGGATCAATCCTTTCCCAGTCTGAGTCTAGCTAAGATTTCCATAAACTGTTTTTCCCCCAAAAAACCCTCCCTCTCTAGAAAAATGTGGGTGGCATGAGAATAGGAGGCCTTGATATTTGAGAATCTATTTGGGCAGCGGTATTGGAGGGGACCAGTCAGCTAATCCTGGTGAAAAGGTCTCTGTGACTCGGAAGAAGTCTCAGACAAGGGAATTGGTTCCTTCTTTTTTGAATTTTCAGTTCCAAGGTATTTATAGTCCTTGTTCTGATCATTACAGACCAGTCTCCAAGGCAAGTATAGTGGCAAGCCCAGGACCTAGGTTTTGTAGGCAGGTTATCTGGACTCAAAACCTGTGAAACTATGGGCAAGTCGCTGGCTGTCTGCCCCAGTGTCCTCATCTGTCTTCTGAGTGCCTCTCCCCCTCCATCGGACCTTCTGCCTGTTACCCTCATGACCGTCCTAATAGAGGTCATGTGGAAGAAGCAGTTGGTAGATTAGGCAATTCTGGGTGCCTGCCTCTAACATGGTTTCCATCTGTTCCTTGGGTCCTGGAAGGGCACAGGCCTAAAGTCTGGGCATGAAAACAGAGCCAGCTGCCATATCCTTGAATCTTGGATCACATATGCCCTCCATAGGTGCTCACCAAATTTCTCTCCCTTAACTAGAGCTCACCCCAAATAGAAAAATGTCACAAATAACATGTTGCTTCTTATAAAACAAATATAGTCTGGTTATTCGCCTCTCTCATTATAAAAGTAATTCACAGAAATGTAGAAACTATCCAATGTTAAGAAATTTATTACATAAATTAAAGCAAATACACAATCATATCAATAGACATTTAATAAAATTCAATATTCATTTTTAATTAAAAATTTTCAATCAGTTAGACCTAGAATGCTACTTTCTTACTTAGTTAAGAGTATCAAATTTTTATCCAAATCTTTATCCAATATCATAAAATACCACTAAAGTCAGGGAATACTATTGCTACAATTTTTCAACTTAGTTCTGAACATCCTAAACAATACAATAAGAAAAAAAATTGAGTAGCATAAATATCAGAAATAAAGAGGCAGAAACACCATTATTTTTAGGTGATTTGATTGTTTCCATATTGATTATCTATTGGCTCTCCAGCATCTGTTGCCTCTTCTTTCTGAAGTAGCCCACAAATTTCACTTGAGGATCCACTCCTGCATGCACTCCTGCCTCGTATTATCTGTATGGACCTTCTCCCTCAGCAACAAAAGTCAAGCATGTAAGCCAGGCCTAGCCACTTCAAAACACTCCATTCCCTTGGGTTATTTGGTGATGTCCATGTGACTAACCACAGGTAGCCTGAGAATGAATTTTATACATCCAAATGCCAAGGAGATATAGGGAGAAAAACTAAATTCTTTTACTGTCAGTCTTTGTCCTGGACGTTCTGCTCTGAGAGCAAACAAATTTCCTTTTTGTTTAAGGCAGATTTTCCTTTTCTTTTTAAAAACACAATATTAAAAAATTCTGGCCGGGCGTGGTGGCTCATGCCTGTAATCCTAGCACTCTGGGAGGCTGAGGCTGGAGGATCGTTTGAGCTCAGAAGTTCGAGACCAGCCTGAGCAAGAGCGAGACCCCATCTCTACTAAAAATGGAAAGAAATCAGTTGGACAACTAAAAAAATATATATATAAAAATTAGCCGGGCATGGTGACGCATACCTGTAGTCCTAGCTACTCGGGAGGCTTAGGCAGTAGGATTGCTTGAGCCCAGGAGTTTGAGGTTCCTGTGAGCTAGACTGATGTCACGGCACTCTATCCTGGGCAACAGACTGTCTCAAAAAAAAAATTCCTAGCCAATACATCTACCTAAAAAATACAAAATAATAACTGGATAAGCTATTGTAAATAATATGAGAGTATCCTAAAGTGGCTAGATATAAGATAAATATAGAAGCATTGGTAACTTTCCTATATGTTATCAATAATCATTAGAAAATCAAACAAAAGTATCTCTCATCAGCCATAGTAACAAAAGTCATAAACTTCTCAATAAATATTCAAGACCTATAAAGATATCACAGATGTCACTGAATGATGTAAATGCCTATTTCAATGGAAAGATAGATTAAATATTGTAAAGATGGCAATACTTCCCAAAATCAACCAATAATTTCAATGTAATTCAATCAAATTCTGATTTTTTTACTTTTTGTGATTATGTGATTTGGCATATTTATTGTAGAGTTCATTTAGAAAAGTAATGAAAGAAAATGGCATACAAAACTAAATTATTTTTATGATAGTATAAAAATACAATGCCTTTCAAATGTAGTATATATTGACTATTTTAAAAATTTCTTATAGAAATTTGGCTGCATTTTAAAAATATATTTCAACTAAAGCAATTATATAACCATAAAAAATGGCATGGAATATTTTGTATGAGAAGACTTGTCTATCCAGATTCAAAAATGTTCTATAAAGCTACACTAATCAAAACTATGCAATACTCATGCCAGAACAAATAGACAAGGAAATAGAGCACAATGTCTAGCAACAAAATCATGTATATTTGAGAATTTAGTATATAATAAAAGTTTTATTTCAAGGCAGTGATGAGTGGATAGGTTATGCAAAAAATGGAGTTGGGATTAATAAATATCCCTTTAAAAAAGTAAAATTCCTTTACCACATTCTATATAAAATATTAATTCCATACAGTTTAAAGATTTATAGAACAAAACCTACAAAATTAGAATAAAATATAAGAGTTTTAAAAAGCAGCAGTGTTAATAAGATTAAGATAATTCACACCATGCAAGTCACCCATTTACAATGTATAATTCAATGGCTTTTGGTATATTCACAGAGGTGTACAACCACCACCACAATTAATTTTAGAATATTTCCATCACCCTCCCTCCAAAATCTTGCTCCTTCCATGTAACCTCTCTATTCCTAGGCAACCACTATTATACTTTCTTTCTCTATAGATTTGCCTATTCTGAACATTTCATATAAATTGAATTATATTATATGTAGTATCACACTGTACCACATAAATATGTATAATTATTATGTGTCAATTGAAAACAAAATAGAACTTATAAAAAATTAAATTAAATTTTATTTATTAAAAAAGATAATTACAAATAGAGAAATTGGAACTGACTTCTTTCACCTACCATAATGTTTTCCAGGTTTATCCATGTTGTAGCATGTCTCAGTACTTTATTTCTTTTAATTGCTAAATTATATTCCATTGCATGGATATACCACATTATATTTATTAACTAATTAGTGTAAGGGCATTTGAGTTGTTTCTGCTTTTTGGTTATAAATAATGCTGTTTTGAGCACTTGTGTACAAGTTTTTGTGTGAAAATTTGTTTTCATTTCTCTTGGGGATTTACATAGGAGTAGAATCACTGGGTCGTATGGTAACTCTATGTTTAATCTTTTAAGAAACTTTCAGACTGTTTTCCAAAGTGGCTGCACTATTTTACATTTCAAACAGGAGTGTATAAAGGTTCCAATTTCTCTATTTTTTATTATCTGATTTTTTTAAGAAGGAAAATTTAATTTTTTATAGGTTTTATTTTGTTTTCAATTGACATGTAATAATTGTACACATTTATATGGCACAGTGTGATGTTTCAATACATATGTACATTGTGTAATGATTAAATCAGGGTAATTAACATAACCATCACCTCAAACATTTGTCATTTCTTCGTGGTGAGAACATTGAAAACCCTCTCTTCTAGCTGTTTTGAACTATACAATACATTATTATTAATTATAGTCACCCTACTGTACAATAGAACATCACAACTTATTTTTCCTCTCTAATTATAACTTTGCACCTGTTTACCAACCTCTCCCCATCCTCCACTCACTCCTACTTTCCCCAGCTTCTGGTAACTGCTATTCTATTTTCTACTGCTATGAGACCAATGCTTTTAGATTCTAAATATGAATGAGATCATGTGGTATTTGTCCTTCTGTGCTTGGCTTATTTCGGTTAACATGATGCCCTCTGGGTCCATCCATGTTGTCCCAAATGACAGGATTTCATTTTTTATGGCTGAATAGTATTCCATTGTGTATTTATGCCACATTTTCTTTATCCATTTATGGACACTTTGGTTGATTTTTTATCTTGGCTATTGTGAATAGTGTTGCAATAAACATGGGAGTGCAGATATCTCTTTGACTACTGATTTGATTTTCTTTGGATATATACCCAGTAGTGGGATTATTGAATTATATGGTAATTATATTTTTAATTTTTTGAAGAACCGTCATACTGTTGTCCATAATGACTGTACTAATTTACCTTCCCACTAACAGTGTATGAGGGTTCCCATTTCTCCACATCCTTTTCAGCATCTATTATTCCCTGTCTTTTTGATGAAAGCATTTTAACTGGGGTGAGATAATATCTCCTTGTGGTTTTGATTTGTCTTTCTCTGTTGATCAGTGATGTGCATTCAAAAAAGTTTTAATTATTATGGATATATAATAGTTGTATATATTTATGGGATACATATGATGTTTTGATACAGGCATACGATGTGTAATAATCAAATCAGAGTAATTGGGGTATCCATCACCTCAAGCATTTACCCTTCCTTTGTGTTGGGAACATTTAAATTCCACTCTTTTAGTTATTTTAAAATATACAATAACTTATTGTTGACTATTGTCATGCTGTTATGCTATCAAATATTAGATCTTATTCATTTTATCTAATTATATATTTTTTCACCCATAAACTATCCCTACTTTATCTGCCATCCCTGCTACCCTTCTCAGCCTCTGGTAGCTGTCATTCTGCTCTCTACCTCCATGAGATCAATTGCATTAATTTTTAGCTGCCACGTATGACTGAGAACATGTGGAATTTTTCTTCCTGTCCTTACCTTATTTCACTTAATATAATGCTCTCCAGTTCCATCCATGTTGTTGCAAATGAAAGGATTTCATTTCCTTTTATGGCTGAATAATATTCCATTGTGTATATGTACCCAATTTCTTTATCCTGTTGATGGACACTTAGGTTGGTTTTTTATCTTGGCTATTATGAATAGTGCTGCAGTAAACATGGGAGTGCAGATATCTTTTTGATATACTGATTTCCTTTCTTTTGCATATATACCCAAATGGGACTGCTGGGTCATATGGTAGTTCTGTTTTCAGTTTTGTGAGGAACCTGCATACTGTTCTCCATGGAAATTGTAGTAATTTACATTCTGTGAACAGTGTATGAGTGTTCTCCTTTCTCCACATCCTTGCCAACATTCATTATTGCCTGTCTTTTGGATAAAAGCCACTTTAACTGGAGTGAGATGATATCTCATTGTACTTTTGATTTACATTTTTCTGATGAATAATGGTGATGAGAATTTTTTCATATACTTTTTGGCTATTTGTATGATTTCTTTTGAGAGAAATGTCTCTTCTTATCTTTTGTCCATTTTTAACTGGATTATTTAATTTTTCCTATTGAGATGTTTGAGCCTCAATAGGAGCCTCAAGGTGTTTGAGCTCCTTATATATTCTAGTTATTAATTCCTTTTCATATGAGTAATTCCTTGGAATTACTTATTACTTAAGGATTTCCTTGTCAAATATTTTCTCCCATTCTGTGGGTTGTCTCTTCATTTTGTTGATTGTTTCCTTTGCTGTGCAGAAGATTTTTAGCTTGATGTGACTCCATTTGTCCATTTTTATTTTGGTTGCCTGTGCTTTCAAGGGATTACTCAAGAAATCTTTGCCCAGACCAATGTCCTGGAGCATTTCCTCAAAGTTTTCTTCTACTAGCTTCATAGCTTCAGGTCTTAGATTTAAGTCCTGAATTCATTTCAATTTTATTTTTGTATATGGTGAAGTATAGGGTTCCAGCTTAATTTTTCTGCATATAAATGTCCAGTTTTCCCAGTACCATTTATTGAAGAGACTGTCCTTCCCCAACCAATTTTCTTGACATCTTTGTTGAAAAATGAGTTTACCATAGACCTGTGTATTTATTTCTGGGTTCTCTATTCTATTCCATTAGTCTATGTGTCTGTTTTTATGCCAGTACTATGCTGTTTTGATTATTATAATTATATAACAGCTCTGTAGTATAATTTGAAGTCAGTATAGTATAGTGTAGTGTAATGTGATTCCTCCAGTTTCATTCTTTTTGCTCAGGATGGCTTTGGCTATTCTGGGTCTTTTGTGGTTCCATATGAAGTTTTGGATTTTTTTTCTATTTTTGTGAAGAATTTCCTTTGTATTTTGATAGAAATTACATTGAATCTATAGATTGCTTTGGATAGTATGGACATTTTAACAATTTTGATTCTTCCAATCCATGAGCATGGAATATCTTTCCATTTTTTGTGTTTCCTCTTCAATTTCTGTCATCAATGCTTTATAGTTTTCATTGTAGAGATATTTCACTTCTTTGGTTAAGTTTATTCCTAGGTATTTTATTTTATTTTATTTCTAGCTATTATAAATGGAATTACTTTCTTGGTTTCTTTCTCAGATTGTTCTCTGTTGACATATTGAAATGCTACTGATTTTTGTACATTGATTTTGTATCATGCAACATTGCTGAATTTGTGTATCAGTTCTAGTAGTTTTTTGTGGGATCTTTGGGTTTTTCTAACTATAAGATCATATCATCTGCAAACAGGGATAATTTGACTTCTTCCTTTCCAATTTGGATGTCTTTTAGTTCTTTCTCTTGTCTTATTTTTCTAGCTAGAACGTCCAGTACTATGTTGAAAAACAGTGGTGAAAGTGGGCAGATCTTGTTTTGTTTCAGATCTTAGAGGAAAAGTTTTCAGTTTTTCCCTATTGAGTATGATAGTAGTTATGGGTCTGACATATATAGTTTTCATTATGTTGAAGTATGTCCCTTCTATACCCAGTTTTTTGAGAATTTTTATCATGAAAGGATGTTGCATCAATTAAAATTATCATATGGTTTTTGTCCTTTGTTCTGTTTATATGTGTCACATTGATTTATCTATGTTGAATCATCATTGCATCCCTGGGATGAATCCCACTTGATCATGATGAATAATCTTTCTAATATGTAGCTGAATTCAGTTTGCTAGTATTTTGATGAGGAGTTTTGCACATATGTCCATCAGAGATATTGGTCTATAGTTTTCTTTTTTGTTGTGTCTTTGTCTGGTTTTGGTAACAGGGTGATACTGACCTCATAGAATGAGTTTGGGACTATTCCTTCCTCCTCAGTTTTGTAGAATAGTTTGAGTAGGATTGTTATTAGTTTTTCTTTAAATGTTTGGTAGAATTCAGGATCAAGAAGATAAAAAATATATAAGAAAAAAGTATTTGTTAAAATAATAGATATATTTTTCAGAATTTGAAAATAATCTCAGATTAAAAGGATCAATAAAGTACAAATAGGAGAGAAAAAGAAAGCCTCACTCCTAAATACACTATTTAAGAACATCAATGAAAAAAAGAACATTTTAAAAGTTTCTTTAGAGAAAGGAGTGAACAACTACAAAGGTACAAGAGCCATATTGACATCAGACTTCTGAACAGCAACAATGGAGGCTTAAAGACAGTGGAATAATATTTTTTATATATTGAAAGTAAAATTTTGAATTAATGCCTCTATAACCAAATTGACATCTGAATGACAGTCCACAACCACAACCACAAAAGACCCACATACTTTCTGTAGTGTTTTTTAAGAAGGAAACTAAATTGAAGAGATAGTGCAAGATATTTCAGATGCAAAGGTGATCAAAAGTCTTGTTAAATTTATTTGTTTGTTTTTAATCCTATTACAATATGGATGAATCTTAGCAGCATAATTTTTAATGAAAAAAGAAATCACAGAATGTTCTGGTTCTCAGCTATAATCCCACAAGTTTTAAAAAAAAACTAAATAAAATTATATTTAAACATACATATATATGTGTTAAAACTACATTAAAAAACTTTTAGTAAAAACTACATTTTCAAAAAACCAAGAGAATGATAAAACCTACTATTCAGTATAGTGATTACTTGGAGGGGGTGGGGTCGGGGGACCGGATTAGGAAGGAACATAGGTATCTGTAAATGTAATGTTCTATTTCTTGAGATGAGTGGTGGTCTGTGAGTGTTTATTTTCTTAAAATAAGCAAATATATAAATAGAAAATAGAAGGGCAACAGGTGAACTAATGATAAGATACCATGAAGTAGACACAGCAACTTTGTGCACCTGAAGTCCATAAGAAAAAAAAAAAAGGCTAAGGAAATTCAAGACAGTCCCATTCGTTTATTTTCTTGAGGTTGCAAAGTATTTCACAGCCAGAGTCAGGAGCTTCTGCGTGAATTTGGCCTGGGCCAGAAATGGGTTCATGAAGTGTGCTCCCTGGCTAGGCACCCCACTTTAGATGCTTTAGGAGGGGTATGGACACACGGTCAAAGAGAGAGAGATGGAGAGTGATTCATACATAGATTTTGAGGTCGGAGAGCTTGGTTTCAGCTCCAGCCCTGCCACTTTAGGATCAAGAAGATAAAAAATATATAGGAAGAAATTTGCCCTGACTGTAGGCAAATTATTTAACCCTTTCTGAGCATCATAAAATGATATATATACACATTGATTGCACCTGATAAAATAATAAATGACCTATTGCACAATGCTTGGCACATGGCATATGTTCAAAAATATTAACAAATCTTAACAATGCGAATGAGGACTAGAACAATGTAATAAGGATAAGAAATAAGAAGCACTTCTCGAAAAAATAAAACAACCTGGGGGATTGGATTGGTTTTTTTTTTTTTTTTTTTTTTGAGACAGAGTCTCACTCTGTTGCCTGGGCTAGAGTGCCATGGCGTCAGCCTAGCTCACAGCAACCTCAAACTCCTGGGCTCAAGCAATCCTTCTGCCTCAGCCTCCCACGTAGCTGGGACTTCAGGCATGCGCCACCATGCCTGGCTAATTTTTTATATATATATTGTTAGCAGTCCAGATAATTTCTTTCTATTTTTTTAGTAGAGACGGGGTCTCACTCTTACTCAGGCTGGTCTTGAACTCCTGACCTTGAGTGATCCTCCCGCCTCGGCCTCCCAGAGCGCTAGGATTATAGGCATGAGCCACCACGCCTGGCCTTGGATTGGTTTTTTTGACCTGACATTGCAGATAGATTCTGGAATCCTGTAATAGTTCCTCAACCTCCATCACTTGCCTTCAGTTTTGCTTTGTTTATTTCTTAGTTTCCTAGTAAACATTTTGAGAAAGTCCAACCTTATTTTGGCTGAGTGAAGGGGAAAGGGACTTGGCTGGAAGAGCAAAGAGCAAGCTATTACATTCCTGATGGAGGCTGCCAGGCCTCCTAGGAGGAGGTAGCCTGGTGAGAAGAGTTAGGGCTGCCAGGTTGGGAAGGGGCCTCACGTTTGTTGAGTTTCTACTCAGAACCAAGCATTGCATTTAGTGTTCTGGCAAAGATCAGAGCAAGGTTGGGTAACGTCACATCCAGCTTTAAGATCCCAAGCTTCTTCACATCAGGTGAAGTTAAGGTCCCTAGGTAACAGTGAATGAGAGGAGCTCAGAGAAGCCCCATGCTAGCAGTTTGCAAGTCCACCCTCTGCCACCTCTATCAAAGAGGGTTTGAATGGCCATCCCCTTGCGGGTCTTCCCAGCAGGTGTCCACCTGCCTAGCCTAGCCTCTGAATGCTTTAAGGTCTTCCACTGCTTCAGATTCCCTAAAGGTCTGATTTGAACCCCTACTCCGACCCTCATGCCTTTGCTTTAGTTGCCAGTAAGGGCGCAGAGGTACGGAGAAGCGTGCCATCAACTTCCCCGCCTTCTGGAAGCCAGCAACGCTGGGCCTCCTTGAGGTCATGTAGGCCTCTGTGGATCACCCAGGCTCTCCCCATGGTTTGTGCTGGGGTTTCTGGGAGTTTCCCGGATTGTCTCCAGTTTGCCTGTAATGCAGCCTCTTCCTCTGCATCCCGCGGCCCCTCCAGCTCCCTTCCGGCAAACCCTTGGGACGGTGCCAGAGTTCCCTCTCCCAGCGTGCGAAAGCTCCTATTGCTTGCTGAGGGCCCTGGCACTGCGCATACTGACAACCTAGCTGTGGGGTTGGTCATGGGGTGGGTGGCGGCTCCAAGACATGGCTGTTGATAGATGGCGGTCTTGGCCTCAGGATGACTCTTTGGTGACATCTGAATATTCGTTGAGTTCAATGCTTCATCTTTTGTCTTCCTGCTTTCCTGAAATAAGGAATGACAAACAATCTCAGAACCGGAGCCACATGTCCCCAAATGCGTGTGGCTCAGCATTGGTCATGTTTTTCCAATTATCCCTTGTTCTGAATGCCACAACTAATACGCGCGCGCACACTCACACACATACCCAGGACAATTTTTAGCCAGACATTCAGACTCCTCTTTTCCCAGAACCCCATGGCCCTTCAAGACCTTGTCCCACCCAGCCCTTCCATCTCTGCTCCACACCCCCTGCAGCCCCCTGGCCCTTGGGCTCACCCCTGCTCTGGGAAAGACATTCTTTCAAGACAAGATGTCCTTATTTTTGTGTTGCCTGGCACGCCTTCCCATCTGCCTTGGGATTTCTAAATCCTGCCTATGCTTAAGACCCAGTGTGAGGCTGTCCACCACACCAGATGCACAAGGCATGGCGGCCATGCTGATGTCCTGAATTCCTACAGCACGTGAGAGTCCAAACAAATGCCCTGGAGCCTTTTGGAATCTAAGAATACCTACTACGAAGCTTAAAAACTATTTGGGGCTGATAACAAAAAGAAAGTATATTCATCATCAGAAATAAAAATAAAACAAAATAAAGAAAATAAAAACTGATCCATTTCCTCTGTTTAGGGTTAACCACCATTCACATCTTTGTGAGGGTCTGAAACACACATACACACACACACACACGCACGCACCCTCGCTGTTTTAAAGAAAATGAATTGAAGTCATACTTACATATGGCTTTATAACTGCTTTTTTTCACTCAACAATGTATTGTGAGCAGCTTTCCACAAAGAACCCCTTTTGTGAATGTCAAAAGATTCCATGAATGACCACATAAGAGCATTTATACTTTTCAAAAAACATTTTATTATGGAAAATTTCAAACATACAAAAGTCGAGACAACAGTATAATAATCCTCTGAATACTCCTCATCCAGCTTCAATAATTATTAACATTCTCTCCTTCTAGTTTCGTCCACCCCCTGCCTTTTTTCCCTGGAGTATTTTAAAGAAAAGCCCAGATATTGCTTTATTTCACTGTAAACAGCAATTGTCTTTATAAGGCCCGCTGTTTGAGAAAACGCATGGTAACCCAAAAGCGGTCTGCATGTAGGACCATTTTCTAATGAACCTGCGTTTCATTCGTGACAGCAGCATTGATGATTTGAAAAATAGTCGCACATACATGTGCATGTTGTATTATTTACTCGGCCTTCGGTCGATGCTTGTAGGGCATCTGGATGTGCAGATCGCTTGCAAGAGTCCCAGCCCATAAGCCAGGCGCTGCTGGTCTGATCCACTAACTCAGGCATTCAATCAAACTCTGTCTCGTGTTTTCCTCCAGTTGGTTCACACATGTGAGTTTTCTATTCTAATCCCACCACTCCATCCTTAAATCCCAAGGTCTGGGATCATGTCGGCTTCTGTCCTGCACACAAAGTTGCTGGTGTCAAACTAAATTCCAGTTGTAAAGTTGCTTCGCATGAGAGGTTTCAAGGGCCTCAGGAGTCTCTTTCTGCATTAAGGAAACTGAGGCCACGGAGGAGTAAAGATTTCCTCACGGGCAGAGCTGGGGCAAAATCTTAGGTCTCTTATCTCCTGGCCTTTTCTTTCTCCCTTATCGCGCTGCCTTGTGGGCAGAATTTTACAGAACGGACAGGGTATGGGGAAAGTGTGACCTTGAGAATGGCATATTTAGCATCTTTGCTGAGTTACTGCACTCTGGCCCCTTGTTCGGGATCCAGGGAGGTTCAGGGCCTGAATCCTACTCACCTCCCTTCCTTCCAGGTCTCCTGCCAAGGGAGTCAGAAACATAACGATAAAATCCAAAAGGGAAACAAAGTAGTAGCTTAATCTCTGGACAAGTGCCCAGTATCTCCCCGAAGCAGGGCTTCTCGGATAAGCTGGGCTGGCACGGGAGGCCCTTGCCTGGAAGCCCAAGGGGCGCCGCCTGCTCCCAAGTCCCTAGTGTCCCAGCAGCCAGATCCGAGTGGCAGTCTTAGAGTCCACATCCCCACCTAGCTACAGGCTGCGAATGCCTCGTCCACCCAGCCACAGGCAAGCTGCGAAGCAGATGGCTGCTTCTGCCTCTGACAGCCATGTCACAGCACAGGAAGTGAGGGTGGGCCGGAGGCTGACGGGGCCTGGCCGGGGAGGCTGAGTCTCTGGAAGAGAGACTTTCTGCTAGAAGATGGCGCCTGAGTTAGCCCACCCACCGGCAGACCTGGCCAGGGGAACGTCCAGCTCTGACCGGAGCAAAGTGTCTTTCGAGAGCAGGTAGGAGGGAGATGAGGAGAAGGTCCAAGATTGTCCCGACATGTCCTGGGTTGCAGAGAAGCTGGGTGGACACCCCTTCCTCTGTGAGTCACACTGAGCTATGGGAGTCACAATCCCGTGCCCTTCTCCAGCATACTGAAAGGTTTAACATTTACTATTTTGATCATAATCTATATCATTTTATTAGAACTGAGTTCAGCTGCTGTCTGTGTGAGCCACTGTGCTCTTTGTGTACTATAGTTGCACTAAACTGTGCCACAGGAAGTCTACATGTTTATTCCTTTTTTTTTCTTTACTATCCCTCTGCCAGAAATTTTAGATCTAAAAACTAACTTTTTTTCCCCCACCCTCTCTGCTTCTCTCTCTCCCTTCCTTCTATTCCCCTGCAGCTTTCAGGTCCCCACTGTACGTCACGTGTTGTGCCGAGGCCCAGGCAGAGGCTCCCCAGTGAGGGGTGAGACAGCTGGACGTGGCAGTGGGAGGGAGAGGGGCAACGGTTCGATTGTAAAGAAACGGTCAGCCACGAGACACACCCTTGACTTCGTGCATCCTCGCTCCTGCCATGGCAGACAAAACTCACAGTCGGTCGCAGCAGAAGCAACAGGATCAAGCTTCTTTTCTGGGACTCACCAGCAAAGCTCCTCAATCTGCAGCCAAAGGGAGCGGGCTCAGGGCAAAGCCCAGGCAGCCGTAGCGCAGACGATGGGGCCATCGGCTCTTCAGAACTTTCAGGGCCATTTTGAGAATCCTAGAAATTGCTCAATAATCCAAAACATTCTAGCTCTTTCCTTTAGTTTAGTACAGAGCCTCCCATGTATGTCCTATCCAAGGGCAGGTGCACGCACGTGCATGCTCACGTACACACCCGCACGCAGTAGGGTGAGGGCTTCCATTATTCCCCTCTCGTTCTACATAATCTCCCTGTGCCCCTCCTTGCCCACTCTTCCCTATCCCTAAGAAGCTGAGTATATTCATATATTCAAACTAAGCCATTCTATGTATTCAACTGATCACAAGGAACACATATGAAGTACCTACTATGTGCTCAACTTTAGGCTGGGTGCTTTTACAGATAGAAAAAGACACCAGGTGTGATGGTACATGCCTATAGTCCCAGCTACTCGGGAGGCTGAGGGAGGAGGAGCCCTTGACACCAGGAGTTCCAGACCAGCCTGGGCAGAGCTGAGTTCCCCTCCCCCATTAAGAAGATTCTATTATGGCTATAAGAGATAAGTCTAACAGTCAGAGACTGAGGAAAAGATAAGCCATCTTCTGGTACATTGTATGGTTCAGGTTCTTAGTCTAGAGGAGCTCAGCAGCCTGGGAGGCTCCCTGGAGGAGGTCAGAGGGGATCTGTGAGATGAGCCCTGGACAAGCTGGGGATACGCCAGGAGGAGGAAAGGGTGCATCAGGGGAGGGGAGAGCGTGGACAAAGGCTGGGGGTAGGAACAAGGCCAGCCTGCTCTGCAGACAGAGGGGAGCCAGGCCTGGGTGGAGGGCAGGTGCGTAAGCCCAGGAAGATCATAGTCAACAGGCTGCTGAGGGAACAGCCAATGCCAGGGGCCTGTGTCACACACATTTGTAGGATACTCTGCTGGTAATTTTTCTGGAGAGGTAGGGAATTTGGGTCTGCGTGTATTTTTAGCCTCGTCTTTTCTGCCTCTTCCGAGCAAGGATTCTAAGCGCTTTCAGCCTGAGGTCATCTGTTTTCCTAGTCCCTGTTCCCGGGAAGCAGATGCCAGCACCACCACCTCACACGGAGGCTGCTGCCGCCCCGGCACTGACCCCAGGAGAGCAACGTGTCCACCGGACCACAGGAGCAGCCTGTGGGAGGCCACCCCCATGGCAGGCTCAGCAGTCCTGAGCTCTGCCAGAATGTCACTCCTTTCTTCTGATGTGACGCTGGAGGAGAGTTTCTCTGAGGTCTGTGGGAAGCCCCCAGACGCCTGCCTACCCCCATTCCCTTCAGGGCCAACCTGGGCACTCCTCAGGCTGGAAGGCTGTGGAGGGACGTGGGGCAGACACAGCCCTCAGGACCATTAGTGTCCACCTAAGCCCTGGTTACAGGGGATTCCGCCCTTCCTGTCTTCTTACCCCCCAGCTGCCTCCCCTCTGTCTCCACTTCATGCTTCCCCTCCACCTGGGCATGTATGTGCTCCCAGGATGACTCCTGGAGGGGAATTTGTTCACGTCTTTGCCTTCTAAGGCCACACCCCAGCCTAAAGCCTCTTTTCTGTGCTCTGGGCCCACATTTTCAAGTCGCAGGTGGCCATGACTACTGGAAAAACACGACCCCAAACAATTCATAACTTTCCCTCCAGAACACGACTCCTTTCAGCCATCTTGTTCCTGTCAGAGGCTCCACACACACCTCCTCTTTAGAGCTCATGTCCAGTGAGGCAACAAGACCCATTCATCGCTTCTCAACACACCTTTGCATTCACCACGTCCACCGTCTCAATCCAGCTCTCAGTGTTGCCTGGCAGGACGACCCCGGCAATCCCTTCTTACCCTGCCCTCTGTGATGCCACTTCCACCCTGCCAGAGTCTTTTCTGTTCTTATTGCATCAAATCTCAAGTCTTCCCTAGGAATTCAGAGTCCTTATGTGGTTTTCTCCTCCTGTCCCATGGTAGCTTCTCCTCTCCCCTAATCCTTTTCTCCTGCCAGCCATGTGGGGGCTGCTCACTGTCCCTTAAACATACCAAGCTGGTTCCTGTCTCAGGGTCTTTGTCCTCCTTCTCTCCGCTATATTTCAAGTCCCTAGCAAGGTATTATCCAAAGGCAAACTCAACTTCATTTCTCAAAGCATTTCTGCCCAGAATTGTCCTCAGAGACAGTTTTTAAGTCACAGAAGAAAATCAGTCTCATTCTTAAAATATTTTTCCCATTATTTTTATTTTCGTCAGAGTGGTATTACTCAGCTTGGTCACCTAGGTTTATTAGTTTGAGTCTGCTGGAAAACACAGAAAAGTCCATGAGGAGACACGGAGGAGGTCTGTCAGAGGAAACGCCTGTGAAGGACGAAGGACGGGGTGCTAGGGAAGGTGAGGAGAGCCTTTGCGTGGCTGTGCATGTCTGGCCCCAAGGAGGAGAGAGGGAAGGGAGAAGGGATGGGAGGGAGAATCTGAGGTCGCAGTGCTGCTCTGAGGAGGTTCCAGCCATGATGAGGAGTCTGACAGGGAGTCCCTGGGCCAAAGTCACCCAGCTGAAGAGTCCTTCATCTCCAGGAACGGGCCAGTGTCAGCACCCCTGCTGCGCTTGGTCACTGGCTGGAGAAGCTGTTGGGAGGGGCCGTGGCACAAGTGCTGTGGTGGATCCAGAGGGCAGCAGTGGGAGCTGTCTGTCCACGTGCTCACCACAGCAGGACTTCTGAACACTGAGTTCTTCTGGCTGCCACACGAGGCTTCATTTCTGCTGCTGAATAAAGATTTAAATGAGGACTCACTCAAACTCCCAACCATTCCAAGGTTGAAGAATTAAATCCAAAAGTATTGGAATGAGCTATATATTCCTAATAAGAATTCCTTGAGAGAAGGTACTTTGTCTTCATTATCACGCCATGATATTATTACCACCGTCTCCACCACTGTGTCCACCATCATCACGTGATAACCACCTTAACCATCATTATTACCACCATCTCCACCACATCACCAGTACTGCCATCACCACCATCACCACCTTAACCATGTCATCATCTCCACCAACATCACCACTGTTGTCACCATTATCACTGCCACCATCATCACCACCACCATCATCACCACCACCATCACCATCATCACCACCATCACCACCACCATCACCACCGCCACCATCACTACCATCATCACCACCGTCATCACCACCACCATTACTACCATCATCACCACCATCACCACCACCTTCACCACCACCATCACCATCATCACCACCACCATCATCACCACAATCACCATTATGAAGTCAGGGAGAATGGTGTGGAAGAAAGGAATTTGATTGTAAAGCCCAACACCTGGGCTTTTATCCCATCTCTGCCATTGTTTTGCTGTGTGATCTTGGGCAACTCTCTCCATCTCTGTGAATCTTCATTTCATTTCTCCACTTAGCAAACAATTACAGAGCATCTGCTGAGCCAGGCTCTTATGTGAAGAAGGGAGTAGGCTGATTGTAAGTCTGACCAACTGCCAATTCTGAGTCTAAACAATCAATGGTATTGCCTGCTGATTGACCACACCCAAGGTTTCGTGGAAACAGTGGTCATGGTAGCTGCAGAACGGGATGTGACCTTGCCCTGTTTAGAATACCCAAGGGCAATAAAAGAGATTTTATATCTTTTCCAGTTACTGTGGGAAGCAATAAATGCATCACTAAACTCAAGGGCCTCAGGAATGCAGAGAAAATTCAGGAGAGAACTTGGGGCTCATGCTTTATTTAGCTCATAGCTCTTGAGGCCTAGGGAGGCTGAGCCTCCCACCCCACACTGGTGGCAGAGCATAGTATGGCTGAGCTGGGCTGTGGTTCTTGACTGCTAAGTGTTCTCTGGAGCTGCTGAAGGGGGATGGTGGCTGGGTGGGGCCTGTCTGGGATGGGGACAGGAATGTTGCTAGAGTACAGCTCAAGGGTGAAATGAAGGCCATAGGCTTTGGGTGATGACAGAGGCAGCTGCCGCAAGTCAGAGTCCCAGCCACATCTGGGCTGCTGATTGCACAACCCAGCTGTCGGCTGGGCCTGCTGACTCCCCAGTGGGATGGGCTGGCTGGGAGACTGGAGGAGGGTGGGCTGGAGGCCTTGGGAAAATTCAGCACCTGCAGATGGGTCTGATGAGTTCCTCTTCCTTTCAGAGGATGCTGTGGCTGAGGATGAGAGTGGGGGGTGGGGGTTGAGGGATCCTTTTCAGTTCTTGGTATCCCTTTGTTCTGCTGTCACTCCATGTTCCTAAAAAGGGAATTTCCACAGTTCCCTTCCCACCCCTCCTGGGGACTGGGCAGGGGTGGAGGGTGAACGGAGGGGCAAAGGGAAGATGGAAATTCCCTTAAAGTTGGCAATAGTGGGGGGTGCCATGTGTAGGACTGCAACTACTAATCCGTAGCTTCAAGTTTATTCCAGGAAAGATGTATTCTTTGCTCCACCCTTCTCACCCCCTGGAACTCCTCCGCACCCAAAGGTCCTTTGCTCCCTGGAACCTTAAAGAGGTCCTAATCCTGCCTGAACTATCCATTCCCTCATCAGTCTGTCACTCATCTGACCCCTCTCCAGGAATATGTTAGGGCTGGGACCCAGCAAGAGAAAGGCAGATCCCGGAGCCATCCCTGAGGTCAAGAGCAGTGAATCACTTTGGGAAAGGAGTTCCCCTGTGCCTCCCCCACAGGAGAGGGGCTCCTGAGGGAATGGGTGCCAAGTACCCCAGGAAGGGAGGGTCTTGGAGAGGGGGCTTCCTTATTCTCCATGATCAGTGGGAGCCAGGCTCTATGATGAATGGAACGTTGCAGCTAATTTTGGCTCTCTATGTTTTTTTTTTTTCTTCTGAGAACTGGCACGAGACCCAGAAAGTACTGTATTTCCTCAATTCTAGGATTTGATTGATTGTGGGAAGCACTATTGATGTAATAACAGGCTTTTGTTTTGTTTTGTGCTGTCGTACTGTTGGTGGTGGTGGAGAGCCTTGAGGTGGGAGCAGGGGTGAATTGCCTGGCAGGGACTCAAGCCCCTCTCCTTTATCAACAGAATTTTGGACTTTTCAAGGTGGATCCGGAATCCTAACTATCCAGGTTTCTTTCCACAGTTGTGGTTTAGATGGAGGTGAAATGGCTGGATGTGAAAATAGAGTCATCTATCTCCTTTCCACAACTCCGTACCTAAGACACTTCCATTCAAGGGACACTGTCTTTGAGAGCCAGAGGGGACCTTAAAAGACACCTCCAGGCTATGTTTAGATACATCTAGGGGCAGGAATCCCAGAATGTTCCCTCCCAAAGAAATCACCCCATCTCAGGGCCACCTGCAGGGGTTAAAGTTTTCTTCTTCATGTCGAATTGAAATATTTTCTCGGTGCTCCTGGGTTTATGTTCTACCCTTAGGGGACACAGAGAATTAGTTATATCCTTTAAGAAAATGTCATATCTTCTTAGATTTTCTCTTCTTTTGATGACATTTTCATACCTTATTCCTTCCTTTTGAAACATGGGTTTCAGATCTCTCACCAGCTAGACGCCCCTTCTGTTTGTCAACATCCTACTTAAAGGGTTGAACCCACAACTCAACACCACAAGTCAAAGATGGTGACAGCCCATAGGACCATCCTCAGTGAAGACATGGTGCATTTCTCTAATCCAAGACCCCACACATTTTTGCATCTCTCTGCTTATTTGTTTTCTACTGAGCTTGTAGTCAATTAAAATGTTCAGATCCTTTCCATACTAAAGTAACCACTTACATCCTGGCAACCGGGATTTGGTTGTTTTCTAGTACGCTAATATAAGATTTTGCACTAAACCTATCTGTTTAAATGCTTAATTTTGTTAGACTCACCTTATAAACTCAACCAGTACAGTAATTTCCTATAGCTGCTGTAACAAATTTTCACAAACCCAGTGGCTTAAAACAATACAAATTTATTATCATGTAGCTCTAGAGATCAAAAGTTCAAAATAGGTTTCATTGAGCCACAATCTAGGTGTAGGCAGGGCTGCATTCCTCTGGAGGCTTTGGGATACCATGAATTTCCTTGCCTTTTCCAGTTTCTAGAGATTGCCTGCATACATTTGCTCAAGACCCTTCCCCAATCTTTAAATATGGCACCTTCAAATCTCTCTGACTCTGCTTCCATAGTTAACATCTCCTTGGGCTCACCCAGATAATCCAGGATAACTTCCCCTTCTCAAGGTGCTAAACAAAATTACATTTGCAAAGTCCCTTTTGCCATGTAAGGTAACACATTCATAGATTCCAGAGAACCATAATTATTATTACTATTGTTATGCCTACTACCCAGTCAAGATATTTTTCACTCCTGATTCTATGACCTAATGTATTAGTTATTCCTGCTAATACTTAAATTGATTAGCATCCAGCCATTATTCTTATCCAAATTGATGATGAAAATGTTGAGGAAGAGAGGGACAGTATAAATTGAAGATTAAAATCATTTTCAGGCTGATACTGGTTCATTAATAAACACTCTTTGATTATGATCATTCACATGGTAAGTGTCTATAGATAGCCTACATTTTCCCCTCTCTCTGTTCCTTCCTCTTCTCCTACCTTCCCTCCCTTCTTTGCCTTTTTCTCATGAATCCAAGTTGTATTCTAAAATATAGGAGGTAACAAGATAGAAATGGTCTCTTTCATATTGGATCTTATAGTATTTTGGTAAAGAAATGTTACTAAACAATTATACCAGTTAATATTTGATTTGACAGTACCAGCTGGAGATCCAACAGATCAATGCCTTAAATAAAACATTGTTTTTTTTCTCCCACAAGAAAGACCTGAAGGTAGGCAACCCAGAGTTGGTAGGACAGTTATATGAAATCATCAGAAATCCAAATTCCTTGGATCTTTCTGCTCTACTGCCTTGGCTTCCATTCTCAAGGACACCTCATATTCCAAGATAGATATTAAAGTTCCCATCATTTTATCCTCATCAGGAAGGAATATTGAAGCAAATATAAAGAAATGACTCTTCCCCTTAAAAGAGTTTTCCTGGAAGTCTCCTGCAATACTTCTACTTATATTATATCTTATTGGCTAAAACTTATTTATTTACTTGGCCACATATAGCTGCAAGAGAAGCTGGAAAATATAGATTTTCATTTGATGCATCGCTGCTTCTACAAGGGTGCTGATACAATCAATGGGAGAAAGAAAGTCTTTTCAATAAATGGTGCTGGGACAACTAAATAGCCATATGGAAAATAAAATTCAACACTGACCCCAAACATTAAAATTAATTTGAGATATATTAGATTTGAATGCAAAATCTAAAACTGTAAATCTTCAAGGAGAAATCATGAAAGAATATTTTTATGACCTTGGGAAAAGATTTCCTAGGTGGGACACAGAAAGCACTAATCATAGAAGAAAAAAATGATAAACAGGAATTCTGCTCATCAAAATTAAAAATGTTTGTTTATCAAAAGATATTGTTGGAAAATTAAAAAGCAAGCAATAGACTAGAACATTCTTTATCTATCCATCTATCTGACAAAAGATTCATATCCAGAATAAAAACATAAATTGATAATAAAATCAATAAAAAGATAAATAATGCAATAATAATAATTCTATTTATTCTGCTATCAATACAGTCAACTCTCTGTATTCAAGGATTCTGTGTTCATGGATTCAACCAATTGTGGATCAAAAGTATTTGAAAAAACCAAAAAATAAATAATAATACAAATAGACAAACAGCACAGTATGACAGCTATTTACATAGCATTTACATTTCATTAAAGTATATGGATGATTTAAAGTATATGGAAGGATTGTATAGGTTTATATGCAAATATTAAGCCATTTGTATAAGGGGCTTGAGCATCTGCAAATTTGGTACCTGTGGGGAGTCCTAGAACAAATCCCTCATGAATACAGAGGGACAACTGTATTTTGAAGAACTGTTTGTCAGTTCCTTATAAAGTGAAACCCGACCAGAATGTATAGCCAGCAACTCTGCTTCTAGGTACTTACCCAAGAGAAATGAAAACATAGATCCACAAAAAGACTTGTACCTGATTATTAGTCCCAATTCACTTTTTCATAATTACCCCAAAATGAAAGCAGCCCAAGTGTCCATCAACTAATTGATCAACACTAAGGTGCTCACATGGTAGTAATACTCACTGGGTGCCAGTCAGGTGGGTAGGGTGGAAGGGTGGATGGTAAAGCGTGTAGGGTGGGTAAACCCACAGCTAATGGAGATGGGGTGCACTGTATGGGAGAAGGACATGCTTTTGGCCCTGGCTTGAACGAGGCAAATGCATTTCATGTAACCAAAATGTTTGTACACCCATGATATCCTGAATTTAAAAAATAAATAAATTGTGATATAATCATATGGTGGAAGACTATGCAGCAATAAAAAGGAATGAACTACTGATATATGCAACCACATGGATAAAACTATAAAACATCTTTTTGAATCCAAGAAGTCAGACATAAGGAGTACATACTATATAATTCCATTTATATTAAGTTCAAGACCACACAAAGCTAGCATGATAAAAATCAGAACACTGGTTTGCTTTTGGGTGGGGGAGGGGAGGGCTAGCTGAAAAGTGGCATAAAGGTGATGGGAATATTCCATACCATGACTGAAGTGTGGTTTTTAGCAGCATATATATTTATCAAATTTATCACACTGTAAACATAAGATTTGTGCAATTAACTATATGTAAAATATATCTCAATAAAAATTAAAAAGTCAAATTTATAAGTACAATATGGCAAAAACATGGCTTAATAATAGTTCCTATTAAAAAGATATATGACTTTGAATGATCTATAGCTGATATGAACCACAAGTATGAAGTGATTGTTAAAAAGAAAAAATCCTACACTCATAAAGATTATATGTCCAGATCAAGGTGGAAAAATGTAGCTATATCAGCTTTCTTTTGGTAAATATTTGCCTAGCATATATTTTTTAATCTTTTTGCTTTTAACCTTCCTGTGTCCTTGTGTTTACAGTGTGCCTTGTTTCATGTCCCCATTCCTGGAAACACCACTCAAATGAATGACGTCATTCAAATCCTTGTCTCAGAGCCTGCTTCTGGGAGGCCCTAAATACAATGCATGTGGCCTGTGCCACTCCCAGCACAGTCACACTGAGCTTTGTGAAGTAGTGCTGTTCATCCTTCCGTGGGCTGCTTCCCAGACCGTCAGCCTGGAGGGCCACATGGGGCTTTCTCTTTGTCCCCAGCCTTGGGGGAGCCCCTGCCCATTAAAGAGGATGAGGAGATGGAGGTCCAATGCAAAGGCTTTGGAGACTGCAGAGATGTCAACTAGGGCTTGCTGTGGTGTATCCTGTATGTCAGAAGGAGGACACTCAGCACAGTCTCTGTGTGTGTGTGTGTGCATGCCTGTGCTATTGAAGCCATAAGCAGGAGAACACCCAGAAGGGAGAGGTGGGGGGAAGCAGAGCCCTCGGCGGTGTGGAGCCCAGCCTGGGGAGATTCTAGTGGAGGACAGTGGCAGGGCTCCAGAAAAGCCAAGCTGAGGAGGATGAGGCTGAATGTCAAAGGTGGAGAAGAAGGGGGATATTTTACCCTAAAAATGCAAGCAGTGAACTAGAACTTGAAGAATACTACCATAGCCTGGGCATGCCAACCTCACCTTCTGCCCCAGGTGGGCCTCACTTCACCACTGCAGCCTCACAAGGTTTCTCCAGGCCAGTAGCACCCAGAACCCTGGGCTCTGGGCACCTGACTACCCATTGGCACCTACCCATTGGTGGGGGGTGAACCAGCCCCTGCCCCCAGAGCCTAAGCACCCCCACCCTACCCAGGAAAGACCAGACTTCTCAGCATCCCAGGCCCTAGATCAGGCATTTCCCAAATGTCTGCTCTCGTGGTGCCCCAGTCTTCACCTCTGAGTCGTTCCTGACTCACTCGGGTCCTTTCCCCTCTGTCCCTCCAGGGGCTGGAAACTGTTCTGAGTGGAGAGAGTGTTGCAGGCCCTCAGCACTGACCTCTGCCCTCCTGTAGGCCGGGATGGTATGCATAGCACACTCCTTCCGATAAAAACCCCAAACTCACCCTCATGCACCTCAGGCAGGGCCACTGTAGCCCTGGCCCTGAAGCAGGGCTGGATGTGGCAGAATTTACTAAGGGGATGGGAGCAAGGCCAGGATGCCCCAGAAGGCCAGGCTTGGGGCCAGCAGCTGGCTGGGATGAACTACTTCCTACTTGCCCCCAGGCAGGGACCTAAGGCAGCTCTTGCCCAGCCTACCTAGGGAAATGGGACTTATGCAGAAAGTTTCAAGCTCTATAAAGATAAGCCATGGTAGAGGAAGACAGACAGGAGCAGTGTGGAAGAAAGGAAGTTCTCTGACTTATGAAGACTTGTTGCTACAACTCTGCCCACCAAACCCAGAGATTTAAACTGGGAAGGAGCTGTATGGATTCAGGCCATCAAGAAAGGACATCATTAAAAATCAGCACACAAGGCAGTGTTGACTCTGTGCTCTAAGACCAGCTTCTGCTAGGCCACTTGTGACAGAAACAAGGGAAGAAGCCATCCTTATGCACAGGAAGGAGACATTCTTCCCTGCAAGCACCTTCTCCCATGCTCCCAGGACCTCCCCCAGCCCTGGAGTCAGAGGCAGAGGAGACCTTGCTCCTGGCAAAGGCTGAGCCCTCCTTCCATGTCCTCAGCCCAGGGCACTCTCCTTCCTTCCCATCCTTTAGGTCTCTGATGCCATCCCCTCACGGGAACCCTGGATCTAAATCAGGCTCTGCCCAACACCACTGTGTCCCCTTATTACCCCAGAGGAAATTATATTATTTATTTACTTATTCACTTAACAATTGTCTGCACCCCACTAGAATCTAATTTCCATGAGGGTAAAGATGTTGTCTTGTTCCCTTTGGTGTCCCTGATCCAGACAATGCCTGGAACCCAGCAGGAATCATCCCAGGAGGTATAAAGGGATGGCCCCATCCTTGGAAAAGCACAGTCTTTAGGGGGGCGAGAGACCTGCATCCATGAAGGGGCTAGAGAGCAGCTTAGCACTAGGAGAGTGTTAGGGACCCCCGCAGTTGAAAAAGGCTTTCTGGAGTAGGCGACCCTCCACAGGGCCCAGAGTAATGGGAAGGGGTGGGGTGGCGAGGAGGGGTGGCACGCCAAGTGGGAATCCTTTCACAGAGCCCCACTGGCCATGAAGGGTGGTGAGTAGGGCACAGGGAGGAGCCTGGGACAGCTGGGGCAGCAAGGAAGCCATGGCTTTGTAGGGAGGCCTAAACCTGGGGCCTCTTCCCCACTAATGCCCCAGCATCCTTGGGAATCAGTGCCTTGGTTGTAGCAGCAATGGCAGCATAAATAGTATGGCGGTAGTGTCGGTGGGGACAGAACAGGGGACTCAGGAGAACTGAGTTGTGGTCTTAGCCTGGGCCTTTGTACACTGTGCAGGTCACCTGGCCAATCTGATCCTCAGTTTGTCCATCTGTAAGGCCAATGATCCACTTAGTACTAAATATTTATTGAGTACTTACTATATAGCAAGTATTGAACAAGGTACTAGGATTAGAGTCAGGATTTAACCAGAAATGGCCCTGCTCCTCGAAGCTTGCAATCTGGTGGGAGAGCCACACATTAAACCACAAACAATCTCACCTGCAAATTTGTCATTTCATATTTCAGAAGTGTTTTGAAGGAAAGGTGTCAGGTGCTGTGCGAGGAACTAGCAAGAGGGCTCATTTAGATTAAGGATCAGGGAGAGCCTTTTGAGAAGGTGATAGTTCGTCTAAGATCTGAGATGTGAAGACATTAAGCAGGGGACAAGTGGGGGAAAGCATTCTAGACAAGGGAACAGCAAGGCCAAAGGCCGTGAGTTGGGAAAGTAATTGTCTTGTTCAAAACCCCTGTGATTGGCTGACATGGCGGGAGTGAGACTGGAAGGGACAGGCAGGGACAGCCTGTGCACGGTCTGAGGGCCAGGTGTCCTGAGGCAGCTGCAGACCTGCTGGGAGTCTAAGCCAGGTGGTAGCCTACCCCAGTCGATACCTAAGAAGATCACTGCAGCGGTGGCTCGGGGGAGGACAGCACAGGACTGCAGACAGCAAGAGACGTTGGAGGCTTAGGTGAGGGTGGTGGTGGAGATGCAGGGAAGTGAGGTGAGTGCATTCTGGACTTTCTGGGAGGTAGAACCCGCAGGACTTGGCAGTGGATGGATGTGGCAGGTGAGGGAGAGGAACCAGGGACCACTAGCAGGTTTCTGTCATGAAGCAGACAGGGATGTGGGGGCAAGACTATGAGCTCAGTTCTGGACGTGCTGTGACAGTGAGTCTGTGGTGCTCCCAAGGAGAGAATTTAGGAGGCTGTCTGGAGCCCAGAGGAGTGTGCTGAGTACGGGCACAAGCTCGAGAGGCTGCGCATATGGTGCTCAAAGCCACAAGGTGAGATTTCCATCACTTACATTTCCAGGAAATGTAAAGAGATCGCAGATGACAAAGGAGCTTTGCCAGGCTCCATGCCATCGGCAAGAGAGAGGAGGAAAGGCTGCAGGCAGCTTGTTAGAGAGGAGGGATCTCCATCTTCCTGTTTGATCTGAGGCATTGGGAAAATGGATTCTTGCGAGTTTGTCCCTGCGAGTGGGGGTCTTAGAGCCTGAGGAGTGGCTGGGAGGAGCCGTTGGGAACTTCCGGAGGCAGATCAGAGGCAGCAGAGCAGCTAGGGCGGTAGGCAGGGCGGATGGGCACAGAATCAAGGGCTGCTGGATTGAAGAGCTGGGCAGCTGCTCCCTGCGGGGCTCGGGGCCAACGCTGGCCAGGAGTTTCAGCCAGTCTTGCCCCAGTTGGAAGGGTTAATAATTCTCCTCTTCCCCCTTCCTTCTCCCCCTTCTTTTTCTTGTTGTTTTTTAAACTACAGATCAAATCTGCTCTCTGCCCTGCCACTAGATTGCACCTCAGAAACTCAGACCACACAGTGTGGCCAAGACAGCCAGAGGAAGGCCACTCCGTGCAATGTGGGGTGTCGGGGAGGGAAGAGGCCGAGGCTGGCAGGCGGCAGCAGGGGTGACGCTGTGGCAGAGGACCCAACCCTACAAACTGTCTCCTTCTAGTCACTCTTCCCTGGAGTGTCCCCTCAGCAGGGACAAGGTTTGGATGAGAGGTCCCCAGGGGAAGAAGCCCAGGCCCCAATCCCAGAGACCTGGGTTGAAAACCACTGGCCCGAGAGAAGTTTGACAAAGTTTTCCCTGATGGCGACTATGAAGCTGTGATTACTCAGGGCTCCCGGCAGAGCTCCTGGAGCAAACCACAGGAAGTGACTGGTATGGCAGCTAGAGCGCCTGAGAGGTCCAAGTCCTGGTTCAGACCAGGGCGGGGCTCTCCCATTGTCCTGTTTCCCATCGCCTCTTCCCAGCCCCAGGCCAAGGCTCCACCAGCCTCGGCAGGCCCAAGTGTGGCCCTAATTCCAGCGTGGCAGAGCCCCAATATCTGTTCTCCTCTTCTTCCAGGAACATGGGAGGTGACACTTCCCTATTCCTTAGGAAGTAAGAGTGGCCAAGTGACTTGCTTGGACCATGAAATGTGAGCAGAAGCGATGTGCACGCCTTCCGGTGGAAAGACTTAACTGGCCATGCTCAGCCCTGCACCTCCCTCTCTGTCCTTGTCGCAGCAGCTGTGGAAGCTCCTGTGATGTGGGGGGGAGGGGGCGGCATTAAGACAGGACACGAAGACCCGGCCTTGGCAAGTCACCCAGACCTTGTTACGTTAAGTCACCAATACCGGGGGTTATCTGTTATTGAATCATAACTTAGTCTATCCTGATACCTTGCTGGTTGCCAAGCGCCTTCTGTGGGGGAGAGATGGAAAGTGGATAAAGGGTAGAAAATCATCTTCCAGAAGTCTATAAAGCAACTAGGGGAAATGATATCCTTTTTTAAAAATGAATTCTGATCGGCAAGAAGGAATTAATTAGAAAAATAAAGTGAGAGGAATTCTAACAAACAGTAACCATTAGATAGCCAGTGAGATTTCCAAGAACGCTGAGGAAAATAGTCATTCATTAGTTCCAGCATCGGTCAGTCCTCCTCTGTTTACTCACACAACAGTTACCTGTGAGTGCCAAACACAACGCTGTGACGGGGGACACGGGGATTAAAACGGAAGGCCACTGCCCTTGAGAAGCTCATACTTTTAAGAGAGGGCAGAGGCCCTTAGGGCCCTGGAATCTGAAGACAGATGCTGCCAGGAAAATCATGAATGATCACGGCGAGGAAAGGAAGAGAAAGAGCTTAAGCTTAGATGTGAGAGGTGCAGACACAGCAGGAGGAGAGAGGACAACAGCCCAGGTCTTAGTCGCTCATTCCACAGGCATTTGTTGAGCATCTACTATGTGCCAGGCATTGTTCTGTTAGGAGGATACAAGGGCTGCAAGGAAGGCCTGGAGAGAATCAACATTGGATGATGGTGTGACAAGTGTGTACTAAGGATTATGAAGAAGGGGTTAATACAGAAGGGGTGCCTCTGCCTAGGCATTTGGGAAAGGCTTTGGTGTGTGCAGACTGAATATGAGGTCACCATTCATTCATTTATTCATTCATTCCCACTTTTGGGCCCTGGTAGGGGCCGTGCCAGACGCAAAGGCCCAGAGTCAGGCTGAAGTGGGGCAGGCATCTCCCCAGGGCGACAGCATCGTAGCTGTGGGAATCATGCATCCTGGGGACAAGGAGAAGCCACCAGCCTGAGCCCACCAATGTTAAGGGATGAGGCAAGGGCTTGGGGAAGGGATAAATCACATTGTCAAAATCTGAAAACACTGGTCAGGTCAGAAAGGAAAGCCCAGGGGGCTGGGGGAGCTTTGAGGAGGAGGAGACTGAACCATGTCCACAGAGTGGCTGTGGTTGACAATGGCTGTGTAAAGGGGCGGGGGAGCTGCTGGCCACAATGTGCTGGACTGATTTAGGCTAAGAAAATTTTGTAAAATTTTAAAATCACAAAAGTAGACCAATTTTTGCATTAAAATAAAGCAGGGGAGTGGGGTGGAGATCCACCTGAGGGAAGGGTCACATACTTCTCCAGAACAAGAAGAAGTTATTACTGAGCTTTGGTCAGTGCCAGGGAGTGTCACCCCCCCACTGCCCTGTTAATGAGCAGTGAGAGGCCATGTCCCAGGGTGGCAGTCGGGGGCCTGACCACTGGTCTGGGTAGGCATCGCGCAGCCACCGAGAGCTGAGCTTCCCTGACTGGGGCCACTAGACTACCTGGCTCATGCCTTGAGGAGGGTTGGGGACCCCCGAGGACCTTCTGGAACTGCTGCAGACGAGGTCACTCCTGTGACCCAGCTGCTGGGGCTCTGGAACCCTGTGTCGGGACGTCTCTCCTTAGGCCAGGACTCCAGGGCCATCATGGCACTTTTCACATGTGTGTGTGATTTCTTGGTTTATATTGGTCTTTTTCTGTCTTTAATTAAATTTCTTTTGGAAAATATCCATCTCCACAGAAAAAAGGGATTAAAAGTTTTCAGTTTTGTTTTTCATTTTTGTTTTTACTCCATCTGTGCCATGGCCTGGGGCCCTTAGTGGACTGATTTTCATACTGGGGACAGCAGGTACCTGATTAAGCTGCATGTGTGGGGGACTGGGGAGATGGTGTTGAGTGAGGTGACAACTAGGCCAGAAAGGTGGCAAAGCCAATGAAAACGTCTTCCCCTTAAGCTTACGTACACTTACTCTAAATGCCTGCCCTCAGGGAGCTTCCCAAAGACAGAGCCCCAAATGCCCCCCCCATCAGCCCTGCCCCCTCTGTGACCCCTCCTAGACCCTTCCCTCTCATCCCAGCCTGGACACTCCATCTTCAAAGCAGTGTTTGTTCCTAGGGGAGCCTCCTGGTCTCCCAGGCCACTCGGCCAGCCTGCCTGCCCCGCCAGACCTTCCGAATTGCTTGTTTTTATTAAAATTCTTCTGCATGCGCAACCCAGCGCAGTGTGTGGATCTTGGATGAGGCGGTGTGGGGGACCCGGGGAGAGGAAGGCCTTAGGCTTCTTCGGCTTGGCGTTTATTTGGCCTGCCTTTCCAGAGTAGTAGAGAATGGAGGCCCATAAAAATGACCCAGGATTGGTGCCCCAGAGCTCAGCAGGGTGCGACACAAGGCCCATGGTAGGCTTTGGGCGGGTCTGGGCTACCAGCCCCAAGTTGGCACCGAATACCCTCTGGAGAGCCACAGGAGTGGAAAACGACAGGGCCCAGCACTGCTGGGCAAAGCTTGTACGACCTTCTCCCCCTGCTCTCACCTGCAGGCTCGTGCTGAGTGGCCATCTGCTTGGCATTGCTCCCCTGGCCATGCCACCTGTGACAGCTTCAGCACTGTGGGCACTGCTGGGAGCAGAGATGGGTGGCTTGGCTTCCAGTTTTTCTGAGTGCTGGCCTGGTCCCAGGCCATGAACCCAGCACTCCTCAGGGCTATGTGTGTTACCTTCCCGGGCCCAGGCATTCCCCACCTGGCTTTGGAGCGGAGCAGTGGCCCAAACTCGAGATTAAAACCTGTTCTGTATGATTGAACTTAGGCACAGGAATTCTCTTCCCACCATTCAGTCCAATTTACCTGGAGACTGGTTTCCCCCTTGCCCCTCTGGTCCCTGCTCTCCTGGGCCTTCAAGCTAGCCATCCTCCTGGGATGCCCTAGGTGAGACAGGCAGTCGATGGCAGACGGAGGCATGGAAGCTTCCAGCCAAAGAGTGAGCTTTTCAATGTCACAGTCGAAGGCCTCGCTTTGTGCTCCCCACAGTCTAGGCTCGGAGCCCCTGCTTGGGTGACCACCCCCACAAGACCTACGGGGATGCGGTGGAAGGCATAGGGGTGGGGGAGTCATTTTCAAGTCAGGAAATTGCAAAAGTTCCAGCGTCCGCAGCCAAAGGCTCAGTGTGGAAAATTTCAGGCTCCAAGCAGGGTTCCAGAGGAGGAGGAAAGGAACGACCGGGCCAAGATGCTTGTCCCTGGCTTCTCAGACCTGGGCCCTCCCCCCTCAGGCAGGCGGCTTGTCAAGAGCCCAAGACAGGACTTTCTAGTAGAAAATCCTATAGAGTCCATGGGGTGGGGATGGGGGTGGCTAACACACCTTCCCTACTGGTCAGAGAGAAAAATGCACACAACACAGTCCTAGCTCCCAGGGGAATACTATGGAGGAATCTCAGCCCTTGGTGTTCAGAGGGAAACTGAGGCACAATGAGAGGGAGTTTGCTCTAGACAAGCCCAAAGTTTCAGTGTAGGAGACTGTCTCCCCCGCATTAGGGGTGAGCATCGCATTGCCATAGAAAGGCTTTGATTGTTGGGGGAGAAGCAGGAGAGACGGGCTGGGCCTTCCCCTCTCCTCAGATTCATTCCCGGGGCTTCCTCTAGGACAAGCTGAGCCTCAGGGTAGCCAGGACGATGAAGTGATGGAATGAAATGGGGGTGTCAGTGCCAGGCATGGAGGCCAAGACTGGCTGCAGCCTGGTGGAGCTGCCAGCCAAGACCTCCTCCCTGCCCGGCTCAGCCCCCGCTGCCGCGTCCCCCCGTGGGTCCCTGCTCCAAGTGGCAGGGCTCCCACCTGTCATCAGGAATCACCAGGGCCCCACAGGCACCCCACTGACCCTGCATCCTGGCCAGGACTGTTTGACCGGGCCTGGGGGGAGCCGCCCGCCCGCCCGCCCGCCACCAGCATCTCCACCGCCTGCCTGGGCCTCCTCGGGGCTGCTGGAGCTGGGCCGAGAGCGTGCAGCCCGACGGCTTGCGGCTGGGGATTTCACTCGGAGCCGCTACATTTGGAACCCATTATTTAATCATTAATTTCCTCCTCTCGTCGACCCCTTCCACCCCGCCTCAGCTCGGCGCCCCCGCCCCAGATTAGATCTCCACGTGGTGCTTTGCAGTGATCCCTGACTGGGCTTCTGTGCTGGGACGGGAGGCGGGGAGGGGGGCAGGCGGCTGCGGCTGGCCCAGGGCTGCTCAGCCGGTTGGATGGGAGGAGATGGGGCAGCCGGCCGCCTGGATCTGCAGGGCTGGAGGGTGCAGAGTATCCAGACCCTGACCCCACCAACTCCGAGAGTAAGCTCTGCCCTCCCAGAGGCTCAGGGCAGTCCTGCAAACCCAGCCCCAGTGCCTTTAGAGGCCAAGAGCACGTGAAGCTCCTCTAAGCCTCTGTGGCCTGCCATGGAGCTCCCTTCCCCCTCCTCCCTTGGGGGTTCCTGGAGGTGGAGAGGAGGGAGACCAGTTCTTGCTAAGGCTGTGGTTCATGCCCTCCCCTGTCCTGAGGACTATCCCCCATCTCAGCCCTGTGTCCAGCCAGGTAGCAGGCATGGATCCCCGTCAGGAAGCTCCCAGTCACACTCACTGAGGGAGGGGCTAGACCTCAGCAGGGTGCGGGGAGCACCCACCGGCTCACAGGGGAGGCCGGACTGAGCTAAGGCTGAGCGAGGCTTTTCAGGATGCAAGAGCAGGGGAGGTAGCCGGGCCCATGCTACCTGCACTCTGCCCTGCTGTACCCCCTGAATTACACACTCAGAGATCTGAGGGATGCGGTGACCTCAGCAAGCCCCAGCCCTGAGGACACTGTGCACCAGGGGTGGGAGAGAGGGCACTGAGATCAGGGAACGAGGGAAGAAACAAGCATTTATTGGAGCCTACTACATGCCCTGCCTGCGTGCCAGTTACTTCACTTCATCGTCGTTGGCGGTGGCGGCAGCAGCAGCAGCAGCGTCACTGACCCTCCTAAGGCGCTTTCATGTGCCAGTGTCCTATGTACTTCACACCTACTACTCATTGCAATACTCCCAGCAGACCTAGGAGGGAGGTATGTCGACTGTGCTTACTGTAAAGACAGGGCCACTGAGGCTCAGAGATATGAAGTAACTCACTCAAAGGCAGAAGAGGCAGGCACAGGATCTGAAGTCCATGTTCTTGCCAACATCTATAAAGCTTCTATCAACAAACTTCATGGCTAGCTGGGCTCGGGCCTGAACACAGTCCACCTCCATCCTCCCTTACCCTCCAGCCCCAGAGAAAGCTGGCCAGCCAGGGACCCGCCGGCATGTCTCAGTAGGAGATGGGAAGGGGACAGAGAGTTCCTCCTGCCCACAACCCCCCTCACAGCAAAAGGCGCCCCCCATCCTGCGACATACACCTTCTTCCAAGGCCCGACTCAGCCAAGCCCTCCCTGACATTCCCAGCCCTTCTCTGAAGTCTTAATAGCACTTAAAGGCTGAGACCCATCACTTGCCCTGTGCTGTTCTCCAGAAGTTTCCTCTGGGTGAGACTTTTCTCTCACTAGACAGGAAGCTCTTGAGGGGAGAAAGAGCATCAGAAAATGGCCCGTGGCAAAGGTGAGGCCCACGGGGCAAGAGGTGCAGGCTCCAGCTCTGTACCCCATTGTCTCACCGCTGCCCTCTCTCCCAGAGGGGGAATGGCCTCCCTTTCCTTCCTCACTGATCGCACCACCTGCTGGCTGCTGGCTGAGCCCGTGGTGGAGGCGTCCTAGTCTCTGAGCCCTTTCCCTCTGCTTGCCGGTATCCCTAACTGCGTCCTGGTGCAAGACAGATTCCAATCCCCTCTCCCACTACAGATGCTGGAGCCAGATACTTCCTTCCCAAGCAGCTGGGACCCAGGCATCTACTCAAGGCTGGAGGCACCTGCCTGGGCTTTAAACCCAGGACAGAGAAGAATGATTCTGGTGGTGGCTGCATCAGCCTCCAGTTTTGAGGGGCAGCAGCAGCAGTGGTGGCGCCCAGTGTGCGCAGCTGGTTGGTCTTAGGACCCCATCTGTGGCCTGCTCTGTGCTGTGCTCTGGCTTCTCAGCCTTCCCCGCTCCCATCTGGCTTTTGAGCCTGTCTTTCTACCCTCTTGTGCAATTCTGGGAGACACTGAATAGCCTTTCTCTGCTCAAATCAGCCAGACTAAGTTTCTGTTGCCTGTTCTTGATGCAGTCTGCATCCTCAAAGCCGTTCCACCCACCTTCCACCCATGCCTTGGAATCAACTTGGCCTGCAGTGACAAAATATCAAGTTGACATTCTGTCCAGTGTTGGTTTGTTGGTTTTCAAAGTCAGACGCCTGCCCTTTCTCAGAAGACTCTGGGGAAAAATGTAAGACACATGTAACGGATGAGGATAGGCTTTGGAGTAGCCAGGACCAGGGTTGAGCCCCAGCCCTGCCTTTTCACAAGAGATGTGCTACTTAATCTCTTGAGCCACAGAGTTTTTATTTTAATTTGCAAAGTAAATGTAATAAAACCTGCTTCAAATCAGTTTTTGCAAAACTTAAATGAGATAATTAACGAACAAAAAACACCTAAAATGGTGCCTGGCACATTATAGGCTCTCAACATTTATTTATTCATCATGCATTTTCTAATTATTGGCCCCAATTCTTCTTCTTTATATATCCATGCCCTTTGCCACATGAATTTGTGGTTCCTACTATTAGAGGCAGAGTACACTTTATCATCTCACAATTCTCTGGGCTCATCTATGTGACTTGCTTTGGCTAATGGGACGCTAGCAGATGTGATGGAAGCAGGGATTTGCAACGTGCCTGTACAGTTGAGCTTGCCCTCTCAGGATTCTGTCACTGTGGAAAGAACATGCTCTGGGGATGTGCCAGTTCTAGGAGGATGAGAGACACACGGAGCAGCCTCAGCCTGCAGCTTTGAGCCAAGACTGCTGATCCTCAGATGCAAGAGTGGGAATAAGTGATTGCTATTTTAACTATTGACTTTTGGGATGATTTGTTATGCAGCACTGTTGAGGCAATTGCTAACTGATATACTCACTACCAAGAAGTCCAAAGATAGATAATTCAAGGATGGCATAGTTTGGCCTCCACGATGCTATTCGAAATCCACACTTCCCCTACCATTCTGCATTGCTGTCCTTAGTGTATAAAATTTGTCCTAATCATTGCAAACTGCTTCTTGTACTTCTGAACATTGTGTCTGTATTCTAAGCACAAAGATGGATGAAAGGGGAAGGATGAAGGGCAAAGGACAAAGGACACAAGCTGAAAAGGAACATGTCAGTTGAGTCTGTCCTTTTGACAAGCTTTTCCAGGCGCCCTGTTCACTATCTTTTTTATCTTATTATCCCACTTATATTTTATTATCCAGAACACTGTCTTAAAGCCACCCTTGCTGCAAAGGATTCTAGGAAGGTGACTATTTTAAGGAATCACATTGCTTCCCTGAACAGACTGGAGGTTCTGTTAGTGAGGAGATTTACTGAGAACCGACAGGGTGCCAGGGAGTGTGCTAAGAGCTGGGGATGCAGCCGGCCCAGGGCTCCTGGCTAGTGTGGAAGAGAGAGGAGAATAACAGGGGCATTCACTCTTTGCCACTGTCCTGTATGGGGGGATGTCTTGAGCGGGTTCTGTTCTGTTGAGTGTGAAATGGGTGTGGGGAACTGTCCTACAGGGATGTGAGGGCCCACCTGAGTCAGGTAGGTGGGGACTGAGTAGACATGGAGCACAGATTTCCCCTTTCGCTTCATGGTCAGTCGGCAGCATTCCGGCTGCTGCCTGTGGCAGGTACTGCCCAGATGCCAGGGGGAACTTCCCAGGGGGCCACTCAAGTGGACATCGGGGAATCTGGGGGTGCTCCAACGGGTTGCCATGTGGCTGCCTGGTATCACTAATGGATGGTGCCTACCGAGGAGGGATTGTGCCTTTCCAGATGCCAGTCCCTCCTCTGGATCATGCCTCCTCTGGGCACAGTGTCTTCCTGCTCAGGCCCTGCTCCTCTCCTCCCATCTCCCTTCTCTACCTCTACCCTCTCCTGGGGCATCTCGTCTAGACTCGCATCTCCTTTCGTCCCTCAGGATCTGTGCTGTGAACCCTGGAAGCCTATTTCTTCCATGGGAATAGCCCTTCCATGAGGCATGGATGCCTCACAGCCTCATTAAAATAGGAGAAAGCCATGGGATGAAAATAAATGCTGGGATGAAAAAGCACATCGAGGAAGATACTGAAATCCTATCCTCTGCATAAGAGGTCAGGCTGTTTCAGTATGCCGTGAGCAAAGCCAGAGCAGCTTAACCCAGCTAGAGGTGCCTGACCCAGCCTGAGGGCGGGGAGAAAGGGCAGAGTCTGGAAGAGTCACCAGTTCATCATTCCGCGTTGGCATCTGCTCCGTGCCAGGCGCTGTCCTTGGTGCTAGGATGAGAGGCATTAGCCAGGTGCATGTCGGAGGGTACTGTCCTGGCAGGGGCAGCAGGGTGGGTGCGGGGAGAGTGCAGAATGCTGGGGGAGTTACCAGTGGTACAAAGTGGGCACAAGGACATGGTCAAGGTGGAGGTGACAGGACGTGGTGCTGGAGTGGTAGGAGGGGCCCGATTGGGGATCAGGCAGGGCCTTTGGGGCCGTAATTGGGGAGCTTGGACTCTATCCGAAAAGCTGAGAACAGCATTTGTGGGGCATAGTGTGAGGCAGGGGTTGGTATTTGAAGGGAGGACGATGACTCTGGCTGTGGCATGTGAGATGGGTGAGGACGTGTGAGGGGCCTGGAGTACACGCAGCTAACTGGGCGGGGCGCTTTGCCTTTGTGGTGTTGCAGGGCTCCTGCCCCAGCTAGAGCAGTGGGCACAGGGCACGGGGTGGACAAGAGTGATGGCTAATGGCAGCAAAGCTGCGGGTATGCAACTTCTCAGGAAAAGCCGGTGGGACAGAGTCACTGCACCCTCCTCCCACCCCTTTCACGTGTTTTCCTTCTTGTGCCCCAGGCCTAACGCTCTCATGGGGATACTCAGCTGGGCATGGATGTAGGCATCAGGGCAGTAGAGTGAATGCGCTGGGGGCCGAAGCGAGCTTGAGGCTGGACTGCACAGAGCCAGGGCCACCAGATCAGGTAGCAGGTTTGAGCACAGAATGACCGTCCTCCCATCAGGCCAGCCCACCACCCCTCCCTCCTGCCCTCCACCAAGCTTGGAGACCTCCCTGCTCCCTGTGGGCCCCTCAGGAAGCCTGGGGAAGCTCCATCCAGGGGGGCACCCATGCCTGTGTCCTGGTCCCAACCTTGGCTGACCATCCCCCAGCAGCCCGCGGTGGGAGACCCAGCCTCGACCTGCGTTTCCCTCTGCTGCGAGGCCAGACTGGCCCCTCTCCACCCACTGCCCCTTAGTCCAGGGCCTCCTGCAGATCCCTGCCCACGGCCTCCCTCTGGCCTTCAAGCCATTGCTTCATTTTCTTTGGCTGTTGCTTTTTCCTCTTTCCACGTACCTGGTTGGCTTCCAGGATCAGCCGAGGCTCAGACTTGGCTACAAGGAAATGGAGATAGATACAGTCCCTTTATTATTTAATTTAATGAAAAAGAAAGAAAGAAGAATTCTTGGCTGGGGTGGTACCACCCAGCCAGAGCCAGGAGATCCCACCGAAGATCCTGGGAGCTTGGACAGAAGAGGCCGAAAGAACCTCCAGGCTCACGTGGCCTCCCTGCCCCCACCTCAGGTCCCCTCTGGCAGGCTCCAGGCCCCCAGCTGCCCTCTACCTCCCACCTCCCAGGCACTCCCTTGCTCCCACCCCTCCTCCCCAGGGCTGCAGCCCCTGCCAAGCCCTGGCAGTGACACATTGCTCAGCCTCTGCCTGGGGCCCTCCCGGCTCCAGCGACCTCTGGATGCCCCCCCCCAGGCCCACCACATACTGTGGCCTGCTCCAGCCGAAATTCCCTTGCACCGTGGAAAGAGGAAATGAGAGCAGGGGTGGGGGCAAGGGATAGCGGAAAAAATAAAGTGAGATGGAACCAAGTCCTGGAAGAGAGAGAGAGAACTAAAAGGGAGAGGAGGCTATGAGGATTAGCTGGCTGGGCTGGGGCTACCCCGGGGCCATGGCGCTGGTCTTGTCAGGTCACACTCAAAGAGAGCCCGGCCCACAGCTCCTTGTGACGGCGTCTGGAGGCAGGTCTTGTCTTGGCTGGGCTTTGGTATGTCTTCCGCCCTGCCTCTTGCTGAGTGGGACTCACTGTCCATCAGGGTTGGCCAAAGTACCTAGGGGCCTCTGAGCCCCCTGAAATGTCTGGTCTGGCCAGCGCCCCAAATGTGGCTCACAGGAGGAGCTCATAGACAGCTGCCCCCAAGAATGTCCCAGTGGGCTTGGCACCCCCCAGCACTCTTCCTGGCCCCTTCCCCTGACCCTAGCTCCCAGCTTCCCCCCATCAGGGCCTTTGACACGCCCCTGCCCTCTCGCTGTCCTGCAAAGAGCCCTGCTCTAAACTCCACAGAGCCCTGTCCTACTGCACCTGTCACCCTACTGTATGCTTTCTAAGCTGCCTCGTGGTTACTGTGCAACTACTATATTGTCTGCACAAAACTTTGGCTCTTTGGGAATGGGCACTTCATACCTATCTCTGTTCCCAGGTGTGGCCTTCCCTGGTGTGGCTGCATCAGGGAAGAGGGCAGGACGTCCTACCTCTTACCTGACTGAGGCAGAGCCACTGGACACGGACATGGCTTTTTCAGTGCAGTGACCCAGCCCCTGGCTAAGGGGCCCAGGGACAGCAGCCTCTCACCAGCCCCACTAATGGTAGAAAAAGCACTAAATATGTGCTTAATAGATTAAATGAATTTATGAAAGCAGTGTATTAAATTAATCCACACTGAGGTATAAATGACTAAGAACTTCATTACTCTCCCAAAAGAAGATGCTCCCGTTTATGGTGAAAATACTTCATAAACTAGGAAGGGAGGGATCTTCTTCAGCCAGAAACACTTGATGGGGTGATGGAAAGGCTCTAAAACTGGATTGTGCTGGTGACTGCACAACTCTGTGAGTTTACTAAAAATTATTGATGACATTGTTATTATGAGTAAATTTTATGGCATGTAAATTGTACCTCAACAAAGCTGCAAAAACCCCTAGAACACGATGCTTGTTAATCTGTGTCTTCCTTTGGAGCAATTTCCCCCATTGTTGTGGAGAGTCAGGGGTCAGATGAGGGGAGTTCTGGTGAAACACTGATGTCCAGGGCTCTTTAGCTGGGGGCTGGGTCACTGCACAGAAAAGGCCACATCATTCCCCAGTGGCTCTGCCCGCACTCAAGTAAGAGGTAGGATGCCCTGCTCTGTTCCTGATCCACCTACACCAGGGATTGCTGCATTTGGAAATTATTGGGATTCTGACCCTGTGCTTTGATCATCATTTGACTCTCCATTGATTAGAAACGGAGGGTGCATATGTGACAGTGTGTATGTGAATTTGTACATAAGCATGTGAGTACATGTATGTGTGTTGTGAACAAGGGTGGGTATGGATGAATGTGTGAATATGTGTAAGTGTGTGTTCATATTTGTGATCCATCCAAGCCCCCAACAGTGACTATCCATCCTGGGGGGACAGGGCCATGGCAGATGAAATGACTGATCAGGTAGACTGGATGGCAGGGAGGAGTGATCAAGGGCTGTCAGTAGCCTAAAGCCAGCTTGGGAGATAAGGACAGCCTGACATTCCTCTCCATGCCCCAAACACCTGGCCACTTGCACACACATGGACACACACACACACACACACACAATGCCCTGAACATTGAAGCCACAGTCATTGAAAGGGCCACAGCCTCTTTTGGACCCCAAGAGACTAAGGAGTGGATCCTGAATTCTCTCCTTGGCCTTTGAAGGAGAGAAAGGAGAGGAGGGTAACAAAAATGTGGTCCTCAAATATTTCAACTTTGATTACTGGATACACTTTTCACCTAACATGAGGTAGAGAAAAAGGGGTGGATACACCATCCTGAGTGGGTCTTAGCCAGAAACACTTGTTCCCACCCCCATCCTGTTGAAGTGTAAATATAAAAGTCCAGACCCCCTTTCAACCATCCATTCACCCATCCACCCACCCACTCATCCACCCATCCATCCATCTATTAATCAATCTACCCATCCACCTATCCATCCATCCATCTATTCATCAATCCACCCATCTACATATCCACTTAGCCAGCCAGCCAGCCACCCACCCATCCACCTATCCATCCACCCATCTATCCATCAATTCACTCATCAACCCATCCATCCACCTACCCATCCATCTATTAATGAATCCACCCATCCACTTATCCATCTATCCATCCATCCACCCACCCATCTACCTATCCATCCATCCATCCATCCATCCATCTACTCATTCATCCATCTACCCACTCATTCGTTCAATGGAAAGTTACTGGGCACCTGCCAGATGCCAGATACCATGCTAGGTCATGAGGACACAATGATGAAGCCCAGGTTGCCTCTCTCAAGAAATTCACAGTCTGGTGGGAAGAGAGTGAAAATAGACCTGCACAATCGCAGAGGTAGAGTGTGAGGGTGTGTGTGTGTGAGTGTTTGTACAGTGAGATGGGTGCTCTGTTCCTGCAGTATACTTGGGGATCATGGGCTAGCATCACCAGCTGAGCCTCAGAGATGGTGGCTGTTCAAGAAAAGACTCCCAAGAGAGGCAATGTCTGGCGAGGCAGACAAGGGGAAAGGCTACACCAGGCAGAGGAAATAGCTTATGCAAACCCTGCAGGTGAGGCAAACCTTAACTTGTCCCATAGTCTGGAAGCAGGAGAGGAGGATGGGTGGGATTCCACAAGCTACTTGACATGCTGGAAGTAAGACAGGATTTGGGCTCAGAACTCAGGCAACAACGCCACACAATTGCCCCAGCCCCATGGGAGTCCCAGCGAAACCCTCTGGATCTGTCTGTGGAGGCTGGGAGCCACTTGGATGTGTTTCTGTTTATAAGGTTCAGGAGGTAAGAAACATGGGGGAGGAAAAATTGTGCAGACCACTGAGAATGTGCCCTGGCCCTATGCCTGTCTATGAACTGGTGGTTGGGAAATGCTGGCCTAGAGGATCTCTAACATTCCATGAAGCTAATGTTCCAGCCTTCCTGGTCTGTGAGCTGCATTGCTATGTCCTTTTCTCCAAAATGTCAGGGAGCTGTGGGTGAAACCATGCCAAAGAGTGTGGGATAATACAGACCACATGCCCCTCAGGGGGCATTAGACAGTGGAGACATAGTCCCTGCCTTTGGGACATGGCCATCTTATGGGGAAGGCAGGGGCCTTTTTTGGTTCCTCAAAAGCAGCCAAGAAGACATGAAGGGCAGGGGGTACCCCCCATGAAGTATGAGTCCTGGCCATCCAGTGGCCCCAAGAGCTGAGCTCTGGCCAAAGACACCCACGCAACTCCATTTTCAGCTACCAGCATGGTCACAAGATGTTTTAAATCTTTTAATCCCATCAAATGTGTTGCCACAAATTTCATTTTTCAAGTATGCCTTGAATATTCAGAGGGAAAGGTGGTGAAGACATTTGAAGGAAGAGGAGAACGTGGAGATGTTAGAGATACCACATTCTCTGCAGGTGTCTTTGAGAACATGAACAGGAGGTGAGCTGAGACCACTACACTGGTGAGATGGTGGCCCATCCCCAAAACAAGAGAAGTCCAAGATCTGAGCTTCCAACTGTTGAAAGCACAGTCAACCTCAGCACTGCTCAGGGGCCGGCATAGTCAGCCTTGCACTCAGCTCAGCTCTCAAGTCTTTGTCCAAGTCACTTGTCCAGCAGGAATGCCTTCCCCTCTCTGTACCAATCCAAGCTTCAAAGGCGAATTCTTGTCCTGTTTCCACCAACCCTCTGAGGCTACAGTATGCCTCTTATCGCAGTGTCCTTTGTTTTATTAAGACATTGGGATGGTGTGCCAGCTCCCCTCTAGGAGCTCCCTGAGGACAGTTGGTCACTTGCCCTCTGTAGCCCTGATGCCCACCTGTCCTATGCCCAATGCTGATACCTACCAGTGGCACCCAATAAATGTGTGTCTGATAGGATTAGGTGAAGGTCGTTGTACCCCAGCCCATGATGATTCATGTTCCCCTCCAGGTGGACCAATCACTGAATTATTCCAGGTTGCAAAACTTAGCTTCCTGGCTAGAATGAAGGCAAAGTGTGGGCTGTGTTGTCTCACCTTTTGTTTCCTAGAGTCCCATAAGGGCTGAGCTGGAAGGGTACCCTAGAAACCATCTATGGCCCCCAGCATTACTTACAGGCAATGAGTACCCCAGCACAGGGAAGTGTGGTGCAGGGAAGAGCACTTGAATGTGTAGCATCAGATCTGGTCTTAATCCTCACTCTGTATGCATTAAATATGTGATATTTTCCAAAGCATTATACACTCAGAGCTTCATTTTTCTCATCTGTGAATATGGGCATTAATTCTTACCTTATAGGTGTTGGGAATATTAGATGAGAAAACAGTGTATGGTCCCCAGCTCCTAGTAGGCACTCATATTTACCCTGAGACAAACATCATTAAGACTTTAATGCATTTTATTCCCATCCTTTTGCCATAGGTTTTTTTTAACATGATGATGATCATATGGTACATATAAAGTTGGCTATATTGACTTTCTCATTGTCATTATTTTCTTAAAAATCTGTAATTGCAGAATTATTATAATTTCTTCTTTCTTTCTTCTTTTCTTTCTTCAAAAGTTATTCAGGAGATGAATGTAAATTCCTAAGTAGTTGAAATTTTTTGTTTCAATTTTTCTTATTAATATCTAGCTTTATTATGTTGTGATCAAAGAATATGGTCTGTACAGTTTGAGAATTTTATTTTGAGGCATTCTTTGTGGGCTAAGATATGATTATTTTGTATATATTATAAGTACTTGAAGAGGAGGTGTATTCTGTTTGTAGGATGTGGGGCTTATCAGCATGTGAATCCTGGGTTTGTGAACTGCGGTATCAGTTGCCGTATACTCTTGCTTGTGTAGTTATTTCGTTAGTCAAATGGCAAGACAGGCATGGTAAATCTCCCATAATGCCATGCTCCTGTCAATTTCTCCTTGCATATTTAGCAGATTTTGCTCTATAAAGTTCAAAAGTATGTTAATAGGTGCATAAAGGTTGACGACTGCTGAAGCAGATGTAGGCTCTAGTATTTATCAAATGATCCTTTGTCCAATTAAGTCATTTTGTTTGATATTATTATGACTTCTGCTGTTTCTTTTTCCTCATTTGGCATACTTGTACTCAGCCTTTGACTTCTAATTCTTCTGTGCCACTTTAACATCAGTGTATGTTTTGTAACTGGCATACAATTGTGTTTCTTACCATATTTCTGGTATCATAAATATAGCAGATAGTAGTAATTCATTCGTGTCATGCACCATTCCCTTTGGGGCTCTGTCTCGCGTACCTTACAGCTTTCATTGTTATGTGCACAGTTTCCTTTCCTGTTTCCCAAGTTGGCTTCAAATTGGTATGGAAAGAGAAGAGAGGTTGTCTGGTGAAGATGGCTCATATCCTGGGTATACGTTGGAGGCTTGCCCAGATTGTTTTTAATCTAAGGGCAGTACCCAGACGTGGCACAAATTAAATCGTCATCCACAGGCATCATTCTTGAACATCCGAGGAGTATGTCCTCACTACAAAAGCCAAGCTATTAGACACTTGGTGCCTGGAGGAGGAACTAGTCCAGCATGAACTGCTGAAGGCTCTAGAATCCACCTCCCATTTGGAGGGAAGCCGGGAAAGCTCTCTAAGCCTGATTTACAACCTGTGGGGGCGGCTCCATCCAATACTGGATGTCTCAGACAGAGAGCTGAGGTTATGCAGGGTTATGTCAACTCACTAAAGTAAGTCTAAGAGATTCCCTGGTGAAAACAGCAGGACTTGATAGATAAACAATTTCTTAAAAAGTTAAGAGTCTTTCCTGGAAGGGGAAGGGAGATCCCGGCCAGATTTCCTTCAGCTTCCACAACCCTGATTCACCTGCTAACATGTGTCCCTGCCCCTGGGGCTCTGTGCTTCTGGAAACCTAGGGCCCCATCCTGACTCTCATGGACTCTGGGCACTATTGCCTTCGTGGGCCTCTTCGTCCCTAATATATATATATATATACACATATATATGTATATATATATATATATATATACACAATTACATTTTACAATTGTGTTGGTAAAAGACTAACATAATTCATTTATTACACATTATTATATTTTTTCTCCTGATTTTGAAAGTAGATAGAATTAAAACATTTTAGTGCGCCCTTAAAGGTCTTGCAAGCCCTGGGTGCTGTGTCTCCGGTGCCTAATGGATACAGGACACTGCAGAAACCAGGGCCAGGTGTGGGGACTAGCTAGCTGGGAGGGATGATGGGGAGGACTTGGCACTGTGGTTTAAACTTACGGGTGCTCGTTTCCCAGGCAGAGAGCTCAGATGGAGAGAAAGTTTGCTAGGTCGGTCAGGACAGACGGTAGGAGCACAAATGGTCTCAAAGCCACAAACGCCTCTCCATCTGCGAAGACACAAGGCCTGTCAACCCCAGAAGGGGCATGTGGGGATGTGAGAAGGTGCCGGAATGCCCTTATGGTTTCTGACCACAGCCGACAACCAACAAGAAGGAGAAAAGTCCTCCACACATGTGCTGCGACAAGAGAGATTTTGCTATGAGCTACACGGTCAGGTGCTGAAGGCGAGAGACAGGAAAGTCAGACCCACATGGAGCAAGTCGCTGCCAGAGGGAGTGGAGGGGAAGCCTTCCAGTGCTGCGTTGGTGCTTGTCTTTAGCAGAGGCAACCCCATTCTCTGAGTTAGGCCTAATTCTGGTTCTTTTCAAACAGAGTCTCTCAACCTCAACACCACTGACATTTTGGGCTGGCTAATTCCCAGAGGAAGAGGCCTTCCTGTACACTGTGTAATATTTAGCAGCGTCCCTGGCCTCTGTTCTCACCAGATGCCAGCAGCAACCCCCCTCTCTAGGTTGTGACAAGCAAAAATGTCTCCAGACATTGCTAAGTCCCTCCCAGTTCAGAAACACTGTTTTAACATGGCAATAAGGAAGAAATTTTAGGACACCAAGGAGCCTGAACATGAGTCATCGGATACCCCAAATGTTATGTAATACTGAGATATTTGCACAACCAGGTAAGCTGACCTCTGTTTCTCTCTCCTTCCCTGCCTGCCTTTCTTTCCAATAAGGTCTAAGCAGGTCTCCTTGACTCCACAGTTTATTGTGGGACCAGATGGGTGCAGAAAGTTTTGCTCGTAACTGGTCATTTGCTTCAAAAGGGAAACGTGCTTAGACACTTTTTATAACTTCTTCTGTGGCTGAAATTATTGGCCATGGTGAATGTCAGTCATGATACTGTTATCTCATTTGAGGATAGTTGGTGAGACTTCCTATGTGTTCTGCAGTAACAGCATTTACTAAACTGGCACAATCTTGGGCAGAGTAATTTGTGCATGAATTTGTCATACTTAGGCGTTTTGTTTGTTACAATTTGTAAAATTCACCTTTAGGGAAAGGTGTACCCAAACTCTAGGGTCATTGAGCTCTTTACAATAGAAACTTGTTAATCCCATTTATTCCTTGAGAATTTATTAATTAGTTGATTCTATGATAAGAAATATGGGGCCTCAGATCTAACAAGGGACTAGAAAAACTTACAACTCATGAGAATACAGGTGCCCTCAGATTCCTGTGATTAGTGTCATCAATTCAGGTAGAGAAAGAGAAAGTAGAGGCACTGGCTGCCCTTAAGGGACCGACAAAGCAGGAGGGTGGGGAGGGGTGGCACCCACCCGATCTGGACAAGTGGCTTCACACAGGTTTATAGGAAGCAGTAGGGCCGAATTCCCATTCCTGGGCACAGGCTTCCCGAACCAAGCCCAGGGTTCCTGAAGAGATTGTGCCCACTAGTTTGCTTCCCATGTTAGGTGCCTGGTCATACACAGGACAGCTGCAACCAACAATAGGCCCATGCTCTACCCACAAGTAGGCTCCGGATTATATGTGGTAGACTTAGAAAAAGACAAGGGATTTCCAAGCCATCTTGACATGTGGGAGTCATCCACTCATTTCTGGCCATTGTAGCAAGGAATCTCCTGGCCAACCTTGTGGCAGACTTGCCCTATGCAGAGAAATCTACCATATGACTCCAGGAATTAAGTTTGGAAATAAAGAACGGGCCAGTATTGATGAGCTCTGCCAACCAGGCAAGAAAAGAGCTCAGTTGCATTCTGCTCCAACTCTAGGTGGAGGCAAAGGCTGTAGGCGAAGGGGTTGAGGCAGGCAGGGCAGCCAAGGCTAAACCATGAGGTTGTGCAGATTGTGTACTGCACAAGTGCACCAAAGCTAAGGGACTATTATTTAATCATAGCCATCAAAGACCTGTGTGTTTATTACCATGATTTTTAAGAGATGGAAGTAAAGGATCTTGAGAAAGGGGGTGACATTTTCTAATTCACACGAAGACATTATAGGAACAATTCTTTGCCCTAAAGGGCATCCGTCTAATGGTATTTCTTCTTAGTGGTGAGAGTTCTAATGCTTTTGATGTAAGTGGATTTTTTTGTCCTTTCATTTATTTAATTTTAAAGATGGTATAACCTACAGGCAGTAAAATACACAAATCTTAGGTATACAGCTTAATGAATTTTTACATATGGATACACCAGTGTAAGCACCACTTTTATCAAGTTATCACCTTAATGGCTTAGATGAATTATTTATAGTCAAAGAATTAAGGAATCTAAAATAGAAGCTGTACATAGAAATGGGCACCCAGGCCTCAGATATCTCCTCTCCAATTTTGGACATGTGCAGTCATTTTTCTTTAAACCATATTAACTACAATTGCTTACACCCAAGTCTATATTTAACGGTGCTCACTGACAGTCCTATCCTATACCCTCTCCTTTCTCTAGTTCTTTATTGATGGATTATATCTTCAAGTACATATCCTTCTTCTACGAAGGGAACATGGATGCAATACCCTTTGGACCCTTACATGTCTAACAATAACCTTCACACATAGATGACAACTTGGTGGGTTTGTGTTTGCACTGTGGCATTGTACAGAACAGTGTCATTGTCCTAAAGCTCTTCTGTGCTTCATCTATTCATCCCTGTCTCCCTCTGGCCCCTGGAAACCACTGATACTTTTACTGTCTCCATAGTTTTGCCTTTCACAGAATGTCATATAGTTGGAATCACACAGCATATAGCCTGTTCAGACTGGCTTATTTTACTTAATATTATTCATTTAGGTTTCCTTCCTGTCTTTTCATGGCTTGATAGCTCATTTATTTTTAGCACTGAAAAATATTCCCATTGTCTGGACATACCACAGTCATTTATTCATTTGCCTACTAAAGGATGCTCTTGATTGCTTCCAGGGTTTGGCAATTATTAATAAAGCTGTTATAAACATCTGTGTGCAGGTTTTTGTATTGGCATGTTTTCAACTCTTTTGGGTAAATACCAAGGAGCACCATTGCTGGATCATGTGGTAGACAGGAGTACACTTAGTTTTGTAAGAAACTGCCAAACTGTCTTCCAGAGTGGCTATATACTACTTTGTATTCCCCCCATCAATGAATAAGAGTTCCTGTTGTTCCACATCCTTGCCAGCATGTGGTATTACCGAGGCTTTGCATTTTGAACATTTTAATAGGTATATAGTGGTGTCTCATTTTAACTTGATTTTTTTGACACATGAGGTGGAGCATCTTTTCATATGCTTTCTTGCCATCTGTATATCTTCTTTGGTGAGGTGTCTGTTGAGGTCTCTTGCCCTTTACAAAATTCAGTGTATTTATTTTCTTGTTGTTGAATTTTAAGGGTTCTTTGTATATTTTGTAGTCCTTTAGCAGATACTTTGGATAAAACAGTCCTTTTGCAAGTATTCTCTCCCAGTTTGAGGCTTGTCTTCTCATTTTCTTGACAATGTCTTTCACAGAGCATTAAATTTAATGAAATCCAGCTTATTAATTATTTCTTTCATGGATTGTATCTTTGGTGTTGTATTGAAAAAGTCATTACTATATCTAAGGTTATCTAGATTTTCTCGTATGTTATCTTCTAGGAGTGCTATAGTTTTGCACTTAGGTCTATGATCCATTTTGAGTTTATTTTTGTGAAGGGTGTAAAGTCCATGACTAGTTTATTATTATTATTATTATTATTATTGTTTGTACATGGACATCCAGTTGTTCCAGCACCATTTGTTAAAAAGACTATCTTTGCTCCATTGTATTGCCTTTTCTCCTTTGTCAAAGACCAATTGACTATGTTTATGAGGGTCTATTTCTGAGCTCTCTGTTCTGTTGTATTGATCTATTTGTTTATTCTTTCACCAATACCACACTGTCTTGATCACTGCAGCTTTATAGTAAGTCTTAAACCCAGATAGTGTCAGTCCTTTAACTTTGTTCTCCTTCAATATTGTGTTGGCTATTCTGGGTCTTTTGCCTCTCCACATATATTTCAGAATCAGTTTGTTGATATCCAGAAAATAACTTGCCTGAATTTTGATTGGGATTGTATTGAATCTATAGATCAAGCTGGGAAGAACTGACATCTTGACAGTATTGAATCTTCCTATCCATGAACATTCATGTTCTTTTTTAATCTTTCTGTCTCCTTATTCTTTCCTTGGCATTCCGGGAAAACTTTTCAAATATCTATCACATCACTGATCCTAATTTTTGCAGTGTCAAAGTCCCTTTTCCATTTCTAATGAAGATTTCAATTCTGCTATGGCATTTCTAATTTCCTTGCTTTCTTTCCCCAACACCAAACTCCTCTTTTCTCTTAAATTCATAGTCCTCTCCCTTGTCATTTCAGTCTAATATATTATTTCATCATATCATATTTTATCTCCTTTTTCATAGAGTTCACATTTTCTTGAATTATTTGAGAACACAAAGCAGTTATTTCCCAATATTTCTTCTGTTTCCTGTACTAAATATTTGACAAAGTTACATTTGTTATCTGCATTTTGATTGTGGTTCTTTGTTTTGCAGATCCTCTCTGATCCATGCTGGGTGTTCAGGCTTCCTCCTGAGGACAAACTGACAAGACCTGGTGTTTGCCCAGCCAGTGCAACCTGGCAGATTGCCCTTAGTTCCCATCACATCTTCTTGGTTGCTGTACAAATCCTGCTGCCAGAGTTTAAGAGGTGGCTGGTAATAATTCATGTAATCAATTCAAAGTAGGAGGACAGTCAGAGTGCTGAGCATGCTAGCAGGGGAGCTATGTGTCTGGGACACTGGCTTGGTGTTTGGGGAAGCTATTTTCTACTTCTGTTTTCCCATTAGGTCTGGCCTTCATAGTAGGTATAAATCACAGCTGGGCCTAGCCTTCTTCCACAGATCAGATCATGCTATGGGTTGAATGTGTCCTCTCCAAAATTCACGTTGAAATGTAATCCCCATGATGGTGGTATTGAGAGATGGGGGCCTTTTGGAAAATAACGAAGTCATAATGGCTCTGCTCTCATGAATGGATTAATGCCTTATAAATAGGCAGGAGGGAACTCGCGTAGGTCCCTTTTGCATTCCACCATGGAGGACATGGTGTTTGTCCCCTCTAGAGAACACAGCAGAATGGCACCATCTTGGAAGCACAGAGACTGGGGCCCTCACCAGACACCAAACTTGCCAGGGCCCTGATCTTGGACTTCCTGGCCTTCCGAACAGTAAGGAAGTAAATTTCTGTTCTTTGTAAATTACCCAAGCTCAGGCATTCTGTGATAGCAGCACAAATGGACTAAGCCTCCTACTCTCCCAGGAGCAAACTCCACTTCCCTGCAGGCTTTCTGTGGGCTGCTGCTGCCACTAGAGACCTGATGTCTCCCAGTGCCTGTTACTCGTGCTGCTCCCTGTGGTGTGGAAGGAGTTCATATGCTTTGCTCCTCATTCACTCCCAATTCACCTTCTCCTCTAAACCTCAAGTTAGGGAACAGTGGTGGGGTCTGCAGGTTCTCTTCTGCTCACTTCCCTTTAAGAGTGCTGTTCCTCAGAAGGGACCACAGCAGACTGGCTTCCTCTGTTTCTCAATGCAGAATCTTGCACAGCTCCCTTGACTTTCTGGATGTGAGTGGTACTCTTCCATATTGTCAGTGATCTGCACACCTCCTATTTCCACATTTCTAATATTTTGGTCATTTCAGTGAGAATCTCAGGGTGATGTGAGTGGGTGGTAAGGAGAGCAAGACACATGTGTTCACATCATTCTCTTACTCAGAACCCACTTTGTCTGTCCACCTGTCTGTCCATCTAGTTAACTGTCCAGGAGGATCAGATCTCAATAAGGCTGTACCGAGTCTCAGCTCACTTGGTCTCATCCTCCCTTTTCCATATTGGGAAACTGATTCCATAGTTTCAACACATTTTCATGTGTCTAAGGATTATCTGATGTTATATTTCTATGTCATTGGCTAGTCCAGAGGAATGAAACCAAACTCAGTTTAAATTAATAGGTATGGATGGACAAGAGACATTTCCTTAGAGAGGAAAAGGCTCAGCCCTGGAAGAGTAGAGTACTGGTCAGGCTTCTAGCTCCATCACTAGTAAAGTGGGCTGCTCAGGGAAATAGCCTTCTTGGCAGGGGGATCTCAATTTTCCTCCTTGTTATATGAAAGCTCCTCACCTCCAAGGTCTCCCTCATGGTGCTATTTTTGGATTTCACCACTAGCCAGGCTCTGCTGTAGAAGAGACAGGAGAAAGTGCAGCTCAGGTTTCTGGTTAAAGAGGCAAGACTGACACTTGCATCAGCTTGAGGAGCCCGGCATGTCAGGTGGGTAATAAACTGGGCAAACGGGTACGAGCTGCCCATGGCTCTGCTGAGAAGACAGGGGAAGGGCCACAAAAGGAATACAGAGAAATTGGATGAGAAAGAAAGAGTGATGAAGAAAGAGTAGAAAAAGACAGACAATAAGAACATAAAGGAGAGAGGAGGAGAAGAAGAGAGAAAGAGAATGAGAGTGGGCAAGACGCCATGGGGTCGCAGAGGGCAGGGGAGCCCCAAGGATTGAGCTGGGATGGGCCGGGGGCGAGGGAGATGTACTGGGGAGGGTGTCATTCCTCTGGTTCCTGTCTAAAGTGACAAACAGAAGCTCCAAAGGTCTGACATGTCCCGGCTGCTGCCTCCCTGACACATTGCACTGACATTCCCAGCCCATCCCGATGCAGTGACATCCGGCCCCCACTAGGCGGCCACGGGCCTCCTCTGAGCTCCAGGCTTAGCAGGGAATTCCTCCCTGTGTAACCAGAGACCATTTCCTACTTCCTCCGTTCCCTGGAGAAGACGGGATGGAGTTGTGATGAAAGAGATTCTAAATAGAATAAAGGAAACACACACGCATTCTTCATGGAAGCAGTAGGTGTGAAAGCTAGAACCACGGCAGAGGGAGAGGCTGGCACCATAGTTTCTTACCTGGTTGCCCTTAGTAACCAATGGCTCGTCTCTGAAGGTCAGCAGGTTGGGTTGGGGCATGAGTTTGAGTCCAGGGTTAGGGGTAGATTCCATCAATGGTCAGTGTTAGGGCCAATATATGGTCAAGTTAAGGCTCCGTTTGAGGTCAGGGTTGGGGTTATTTTGTAGCTTGCATAAGAAATGAACCATGACAGTTTGTGCTCTGTACTCTAAGGAAAAAAAACAGGGATGATTTCCTGGAGGCACTAAACTTCCAGAGCAGCTTTGAAGGAGAAGCGTGGCAAGGCAGAGGGAGAACTTGAGGGACTAAAGAGAATGGCTGCACACGATTGAATGCAATATCAGTGAAAGTCCCCAGATGATGGTGCTTCCTGATCAGGGCCCAGCTCACTGTCAGATGCAAGGTTGACGTCCTTCCTGGGCTCCCAGGCTGCCCTCCCCACCCCTGTAGGGGAAGAGGACTCTCCGCTGGGCTTGATCAAGGGCACCTCTCCATAAATTCCTGGCCCTGAGTGCCTCTGTGTCCTGTGTATGCACTTGGGCTGCCAGGGCAGGGGCTGGCGCCAGGCAGGGTGGACACAACCTGGAAATAGGGAGCGGCTGTGGAAACAATGTGCGTCTGGCACATGCTCGCCGGCCACTCCCAGGCTGGAGATGGGCTGGGGCACCCCTGGGGAAGCTGAGGCCTTGGGACAGGGAGCAGAAGGGGCTCACTCAGCCCAGAGCCACCTTCTCTAGGAAGCCTCACATCATGGCCACACCATCTGATAGCCGCAGGAGGCCCAAGGTCCATCCATTGTGCTACCTGGCACTTTTTAGCATAGTCTGTGGTTTGCCATTGAACTCTGCTTTCTCAAATGGTAAGCACTGTGAAGCATCGCCTTTCCCTTTGACCCCTTCCGCATGGCTTTCCTGCCTCTGCCAGCAGCCTCCGACCTCCAGGAGGGATGGCCTTCACCCCTCAGTCAAAGAGTGATGCTCTCCCTTACGAGAGTCCACCTTAGTCAGTAGGTGGCTCTCTCAGAAGGCTCTCTTCCCCATCAGTATGAGGGAATGAGCCCCCAGCAAGCTGGAAATCCCTGAGGAAACACCACACCCCCCATCAGTCTGGAGACCCTCAGAGGCGTGCCTCTCCGACCAGGCCAGGGGCTCCCTGGGAAGATACCTCCCTCAAGGGTCTCTGTCACCGTGGCTAATCAATGAAGGGTCTTCTCCTCCAGTGTGGGAGTCCTAAGGGGATTCCCCAGCAGTGGGGGGCCTTCTGGAGGCTGTCGCCCTCAGTAGACTGGGTAGCTCTCGACAATTCATGGACAAAAGCAGTCAAGGCAAAGTGGAGATGTCAACCAAGAATCTGAGTCAGGCTCAAGTTGATGGTTAGGATAGAACGTCAGTCCGTGCCCATGCAGTTTGAAAATGAAGTGATGACAGACATAATAATGGTTGTGGAGGTGGTAATTAGGAGAGCAGTGATGCCAGGTGGTGGCAGTGATGATGTGAGCTGGTAGCCGTGGTGGGAACCCGAGGCATTGTTGCTGTTGGCGGTGGTAGTGGCGGGGGAGTAGCAGTGAAGATGGTGTGGTGAGAACCAGGGAGACGGCATTGATGGTGGTCACTGCAGAGAGGATGACCACAGCAGAGGATGAGGTGGCACTGGTGGTGGAGCTGGTGGGTGCTACAAACCTGTCACTGACTGCTGGAGACCTGCCTTGAGAGAAAAGGGTCCCGGGACAAGGGGAGTAGAGAGTTGGGGAAGAAGGTGGTTATTTATCCAGGATAGCTGGAGGCAGAATCTAATCATAGTGAAAAAGGGAAACAAAAGCTATATTCAAAGGTGGCTCAAGTTAGACCCCAAACAGGGACACCAATTACAGAATCGGAAGCCGTGGGGTTTACAAGCATGCCAAGGTGTGAGTGAGGAACAGGTGGGGGCTGACCCCCAGGACCAAGCCTGTGAACCTGAAGGGGAAGAAGGCCCCCTTCTATGGAGGGGGTCTGATGGCGCAGGTGAGGAAGATGAAGCTCGAGCCTCCCAGCCCCCCGGGTCCCCGATGAGGCCAGCATCTCCAGGGCTGCTCCTGACAGGACAGGGAGGGACTGAGGCCAGGTCTGTGAACCTCTCCTCCCTCACCCTCTTTGTTTTCAACTTGGGGAAAGGTGGGGCTGTGGAAGGATGTCAGAATCAGCTGGTGAATGTCAAAAATATAAACATACCTCTTCACAGCACGTCCTGGGTATTCTGACTCAGTGTGTCCAGGGTGGGGCCCGGGCATATGTATTTTTAATAAGCTCCCAAGGTGATTCTGACACAAACACACACACACATCAAGATCCATGGCCAGATACTATATTCAGCAGCCCCCTCCTCTGCCACCGGGCCAGGGTATTTATAGCGGAAGGCAATAGCATTTCCACATCATCACAGCTTCACCTGCCCCACCCAGAGGGTCTTGGGGGCTGCAGGTGATTGGACGATTTGAGGGGCGGAGAGGTGGGGTCTAGGGCTACCACAGGGGCAGGGGGTGGTCATTTCTCAATAAAGATCTGGTGTGGAGGGCCAAAGAAGGAGGGGGAGGTGTTGGTGGCCAGCACTTTCTGCCCAGACCTGACTCCACACTGCTCCCTCGGATGCCCTTGAGAGGAGACCTTGGGACAGGGGTGGTGGTCGGGGGAGGATGTGGGGAGCCGTTAGTGGGTCAGAGGAAGAGAGAAGGCTGAGGTGATGATGAGAAGGCATCCAGCCTTCCCATCCCAGCCTCCCGGCCCCCCGAGGGGGGACTGCAGCCCCTTGAGGGAGCTGTACCTTCTGTTTAGACGGCCCTGCACACCACTCACCCAGAGACCAGGGCCTCTCCCTCTGCTAGACTCACAGCCTCTGATCCTTGTGTTTGGGCTTAGACAGCAACCTTCCTGACGGCCACCACCCGAGCCCTCAGACACCAACGCACATGCTAAGCATGGAGGAGCGTTCATGAAACGTGTGGACTGGATTTGAGGGTGGGATGAGCACCCACGGGGAAGTCAGAAAACTTGGGTTCTAGCCCGAGCTCTTCCACTTTCCTGGGTTCTGGGGCCCCAGTGGGATGGGAAAGACAAGGGAATTCCTGCTTCCTCTCTCTCTCCACCAGGCCCTGGAGATCCTGTGTCCCGGCTCTAATGCAGCAGCCTGAGCCCACCATAACAGACAGATAAACCCCTCTGCCCCCGTGCCTAGCACAGACTGCAGGAGGAGAGGTAGACTCTGAGATGCCAACAGTCCCATTCTCTGTTCTTGGGGGGCCATAGGAATGGTCACCTCAGGACACAGGGCTTGTGACAAAGGATGAAAGTTGGCAAATCAGGTTGAAGGAATGACTCGAGTTGATCAAAGGAACCTCCTTAAAGGAGGAGGAAAGTGAGAAGGACCTTGGGAATGGGGCCCAAGGACAGAAAAGGCTCATGTGGAAGATGGGGAGGCCCGGGGGTGAAGGAAGGGGGTGGCCTGTAGCAGGGCCAGTGGGGGAGCGAGGGGTTTGAAGGCCAGCTTTGCACGTGCTGACCCCAGGCGGGGAGAGGACAGGGAGGGCCAGTGTGGGTCCTTAGGGGCCCAAAACATTACTGGGCCTCAGGTCCAGGGGAAGAGGCAGGCGCTGAAGATTAAAAGCAGCAAGGACACCAATGGGGTTCCTCAAACTTCTCAATATCTCAGCTGCCCCTTCAGCCAGTGGCTCCACATCACCTGAGGTAAGGCCAGGGCAGCTGCTCCCAGGCCAGAGCAGGGACCTTTGGGCAGCTCCACCTTCCCAGCCAGGAAGCCCTCCTCCCACCTTCTAGGCCCTCAGCCCTGCAGATCCTACCCCTCCATTGCAGAGGACTCGTGTGTGTGTGAATGCGTGCATGTGAGTGTGTGTGTGTGTGTGTGTGTGTGTGTGAATGTGTGCGTATACACTTAGGAATGAAGGGTGTCACCCATGGCGAGGGAAGAGAGTCCCTGCCTTCTGCCCAGTGGGAATAGAACGGTGCTGGTAGATACTTCTCCATTCTAAACAGCGCATGAGTGAAGAGGCCTCTAGAACTTCTTCAGCCATGTGTGGAAACAGAGCCCCTGGGGATGATGAGTCAGGAGCCCTCATGGGCTGTATGGGTTGCATGAAAGCAGGCACCTCCCAGGAAGCCCAACTTCTGCCCCTGGGGACCTGTGCAAAGCCTCAGCCAGTCCCATCTGTGTTTCCCACCTTACCCTCTGCCACTTCCCTCTCAGAATGTCCTTCCCACCCAGGTCCCCTTTCTCACACTGCAGGTGTCCACATAGAAAGGTGACGTTAAGGGAAATGAAAGCATATGTCCACATGAAGCTGGGCAAAGACTCAAAGGCAGATGTTGAGCAACTTTATTTGTAATAGCCCCAAACGGGAAACACCCCAAATATCCACCAACAGGTGCATGGATAAACAAATTCTGGTATATCTATCCAGTGGAACACTAGTCAGCAAATAAAAGGAAGGAACTACTGATTCATGCAATAGCTGGATGAATCTCAAAATAGTTCTGCTGAGTTACAGAAGCCAGGCAAAAAAGAGAAGATGTTGTATGATTCCATTTATATAAAGCGCAAGAAAATTCAAACTAATTTACAGTGACAGAAAGAGCAGTGATAAGGGCTGGGAGGGACAGGAGGAAACTTTGGGAAATGATGGTGTGTTTGTTATCTAGATGGTGGTGTTGGTGTCACAGACATGTGCATATGTCAGACACGATCAAATTGTGCACCTAAAATAGGTACATATCAGTTTTACCTCAATCAAGCTGTACCCAAAAAAGGGGGTGGTGACAGTCATGATGACAGTGATAAAGCTGAAGGAAAAGCTGCTGGCAGGTCAACCACAGGCATGACTGAGGCTACCACTTTCTAACAGAAGTTTAGATATTTGCCTTTACCTGTGCTATGGCTTGAATGTGCCCCTCAAATTGCATGTATTGGAGACTTAATCCCCAAATTCATATGTTGATAGTATATAGAGGCAGGGCCTTTGGAAATTAGGATTAGATAAGGCCATTAGGGTGGGGCCCCTATGGTAGGACTGGTGACTTTATAAGAAAAGGAAGAGAGATCTGAGCTAGCATGCTTGCTCTGCCTTGCCATGTGATGCCTCCCACATGTCATGATGCAGCAGGAAGGCCCTCAGCAGATGCTGCTGTCATGCTCTTGGACTTCCCAGATCCTAGAACTGTGAGCTAAATAAACCTCTGCTCTTTGTAAATTACTCAGTCTAGTGTTCAGTTATAGCAATAGAAAACAGACTAGGATACCCTGTAAACTATAGGGATGGATAGGACTGTACCTTCTTCCCCTTTGTCCCCAGCACTCAGCATAGGGCTCACAGTGCAGCAGGCAGGCAATAAATAGTTCATATGGCCATCTCTGCAATGACAACACTGTGTGATAAATGCTACAATATGAGAAACCCAGGGGGGTTGTGGAGCAGACAGGAATGTCACTGCCTGACAGAAACTTGGTGGGGCAGGCAGTCCATGATGGCATCCTGGAGGAGTCATGTCTCAACTGAGACTGGACAGATAAGTAGCTGGGAAGCTAGGCAGAGGAGGCTGGGGTGGGGAAGGAGTGTCCCATGGGTAGGGATGAGTTTGTTGTGTCTAGGAGTCACAGGGATCCTCCACCAGAGTGGGTATAGAGACTGACATTGGAAGGTAACAGTGGTGTCCCAGAGGTTTCCTTCAGATGTGAGAGAGGTCTCTGCCATCTCAGTTGTCCTGTTGGTCCAGTACCCATGTGCTGGAAGAAGGGTGAGTGGGTTTGTAGAGACACCCCCAGCCCCGGCCTCCTGTCCCCCCTCATTGGAGGAGAGAGAGTCTGTGACTCTGAGAGGGGGCTGATGGGTGGGCTTTCTCCTAGACGATGTTCTGACTCCCCACCATCCCCTTACACTTCCACCCTGCATTCTCGATGCTCAGGTCTGGAGCAAAGGCAGTGGTGTAAACAAGGCCTGGCCGACAAGTGGGGCGGGGGGTGTTGTTTGCTGAGGAATGTCAGCTGGAACGACCTGAGCTGGCCCCACTGGTCCCTGGGGGCAGCAGGAATGAAGTGGGGAGGATGCAGATCGTGCTAGGCTCATCCGGGTAGGCCAGCTGTGCTCCCCACACACGGGGTGGCCTTGGGCAGCACAGCCAAACATGCCTTGCAGGCTTGGGGTGAGCCAGAGAGGCAACCTCCTGCCCTGGCGTGAGCCCACCCTGTGTGTGGCCGCAGCTCCACTAGCACACGGCCTTCCTGAAGCCCTGGCTCAGCATGGTTTCTGTAGGGTGCAGCCACCCACCAGGACAGACCCTGCCACCTGCATGGAGAATTCTGTGTCCTCAGCACCCAGTGACTGGGGGCTACAGAGACCATTCGTCCATGGGCGAGGAGATCCCACGTGAGTGGGCTTGTCCTGACATACAACAGTACCCCACTCTTCCCTCTGGATCCATCATGGATCCTGAATCATCCTTCTTTCTACGTGACACTCCCTCCTCACTCCTGACACTATCCATCTAAAGCCATCTTCCACCCATCCCATTCCCTGCCCCATGGAGGGGCACAGTTCTTTGTCACCCATCGGCTCAAGCCTAAGCAATGGCCACCAGCCCCACCCTGTGTGATCAGCACCCTGACCCAGTTGGTCCACATCCATGTTGATTTTGTAACTGGCATTGGTCTGCTGTGCCCATTGGGGTTGCAGTATTCTAAAGGGATACTGTCCTGCTTTTCTCCAGGGCAGGTGGTCTTGAGGACTCCACAGCTGCAGAGATGGCTCTGGGCTCTCACTAGCCTCCTCCAGCTTTGCCCCAGGCCAGGCAAGGGGCAGAAGCACATATCTATTCCTCCCTGCCTGGGTCTGCCCCTAATACGTTAAAGAGGATGCAGAGAAGTCCTGCTCCCTGATGGCCCTGGCCACCTCCTCATACTGGGGAAGAGCAGTGCCACTCTGTCCCACCAGTGCCCACACGCAGCATGTTCCAGGCCCTGGCCCTTCCAACCAGGATTGTTCTATTCACTATCAGTGGCTCCATGGTGACCACGTCTCTGCCATGTTCTTGAAGACAAAGAGGAGAGAAGGAAAAGGAAATATCACAGTTACCGCTGCACTCGCCATTCCAGGGACCCTGAGGCCTTGGGTGAAAGAGACACCTGAATCCAAAGCCTCAGGGGTGGCAGTGGGTGGAGTGGGGGATGGCTGAGGATTGTTGGTTTCACTGGAAGTCAGTCCCTCCTGCTCCTCAGCCTCTTCCCTCCTGCCCCCTGCACAGGGGCTGCCCAGCTGCCTGCACTGGCCCTTCACAGATGCCCCCAGGATACAGACCAGGAAGGGAGTTTAGCAATATGATGAGTATCTGTCCTAGACCCAAGCCAAGGCTGTGTGTGACAAAAGCAAGGGTGTGACTCATCTCTACCCTTGGGACAGGAAGCACTGTCTCTGGGAAATCTGGCATGCAGGGTTGCCCATCCTACAGATGGGAAACTGAGTTTTGTCAGCTCTGATCTGGGATTTCTGAACACATGGCCCTGGGATCCCTATAGGTTATCCAGGCCTGTGCATCAGTCCCCTCTCCCACATGCCCTCTGCATACACATGAACACATGCACCCACATATAGCTAAGTCGCCAACCCCACCATGGCTTTAAGGTTGGAGAGTGACAAGAGACACACACCTAAGTGGTGCATCCCTCACACTTGCAGCGAGGCCATCACACCTCAAAAGTTCTGCTGAGATCTGAGGAGTCTCAGCGAGGAATAGACAGAGCCTGGCTGCACCAGGCCACCTCCTGACCTGGGGTTTGCCCTCTGAAGCACAGGAGGTGGGCTTATACCCTTTGGCTAGATGTTGGGGAGACCAGAAGGATAGATAAAATAAGAGAAGGTTTGGGGAACATCAGAGTGGGCCCCAAAGAAGGAAATCCCTGAGTCCCAATCAGCTTCTCAGCCACTGCTGGTAGCCCAGGATCTGAGGCTGAGAAATGAGAAGGCCCCATCCCCATTCTTCAGTGCCCAGTTGTTGGAAGAGGGAGGAAGCTGGCAGCTGGGAAAGGTCTTGGACCCATACTTTTTTTCCACTGGTGAATCAGAGGAGAGCAGTAAGAGGAGCCAGGCTGGCCTGACCCCAGCTACCTCTGTGAGTCATAGCTGAGGTCCCTGTGCTAATCTTAACCCCTCGAAGAGGACTTGTTGGGACTTGCCACCGAGTCTTGACCACCAAAATACTCTTGAAGCTGACGTGGCCCTGGAAGGGCCTGGCCTATCAGGGCAGGGTCCAGAGCATGGAGCCAGGGTGGAGAGGGCTGGTCTGGGAGTTAGGCTCTGCCCCAGCTCACCAGTGACCTGGAGCAAGTCACAGTGAGGAGTTCAGCAAGATGAGCCCCCAGGTCCCTCCCAAGTAAAGTATTCTCCCAGAGTGGGCCGAGTTGGGACTGAGAGGGAAGGGACCAGGACCAGAGATGGCAGGGGCCTTTGGGCCTCATAATAGCAGGTGCTCACCAAGGACTTGGCCTTGAATGGTGAGCAGCAAGTGACAGCAACCTTGGTTCTGGGGCCAGTTGCACAACAGATGGTTCTGTGATTTTAGTCAAATTGCTCCCCAAAGCCCCTTTCTGCAGAGGAGAGGTACAGCTAGTAGTTTAAGGCACTGGGCTTTAAAATCAGAATTTCCTGGATTAGAATCTGGGTTCTAACACTTAGTAGCTGGGTGTCCTGGAGCAAGTCATTTAGCCTCACCGAGCCTCAGTTTTCTTGTCTGTAAAATAGGAATAATGAGAGTATCTTTCTCAGAAGATTGTCTTAAGGATTAAATAAGGCAGTATATATGAAATGCTCAGCTCAGGATCTCGCACATAGTAAATGCTCGGTAAATTTCAGCTGCTGTAGTTACCAACTACTATGTCTTGGCCTCAATTATATCCCTCTATAAAAAAGGGGGGATGACAACAATAATTTCTAATTCCCTCTCTCTAGCTTTCTTTTTCTCTAATCAGCTCCTTGACCCTGTGCAATCCATTCAGGGACAGAGACTTTATGGAGAATGAGAGAGCAAATGCGCAGTGGAAAAACCTCAGGGCTATGGAAAAGGGATTTGAGGGGCAGCAGAGGGATCGCAGTCAGCAGAGGTGAGCTCTGGAAAGGCCTGGGGTGGGAGCAAAAGCCCAGCTGGGTTCTGAAGCTCCGGCAGGAGCCTGGACGTGGGCCTGGGGGCTGGAGCCTGAGCCCTTGACGGCTGGGGAGGAAGCCCTCGGGTTTCCACTGCATGCTGAGTAGTGCAATCTGTCTTTTCACATTTTTTCTCTGGGTGGTCTTTTCATCATGGTCTGAACGACCATTGTGTCAAATTATCTTAAAAGATTGTTGAAAATATTGCCACTAAGGAGGTGGGGGTGATACTTCCCCTCGAATTCTCCCAGCATGCCGAGTGTGTGTGTGTGTGTGTGTGTGTGTGTGAGAGAGAGAGAGAGAGAGAGAGAGAAAGGGAAAGAGGGAGGAAGAGGGAGGAAGAGGGAGGGAGGGATAGAACAAGAGAGATGTATCTGTGAGTTCCACCAGTGTCCTGTTTGGGTCATCTGTAGAGAGAGACAGGAGCATCTTTGCCGTGTATCAGGGAAGCCAGAGCTGCGGCCTGATGCTGAGACTATGGAAGCCCAGAAGGGTCGGACCAACATCTCCAAACTTCTACACAGCCCGGAAAGAGGCCCTGCTCCCTTTGTATCCAACATGGGCCCTGCCCCCTCGCAGCCCATGGAGCTCAGGAGAGAACAGAAGCCCTCTTCTCTGGGGGAATGATTTTGGGGACCTCAACCCTCCAGGGAGCTTGGATGGGGCCAGGACCAGGGCAGCAGGGATGGAGATGACACCCCTTGGGAAGATGAGGCCTTGTGAGACCCTCAAAGGAACACGGAGCCTGGCAGGAGAGACTTACCAGGCTGGGTGGCTTATCAGACTGTCTCCTGCCAGTCAGGAGGGGCCGGGGGCACGAGGTCCTGGGTGTCTCATGGGGAAACGAGCCCAGTAGACCTGGGAAGCAGAGCACTGGGGACACACTGAAGACACAATGAATGTCTTTTATGGTGTTACCAAAGGCTAGGGGACTGCAGATGCTGCTGAGGAGTGGGAACTGGGGGAGAAAACTGTAATCGAAAGGCAAACCCAGGACCCTCTAGTTCCTGCCATAGTAGGTGACAGAGGTGGGAGGCTGGGGGTGGAGGAGGCTAATATGGCAGGAGTAGGGACGGACAGGGGCAATCCCTTGACAGGGAAAGCTTTGACTCAGGGGTCAAAGGAGTAGCCGTGAAAGCCATGGGCACATCTGGCCGGGCTGGGCTGGGGGAGGGTGCGCCGTGGCCAGCAGGGCGCCGGGATGCGGTGGAGACAGATAGGGCCCGTGTTTACTGTGCAGCTGAGGTGTTGCAACAGGAAGACGGCTGTGGGGGAGGAGGCAGCTCAGGCGGAAACAATTTATCTGGAGCACGAGGAACAGCTGGGGAGGGACGCCAGCCTCGCTGCCCGCTTTCCAAGGCTGGGCGGAGTGCGCAGAGGGACGCCGCGCCAGCGCGGCCGGCAGGGCTGTCTCCTGCCCACCTGCCCGCTTCGCCGCACACCCAGTCCCGCTGGCCTTGCCCAGAGCAGAGCCAGGTGGCCAGCCATCCCCACTCCTAGTCCCTGGCGGGGGCCACCCTTCTCAGCGGGACGCCCCTCCAGACTGCAGGTTTGGTCTGCCGCTAGCTGCTCTGTGACACCCTCCAGGTGCCAGGCCTGGTGAGACAGATGTGTTCTCCACTTCCCAGAGGTGAAAACAGAGGTCATAAGCGATTTGTCCAAGGCCACACATAAAGTCAGGGCTGTGGAAGGAACATGAATCCAAGTCTGTTTTATTTACAGAATCACTCAGATGCCCCTGGGCACGTGCAGGTGGGCTACAAGCCTGCCCTTGACCCTGTGGGACAGTCTCTCTCTCCACGGCCTAGTGACAGGGCCCCTCACCCCATGCAGCTCACAGCCCACGCTGAGACATTAGCAGGCTCCACATGCACCCTTCCTGCCAGGGGCTGGCCAGGCCCCAGCACAGGGGCCTCTTCTGTGTCTCCGCACTCATGGCCTGGCACGCGGCCACACAGCAGCCTCTCAGCAAGGGCTTCCTGAGCGCAACCAGGTAAGAGAACCACCGGCAGAACTCTCCTGGGAGCCTCCCTCACCTCTTGGGATGCATTTCTGGAATGACGTGGAAGCCCAGGACAGCTGCGAACCTGGCTCCACTCCTGAAGGAGGCCTGGAGAAGGTGAGAGGGCAATGGAACAAAGCGGCCACCACTTAGAATTTCTACCCATTTTAGAGATGAGGAAGAAGAGGCTTGGGGAGCCTGCCAAGCAGAAAGGGCAGACTTTACCTCATCCCCACTTTTAAAACTCACCAGTGGAAAACTGGAATGGAGGCTCCAGCCTCACATTTAGCCGATTCTCAGGCGATGTCATTTCCCACGTGGAGGGCTATCACATCTCCCAGCTCCCTTTGTGCCCTGAATGACAATGGCACTGGGACCTCCTGCAGGTCAGGGTCTTTGTCACCTACCTCTGTGTGTCCCACTCATGAAAGGAGAATGAAATGAACAAGAGTGGAACACCTGGCATGTGTCCCTTCATGGGCCAAGCACTGTCACTTTCAGTTCTTGTACATGCCTATGAAGTGGATTTGGCCACTCCCATTTTTCAGATGAAGAAACTGAGGCTCGGAGATGAAGGGACTGGCTTGAGGTTAAATAACTAGTCAGTAGCTGTTTTAATTTAAGTGGATGGGTATTGAGCACATACTGTGTGCCCGTGTATAGTAAAGACAAGTGAAGCTATGCTGCACGAACAAACAGCCCCTGAATCTTAATATAAACAGAGGTTTATTTTCTTCTCACTCAAAATACGCAGCTATATTCTTCGGGACAACTCTCTTCCAGCCTTGTTTGGGGCTGCTTTAATCTGGGGCTCTGTCATCTCATCAGAAGACTTCTCATTCACTGGGACAGATGACAAGGCTGTTCTCAAATGAATTTGAGGGACGCAGGGAGGTAGGGGAGCAGGTGGAATGTCAGTGGGAGCCACGTCTGCCACAGCCATGTGTGATGCCAGACACTAGTCTAGTAGTCGGTGCTGGACCCTAAACAATTTCCTGAGCCCCCCAGGAAGTGCTCTTACCAGGAACACCCTCCAGGGGCCCCAGGTTCTCAATAGGCTCTATGCAGGCTGCGCTCCTTCAGCTGTTGTGAGCTCAGAGCTCAACCTCCAGTAAGCCTGGAAGAATGTTGTGAGAGAGCTCAGTCCAGACCGAGTCCAGTTGGAAGTCATACTTTCGTAGTGGCTACTTCTCTAGGTAACATTCTGTGGTTACCCCCCCCCCC
>VBSM01002608.1:118450639-118517944 GCA_008086735.1 Cheirogaleus medius | reverse complement strand
TTTTTTTTTTTTAAACAATAATAAACATTTATTATCTCACTGTTTCTATGGTTCAGGAATCTGCTTGCAGCTTATCTGGATGCCTCCAGCTTAAGGACTCTCAAGAGGATCTAGTCACGGTGTTGGTCTTTTCTGAAGGCTAGACTGGGGAGGGTCTGTTTCCAAGCTCACCCACAGCATTGTTGGCAAGATTCGGCTCCTTGGGGACTGTTGGCCAGAGCTCACACCCACTTCCTTGACCCACAGCCCTGTCCACAGGGCAGTTCACAACATAGCAGCTGGCTACCCTCAGCAAGTGAACCAGCAAGAGTGATGGAGAAAAATGCCACCGTTGGTTCTGCAGCCTGTGCGAGACGCACGGCACTGGCGTCTGGTTCTGGTGAGGGCCTCGCTGGGGAAGGGGAAGGGGAAGGGGAGCAGCTTCCCATGGTGAGAGGAAGGCAGCAAACGCACCTTTTCCTGCCTCCAGAATTTCACTTAAGTGAGCTCTGCTCTCCCATGTCCAGGACGCCAGCACAAAAGAACAGCCACTCACACTCATCTGTCCGGAGGGGCAGAGGGCCTACAGGGGCACTGGGCTCCTCACAGACCTTCTCCACCCACTCCACAGAGGAACAGGATGAAATCATATGGTTTCAAAGAGGCAGAGAGCCTCCAGTTACCTGGGACTCAAGTCCCACTAGAGTATTAGAGGATTAATCAGCTAACTACCTACAATGTTTAGCCCAGCATTCACCAAGTGTTAGAAAAACATGCGTAGCCTAGAATGCCCTCCTGAGTGTCAGACCTACATATATGACAGTCTGCTTGATGTCCAGGCAGACGTGGTTGGCACCTCCCCAACAGCCATTCTTCCCTCAGTCCCCTTCTGATCTCATTGTCAGAGTCTACCACCCACACGGAGGCTATAAAGACCACATAGTTGCTCCCCCAGCAATCTTTGCAGTGAGTTCATGGGCTTATGACCTCATCCTGCTCAGTAAACTGAGGGACTTCTGGGAAAGTTTTCCTCTTTATTAATAAAGGCTCAGGAGTGGAAACTGCTCTTCTTTGGCTGGAAGTTACTATCTAATGTTGGCACCTGGACCTCCAGCAGCCACTTTGTGACAATGAGGGCATAAACTCAATGTGCTGAGGTTGGCAGACCTAAAGTAGAGAAGGATTTTGTGTCATTGATTATGTGATTGAACCAATGAACTAACCCCGGGACCTCTGGGCCTCTCACTACATAAGATAACACATGCCTTTTTGCCAACCAACTTCCAGTTAGGTATTCTTTTACCTGTAGCTGAAATCATTCTAATACACACCTTACCATCAGTGAGTCCAAAAGCAAACCCATCAACTCCTTCCCAAATCACTCTTTGTCGAGAGTTCCTTGTCTCAGCAAATGATAGTTTCTTTTGCCAGAAATTCTAGTCATCTCTGCTTCCTTCACCCTCATTTCCCCCATCTAGACTGTCACCAACTGCCTTGACCCTCTGTCTAAAGTCATTTCTGTCACTGTCAGGCTGAATGATTGTGCCCATCTCCTGCCGGTTTTCCCCGAGTCTGACGTCTTCCCCTCCTGCCCATTCTCTGCCGTGCACTGAGCATCTCCCTGCCTTCTCTGGACGTGCCAGGCTTGGTTGCACCACTATGCCCTGCACTTGCTGCCCCTCTGCTAGAACGCCTTCCTCACTCTCTCCACAGGACTCTGTATCCTAAGAGACCAATGCTAGTTGTCCTCTTGTGAACCCTTTATTGACTCGCCCTATCAGAGCCAGTTGAACTTGCTTTTGTGATGTACTCACAGCTCTGTTGTTAGCATCAGCAGACTGCAATGATCTCATTGCCCATATATCTCCCCTATAAGACCACCGCTTCTGGAAATAAGGGATGGTGTCTTAGCCACCTCTGAATTTCCAGGACCCAACAATGCCAGGCAGCAGCTTCTTGTAAATTCTTAACACAGTGAACAAACAGCCGTGTAGAGTAAGTTGACTTCCTCTTGAATGTGGGCACCTGCCACAGTTACCTATTGCTCTGTAACAAAACTTAGTGGCTAAAAACAAAAATGACATTTAATTTGCTCACAAATCTGAAATTTTGGCAGAACTCAGTAAGGACAGCTAGTTTCTGTTCCACCCATCGTTAATTGGGTTGGGTCAAAGGCTAGAATGATCCAGAGGTCCATTCACTCACATGCTTGACTGTTGGCTGGGACCTTAGCTGAGGCCGGAAGCCAGAATACAAATATGTGCCCTCTTGTGTGCTAGGCGTCCTCACAATGTGTGGCTAGGTTCTCAGGGTGACATTCCAACAGAGCCAGGCAGGAGCTGTACCAGCTTTTATGACCCATACTCAGCAGTCACACAGCATCACTGTCATCACATTCTACTCATCCCGGCTGTCACAAAGGCCTGCCCAGGTTCAAGGGGAGGGGAAATTGATGCCACCTCCTATTGGGGGAATGACAGGGCTCAAGAAGAGCATGTGGGACTAGAAATATTGATTTGGCCATTTTTTTGGAAAATGCAATTTGCTTTAGTGCCCCTTTAAGTATTTTAAGTCAATTGTCTTTAGTGTTCCCTGTGAGATGGTGTGGCCAGGACTCTCTGGTCCTCTCCTTGCGGTGTGCTTCTTCTCTGAACATGGTTTGTGGGTTTGTGGAGTGAGCTGATTACTAACTGTCAGGAGAACTGAGTTGTGACCCGGCTCTGCCGCATTCTGATTCTGTGAACTTGGACAAGTCACTTGAATTCCACGGGCCTGATTTCTTTCCCCAGTACACAGGAGTGAGTGATACTGACATCACAGGATTGTGCTGAGGGTGGTGGTCTCGGAGGCCAGGGCAGGTATGCAGGGAGCATGTCTCAACCAGGTTCATTTGCAAGAAACAGAAGACACTGGAGCTATGCTAAGCAGAAAGTGACTTAATGGAGGTAAGTAAGTGATTACAAAATCACTGAAGGGGTTGTAGGGGTGGGATTGAGGCTTACCTTTTGGGAAATACTTGTAGGACATGGCCAGGGGACATTGTATGTCTGCCACCACCAGGATAATGAGAAGTCAGGAGGCTGCTGGGGCCAGGGAGTCACCATTGCCACCCCACAACTGGCCTCAGTGATAACTGGTGTGATGGTCATCAGGGTTATTCACCAAGTATTTCCATTTCTCCCCCAGGCACATGGTAGAATTAGCCTTCTCTGCCCCCCTGGAGTTAAGTGACCATGTGACTCAATGAAATATGTGTCACTTCCTAGTGGAAGCTTTAAGTGCTATTCTGTAATTTCCTGTGTTCTCTCTTTCACTTGACACGGTGATCCCAGTGCTCCGCATGATGGTTTCTCTGCCAGCCTGGGTCCCCAAGTCAGGTGAAGAGGGACCCGAAGCCCCAACCACCCATGTGATCTGGGGGTTGTTTATTACACAGCATAGTGGACACTGGGACTTTGCTGCCCTAGATACGCTTGCCCAAAGCAAGAGCCAACATAGTGGAGAGATGGCCTTTGCTGTAATTTCATCTTCCAAGTCCCACATCCAGGTGGCAAAATCTAACTTGCATCAGAATCATAGCGTTAGGGATGTCTGGGAAATGAAGTTTTTAGCTTTCCAGGCTCTGCAATAGCAGATAGCACTCTCGAAGGATTCACACTGAGGGCCGATGTAGCACACCCACTGCAGCAAATGCATCCTGGGGGCCTAACGCTGCTCCAGGTCAAAGCCAGGGTGAGAGGAATCTCTAGCTCGATGAAGGAAATCGAGGTAAAAAAATCACATGAGATGGGCTTGGAAGGGCAGGTGGAGGAGAGAGAGCCTGGGTTAACTTTCCACCTCAAATGAAGACCACTATAGTAGTGCACGTGTGTGCGAGTGCATGCGTGTGTGGGGGGGTGTGTATCTGCGTGATGCCTGAAAGCATTTAAAGGATCCAGAACACAGCTGAGTTAATATGTTTTGCTTTGTAAATTATTGAACGCTATGTGAAATCCAGCACCGTTTTATTTCCGCTAGACTGTGAGCTCTGTACAGGCGGGGAGCAGGCCCCCCGTATTCGTCTGTGTCCCCTACACAGCGAGCACAATGTTGGGCATGTAGTAAGCATTCGAGAAATGTTTTTTGAAAGACTGAATTTGTCGATGTTCCACTGAGAAAATGCTCGGAGAACTAGACCCAATGTTCCCAGTGTGGTCTGATTAATCAGAACCTGGTGGGAACGCCCCCTCCCTGGCTCCCAATATTATGCTTCTCTTAACGTGGCCCAAGCTTGTATTAGTCTCCTTGGCAGGCACACTGCACAGATGATTCATATTGCACTTGAGGTCAACTGTAGTCGCTGGGTCTGTTTCACATGAACAGCTATTAAGTAAGGCAGGGCTTCCCCATCCTGTCCATATGCAGTTGATTTTTTGAACTAAATGCCTTATGTAACATTTCATCCTGCTGAGTTGTAGTCCATCCTTCAACTTCTCAAGGTATATTAACATCTTAAGTCTTTTAATTCAACGGATTATTCATCCCTCTTAGAGTTGCTTCGTCCATGATTGTTCACAAAGAAGTTCTGTATCTCTGTGAACATTCACAACCACAATACTGAACAAGGCAGGCCACGGAGACTTCCCTGCGTGTGGATAGCAACTTTTCAACCAATGTGAATGGGGAATGATAATTTAGCCACCTATGATTCTATCTGTATTCTCACCCATTTTGTCCACAAAATATGACCAGAGACTGTCCCAAGCTGAAACATCGAAGTATACAGAACTCCCCTGGTCTCTGGTACCCACCTTAGAAGGGGGAAGACTGCAATGAGGAACACTTGCTCTTTGCAAAGCAGCTCTGGCTCCTAGCAATCTTCACACTCTCTCATAGTCTGCCAAAGACATTTCTTTATTTTATAATTATGTATCAAGAATCATAAAGATGTTCAAAATCTTAGACCTGGCAACCCCACAATAGTGTTAACTGCTGCAACCTAAAAGTCCAGAGGCTGGGAAATAGCAAAGTTGATTGTGGTACATCCTATTCATGGGATAGACAAACTATGTGGTGACACAGGGGATGAAGCTGATATAATGTGAACTCAGAAAAGCAAGCTACAAAATTATGTGCTCCCATGAGAGCAAATATGTCAAATAACATGCACACATGAGGAAGATTCAAACATTGTAGAAGCGGGGATGGGGAAGCAGGATTAGGGGTGATTTATTCTCTCTATTTTGCAAACTTTCTGCAACTCTACAGAAAGAAGCTTCTGAGACAAAGGTTAAGTGAAGGCATTTTATTGAGATGTATGGTCCAGGGAACGGGGGTATGGCGGGGGGAGAGCTGGCCTCCAGTGCAGATGACTGGGTGCTGGGCCCCATGGGACTGCCCAGGAAGCCATGTGAAGTGCATGTAGGGCTGCCTGTCTGAGGGGACCGTGGGGAGCATTTATCAGCCTCTGCTCCACACCAGGCAGGGGCATGTCCCATGGGGCACTGCCTCACCTGCACTTCCAGGTTAAGCATGTCAAGGTGTCTAGGAGATTTTGGGGGAGCCCCTGCTCCTGCACCCACAGAGAAATCTGAGGACTGGGGATGGGAGGCCTCTGGTGCAGGCCTGTGGGAGATGCCCTCAGGTGGTGCCACCTGAATGGTCTGACCCCGTTGGCCCTGGGCATCATGGGTCATGCAGCAGGGCCTTGGTCGGGTGCCAGGTGGGGCTGAGAGAATCCAACATACTGCACAGGATGGTCTGCTCCAGCTCTGCTAATGGTTTATAATGACAAAAACCTGCCCTTTTATTGCTGTAGGTGGGCTTCCCTGTCTCTAGCTTTCAGAATGCACCTTGAAAACCAGGAGAGTCTTTGTCCGTCTCCGGTTTCCATCTTTATCCTTTCATCTGAGGGGTTCCATTGGCCATTTCTCCCAGAGCCTGAAACCCAACTCACACCCGGCGAGACACCTGCGTCCTCCTGTGCCCTCCCAGGCCTCCCCAAACTGCTCCTGGGTGTCAGCTTGTCACCCCCCACGTGCACACAGTTCCCTGACACACTTTGTACCGTCTGATCTGAGGACTTTAGGGGGTGGGGGGTGTGAATTATTTTTGTTCTTGGCTGTGTGCTGAATCTGCCTCCTCCCACCACCTTGTTCCTAGTTTGTTGGTGGTGGTAGTTTTCATTTTTATTTTTTGTTTTGAGATTTTCACGGGGCTATGTTGGTCTTTTTGAATCAGCATCTTGAGACCACTATATTTTCTCTACTTGAAAGCAATCTACTTTCTCAAGGTCCACCCTGCACAACTGGTTTTGCCACCACTCCCTTCCTACAACATTGTGACTGTCAGGATGATAAAGTCCTTTTCTTCCCAGGTTCCTATCACTTCCATTTTACCACAGCATCCTCTTAGTTGATCAGAATTCAGTGTATCCTGCCAGTTCCACTTGTTGCTTTTTGAGAGATTAAATTATCAGCCAGGCAAGAATGTAGCAGGCGGCCCGACTTTAGCAGATGTCCTTGTAACTGGAGTCCCATCACTCCAGCCAGGAGCTGGCAGTTTGGGGGCCCTGATCTTAGACTCAAAGAAATACTTCCCTTTCCCCCCCACAAGAGGGGCTGAGAGAGCTTCCGGAGGAGCCTGGGAGAGGAAAGTTGGTGAATGTGGAAGGCTTCCCAGAGCAGGTCTTGCGCTCTGTTGGAAGCAGAGACAGGGAAAGGAATACAAAGCTTCAAGCCTCAGATCCACCACTCGTTGGCAATGTGATTTGGGGCAAATTACTTAACCTCTCTCGGCTTCAGTTTCCAAATTTGTATATGCTCAAGATTTCTTGATCTTTCCAGAAAGTGTTAGAAAGTGCGGTTTTCAACATAGCCACCGTGACTGCTGCCTGGCTGACAGCAGTTACAAAATGCCATTGACTGTGTCCTGATTTCAGAGAGGTTAAAGTGTGGGGAAAAAAGTCCATCTTAGAACCAATGAAATAGAGAAGTATCTACTCATAAGGGCTATTTTGGGAACTATGTGATTTAAAATGTGCAAAGCACGGGGAGCAGTGACTGGCTAATAGCGCCGTACATGTGTTAGCTATTTGGATGCTGAGGAGGAGGATGGCAAGGATGAAGGCCTCTGGGGAATGGATGGTGACATGGCTCACTCTCCACTGTCCCTCCCTGAAGAACTCAGTTTTTTTTTTCCTGAGAACCAACTTCCCAGGGAGGCACTGCCTGGCCCCTCTTTCGTCCAGATGTGTATGAGCTATGTGACTAATTCTCACCAATGGTACATAGGGTCACTTCTGAGCTAAGGGTTTCAAAAGAGAATGAGCCTTCTCCATGCTCTGCCTACCCACTGGATATACGGTGGGGCCTGTGAGGCCCTGTGGGATGGAAGAATCCAGGACCCCTGAGTCAGCCCATGGAGGAGGACAGCCAGGAACACCACGCTGGACTGCCACATTGACAACCCACAGCTGAATGAAGCCACTGAAATTCAGGGGTTAATTTATGACAGCACCTTAAGGAAGCACGTGGCCAGTGTGGGCAGCAGTGAGGAGGAAGGGCACCATGGAGGGAGCTTGGAGACGTGGAAGTGTGCTTCCGGGAAACGTGAGGAACCACAGAGTCAAGGTCTCACGCAGCATACTCCAGTGCCTCGGGATACCGTTGACAACATCCAGCCCTCCGCTCTCCGCCCCCATACAGCATTGACTTTATATTGAAGTTTTCATCAACAGACCATTCATTCAGCATGCAATACGTCTCTACCACATGTTAGCACAAAGTCCCGGTAGGATGGGGCCCTGCTGGGTGTGGTCCCAGCATGGCCCCCCGTCCTGTGGTCAGGCCAACTCCCCACAGCCCATACATCATCCTGACTTGCAGAAGAGACCCCATTCATCACAGCACCTCATTTGCTAATGTGACTTCCTGAGCCAGGTTCCCGCCAGGGAGGGAGTCCCAGCCATCCCGCGGTGGGTGGGTGTCGGGAACAGCAGCTGCACTCTGCACACTGACAGCCAGCGGGGCTTCCAGGCCCCAACTCCGGGTCCCAGGGACAGGCTCCCGCGGGCTTCTGTCTGCGATGGGGTCACTGCTATGGAGCTGCAAGGTTTCCTCTAGGAAGCCATCAGGAGGCCAGGGACTACTTCAGCTCTGCCTGGAAGGCTACAAAATCCTGGGGCCATTACCTGAAATGAGCTCTGAGTTTTATTTCTTTTTCTGTTGTTGTTGTTGAAAACAAGTTTAAAAATCCAACACAAACCGTTTGTCTGCATTTTCATCAAGATTGAATAGTCTGCGGCTGCTCCCTCGTTCACCTCTCAGATCATAAAACCTGTGTAGTGGCTGCAAGCAGGAGTCCATCAAGAGGCTTTCTGTTCCCCTCTCGTCTCCCCAGGGTTAGTTACAAGGAATCCAAGTTACAAAGTGCAGGCACTGGTGTGGCCCGCCCCAGGTGGCCTCAGGAGTCCCCTGGCTTGGGATGAGGTTCTTATAACCGTAGGCGTATAATTGGGTGTGATGGGCTGACGCAGATGGACCCAGGCTTTCTGAGGCACCCCTTCCAGACTGAGCCCCGCCCCCCTCCCCAGCCCTTGCCTGGTCCAGCGAGCGCGTGGGCTCTGGGCAGGGCAGCTGGAGGAAGAACTGTCGGGGAAAGTGGCCCCACCTACAGGTGAGACGAGCCCGGACATGGGAGCTCAGTCTCCTCTCCCCGCTCCCCAGGGCTGCTTTACTGTAAACCCTTCACAGGGATGGGGACCCATGAGCTCTTTACCCTACAAAATGTTGCAACCTGGGAAAAATTGAATTTGCTCCAAAATACAAAAGAGCAAAATTGGAGATAATAAATATTTAATGAATACGTTCAAATTTTATTAATTGTTCAATTTGGCACTCATGAAAATTTCTCTCCATTTGAAAACAATTTGTACCCTAGATTTTTCTCTCCTGGTACAGATTCCTGAGTCTGATGATGCGTGGAAAGTCAGAGCCGATCGTAAACTGAGTGAGTAAACTTCAGCCAAATCATTTCAAAAGCAAAATTATAAAAATTCTTTCCAAGAATTTTATAGCAAAATAATTATACTTAATGTGGGATGTGGGTGCATTTTAATTCTTTTATATACTCTGGGGTGGGACCTACAAAAGTTAGACTGTCTGGTACCCAGGAAGGCCGACCTCCTTCTGCCTTGTTTCTTTTCCTGCCTTCTCCCTGCTTTTCTCTCTTCTCAAAATTCCTTCTCCTCTGTCGTTTCAAGGAACCATCAACAGAATCTGCTGTTAGAAATGTTAATTTTTATAAAGACATTGATTTTCAAAGTCTCTGAAGCCTGTCCCTGATGGTGGTGAATGGCATTCAAATGGATTGCGGTTTTTGTCTCTTCTAGTCCCTTAGCTATTCCTGAGGCTGACACTCTGCTGACATGGACGCTTCTGCACAGCCGAGGAATGGAGCAAGCGCTGCCCCTGGATCCTCTGGGGATGGCTGGTCCCCCCATCCTCCTGGCTGAGCATTAGGCTGCCACCATGGTGCACAGAGTCTGTGACTGAGCCAGCAACAAATCCGTACCACAACCTAGAGCTTAGCTGACAGGTCTCTCTTCAACCAGATCCCTGTTGGTCGCCCAGCAGGCTGGCACCTTCTGCCAAAATGCTTGGCACCCTTGCAGCTCACAGATGGCCCTCTCATCTCCTAAGAAAACTGGCCTTGAGCACCTGAGTGACTTACAGGGTGCAGGTGTGGCCCATGGGCCTGGCCATCTGCACAGCCCAGCAGGCTCCTGAGAGAGCTCCTGGGCCAGAAGAGAGGCTTCAAGGACATCCCTTGGAAGCCCACCTGGGACCCTCTCTAACAATGCTGGGGAGGGCCAGCTGTCTCAGCCTGGGGGAGAAAGTTCCATAATGTCTTCTAAGTCCTGCCCAGTGGCTTAGCCACACCTGGCTCGGCAGCTTCCCCCTTCCACACCCCTCATGACCCTGTTCTCCATGGGGTAACCTTGAGCAGCCCTGCCCTGCGGCCTCGGCCTGGAGACTCTGTCCGTGCAGCCTCTCTTGCACCGCCAGGACCCAGCCCCGCCCCTGACCCCACATCCTCTATCTCCTTCAAGAGTAAGCTAAGGTGCTCCCCTCTTCCCAGTTCCTTCTAAGGTGTCAGGAAGCTTTCCCCAATCAACTCTCCCTTCCCCCAGACCAGACAGGTGCTCTGCTGCATTCTCAGTGTCAGACAGATAGACAGATAGATGGATAGATAGATAGATCTGTTTAATTGTCGCCCCCACCAGACCATCAGGACACAAAGGGAGCCTCACACATCCCTGTGCCACCCCATTCATAACACAGAGCTGGGCACACAGTAGTGCTGAATGAATGAATGAATGAGGGCAAGGCTTGGGTGAGCAGAAAGTTGACAGATGTCCAGGAGTCTAGAATTAACTGCCAGCAGCTGCTGTCTCCAGCCCTCCCGCAGAGAGTGTGGGGTCCTGTGAAGCCCAGGCACTGGCACTGGGGGCTGGATTATTTCCCATTTTGCTCTGCCCCTTTCTGTCAAGTCATGGGTAGCAAGTGTGAGCACGCTCTCACCTCGCCAGGAGGAAGAGGCCCCGACCATCTGCCAGGCCAGTGTGAGCTCTGCCCTTCCTCCCCAGCAGCAGGGACGAGACACAGGGTACACCGTGGTGGTGAAGCCCCAGCCCCTGGTGCAACCTGAGTGCCAGCCCAGCTCTACCACCTGCTCATCGTGTAATTTGGGGCAAAATTTTCCACTCCACTGTGCCTCAGGTGATAGCAGGACTTACCTTGCTGGGTCATATGAATTTAAATAAGTTGATACATAGAAGATACTTGGAATAGTGCTCAGCACTTATTAAGGGATGTGTGGTATTAGTGCTTGTTCTGCTAAGCCAGCCCCCCACCCCCCGCCTCAGGCACCAGCCTGAAGCAGGGTCAGGGGTCAATCTGAGGTCAGTTAGGGTTAGTTGGAATTCAGAACCAAAATGCAGCTGTGGTTCCACTGTATGTGGTTTGGGGAATCCTAGGACAGGCTCACCACTTTCCTTATTAAGCCGTGAACACCCCCTTGGAAGGAGAGGCCCAGAATCATCCTCACACCCGCTCCACCCAGCCATGAGCACTGGGCGCCGTCAAGGGCAGGCTGGGCCCTAGTGACTCAGCACGTGGGAAGCACTGCGCCTGCTGTCACGCCGCCTTCCCAGGCGCAGAGGCAACGACAACAGCCCCGGCCCAAGCCAACCACCCGCTACCCTCCTGCCAGGAGGAAGGAAGCCTTGCACAGAGCGAAGGGAGAGGAAGAAAGCCATGTTCTGTTCTGGAAATGTCAACTTGCCTCCTTGTCTCCTCAGCTCTGCACTGAGCAGTCCCCGGCGGCCCCAGGAACCCAGGCAGCCCTGTCCCAGGCTTCCACCTCCACGGCCCTATATGCGAGTCCTGAGACTAAACAGAAGCAAAGTCTCCTCCGACCTCAATGCCACCCAAGGATCGCTGGGACTTCTGGGTGGTACAGAAAAGCCTGCAGGGAACAAGGACACAGTGATCCAGTGCTTTTCTAAGGCTTGCTTTTTAGGAATCTGAAGAAAAATAGTGCATGAGCAGTTCCACCCATACATCAAACTCAGCTAGAACTTCAAGGCCCAGTTTGGTTCCCTCCTCCAGAGCGCCCTCCCTGACTGCGCCAGCCCGCAGTGCCTTCCTCTCCTCAATTGTCTGCAGCTGTCCTAGACTAGCCCCGAAATAAGCATGTTGGACCAGGCTGGTGGCCAGACCGAGGGTGGCGAGAGGGGTGGGAGCAGACGCTCTTCCTTGCACGGATGCTCTCTCTGATGCTTCCCATGACTGCATCTAGGTCTCCCCGCTGCCGCTCATCTTGCCCGCGGTCCAGGGAAGGACGAGACGCAGCTGGCTGCTCAGTCCAGCTGAGGCACACATTTAGAACCACTGGCCAGGCTCAAAGTCTTCCCAGACACAGCACTGGGGGTTGGGGGCAGGGACTTGGGAACCGCAGCTGCTCTGCACACGTGCCCGGAGTCTGCAGCTGGTCTTGCCTCTGCTCGCCCAGAGAGGGACCCTAGAGCCCTTGAGCCTGGAGGAGCTTGGAAAGGTCCCTCCTCCACTCCCGGCCTCCCGTGAGCAAAGCTGCAGTCCACGCAGGACCAACGGAGCTGGCCCATTTCTTCTTGAAACTGTCCAAGCTCTTCGGCCATTACCTATTTTACATCCAGAAAATGTGCTCTTCTTAGCGTACACTCTAAAAATAACCAAAAGAGTGGAATTGGAACATTCCTAACACGAAGAAATGATAAATGCCTGAGGTGATGGATACCCTCATTAACCATGATTCAATTAATACACATTGCGTGTCTGTATCAAAACAAAATATCCCATGCACCCTATAAAGATAGACAACTGTTATATACCCATAATAACTTAAAAAAACAAAAACAGAAAATGTTCTCTTTTATCTGACTCCACTTCCTCAGCTCCTACCCTCCAGGGATCTGGAGAACAACGTCTCACTCCTCACAGACTGGCCATGGCTCAGTCTCTTTTTTGTTCACTCTCCCCCCTGAATGCCCCCAGCCCGGGTCCCCTTCCCTTTGTCTGTGGCCAGCCCTGGTCAGTTGTGGGCCACCCAAAGGACTCCACTGGGGCCTGAAAGCCTACCGCCCATCCCAGGGCAGAATCAAAGGGCTCCTCAAAAAGGGGAAGGCAGCCACCCCCAGCCCCGGGCTTCCAGCAGCCTCCCTGCCATCTGCCTTCCCGCCGAAGACCTGCAGGCCCCTGGCCCTGGGCATGTCTCTGAGGGGCAGCGTCTATCTTCCCTTCTTTGCCTTTGCTCTCTCTGTGGCCCTCCTCACCTTGTTTGTGACACCAGGAACAAAGGCTCCATCAAACCATGATGCACGTGGTAAGGAACACGATAGGTTGTGACCCCTCGCAGTGGTTCGAAACCCTAACTGGGGGAGGCCATGACCCTGGTGGGCTGTCAAAGCAGATTCCCGGGCACCAGGCCTCAGGATTCTGAGTCAGTAGGCCCAGAGTGGGACTTGGGACTCTGGATTTCTAGCCCACATCCCAGGCCATGTGCTTTTGTCTCAGAGCCCTGTGCACGGCTGCACTGTGCGGGAGCAGAGGGAAGAGATGAGGCCATACCCCCGGGGAGTTCGCCTGCTCCCCGGCACACACGCAACCAGGCGGTACAGCTAGGGAGCGGCTGAGATGGCCCCGGGCTACACGGAGCAGCAAGTTAGTGTGTGCTCAGAAGTGGGCTAGGTCAGGGGCGCATTTGAAGGTAGTTCTATTGATGAGTCGGGACTTGGGCTGAACCTGAATCACTCAAGAAGAGGCAGAGGCACCCGGGCACAGGGACAGAGGCTCCATGGCTCTGGGGGAAGAAACGGCAACAGTGGCATTCCAGACACTGCAGCAGGCTGACGGATGGACCATTTACACGCTCGCTCAGCCCTTGGAGGGATTAGCAAAAGAAGAAGAGATGGAGAGGAAGGGACTCCAGGGAAGATTGGAGCTAAATGTTTCACTTGTCTATCATAGATAAGCCCTAAATTCTGAGCTCTGATGCCATTTTTCTCTTTCAGTCACCAGTCAGGGTTGGAGTGTAGGTGCACCAGGCCTGGGAAGAGGAGTGTGGCCAAGTGCGGTCCTGGGCCCTGGGCCCCAGGCAGAGCCTGGCACCCCCCGGCCACCCTTTGTCTGGCAGTGGGCACAAATGGCAGCTGACCTCCGACCACCTTAGTACCTCGCAAGCCTGCTATTTGAAGGATTTGAGATGGGCTGCTGCCACCTCCCTGCCTGGCCCCTGGCCTTGGCCTGATGAATGGTCCTCTCCTACCCACTCCCCACCTCGTGCTCACCGTGGTTGTACCCCTTCCTTTGGCTGTGTTAAAGAATCCCGCCCCCTGCATGGGCTCAGTGAATGTTGATGGAACGCAGTGTCCGACAAGGTGTGGAAGAACGGAGGGCGAGGTGATGGGAAGTGTCCGAGACCCCCCGGGAGAGGGAGCCCTGACCTGGGTCACCCAAGGCCTAGGTTCCGGGCCTGGCTCTGTTGCATGGGCTTGGGCTGGCCGTTATTCCTCCCTGGGCCTCAGAACTCTTTTCTGTGAAATGAAGGGGTTGAACTAGCTCAGCTGCAAAGTCTCTCCCTGTCCAGGACACCACGTCTGGGGAAGACTTGCAAGGAGTACATTCAGGAGATATTAAATGGAGACCAGAAGTCGTGAGGTTAGCAGTGTTTGGGAGAATTGGCTTGGACTAGACACAGAGAGGTTTTATTCTGAAATTAAAGCAAAATCCCAGGCTACCTTGAAGGGAAGGGAGACTGATAATGTTTACCAAAACTCCCTGAGGGCCTGCTACTGGATACTGTGTAGCAAGGTTATCATGGCCTCAGAACAGCTCAGGGATATAGGTGTGACCTTCACTTCAGTTATAAGGACACTGAAACTCTGAGAGTACAGTCCACACAGCTGTGACGTGAAGGACTAGGATTCACATCTGGGTGGGTCCCGCTTGGGGCATTACGAGCACTGGGAGAGCAGCTGTGTGTGGCCCTGCCATAGAGACCCTGCTCTCCCTGGGCACTAGGTGGGCTCAGACACCTCCCTGGGAGCTCAGCGGGTACTTCTGTCTGCCCCTTGGTGGGGACCAGCGTCCTTGTCCCATATCCCCGGCCATGGAGCGGGCTCTGTGGTTTGGAGGGAGAGGGGGCCTTGGGCCCCACAAACAGAGGCTCCACACACACCCCAGGCCAATCCAGCCACCCACTAAAGCACAGCTGGGGTGTTTCAGATTAGACTGGCCTTTTCTTGGAGAAAGGGAACTGACAGGAGAGAGGCCCAGAATGGCTGAATGTGTCTCAGCTTCTCACTGACAGCTGAGCTCTGTCTGGGAGATGGTCTGCTGGGGACGGGAATGATGCTGTGTGTCTTTTTCAGGAATAGGTTTTAGATGAAAAAAACATAAAATACAATCTCAAATATTAATTAACATTTTTGGACCCTTACTATGTGCCGAGGACTGTTTTCAATCAGTGTGAATTAGCCCATTGAATCCTCACGATAACTCCACGAGGTAGTTGCTGCTCTTATTAGTCCATTTTACCAAGGTAGGGACTGAGGCACAGAGAGGGAAGTGGCTCACCCAAGGTCACACAGCTGGTAAGTGGCAGAGACTCAAGCCCAACAGGTTACTCCCGGATGAGGCCTCACAGGGCAGTGACAGCCTGAGCCCCCAACAGCCCTCAGCGCCCACCCTCGGGGGGTTCTGCACACCCTCTTGTCCAGGGCCCCACCCAGTCTGGCCTCCAAGGGGGGACAAGCCTCCATGGCCTCTCGCTGGGGACAAAGGGGCCACGGGGGTCTCCCACAGCACTCAGAGGGGCTGCCCTCCCCTGTAGGACTACCCTATTCCGAAAGATCCAGCAGCCTCCAGCAGGGACCCTTGACAGCCCTCAGCTTGCAACACACAGTGGCTGATGCGTCACAGCCTTGCAAAGCCCTCTCTGATGACTGAATTCTTTTCCTGAATCGCCCCCATGTGTGCTTGCTGCCCAGTTCTCAAAGAACATGTGTCATTTGTATGTTTTTTGTTGTGAATTGTCTATTTCTGTCATTTGCCTGTTTTTTTTCTATTGAATGCTCACATAATTAGCGTTTGAGCGAGAACTATTTTTCTAATATTAAATATTTTCTAATATTAAATATGTGGACCATTTTTCTGTCGTTCGCTACAAATGTACTGGGAATCAACTGCCCTGGAAGGTTGTAGTGGCCTGTTAAATGGAAGGCTCTAAGTTTTTCCAGGCTTGAAGGATTGGAGTATTTTCGTTTAGGAGATAAGACAGAGCTGAACTGCTCTGCATAATAGAGGAAGAGGAATTTGGAGTTGGGAGACCTCTTGCAGTGAGGAGGGGAGATGGAAATGAGAGAAGAGGGGATGTGAGTGAAAGAAAAATACGAGTGGGTTCCAGAACATGAGCCTTCCCTGTGACCCTCAAACCTTCAGAGAAGCCCACCTTGGGAGAATGCTTGATGTTTGCATTATATACATGTTTTCTGACCCGATTTATCATCGGGCTGTGTATTTTCTCCATGGCTGCAGTGGACACTGTGATGTGCCTCCCAGATCTCCTTTGAGGGCTACAGAATTTGCAGTCTTAGCAGTCTGCTCTTAGAACCAACTTGCCTGAGATCACACAGATAACAGCTATCTGATGCTAGGTAACAAATTATCCCAAAACGGGAGCTTAAAACAACATTTATTATCTTGCAGTTTCTATGTGTTGGGAACTTAGGGCAGCTCAGCCAGGTGGCTCTGGCTCAGAGCTCATGGGGCTACAGTCCTCGGCCGGGGCTGCCGTCATTTGAAGTCTTGACTGGGACTGCGGGGCTGGCTTCTAAAGGCGACTCACTAGAACAGCTGTGGGCAGGAGGCCTTGGTTTCTCACCCCAAGGGGCTCCTGGAGTGTCGCCACAACATGGCAGCTTTTCTTCCTTCAAGAAAGAAGTCCAGGGAGAATCCGCAATGCCTTTGATGACCTCAACTTGGAAGTCACATGCTGTTATTTCTGCCACGTGCTATTTGTTAGAAGTGACCGAGTCTGGCCCTGATTCAAAGGAACAGGAATTAGGCTACACCTTTTTAGAGACGAGTGTTAAATATTTCATGGACATATTTTTAAACCACCACAGTGCCCCATTCCTGGAGGAGTCCACATCCAATTTATAGTCACCCAAGAATGTAAAGGCCAGGTTCTCCCCAAACTTGGGACAACTCTGGATGGGCCATCTAGGCTTCAGAGCTCCCTATGGGGCCAACTGAGGCCCTTGCTTAGAGGAAACGCAGCTCAGCTTCTCACTGGTCAGTCCTGCTTTCTGCCTTCCTGTCGATTTTGCCCAAGAGCACTCCCGATCAACCTCCCACCGTCTAATTTCCACCTCAGATTCGGCTTCCCAGATGACACACTTGTGCAAATGATGGTTTTGGTCAATGTGCCAATGTGTTTTCCAATGTATTAAATCTAGCAACCTCTTTCTTTGTGCGTTCTGCTCTGTGAGTGTTTTCAGAAAGGCTTTCCAATCCAGAGATGAGATAAATATCTAGATTTTATTCTAGGTCATCTATGATTTCAAATTTTACTCTTAATTATTTAATATAATTGGAGAGGTTTTTTAATATATCTTCTGATATTGAGATCTAATTTCACTTTTTTTCCAGAGATTTATCAATTGTCCTAATACTAGTTTTATAAAAATCATTTTTTGACTGTATTTTTTTAAAAATCATTTTAAATGACAGACATCTTTACATATGCACTGAATTCTAACATATAATTGGGTTGGTGTCTGAGCTTTCTATTCTGTTCCGGACTCTAGCCACATTATTTTGATTATTATATTTTTGAGGTAGATTCTAATATCTGAGCATATAAGCCACTTTTCCTTTTTTCTTCTCTTTTGAAATTGTCATGAGTTTATTCTTTCAGGATAATTTTAGAGTCAATTTGGCAAGTGTACCACTTCATTTAGGTGATTTTGATTGAGATGTGTTAAATTTATTGATGTCAGTTCTTCTAAAATTCTTTTATAATATTAAAAATTCCCATCAAAGAACATAGTATGCTTATTTATTAAAATCTCTTTTGAAGTTTTTTGTTAAAGTACTCTCTGGGTATGCCTAGTGTGTTGTGGGTATATGTGACGAAGTGTGTATGAGGGGGTTATGTATGTATGTGTGTGTGTGTGTGTGTATCTACATAGACCCCACTCTGCTTATTAAGCTTGTTCCTAGATATGTTGTGGCTTTTGTTGCTATTAATGACATATTTTTCATCACTGAATCCCCAAGTTTGATATTTTTAGTGTGTAGGAAAGCTTTTGAGATCTGAATATCTATTTTTTTTTTAACAAGTCACTGTTCACTCTCAATAGTTCTCTACTTGATTTACTTTGGTTTTCTTAGGTAAGCAGTAATATTACCTGCAAATAGTGATAATTTTACCTTCCTCTTCAGTATTTAGACCAAGAAAGAAAAAAGCATGGCCCTCAAGAGAAGGTGCATATACTTACCTTGTGCTAGTTTTGTTTGCTTTTTGCACACAAGTAGTATATGAGCATAGTATAAATGTTAAAAAAAAATTTTAAACTAAACTCACTTGAAATGCAACCACCTGTCATTTAACCACCTTAACATTTGTCTTTTCTTTTCAGACTATTTTCTATGCAAGTATATGTGTACGTATATATAAATAACTATACATACTGTGAATTTTAAACTTTCTATATCATGACAATATTTTCAGGAAAATAAATATATCTACACCATAATTTTATATTGCTGTTATGTCTTCGAATCATAAGTTATTCAATCAAGCTTCTATTTTAGGTCATTTTAGTTGTCTCCAATTTTTGATATTCCAAATAGTCTTGCAAGAACCATTCTTTTTAGAATAGTCTAATCCCTGCTCCCTTCCACCTTCCCCACTTAGAATAAATTCCTAGAAATGGAATTGGTTAAATCGGATTTGTGTGGCATTGTCCTACCAGAGGTTACAAGGGAGTTTACAATTCTGTTCTTTTCATTGCAGCTAACATAGTCTTCACTCTCACTAACACTGATTTCATCATTCTTTTTCATCTTTGCCAATCTGAAAAGAATAAAAAAAGGAGGCATCTTATTTCAATATGTATTTCTTTGATTACTAGGCAGATTGAATACAATTGGAAATTGTATCCTTCTTTTGAGGGCTGCCTACTTACATAGTTTTTGTAGATGTAGATTTTAAGAGGGGTAATTGTGTAATTTTGTTATTAAATTTCAAGCATTCCATATATAAGCAATATTAACCCTTTCTCGTCATATGTATTACACATTTTTTCATTGTTTGCATTATGACATATAGAAAGCCATAGAAAAAACGCATAAGGATCTGTGTATTCTATCACAGGGCCTTATGAAATGTCAACAATTTGTCAATTTGCCTTAGATTTTTTAAAGCAGCAAAACATTTCCATCACAATTGGTATACTCTGTGTACCTGTCCATGATGCATTACCCTTCCTCTCTCTCAAAATCTAATCGCTATCTTAATATTTCTGTATGTCATTCCCATGTATGTAGCATTAATAGCAATACTATATGTGTGTTCATGAATGATGTATATAATATTGTTTTTCCTGTTTCATGTTTTGAAACGTTACATAAATGGAATCATACCATAGGTGTCTTTCTGTAATTTGCTTTTGTTCAACATTATGTTTTGGAAATGTATTCATATTGAAATATACAGCTGTAATTCTTTAATTTTAACAGAAGCACTGTATTCTATTTTATAAATACACTACAATTTATCATTTTCCTGTAGTTGGGCACTTAGAGGTTTTTTTTTCTTCTAAATTTTCATTATAAGAGCAACATTGCAATGAACATTATTGCACATGACTCTATGTGAACATGCAAGAGTTTCTCCAGGTATATGCCAAGATGTGAACAGTCTGGGCAACTGTGTACACATTTCAGCATCCCTAGATAGTGCCAAATAGTTCCTACAAGTAGTAGTACCATTTACTCTCTCATGAGTACTGTTTCTCTAGTATTTATCAGACTTTAAGTTTTTGTCAATATTTTTATGGGTAAAAAGTGGTATCTCACTGATTTATTTTTACATCCCCTCATTGTAAGTGACTTTGGTCATCTTTGTACATACTTACTGGCCATCGGAGTGCCCTCTTCTCTAAATCCTCACATGCTTTACCTTTCTAATTGAATTGTGGTGTTCCTTTGTAATTATACAGATTGCAGATTATTTTACAGTCCGTGGTTGGCTTAATAAATTTGTATGGTGTCTTTGTTAAGCAATATCTTAAACTTCAATGTAATGTAATTTTATTTGTCAATCTTTTTCTTCAAGGTTTGGGTGTGTGTGTGTGTGTGTGTGTGTGTGTGTGTTTTAAATAGATCTTTTCTTACCCAAAGATCATAAAAATAGTCTCCTATATGTTCTTCTAAAACTTAAAAACTTTTGTTTTTCATATTTAGATCTTGAATATACTGAGAGGGTTTTTTTTTAAACATTATGAGACATAAGGATATAATTTTATTTTATTTTTCCCATGTGGATAACCTGCTATCCCAGCACCCTTGATTAAATAGTTCATCCTTTTGCCACTGGTTGGTTATTGCCCTTTCTGTCATATCAATTTTCTCTATATGAGGGATTCTGTTTCTGTGTTCTCTGTCCTGTCCCACTGGTCTCCTTGTCAGTCCCTTCACCAACAGCACATTCTATTATTTATACCTTTGTGACATCTTGACACATGATCAAAAAAGTTCTTGTACAGGTTTTCTCCAGTGTTCTTTTTCAATGTAGCTGAATGTAACATTTTTTTCCCTTTAGTTTTGTGTTTGGAAAGGCATGCCCCACCCAAGATTATATAAATATCAGAGGGACGATGTATAAATAGTCAATAGCCTCCCCATCCTCTACCACACCAAAGAATAGCCTGTGTTTTAGATCCCTGATTTTTTGTTTACAAAGAACTAGTAGAAAGAGCTGTAGAATCAGGAGGCACTAGACAAGATAAGTGACTTACAGAGGAAAGAGAAATAATTCTAGTAAAAGGAAAAATCTATCCACAGAAGGTGGGTGGTGAACCATGAATTCTCAGTTTCAGAATGAGTTTTGGTTGGGAGTTTAAGGGTAGAATCAAGACAGAATTTTGTAGCTACCAGCTGTTGTACATGTGGAGGACACAGAATGGCAGAAATGGGGAGAGAATGTTTTAAATGTTTTGTGGTTCATTAAGAATGCACTTCTCTCATAAAAGCATACACTGTCACTACAGCCCATTGGTGTTTACTAGAGACAATAAAGATTTAAACTTCTTTCGATTATACTTTTCTGTATGGGTTCTGTCTGACTGTTATAACATGTTAAGATTGGACTATGAAGCTGCCTATGTTTTATTTGGATACATAGTCACCTGCTTGTTTTCTAGTACTTTCAGAATTCAATTTGCAATTAATGTTAATAGGTAACAAATGCACATGGAAGAAAATAGATGTCCCTACCGTACCTCCTCCCCAGTCTCCAGTTTGTCCTCTTTAGGGACAAACTGTGTGACCAGTTTCTTAGCTAATCTTCCAGAGATGCTCTGTGTGTAAACTACGTGTAGTATACTTTACATTTCCTCCTACCTCTTTTTTCCATATAAAATAATGCACTACATAAAGTGTTCTCTGCTTTGCTTTTGCCCCCACTAAACACATTATTTGGAAATCATTATCAGTGCACAAATATTTCCCTTGTTATTTTTAACAACAGTATAATATTTTATTATAGGCACATGACAGTGTGTTTATCCAGTCCTTTGTAGTGGGCCCTTTAGCTTTTCCAGTGTTTTACTGCTACAATTAGCATACTGAATATACATGACTCGTGATATAACAAAAACAAAAGTTTATTGTTTAATTCTATCATTCCCTTTGTAAGTATTTCTTTAGGACAACACTTCCTGCCTTTCTTAGAAAACACTGGATGTTCTCATGAGTTTTTGCTTTTGATCAAAGGCACAGCCTCGATTCAGAAATTATATTATCTATTCCTATGAAATAAACTGAAACACTGAACTTGACTTAGTGTTGTGCCTTCCTCCTTTGGGCGGGAAGCCTGCAATAGGGATGGGCTCCTGGTGCATCCACTTCTGTGCCTCTCTTCCCTTTATCATCCCCCACTGGTTGCTGTTTCATCACCCCATGAGAGTCAAGGTGGGGTGGGGCAAGGAACGGTAAAGGATGAAGTGGCTATTATTATTTGGCTGGGTGACTTTGGGTTCATTCCCCCTGACAGATGGCTTATGCTGCTTCCTTCTCTTAGGGAGCTTTTGGGGGTTTTGGAGGTTTCTTAGAGAGTGACTCTTTCCTGTTGTTCTCCTGACCTGTTCCTGATGGTCCCTTGGGACTCTTCCTTGACATGAGCATATGGACATATCTCCAGCCTTTTTTTAAACCAAGATCTTCTTGGCCCCATGAACCTGACCCAGGGAAACCTCAGGCTGGTCCTCTCTTGGGCACATGGCCCGTATCTGGCCTTGGAAACACTTATGAGTCCCCTGTCCTAATTAGCCCTGATCCCAACACAGCACAATTGCAGGGCCCTGCAACCAAAGGTGCAAGGCAGCCCTTCTCTGTCTTCTGGATTCTGCAGGAGACTCAGCCCAGGGCCCCCAGGCCAGTGGAGCATCCTCAGGCCTGGGGGAAGTGACCAGTCTTCTGAGTCTCCTACTACTGGAAATGGCTTTAGAAATTCTCCAAGAAGTTCCTTAAAACCCCATTTCCTAGTTTCATGGTAGCCTTCTCTGCTCTACCAAAGGCAGGGTGAGGACGCCAGAAACACAATAACTCTAAAAGAATATCATCTCCAAATCTCCCACCCTTGCTGTCTCTTACCTTGTTTTCATCCTTGATTTGGCTGAGTAGTCTAAGAATCACTGAGCAGCTTCTAGGCTAAATTCCTTTGTCAAACTACCATGAAGAAGGAGGTCTATAGCACATTCAATTTGGTGTCCTGAGCCAAGAAGAGTTCTGATCTAACATTTTGTTATAATACAATAAATAAAACTGCTATTAATATTCTTGCCCAAGGATACTTATTTGTGCACATGAACCAGTATATCTACAGATGAATTAACAGTAGAGGAATTGTGGGGTCAAAGTATATGAACACCCTTTTGTTTTAATAAATATTGTCAATGGCCTTCCAAAGAGTAAATTCCAAAATTTACTCTTCACCAAAAACATACGAGTATCTGTTTCCCACCCCTTGATTAGCCTCAAATTTTACATCTACCTGGATTTATTCTGATTTAAATTATGTTTTAACTCCTCACATAGCCACTATCACCAATATATTAGACAGAAAATTCAAATTTAATTACTGAATAAATTCATCTTTTTCCCACTGATTTGAAATGCCACTTCTATCTTGCAATACATTCTTGAATATTTTTGGACTTTTTCTGGGGCTTGTCTTTTGTTCCAACTGATCTGTTTTGTCTATTTCTGCACTAGTTCCATACGATTGTGATTAGTGTAACTTTATTATACATTTTAATATCTGGTAGGGAAACTCCCATTACTTTCCTTTTTCAAAAGTTCCCTGGATCTTCTCAAACTTTATTCTTTCATTGATTTTTTAGGATCCTTTCACCTAGTTCTAAAATATTCCATATGGATTTTGATGAGAATTACAAATAATTTATAGTTTAATTTGTGGGCAATGGACAACTTCCCAATAATAAATGTTCCTAAATGAGAATAAGATTCTCACTAGTTATCTTGAAAATTTTGTCATTCAGGTGAGCTTTGTAATATTATTCATAATTATTATTCATATAATTTATTTCTGTATATTTCCACAAACCTAAATATATATATATGACATTGCATATGTTTGTTGCTGTTGTAATCAACATAATTTTTACATTATATTTTAGTTAATATTGACATATTAAAATCTTCTTTTTGAACAATTTTACTATTTCTAGTCATTTTAGCTTATTTTCTTGGGCTTTCTAAATATGCAATCATATTATCTGTAAGTAATGATAACAGTACTAAATCCATTCCAAGATTTGTACTACTTATTTTAATTTTTTTTTTGTTTATTTAACTCCCAAGCCTTCCATATCCACTACAGAACTAAATTTATAAAACCCACATCTATTATGAAATAGGAAACAGAAAAACATGAGATAAAATCTATGAAAGCAAAAGTTGGTTCATTTAAAAGAATTTTTTTAAATTAGAAATCTCTAGCTAGATTTATCAAGAAGAAAAAGAAGACACAAATGACCAATAGTAGGAATAAAAGAGAAGTTAATTCAGATCTTATATACATGAAAGTCATAAAATAATATTAGAAATTAGGACAATAAATTTGATAACTTAAGGAAATAATTTTTTAAAATATAAGTAAATAAACTGTTAAAAAATTGAATTTGTAGTTTAAAACAGTCCTACAAATAAAACACCAGGCCCAGATAGCTCACTTGTGAGTTCTATCAAGTACTTAAGAAAGAATATTAATCTGATACAAATTGTTTCATAAAATAGAGGAGACCAAACCAGATACTGACATTGCAAGAAGAGAAAACAGACCAATATCCCTCATGAATATAGATACAAAAATCCTTCACGAAATACTAGTGAATTGAATCCAGCAGTATACATAATCTTGACCAAATGAAGTTTATTTTTCCTGGGAATGTAAAGTTGGTTTAACATTCAACAATCAATCAATTCATTTCACCATTTTAAATATAAAGGTGATAAACCAGATGTGCTGGCTCACACCTGTAATCCTAGCACCTTGGGAGCCTGAGGTGGGAAGATTTCTTGAGGCCAGGAGTTCAAGGCCAGTCTGGGCAACAACACAAGACCCTGTCTCTACTACAAAAAGAAATTATTTTTAATTTTAAAAAATAAAGGTAAAAATAGTTTAATTTAAATCAATCAAGAAAAGCATTCGACATAATGCAATTTCCATTCATAGTAAAAATTTTCAACAACCAGGAATAATAGGCAACTATATTAACCAGTTAAAAAACATCTATGAAAAAACTATACCTCATGTAATACTTAATGATGACAAACAATATTTTCCCCCTAAAGTGGGAAACAAGGCAAAGATGTTCACCCTTAACTCTTTTATTCAACATTTTACTGGAGATCCTAGCAAGTACAATAAGGCAAGAAAAAGAAATACAATTGGATAAATATTAGTAAAACTCTCTTTATTTAAAGATGACATAATCAGATACATAAAAAAAATTACAAGGAATCAATCTGCCAAAAAATTCTACTAAAACAAATATACAAATTTTAAAAAGTTACAGAAATGTCAATAAAAATACACATTGTATTTTTGTGTACTATCAATGAACAACTGGAATATAAACTATTAAAAATATCATTTACAATAGTATCAAAAACATGAAATATTTAGGCATGAAATTAAAAATATATTTGTATGACCTGTATCATGTGATCTAGAAAACACTGCCAAGGAAAATTAAAGAAAATTTAAGTAAATGGAGACAGAGATCATGTTTATAAATTGGAGAACTCAAAATCGTTAAGATGTATATTCTACCCAATCAATCTACAAATTCAACTGCGAATTCAATCAAAATCCCAGCAAGTTTTTAAATAGAAGTTACAAGCTGATTTCAAAATTTATATGGAAAAGCATAGTAACTAGTAGAGGCAAAATAATTTTGAAGAGAAGAACAAGGTTTGAGGACTTACAATATTATACTGAACAAAAGAATACAGGCACAAAAGAGTACATACTATATGATTCCATTTATATTAAACTTTGGGAAAACTAATTTAGATATACAGAAAACTAATGATTTTCTGAGGTAAGGGGTGAGGGTAGAGGGCAGAGGTTAACTGGGAAGGGCCACAGGTAAACTTTCTAGGGCAATTAAAATGTTCTGTATCTTGACCATGGTAGTGGTTACATAGTTATATACATTTGTCAACTCATTAGTTCATTAGTTCATACACTTTAAATGTGTGCATTTTATTGTAGTAAATTATACCCTAATAAAATTTATCTTTAAAAAGAGTCTCTATTGTGCTATCCCTGTGAAAGATAAAGAACTGGTATATGTTTATGTCATACTTCCCCCAAATTCCTTCTCTCAATTCTTGTTAAAATGATTAGGTATTTTTACCTATAATTGCATTTCTATGCAGACTCACACATACATGCATAGACAATAGGCATTATGAAAAATAATGTAAATATGGCTTAATAGGAAATTTACTATTAATAATATAGTAAATTCAGTGCATCTTTAGGTCAAAGGGCAAAACCATATAATCATCTAGATAGATGTGAAAAGGCAAGAAAAATCTGCTTTCTCTTAAGATATACAAAATCACAAGGAAATGTTGCTTCTACCCATAACAGTGGTTTAAAAAGCCAGAAAATCTACAAAATTATGACTTTTCCTGAACCCATCAGAGTGCTAATGTCACAGGGCTACAAGGTGAACTGGATTTCAAAGAGTAAAAAGCCCATTTGAGGAGAGGGAACAAACTGTTTTCCTTTAGCAGAGCATAGAAGAAAGAGGTGGCAGCAGCCCACTGCAGGAAGAATTTGCAAGCTGCGATATGGTAAAGATAACCATAACAACAAGAAAGCTCAAACCTAGTTCAACTATTGACCATACTAACTCAACACTTTTCCCTACACTCAATTACCCCCACTCCCACGCACACACAAGGGCCTCACAGAAAAAGAGGCAGTCCCATGTCGGGACATAAGTGCTATTTATCTCAGCCTCTATTTTTCTACACACCATGTCTAATATTCAATAAAATTACAAGACACAAAAAAGTAATTTAAAAATTGTCAAGAGATAGGATAGTCAACAGAAATAGACCCAGACATGTCTCAAATGTTAGAATGATCAAATAGGAACCTTAAAGTAACTGTGATTAATATATTAAAGGATCTAGTGAAAAAGGCAAGCAACATGATTAAATAGATTGTGTATTTCAACATAGAGATGGAAACTATAAAATAGTCAAATGAAAAAACATGATATCAGAGCTAGAGAAGAATTCCTTTGACAGGTTTATCAGCAGATGACACGGATGAGAAAAGAATCCCTGAATTTGTAGGTAGGTCCATAGAAATTTTCTAAACTGAAGCACAAAGAAATAAAAAGATTTTAAATCAAGCAGATCCAAAAGCTGTATGGCAATATCAAATTGAAGTCCTGGAACAAAAGAGAAAGAACTTAAGAGAAAAAATATTTGAAGAGATAGTAATAGCTGAAAACTTTTACAAAATTGTGAAAGGAAACAGAGCACAGATCCCAGAAGCTCAGAGAAAAAAAAATATGAGAAAGAAACAAAATAAAAACACTAAACATATTACATATAGTCAAACTGTCAAAACCAAAAATTTTCTCCATATTGATCTATGGTTTCAGTGAAATTCCAATAAAAATCCAGTGGGTTTCTTTTTGGAAGAAATTGACATGCTAATCCTAAAATTTATATGGAAAAGAAAGAATTAGAATAACCAAAATAATTTTGAAAAAAAAGATAAAAGACTCATACTACCAGATTTCAAGACTCATTGTAAAGCTATAGTCTTCAAGACTGTGGTACTGGTGAAAAGACAGATAACTTAGATCAGTGGAACAGAATAGAGTCCAGAAATAGACCCTCACATATATGGTTAATTGATTGTTGACAAAGAATAAAAGATAATTCATTAGAAAAAGCATAGTCTTTTCAACAAAGGATGCTGAAGCAATTGGACATCACATGCAAAAAAAAAAAAAAACAAACCAAGAAGTTCAATCCATACCTCACGCTATACAAAAATTAAACTTTAAAATGTACCGTAGACCTAAAGGTAAATTCTAAAACTATAAAACTTATAGAAAAATACTTTAGAGGAAATCTTTATGACTTCAAGTTGGGCAAAGTTTTTTAAGTTATGACTTAAAATGCATAATCCGTACAAGAAAAACACTGATAAATTGGACTTTAACAAAATTAAAAATTCTACTCTTCAAAGACACAGTTAAGAAAATGAAAAAACAAGACACATTTGGAAGAAATATTTAAAAACAGATATATTCAAGAATTTTTATCCATATTATGTAAAGAACTCTAACAACTTAATAAGACAACCCAATTAAATATGTAGGAATGAGATAAACACTTAACCAAATAATTTAAATGGATAGCAAATAAGCTCGTGAAAGGATGCTCAACACCATTAATCATTAGGAAAATATAAATTAAAACCACAATGTGATACCACTACACCCTATCAAAATGACTAAAGTTAAATATATATATATATATATATATATACACACATATATAAAATACCAAATGCTACTGAGGGATGTGATTAACTAGAACTTTCAAACATTGCTGGTAGAAACACAAAATAATATAGTCTCTTAGGAAAACAGTTTAGCAGTCTTTTTAAAGTTAAACATATACTTACTATGTATACATGACTCAGTAATTCTACTCCTAGGAATTTACCCAAGAAGAAAAAGAAAACATGTTCACATAATGATGGGTATGTAAATTTTTAGGAGCTGTATTCATAATAGCCCCAAATTGGAATTAACCCAAAAGTTTATCAGCTAATGAATAGATAAGCAAATTGTATTTATACAACGGAATACTACACAGCAATAAAAAGGAATGCAGTACAGTTGGCCCTTTGTATTTTTGGATTCTGCACCTGTGGATTCAACCAATCATAGATCTAAAATATTTCGGAAAAATAATAGATGGTTGTGTCTGGATCAAACACGTACAGACTTTTCTCTTGTCATTATTCCCTAGACAATATAGTATAACAACTATTTACATAGCCTTTACATTGTATTAGATATTATAAGTAATCTAGAGGTGATTTAAAGTATATGGGAGGATATGCATAGGTCATATGCAAATATTATACCATTTTACATAAGGAACTTGAGCATCCGTGGATTTTGGTCCTCCAGGAATCCTGAACCAAGCCCCTGCAGATACTGAACTGAAACATGCAAAAACATGAATGAATCTGGAAAGCATTACACAAAGTGAAATAAGCCAGCTGTGAAAGGCTACATACTATATGATTCCATTTATTTGACATTCTGGAAAAGGCAAAACTATGGAGATAGAAATACCCTAGTTCTCCCCCAAGTTCATAAGCATAAATGTTCTCCAAGTTAATTCCCTCTGTGCAAATAAAACTTATGCAAAAATAAATTTACATAAGGAAAAATCTCAAACCCAAGATTTTAGTGTTATTAACATGCAGAAGGATGTTCATTACAGTACTATTTACAGTAGACATTAAAGTAAAAGGTTGGATGAATAATCTTCAACAAGATAGTAACCATTCAATCATGTGATAGAGAAAGAATATTAATGACATGGGGAGATGTTTGTGCCCTGTATATAAGAGGAAAAGACAGGATGCAAAATAGAAATAGTAATAGCTCACAACTATTGAGTGGCTACTAAGCACTGGGCACTCCTCTAAGTGCTTTGCATGTGTTATCATGTTCTATCCTGGCAACTACCATATTGTCATTGTTGCTGTAGTTGTTATTATCATCAATTTGAGAGGAGGGACCCAAGGCTTAGGGCATTGATGAAACAAGCCAGCAAGCATGCAGAACTCTAACCATTATGCTTTACTGTCTCTATCCTGTGTGACTCTAAATCTGTATTTTTTAAAAACATACATGTAACATAGGCCTAGAAGCAACTGTACTAAAATGTTAACAAAGTTACCTCTGGGTGGGAATTAGAGGTAGCTTTTATTTTATTTCGCCTCTCTCTGCTTTTAAGATTTGTACAAAAGAAAAAGAGTATGATGTTTATAATGATAAAATAAAATAATACATGTGATTTAAATAGATGAATACACAGTCTTGTCTGAAAATTGCCTCCTCATGAGACACTACATTCCAAGACTGGGGTCTAGTTCCTATAGAACAAGGATGTCACCGTGAGGGGGCCTTGCAGCCCCTGGCTCCACCCTGTCCTCCTGGGTCGACCCAGCTCAGGAGTCTAGGATGAGCAGAAGCACTGTCTCCAGAGAAAAGCCTCCTGGTGCCTCCGCCAGGCATCCTGGAAGGCAGCCGGAGGGAGTCCGGGAGTATCCAACTCCCCCAGAGTCTGACGCCGGCAGGGCTGGCCCTGGGTCGCCAGCTGGGCACAGACCGAAAGACCCAGTTTTCCTCCCCCTGGGGATGGGGTGGCAGATGGCAGAGGACAGGGAGCCATAGTTCAGTGGTGGTGAAAGTTAACAGAAATAAGAAGAGACCTGTTTGATTAAGCCATGTCTTTCCTCCCAGACCCCCTCTCTCTCTGTGAGCTGTATTCAAACCCCACTGCATTTGGAGTGAAATCCAACCCATGTGTTTCTGATTCATTTACACTTAACTCATCAAAATCCTGTTTTGAAAGAGGCCATTGGATGGTCTACAAAGTCTGAGCAAAGCTCCCCAGCCGCCGCGGGCTGGTTGTGGCCTCACCAAATACCCCTTCTAATCCACCAGGTCTGTGGGCAGCTCTGCACCACGGTGAAGGCTTTCTGAATATCTGCTCCCCAGCCTCCGCCCCTTTGGAGCCCTTCCCCACCGGCTTCTCCCTTGTTGGGAGCTCTCAGGCTGCCTGCAAGGGTCTGGGAAACTCATATGGCCCCGAGGGAGAGGCACAGAATGTGCCAGCCCTGCTGGGGCAAGGCTGGGTTTAAGATGAACCTGTAGAGGACATGCCAAACCCAAAGGAGGGAAGCTAATAGTGCGATCTCAGGCACCCGGGTATGCATTTGAAGACAAAGGGGACTGCAGAGGTCTCTGTCACAGTAGGGTGCTGTGCTCATCTTAGCGATAAGTGATGGGAGGGAGGAGCAGTTGCCTTGTTGCCCAGGCCCCTCTCTCCCCCCCAGAGTAGGGATCTGAATTAATTCTCAGCCTCAGACCTTCCTGAATTGGATTTGAAAGAGGAGCCAGTCTTCCATCAACAGCAGGACACCTAGTTCCCATCTTTGGGGCCTGGAAGGTTTTCTTGGGACTGTGTGGGGTGGTGCTAAGTGTCAGCTACTAGTACAAAGGCAAGTTCTCCCAACCAGACATTTGGAAGTCATTAAGTCAAAATACGGTTGACTCAGATGCAAAGCACGCCAGAGCTAGAAAAGACCTTGGAGAACTTTGTGGTCCAACCCCCACGTTTACAGATCAATCCCCATGAGACCCCCCTCCAGAAGGAGTTGGAGGGAGCCAGGCTCCTCCAGCTTGCTGCTTTGGGAGAGCATGGGGTGTGGTCAGGAGAGACAGGAAGCTGGGCCCCCTCCAAGCAAGGCCTAAGATGAAACACATGGAGAGCAAGGATAGAGCTCAAAGAGTGAGGACCTGGGTTCTCTCTGTGACCATCACAATGGGCTTGACTTTGTGGTGTCCTCCTTCCCTACGTTGTTCCCTTTTCCCCATGATTATGGGCAGGGACAATTCTTCGGAAGCTACCAAAAGTGCATATACAGTTGAGGACCAGAAGGCAAAGCAGTGTGCCTTGTTGGGAGCTGAGGGGGACACCAGAAGCTGACTGAGACAGAAGATGAATAACCACAGAACTAGTTATTGGGGTCCTTCAATCGTGAAGCTCAGAGAGGATCAGTAATTTACCACATGTTGCACAGCTACTAAGTGTTGACATCAGAGTTCAAATCCACCTCTTCCTGGCTCTAAAATTCATGCAACCTGAGGAATAGCTTGGGGATGGGAGGACGGAGGGGAAAAGCCAGAGATGGCTCTGCGCTCACTGATACGCAGAGTTGATAATCAAGGAAGATCCTAGGAGGAGGTGCTGTGGGCAGAGTCTGGAAGAAGAAGAGGACCTTGGCTTACTGTGGAGAGGAGGAGGATGGTCCACATGGAGGAATCAGCAGAGAGCCAGCTGGGCACAACTGCTCTGGGCACTGATGGCATGTAGTGGTTGCACCCAGAACCTACCAGCAGGTGGCAGTATTTCAGAACAAGAAGAGACTCAAGTAGGTTAGGACAGTGATGAAGAGGAGATGCCTGGCTCTTACTATGTGCCAGGCATTGTCATAAACATTTCATACAGAGCATCTCATTGACGCTTCACAACAACTCTATGACGTAGGTACTATTATTAGCCTTATTTTACATATGAGAAGGGTTTAGTAAGTTGCTCAAGGCCACAGAGGCAGGAAGAACTGGAACCAAGATTCTTACCAGGCAGTCTAAGCCCAGACCTAAATTCTCCAAAGATGTAACATCATAACTCAATCATTATGCCTGCACTAAATTTCCACCATGCATGAAGCATTGTGCTGGGTGCTAGAGACTCAAAAGAGATCCAGGAGACATCCTTGCTCCTGGAGCCCAACCAGTCAATTGGATTTTACAAGTGACTGATTCTAATGTCCCACGACGATGCGGTAGGTACACGCAAGGCAGCAGGTGGCAGGGCTGAGCCCTGACCGGGGTCCTCAGAGCCCGGCTGGAGCCCTGGCTCTTACACTCACTGGCTGGGTGGCCTTGGGATGTTAATTGATGTCTGTGGCTTCAGTTTTTTCATCCATCTATAATCTATAACTGTCTCTCATGAGGATGAAATGAGAACACACGTAGTGAGAATTAAGCATGGAGTAGGTCATGTGCTTTACTGAACCGACAGAAGATATTAAATACAAAAGGCAATGGGAGTCTGGAGGAGGGGCTACTGAAATCAATTTCCAAGACTGAGCAGTTTGGCTGACAGAGGAGGGTGAGGATTCCAGCCCAGGAGAGGAACACTGACAAGCCTTGGAGACTCAGCCTGTGACACCTGAGAAAGCATGAAGGAGAAGGAAAGGAGCTCAGTGAGCACCCCTTGATTGCATGGAACCAGGGCACTGTGACCCATTTGAGGATGGGGGAATGTAGCCTGTAGAGGGTTTCAGCATGAGCTAGATTTAAACAAGGAGGTAGATGACACAGAGCACTCCAATCAGTGTGTGGGCATCCAACTAGCAGCTCGTGGGCCTACTAAGCACCAGGCACTATTCTTGAGTTGGTTTAGCCTGGGCTTTTCTTCTTGCACCGTAGGTGTGTCTGTGTGTCCGTGTGTCCCTGCAGCTGCTCAGACACTGTCTTGGCCTCCACCGGACCAAGCCCACTCAAGCTTCTCCACCATCAGCCCCAGCCAGTTCTCCCTCCCTGTGCTTCGAGAACATCTGCGAGCAAGCTCTTGTCAGAAGCTCCCAATATGCTCTGCATAATTCATTCCACCTGTGACTTCACCAGACACACCCCCAGGAGAGGAAGGGGCACCCCACCAGGGCAGGAGGTGGCAAGATGATCTCTGCCCCCCCCAGGGATGGGTGAGTCATTCAGAGAGGACACCTGCCCTGGGCACTGCGGGAGGTGAGGGAGAGCCCCAGGCATCTGCAAGCACAGTGTCTCCTGAGGGCGGCTGGAGCTGGGAGAAGTGGAGAGGATGTTCTGGCTGCAGGGCTCCTCCCTCCTTCTCTCTGCCGCTATTGCTGACTTCCAAGTCTTCAGAAATGGCAGCTAGGACATCCCTGTGCTCTGCTGCAATCACACTGTGCCTCCCCCAGACAAGCCTCCCCGTGCTTATAACCCTCCTATTTAAGATATGGCAGGAACAAAGGCCTGTGGCTCTTCAGGGTGGGTGGGGGTTGATGGGAGGTCTGGCTCTGGTGCTATCTGCACAGAGCCATTCCTTCCCTAGACTCCCCCGCCCCCACCCAGAAACATCATCATTCATTCCATCCTGCACACAGCTGGGGCTGGGGGAGGCCATGACAGGTGGGCCAGCAGGGAGGCAGGGATGGGGCGCCGTGGTCTTCTCTCCAACCCCCAAACAAGACAGATATGTCCCCTCTGAACATGCTGGGGGAGATTATTTTAACAAGCACTTTTGTACCAGGAAATCAGTGTGTTTAACCTAACAAGCAAAGAACAGCCCAGCGGGGCCCATAAATCTAGTTCCCACCTATTAATTTTACGGCCTACATAAAGCAGTGTTGAAGTCCAAAGTATATGTGACCTAAAAAGGCATTGCTCATTCTGACACATATACGACGTGGCCAGGACTCGAACCCTGACCCTGACCCTCACTCCAGGAAGCCAGCTCCCAAGCCGCACAGGGTGCAGAGGCTCCTGCTGCAGAAACCTGCCCAGGCTCCTTGCAGAAGAACAGGAAGGCCAGACGTGAAACCGCGGAGGGGCCAGAAGATGCAGGCACTGCTGGGGCTGGGCAGTGAGGACTCCCTGCTCAGAGACCCTAGCTGCCCCCAGGGCTGCCTTGTGGAGTTGCGTGGGTGGTTCACTGCCCAAGGCATCCAGACAGGACATGTGGGGGCTGCATTCACCATGCCTGGCCCTGTGGGGCTGGGCTGTGTCTGCCTAAGGCGGGGCCTTTTGAACACCCATGCAAAGATAATATATGGCTCCCTGGGATAAATCCTGATCCCCACCCTAACTGCTTCAAGTATTGACCCCAAATCCAGTGATTCACTATACCCACAAACCAGTTACATAGCCCTCGCTCCAAGGAAATCTATGACCATTGCTGACACCTAATATCAGTTATATAGGATCCCTCAATCCCACGCACGTTTTAATTGTCTCACCATGCAATGACTACAACTGGGCCACTCTGGCCACTCCACAGCAACTGCACATGGATCCTCACAAAGTCATCAGGACAAGGACAACCTCAATACAACTGAACCTTAAAGACAAGACAACTCAATTCCATGCTGACCCTACAATGGAAGAGACAACCCAAGAAGCCCAAATCCCAACGGCACACTTATTACGCCTCTCGCCACATGGCAATCCCCAAAGCCAAGTGCACAGCCGTGCCCAATACCTTCCGTATTGCCCCTCCAGACTCCCGCTCCACCTGCTCCACCCTGCCTGTGCCTGGGAGGCTGACCTCTGGGTAGTATATCGCGCCTCCTCTGCCCTTCAGCGGGACTTCCCAAATTAGAGTCCCTGTTAGTGAGGAAAGGAAGGGTACCCCCCTGCAGAGGCACTCACTGTCTATTAAGGCTTTTGCTTTATCATGAGAAGCCATGTGGAATTCATGCTCCATAACATACCTTTCTTAGTTTTATTATAGAAATGTCTCTCTGAGGTTGGGCTCCCAGAAGCAGACGTAAGACAAGGGTGTGAGGGCAAGTCCATTTACTTGGGCCGTGATCCTGGGCAGCACCAGAGGGGAGTGCAAGTGTGAGCCGGGGAGGGGAAGGAAGCCCACAGTACCCGTATCAGGGAGCAGGAGACGCTGCAGGAGAGGCGCTCAGTCCTGCAAGGACCCACATCCGGGATTTATTCGCCAATTCCTGCATGTCTTAGTGCTGGGCTGTCACTGGGGACGTTAACTCCAGGCCTTTCTGGCCTGTTTTCACAGCCAGACAACACCTCTGGGCAGAGTCGCAAGTGCTGCAGCAGAAAGCTGTCAGCACATAAGGAACAGTGAAGGCAGAGGGGGAACCGGCAGTAACATTTGCTACAGTGTTTTCGCCCAAATAGTCAAGGAAATTTGACCCTTGAATGGCCCCTAGTTTCTTCATTCTCTAAGAAGCTCAGTGTGAGAAGTCCACACCCAGACTTGTTTTCTTCACGGGAAACAAGGCACTGACTCTCCATAAACTCCCTTTCCACCAACTCCTATGACCTGCTCTCACCCTGATGGTCACAGGCTGACCTCTAAACCCCAGTGCGCGGGGACCCCATGGCCCGAGTTGCAGCTGATTCCGACTCAGCCTCCAAGTGTCTCCTTGTGAGGCTTCCTTCTTCCGGACCCTTCCCGGAGAGACCACTCGTTCACCCCGTCCCCACCTTCAACCACACACTGAGCCCTCCAACTAATCCCCAAACATACACTGACGACCCCAAATCTGGCTTTACCCTGAGCCTCAAACCACCACACTCACCGCCAACCTGGCTGCAAGCTGAACACGCTGCACCAAACCCACTGCCCTCCGCTTAGAGAAGGCACTCTGATGGCAGCCCCAAGCCCGCCATCGTTCACTGATACCCGGCCATGCTGCACAGGCCTTCAAGTCCTGCACACACACCAGCCTGCCACGAAACACTCCTGGTCCAACCTCATTCAGTGCCTATCAGCCTCACTCACAGAGACAACCCAAGTTCAAGTGCACCCTGATTCTCTAGCACAGGCTCACCCCAGAGACACTATGACCCCCACACAAGCCCATACACACAGGGGTAGTACTCCAAGGGGGACGGCTCCAGCCCCAGGTGGGCGGCAGCACCCACCCCTGGCTCCCGAAGCTCTCCTTTATGTCCTGCTCCACAACCCAGGGGAAGGCAGCCGAAGCTCTTGCCCAGCGACATCCCTTCTGTGGTTTGGTTTGTACCTCCTCTATCCTGACTATTAGATTCCTCTCCAAAATACTGAGCTCTCCCATGGGCTGCAATTCCTCTGTGCCTAGTTCAGGTCTCCAGGGAACAGCCCTGCCGCCACACGGAGTTGGGTCACACCAGTCTGCGCAGCCTGCAGGGCAGGGGCCAGGAGCCTGGGCGATTGTCCTGTTCACTTGCCCACAGGTTTCAAGATCCTGGCTGGCCACTTTGCCTCTCTGGCACTCACTTGATCTCTTCATCAGGGGTCAGCAAACTACTGCCCCTAGATCAAACCCGGCCATGCCCACTCATTTACCCATCGACCAGGGCTGCCTTTGTGCAACAATGGCAGAGGCGTGAGTAGTTTCCAAAGAAACTGTGTGGGGCCCAAAGCTGAAAATATTTATATCTCATCTTTAAAGAAAAAGTTTGCACCCCCTGCTTTGCCTCCCCTACCTTCTTCTTAGAGGGCATGATCTCACTGGAGAATTCTCTGTGTGAAGGCTTGGAAACAGGACCCCTGTCCTCCTTCTCTGAGCTCCTTCTCTGGGCTTCTCTAAGAAGATGCTTCTTAATGATATGTTGATTGTTCATTAGGATGCTAATAAAATCTGTGATTGCCTGCCCCTCAACCCATGGAGGAGGGGCTAAAGGAAGACCACGAGGTCAAAGACAAGGCCTTAGGGCTTGGTTAACAGTGTTGGGATGCCCCAGTCTCTGTTTATTGTGGAGGTTCTTCCAACATTATTGCTTTTGTTTATTGAAACCCAATCCCCATGGCGCTTACCACCCTTGGCAGTGGGCCCAGACCTGCCCAGGCCCCAGCCTGCCAGTCCTGGCCAAGAGGGGAGGAGGGTGGAGAACACCGGCCAGGCCCCATTCCGAGCCCTGCTTGCTTATAGCCTAAGGCGCCCCCACCCCCATCCTCAACGTCTTGCTTACAAGACAGCATTTGGAGACAATTTCTCATCAGACCTTCTTGTAAACATCCTCCTGGATGAAGCAAGCCCAAAGGAGCCCTTATTAGAAACACCTGTGCCGGGCGCAGGCCTGGTGAATGACAGCTTGCAGAATCCTGGGGCTGGTGAAATGGGTGGATGCGGATGAGGCTTCGGATGAGGAGCCGTCTCTTCTCTCTTCCTCCCAAAGCCCCCACAGGACCAGCAGTGCTGAGGTGGTGCCCTTCCTATTTCACTAGGGGAGATGCAGCGGTGTCATATAGGCCTAGTGAACAAAAATCCCTCAGCGTCTGGTTCCCCGGTTCCCTCCAATAATCACCTCTTTGAGCTAAACATGGTCCCTTCAGGGTCTCGACAAAGAATGCCAGCCACCCTTCTTTTCCCTCACGTGCACATCCCTGGGAATGTGAAAATATTGAGTTTCTCACCACTTGAAATGGATGGATGAGAATACTCAAGACTTTCAGCACTGTCCGTTTGAGGAGTGATACCTGGGCAGAGGCAGATTTGAGGCTCCCTACCTGGCAATTCTCAGGCTGGGAGTAACCTTGACATGCCAGTGAAGTTATCGAAAAGCAAAACCACGGAGTCCAAAGGCACATCTTCCACTCTAACGCGGCTCAAGCCATCTCCCTTCTTCCAGCCAAACGCTGTAACTGGTGTTGATCCAAATCCCTGCATAAACTGGGCCCTGAACTCCTGAGACATCACTTACTCTGTGAGCATCCTGCACTGGTCTTGGATGGGACTTTCTGGCTCTCCCTGCACTGCCCCCAATGCCACCTCCCTGGGCACTCCTGGCCAAGCGCCCGAGCCTCTTGCTGCCGTCCTGTTTGCTGAATCCCACAGCCATCTGCTGCTGACCTGTCCTGGGACCAGCCGAGGCCGGGTTCTGTGCTGGGTCATCCCTCAGCCCTCCTGGAGGCCTGGCAAGGGACCTTCTTCCACTTCTGGGGCTGGGCGTGCTGTGGTAGCACCCTTCCCAAGGTGGCCTGGATAGTGCCAAAGGGAACAGAGGCTTGAGGGTCTCTTGGGGCACAGTCACGACAGCCCGCACCCCGCCCCACCCCTCACACTCACTCCCAAGAGGCTGCATAGCTGTGAGTGGGGCTGAGGTGGGGAGACGTGAAGAGGAAACTTGTCTTTAATGAGTTGGGCAGAAAGAGGAGGCACAGGGCTCCACGAAATAAATTAGTGAATTCTCAATTCCAATAAATCCTGTTTCTTAAAAGTAAAAAAAAAAAAAAAAAGAAAAGAAAAAAAAATCCAGCAACTGGTAGGAAAAGAAAATGTAATTTATGCCCATTGAAAGGAGGCCAGGTTTAAATTGATGAAGTCTCCTGTTTATGCAATAAATCCATTTCCATTCATGTCACCAATATATTTATCCATACATCCTGGTCCAAGTCAAATCTTCATTATTTTATTATTCAACGGGGGGCAGAGGGGAGGGCAGGGGAACAGAGTCCTGTGTCGAATTAATAAAGTCTCACTCTCTCCCCTGATCCCTCCTCACACACGGACAATTTATTCCTGAGAAGGAGGCAGAAGAACTGGATGCAATTTATGTGCTTTGAAAGAGACCCAAACGTAATTAGGCAAAGTCTCAAGTTCACGGAGAAATAAATCCCAGAGAAAGTAGCCGGGGGTAAAATTTACGTTCCCTGAAAGTCTGAAAGCTTCTCTCCCACCGGTGCCGCCCCTCCCCCAGGCCACCGTGCTTGGCTCCCCAAGCCCGCCAGGCCCCAGGGGTTCTCTCCTGCACCCCACTTCCCAGAGGGCCCCTAAGTGTGCGCAGGGCAGACTCCTGCCTACAAGCCCCCCAGGGGGACGCTGGCCCTGCCTCTACCTCCCTCCCTCCCTCCCAAGGATGCACACACCCTGCAAGCCACTGTCCTTGGGAGATCTGATAACTCCATTTACTCTGAGGGGCTAGTGATGGCAGTTGACAAGACCGTGGGACTTCTTATCCTGGGGGGCATTTGCCCAGAGAAAGGAAGAGTTACCAGGAGTGCCTTTGCCTCCAGGACCAGACAGTGGGTGTTTTGGAGCAAAGCAGTTTCTCCAAGATAAGCCAGCCCTCCTTAGGGGCCAGGGAAGTCCCAGTTACTTCTCTCCAGCAACCCAATTCTGTTCACTCCACAGAGAGGGTGCAGGCGAGGGTGTACTGTGTCCCCAGGAAGTTGGGAGAGGGTGGCTGGGGTAGGGGGCAATGTCGAGAAGGGCTGTGCTGTTGAGGGGCCTTGTGAGTGGGGTGGGCAGAGGCGAGCTTCCTGCCCTGGGGAAGAGCACGGGCTTCCCGGAGCTCCAAGAAGGGGCACCCCGCCTATGCGCTCCAGGACACAGGCCCGAAGCCTCCATCTCCCTTCCCCAACCACCAGACAAATGCCTCAGAATGTGGCTTAGTGTGGCGCTGGGAGTGCAAATGCCCTCGGGACTGGGTCTGCCCTGGGCCAAAGGCTTCTGAGCACAGCCAATAGAGCAGTGAGTCTGCCCTCAGTTGGGCGCTCATGGGGACCCACAACCTCCTCAGCCTGCTGAGCCTCAGGACCTCCTAGCCGGGACAGGGCCCTGGCCATCCCCAAGCTGCCCTGCTCTCCCTCAGCTAACAGGCTCCCTGCTCTTGTCGATTAAGGCAAAAGCCTGAAGGGGCTGGAAGTTAGGATGAGGCCTGACCTCGCCCAGGTGCTGGCCACAGAGAGAGGACAGATGCGAGCAGTGACAGATGTGTGGGAGAGATACACAGGACTCTTGCCAGGGGAGGGGAGCTGGGGCAGCTCCAGTGTCTGGCTTGAGCCACTGAGCATCTCTGGATGCCATTTGCTGCCATGGGGAGTGTAAGGGGACAGGGAGCCGGATGGGCACCAAAGATGGCTTTACCTGAGGAGGGGCAGGTTTGGGGGGAAAGCAAAGCCACGATGGGCTCAGTTTGGGGTGAGTGAGTTGGCCAAGAATTTGTCCTGCTCATGGGAGGTGTCCAATGTGGACACAGTCAGGCCTTCAGAAGGGAGTTATTGGCATGGAGATGGTCACTGCTGCCAGGCCACAGCCACACTTCTCCAGAGAGAGTGCAAAGTGAAGAGAGAGAGGGGTCTCAGGACAGATGGCCTACAAGGGGCCAGAGAAGGCACAGCCAGAGGGAGGAGGGGCCAGAGAAGGGGTGTCGGGAAAGCGGATGGGCCCACCAGTGTGTAGCTCTGAGAGAGGGCAGTGCACTGAAGACTGAGTTGCCTGGAGGCATGGAGAGCACATGAGATGGGAGGGAAGGTCCTTCTGGAATGAGATAGAAGGATGAGCCCAGTTGGGGCACAGACGGGGAACAGGGAGGTTAAAAGCACTCTCCGAATGTGGGGGAGCTACGTGTTGAGACTAGGCCTCACCTTCTCTTTCCAAACTGATACTTTTTGTAAGAAGGGATGCTGGATTTTCGACTCTTGCCAGCAACTGGCTGAAAGGTGACCTGTTGGAGGCTGGCTGCTGGGCCACTGCTGGAGAAGGTCAGGCATCCAGATTGTACCTGCAAGAACCAGCTTCAGGGTCTGCTTTCCTTTGCTGTGGTTCAGGGGAGGCTCTTCAGGCGCAGGGTCCCAGCTAGAGAGCCTTGCCAGCTTCCTGTGCACAGCACAGCCCTGCGGCCATACAAATTGGCAGTGACCTGGATGCCAGGAGTGCTGATGCCTTTTCCAAAAAGGCCCAGCCTGGGCGCCATCTGCGTCTGGCAGCCTTCGGAAGACTGCTTCCCATGGGCTACTCCTCTGGGAGAGTCATCGTGACAGCAGGGGACCGACAGATCCACGTTATTGCTCAACAGCAGCCCACAGCATACGGTGACGGGAAATGGGCTCGCAGTTCAGCCAAAGGGCTGGCGTCTTTGATGATGCAACAGTTGCTGTATCTGTGACACGGGCAAGCTAAGAGGGTTCAGAAGGGGAGCCCTCTCACCCTCAACCTCCCTTTGCCCATAGGCAGCCTTGAGCTGACTCTGGGTGACCTGGGCAGGTCTGGTCAGGCTACTGTAAAGACACTGGAGGGGGTGAGGACCATCCCGGGGCCTGGGGGTGGCTGATCATGCCTGCTGCTCCCTCTCCAGGGGTGCTTTCCCTGTGGTCACGCAGCACCGATGGGGACCACTCAGTCTCAGCCTGACTTCCCTGATCTGGGCAGAAGAGACTCTGGCTATAAAATTCCTGTTTTATGAGGTTCTCTGGGAAGCCAAAACTCCCCTGGCAGGCCTACAGGGGCAGCCCCCAAGGAGGACAGCAAAGGAAGCCCTGTGCCAGGATGCATTGCCTCTCAGTCACGCTATAAGCGACTCAGTCCTCAAAAGCCCAAACACCCAGCCAGCTGTCACAGATCTCAGAAGGGGTTCCTGGCTTCACCACGAAGGCCTGACAATGGATAAAGACCCCAGGATCCTGCTGCCCTTGGCTCAGGCACAGTGAGAGGAATGGGGCATGGAGGAAAGTCAGTGCCAGCCCAAGTCTTCTCCGCCACTCTGCATCAGCCCCCAGAAGGCAGAAGGATCACCTGAGCCCAGGACTTCACGGTGGCAGTGAGCTATGATTGTGCTACTGCACTCTATGCACTCGAGCCTGGGCAGCAGAGAGACGAAATCTCTAAAGAAACAAAAAAACCAAAAAAACACTGGACTAAGGGATATAACAAGTATACCCCGGTAGGGTCTCCAGGCTTTACTCATAAACCATCAGAGCTACACTTGGGCCATGACCTTGGCCTTTCAGGACTAAAATCAGTAAACTCTGAACCTGAACCCGAGCTTTCACAGAGAAGTGACATAAGATGGAACTTCACGTGGTTGTTGTCCACTTTTCTTTTGGCTGCAAGGAAGCTTCTATCAAAATGTTGCGATTAGGAACAAACCATAGCTTGCATCTGTGTGCATTTCTTGATATAATTTCCCCTTACTTTTATTCTCTCCACACTCTTTCAGATAAGGGGCCATCTAGCCAAACACTGTTCCTGTTAAGAGCTCCTTAATTTTCAGGGAAAGTAGCAACCCTCTTGCCTGTGTGATCAGCAGAGCTCATGGCCATGCCTTAAATCAACAACAAAGGATATTTTCACTGTGATTGCTTGCCTGAAATTGTAACCTGAACTTTCTTCTACTCAGCTCTATTCAAAAACCTGGTTTGGAGTAATAGCAATTATGGGGTGGGACAGCGGGATGGTCCTGAAGATATTAAAAGCTCATCCCTGAATCAAGCTAGGCCATCCTAAGGGCCTAGCTTGAAAGCACTCCTATTTGGACCACGTGCCTTTTAACTCTCCCATAATTGCTGTTACTGAACTGTCTTTTGGTCCTCGGCTTTCATTTCATTCCTGTAATTAATAGTAAGTTGTATAGAACTATGTCTGTGGTATGAAACTTAGTAAGTTGTATGAAATTTATATTTATTATGGGATATTGCCTAAGATCTCATCTGTTAAAGTCCTGATGCTTCTGGGAGCCATTCTGTGACTTCATCAAGAAACCAGAGCCACTGGTCTATTTTTTTATTTTATGAATCTTGAGAATCTGTAAATAATTGTTTGCTCCTCTTTGTTTTGTCTGCTAAGCTCAGAGCTAAATTAGCACCCCATCTCTATCCAGTTGTGGATATGTGTGAGTTTCTATAGACTAGCTAGATGGAGGAAACGTTCATCTTCAACTTTATTAGATATTATCAATCCCTTGTCCAAGAAGGGTGTAGCAATTTACACTCCCATCAGATGATCCACAGGGCTCCTATTTCTCCCTGTCATCACTAACATTGCATATCATTGCGATGTTTAGTTTTTGCCAAGCTGAGGGGTTTAAAGGGGTAGCTCATTGCTTTTAAATTTACATTTCCCTAATTACTAAGGGGCATCGTTTTATATATTTACTGGCCTTGGGGTTAACTCACTTGCAAGTGACTTGTTCAGAGCCTTTGTCCTTTTTATTCTATTGAAATATTATTCTCTTCCTTATTGGCTTCTGCACTATTTGCAAGAACTTTCTTTTGCTCCTTCCTTCATCTTACCTCCCTAATCTGTTTCACTCCCTCTGGATTGCTTTGGGTATTTATTTTTATTAATATATTCTTGCTATATGCATCTATGTGGACGGCATAGATATACTTGAAGTTGTATGAAACAGGGCAGGCTAACTGTGGTGATAAACCACACCCAAGTTGAAATGGCTTCACAGAAATTAGAGTTTGTTTCTCTCTCGGCAGCAATCCAATGAAGGTATTTCTGAGTGGGTCACTCTCTTCCTAGCTTGATTCTGGGACCTGAAACCTACCAACTCCATGGGTTCTAGAGTTCTCTACCGGGTCCTCCACAGCCAGCCAGGGTGGAAGATTGTGGGGGAGGTTCTCAGGGCCAGACCAGGGGTCACTTACCCCTGCTCATATCCCATTGGCCAGAACTTAGCCACCTAGTCCCATCTCTCTACAAGGGATTTTGCCCAAGAGGCAGAGGAAGTAGGGTTTGGAGACCACATCACCATCTCTGCATTCTATGGATAAAAACACATATTTACTTTTGTCTTCCACTCCCTACTGAGGCTTAGTATGATCATGTTTGCTTCCCTAATGGCATCTCAGATCATTTATGTGGCAGCACAAAGCATCCGTATATCCAGGCATGGTAGGATGACCAGGCAGAAGGTCGGAGAGGAGGAGCTCAGCTCCCTGCAGGCAGTTCCTGTCTTAGAACTGCCTTGAATTGGAATCATTTGAAGTATTATGCACATCTGCCTTTGCTAGGAAGGACAGAGAGACAGAGAGAGAGTGGCCAGAGGAAGGAGACCCTGGGACAGTGGAGACACAGACATCCAAGGAGAAACTCATTTCTAGATAAAGGGAGTTAGTTGTCTGTCCTCTCAGATGGAGACAGGGAGTCGGTAGAATCAAGAATGGCCACTGGGCCCACAGACAGCCTATCTCAGATGCCAGGAAGCAGGTGTGGCATTGAGACCAGAGGCCCCTCCTTTGAGAAGCCTGTCTGTGAAGGAGGAGGGCCCCAGGGCCAGTGTCTGGGGCCTGGGAAAGCTGTCCCAACAGCTGTTCCCTCTGAGCTCAGGGAAAGCAAATTAAAGGCAAACACAGCCCTGCCCTCAGGGGGCTCACTCTCTGGAAGGACAGAGGCGTCCTCAGCTGAGCATGCGGAGAAATCCTGCAGTAAAGCTGCCAACAAGCTGCCCACCAGAAATGAACCAGGAAAGATGGACTCTGCCAGGAGGGACGAAAAGGCATTTACACTGGGCTTTAAAGGCTGAGTGGGATGTGTTGTAGGGGAAAGGGGAACTGGTAAGGGCTTTGCAGATAATGCTGCTCCCTGGAACTAAGCGGTCCGCTGAGATCTCCACCCAGTGTATATTGTGTCACTGCGCTCCACGGCCACCCCGTATTGTTAGTAGCTTCACTTTGCAGCTTAGGAAACGGAAGTGCGAAGATGTCTGGGGAAACTTGCCTGGAACCTCAGCCAGAGAGCCGCACCCAGGCAGCAGAGAGGCTCAGAGAGGGACGTGAGGAGCAGAGTGCAGGCGGCACATTGAGTGGGCCACGGCCGGCCTCCCTCTCCTCTGCCCAGACCTGAGCTCCACATCGCTCTCCTGGGGACAGTCTGGGCCCAGGCTCCTCCTCCCACCAACCACGCCCAGTTGCGCTAAGCCTGGGCCTGGGACAAGACCCTCTGCTCAGCATGTGCCATGCCCTCCCCAGGTGCCTGGATCCCAGGTCCAGCTCTGAGCCTTCATGGGGCCTGGGGGTGAGGGCCAGAGTTGGGGCTCGGGGCTTGGGCAGGCCTGAGTTCAAAGCCTGCCTCAAATCCTTCCCTGCGTGTGACCTCTAGTCAAATTGCTTGTTCTTCTGGTCTTGCTTTCCTCATTCACGGGATGAGGACAATAAGACCCCTGTCTCGGGGTTGTACGAGGATTAAATAAGGAAACTAGATGTGGATGTTTCACACAGTCACCAGGGCCTCGTAGGAACTCATGGAGGGGTTTGCTGAATCGCCATTATCTGTGATGTTTCTGGGCAGAGAGGTCTCCCCAGAGCCCTTCTTGCTGCCCCAAGTTGGCCATTGTGACCTTTCAAGGGAAGTCCAGCTCTGGCCTTCTGCCCTCTAGACCACAGCAGCCCTCCTGGGCTTCCCACCTTACAAAGCTACTCCAGCCCTTCTCACTTGCGTGGCTGCGGATCCGTCACAAGAGCTCCATCGCTCACCCCCTCCTGCCCTGCACCGTCCTCTGCAAATTGACACGGAACTCCTCTCACTGGGGTGGGAAGCCCCACGCCCTGTCCTCCCGCTATTTCTCCACCCTGGGCTCCCCCACTCCTCTCTCCAGCACGGACCTCAGCTTTCACCTTCTAGCCTCCACCACAGTGCTCATGCGCTTGTCTGTGCCTGGACTGCTGAGCCCCTGCCAGATCAGCTTGCCCTTCAAGGCCTGGGCAAACCCCGGTCCCTGCATGAGACCTTCCCAGGGGTTGCCCCACCCTCACAGTCTTGGACCCTCACCTGCCCCTCTCGCTTTGCAGTGCTTCACTAATGATTCTCCACTGACTGAGCACCCAGCTGAGGGGCCACACAGAAGCTTCTCTTGCCAAGAGATAGATGCTGGGGTGGAGCTGCATCCACCCAGAGAAAGGGACACCTTTGTCTAATGTGCACAAAGGCACTGTGTGGGCCAGCCGCGCCCCATCCCACCCTGGGACAGGAGGCGCTCAGCTCAACAGGGCTCAGGACACTGGACCAGTCAGCAGCTGTGTCTCCAGACACCGCCCCTCCTGCACCCCTCCTGCTAATTCCTAGTTACTCAGCACTGAAGGGTCATCCCTCTACTGGAAACAGAACTATAAGAAGGCCCAAGGCCCTCCTTTTCCGAGGTGTGTTGGTCACTGAGGTCTAAACCCCAGGGAACATCCAAAGCACGTCTGCCAGGGAGACAGGTGCCAGGCTGCAGTCCACCTCTGCAGCCACTAGGCCATGCTGCGCCCCTGGGCTGGGCCAGCAGCACTGCCTCCTGCACAAGGTTGACCAGAATGCCAGCCAAGCCTTCGGGGAGGAGGAAAGGGAGGAGCACAGAGAGGAGGAGGGAAGGATGAGGGAGGAGGAGGCTTCAGAAAGCAGAAGGCTGGCTAAGCCCGGGCCCCTCAGTGAGCCCCCCAGGTTGTCGACTGCATGAAGATGTCCTGTGGGAGGCCAGTGAGAACCGAAACCCACCACCTTGCAGTTGCCGAGAAATGCGTCCTGCCCAGACTGGGACCCCAGAGGAAGGGGTGTCCAGAGCAAGAGGAAACCTTCCCTCGGGACCATCTCAAGGTCTCATCCCTTTGCCCTTTCTCTACTCCCGCCTACCCTGTTTCTGCCCTAACCCAGGATAGGGAGAGGGGAGGATCACGGAAGGAGGACCCAGAGGTCACTCTCCCAGAGGGGCAAGGTGGCCTGGGGCCTGGCCTTCTGCAGACCTCTCAGCCAGCTCCTGAGAGCCTGGTCTGTCGAAGTTGGGTGACATCCCATGCCCCTCTGCCCAGCCAGCCCCTCCCTCCTCACAGTCTCACCCGAGTTGGCAGGGTTTAGCTGGACACTCCCCCTGCCTGAAGCCAGCACCCACTGGGAGCCTGGCCCACCCATCTGAGGCTAGGAGGGATGGACAAGACAACCTAGGCCATCTCTGCCTCCAGCCTGCGGAGCCCACGTCTGCCCTGGCCAGAGCGCTGGGCAGGAGGAGGCAGCAGCCAGCACAGGAGCCATCCTGTTCTTACACAACCCCAGGGCTGGGACATTCCTTGGCCAAGAACCAGGAGAGTCCGATGCAGCAGGCACCTACCCTGAGACTCATTTGGTCCAAACTCCTCATTTTGTTGGGTAACTGTTCCAGGAAGGGGCAGGGGCTGGCCCAGGATCTCCAACAGCCCAGCAGCTCTCTGCCAGGCTCAAGGGTCCCCCTGATTGCTATAGAGGAAACCCATGTCTTCTCTTCTTGGGGAGATGAGACAGAGATGGTGGCATGCTCTTTTTTTATCAACTCTATTTGAAAACTAAATGGATTTGAGCTGCTTGAGAGGAGGCAGAGGGAGGCCAGTAATGGTTTAGTCTTAACAAAATAAAATTTTATGTTCCTTAAATACATGAAGTCACCCTGGACAGCCATTAACAAAGCATGGTCAAGGAAAGGTCCTGGCTGCTTCAGAGATGAGGTCAGAGATCACTTGTGATTGGCATGCTAACTGCTCCCATGCAACCGGTGTTGCCAAAGGGCACAGCACTCCCTCTGCCATCTGGAACACAACGCTTGCCCGAGGCCGGTAGCGCCTGTTATTATTATCTTGTTCCCACTAGGAGTTTGTTCAGCACATGTTCCCATCAGCAGGGTCCAATTCCTCTCTGGCCTTGTAAAAGCATCACAAATTCTAAATTAGAGGTGTCTGAGCCATCGAGGTCCTCTCCCTACTCTTCTTAAGTTTCTTCCACTGTGCGTTTCTCATCTCCACCACCATCCCCCTGCTAGATCTTCAATTCCGTAGAGACAGGGACCATATCTTCTATTTCATCCATTCAACAAGTATTGATTGACCACCTGTCACGGGTTGCACGAGGTGCTTTGGAGAATACAAAACATGGGAAATCCACTGTCTCCACCTTCAAGGAAGAGACAATGGCTCTGCCAGTGACTATGCTGTCTTGCTTTGTGTCTCCATCAATATTTTTCATACTACTTTAGGCATTAGCTCCTTTGATACCCACAAGGGTCCTGAAGGGGGAGGCAGAGCTAGTATTGTTCCCATTTGTTGGAAGAGTAAACTGAGGCCCAGAGAGGCTAACTGACTCTCCCAGAGCCACACAGTCTATTGAGCTAGAACCCCTGGTTCTCTGACTTTGCCAACAGTGGGCAGTTAGGCACAAGCATGCTCACACACCCAGCCTCCTCTACCACATTGACTGAGGGGGCTGGGTCATGCCCCCTCTTCCTTGGCCCTTCCCAGGGTAGTTCCAAACACCCGCACCCCCACCCCAGCACATACAGTTTAAGCAAGCATAGCTTCATAAAAGTAGAGTCCACACTCCGTCACTGGGGACTAAAACAAGAAAATGGTAAAAGCAATGAAAAAGATTGATATAAAGAAATTTTGTATTTAGCCAAATGCTCACAGGAGAGGAGGAGCCTAATGGAGAGGCAACCCCACTCATTGCCGCCCACAGGGTTCTGCCAAGAGCTCTGTGGAGAAAGTGTCTGTCTGTTCAGTTGGGTGGATCTTGCTTAAAGCTTTAAAGAAAACAGAGGCTCCTAGCTGGCTATAACATTGTCCTGTGAGCTCCCTGGGGACAAAAAAGTGGTCCCATCCCAGGAAGCAGCCAGCAGCCAGGTGCTTTTGTGTCTGAAATGCACACCCGCCTTTTATCTCTAAGGCACAGGGGCCATGAGTGTGCCGATAACTTGGTGTTGCCCATCTCTACTGCTAGGGACAGGGTTCTGTGGCAAACATGGAAGCCAAATGAACTAAACTGGGATGGGGGCATCAGGTACCCCCTCTTCCCTGTTCACAAGCTGGCCCATTTATTCCACTACTTGAGAATGTTCCCTACTGAAGATGCTGGCTCCCTGAGGACACTTCATGGACTTGCAGGCCGGGCTGGGGGCAGGGTGAGAAGGAGGCAGATGCTGCCACCTGGCCCTCGCTGCACAGGCCTGGGTGGAAGTGGGCAGTGCACTCTCTAGTAGCTACAGAGGCCATATGGGCGGAAACGACTTCTGGGGAGGAGGCAGGGTCAGACCCTGGAAGGGCCCACGCAGGAGCTTCCTCTCAGGGGGAGCAACAGAAGAGAACCGTCTCCCTAGTCTGGGCAAGTTTTGTCCTGGGATAGCCATGCTTCTCAAACTTCAGTTGCATCAGAATCCCCCGGAGGCCTTGTGAAGCCTCACCCCTCACCCCACCCCCTCTGAGTTTCTGATTCAGCGGGTCTGGGGTGGGGCCCAAGAATTTGCATTCTTATCCACTTCCCAGGTGATGCTAATGCTGTTGGTCTGGGTCCATGCCTTGAAAACCACTTGAGCTTTCTAGAAGAACTGGCAAGTTGACCTGCTATGTGAGAAGGTTCAGAACACAAGCTAAGCAAATGACTGTCTTCAAAGACCTCTTAGCTGGCTCTCCGGTGGTGGTCTGGGATGGTAAGGCAGGGAAGTAGACCAGATGACATGGCCTTCCTCTTCCTTCTTTCCATCTCATCAGGCAAGAGGGAGGCAGCGAGGCCGAGGTCAGGGTCAGGAGTGGTGGGGTGGGCCTCAGGAGTGTGTGTGCATGCACATGCCTTTATGTGTGTGCATGTGTGTGTGCGTGTGTGTGTGTGTGTGTGTGTAGTGGAGAGATGGAGCCTTGGGAGTTCATTGGAACTGATGGCTCTGCCTCCAGTTCCCCCTATTTGGCTTCAAATAAAGTATCCATGGCTTTCTAGGACTCTCTTCTTCTACCATGAAAATAATTTCGTGAGTCCTCTCTCTGTCTCCTTCACCCAGCTCATGCCCATCCTTCATGCCAAGCCAAATCCCTGCCTCTTCCAGGAAGTCATCCCTGGCTGCTCCGGCTCTCCTTTGCCTGTGTGCCCTGCTCTCCCCAGGCCACGAAGGCCGGAGCACATGTGCTCCTTCCTGTTTAGCCCATAGTGGCCTTCATGTGGCTGGGCCATAGCAGGCGCTCAGTGAATACTACTGAGCTGAATTTGACTTAGAGCAGAGCTCAGAGAACCAGGAGTGGGAGGCCAGGGATGGCAAGGCCACGCGCTCTCAACTGCTGAGCTAAAAGCGGAAAGTACGATCACAACCGTGGAGGCTTGGCCTTCTTCCTTCTCTCGCCATCTGCTTTGCAAGGAAGGGAACAGAGAGAGGCCACAGCACTTACTTGCTGAAGTCATAGGCTGAGGCTGTCAGGGACAGGATGGGAGGGTTAGGGAAGAAGGCCACTGTCCTATCCCAGTGAATGTCCCCTCCAGCCACCCTGCTTATTCAGGCCCCGAATTAGGACCCTTCTGGCTCTCATCCAGTCCCTCAGGAAGTCCAGTCAAGTCTTCCTCCAACACATGCTCACCTCCAGCCACCTCTCTGCATCTAGTGACACTGCCCTGGTCCAGGCCACCTTCACTCACCTGGACCCTGCAGCGCTCTGACTCTGACACTCTGCTCTGACTTCTCCCTCTAATCCACTCCAGCCACAGTGATAGTTCAAAAATGTAAACTAGTCACATCCCTTCCCTGCCTAAATCCTTTTAGAGGCTCCATGTCACTCTTAGAATGAAATCCAGGTTGCTTGCCGTGGCCTTCCAGACCCCGCCACCCTGCCTGAGCTGGTCCCTGCTGCACCCTCACGTCTCCCAGCCTCCTGCTGCTCTCCTCCCGCCTGAGATGCGGCACATTGGCCCCCGGTGTGCGCGGGCCCCTTACCCCTGGCCTTCCTGCACGGGCTCACCCTCTGTCAGGACTGCCCTCCCATGACTCCTCATCCCGCCACCCGTTCACCTACACGTCAGGCACACGGGTAAGGCCCTGGCCACCGTCGGTCGGATGAGTGAGCGGTTGTTATATACGATGCTGGCCCTAGGAGGGATTAGACAGGAGGAACTCCCAGCTCCATGGCAGGCCAGAGGAGGACAGATATCAAAGTAAGTGGGTACCCCACTTTGTACCCCTCCTAGTAGGAGACACAGACACCTCTGAGGCCCAGACAAGCAGGGGCTCCTCACTGTGCCTTGGGGAGGCCTGAGGTCCTGCCTCCCCTCTGGGTGGGCAGCAGGAAAGCCCAGTGAGGGCTTCATTCACATTATCGTCCATGTGAATGGTACCCCAGTGCAGTTCAGCACACCGTATGCAGAGCCACCTGCAGCGCCCCACAGGGGTTACCATGGGAATCTGTTTCTTAGGGGTGCTGGGAAGTAGAGCAGTGATACATTTTCCCTGGAGGAAGAGTCAGTGAAAAACGGAAAGGCAATTCACCTTCATGTTTTCACACAGTGGTTTCTGCAGGGGAGATAATGGGCAATGTCCACTTGGATTTCAGACTCTCAAGAGCTGTGCCTGATCCCCTCAGGGTCAGCTTCATTTCTTGTGTTTGCTGCTGTAAAGGCACTCTGATTAACATGCTAAATCCTAAGTCACCAATAAGAAGCAAAATGACAGTATGTGATATGTGACCCCTGCACCTCCCACCTCACCTCTGATCCTGCTTCTACCCTACAGGGGGCTGAACTGACAGACCAGCCCCCAACCCCCAGCATGGGTTGTTGGGATGACTACAGAAGCAAATAGCTGTCAAGTCTCTAGCACAATGCCTGTCACAGGCTCATCACTATTGTCACGGGTTCTGTTGGTGGGGTAGGGGTGGGGGTGGAGATTTTGGAACAACAGGGACTTCCTGGCACCTTAAAATTATACTCCAAAGAGAAAGAATTGGAAGAAAGAACAGAAAGGGGGGTATGACAGTACTGCCTCTCGATATGCTTCTAATTTGGAGATACTGGCAGAGGGCTGGGAGACAGCGTGGCAGGGTGAGCAGAGCCTTGACCCAGGGCCAGGAGCCTGGGGTCTGGAAGCTGCTGCCACAGCCTCAGGGCCTGTCACCTCCTCCCTCTGCCTCCATTTCCCCTGCACAGCACACTAAGGGGCCAAGGGGAGAGTACCCCAGGCCGGCTCCCGCCCAGCGCTGCAAGTCTGGGATTCTATTTAAGAACACGCAGCCCATCTGGTTCCCATTGAGGAGGCTGCATTTTCTCAAGTGCCGCCTCCCCCTCCCCTGCAATCCACAAATTCCCACCATGTGACTCCAGCTTCTCCCAATGGTGTCTGTTTTATGGCTTGTTGTTCTGTGTGCGTGATTTGAGTTTGGGGACTTTTTTTTTATCCCCCACACACGGATTCCCCTCCCTCTTCCAGAAAACGTGCAGCCTGAACTTTTGACTGCCTGAAACCCTCAGGAGGACGGCGATGAGGACAGAGGGCAGGAGGAGATGGATGTCTCCGCCTGCCTCCTACTGCCGATTTCTCGGCTTCTTCGTTTGTTTCTTCTCTGTTTGAAGTGCTGGTCCTGACGGCCCCTCACATGAACCAGTGAGAGATGAGGCCAGCGAGGAGGCTGGGGAGAAAGAGTCAGTTCGGTTCAACAGTTCAACCAGCGTTTATTGAGCCACCAGGCCAGTGCGTGCTGGGGCTGCAGAGGGGAGAGGCTGGGCACAGGGCGGAAGGCGGCCGCACGTTGGCTGGCAGGAGAGGCTGGCCAAGGGCTGTTTGGAGGGAGGGGAGAACTCTGCCCTGGCAAGGGAGGGCCACAGAGAAGGCTTCCTGGAAGATGTGGCACCCCGTCATTTGTTCATTCAGTCATTCCACAACTATTTATTAGGCCCCCCTGTAAGTGCCAGGCCCTGTCCTCATGGAAGAAGCCTACAGTTTCCAGTAAGAGAAAGACATCAAACAGATAATAGCAAACACACACACAGGCACACACACTCACACACACACGATATTGAGGGTTCGGTTCCAGGTCACCACATTAAAGCAAATATCTCAATGAAGCAACACACAATTTTTTTGGTTTCCCAGTGCATAGGAAAGTTATGTTTACACTATACCGTAGTCCATGAAGTGTGCAATAGCATTATTATCTAAAAAAATGTACATACCTTAATTTAACAATACTTTGTTGCTAAAAAATGCTAATGATTATGTGGGCCTTCAGTGAGTCATGATCTTTTTGCTGGTGGAGGAGTCTTGCCTCAATGTTGGTAGCTGCTGACTGATCAGGGTGGTGGTTGTTGAAGTTTGGGGTGGCTGTGGCAATTTCTTAAAATAAGACAACAGTGAAGTTTGCCACATTGATTGGCTCTTCCTTTCATGAAAGACTTCTCTGTAGCATGCAATGCTATTTGATAGCATTTTACTCACAGTAGAACTTCTTTCAAAATTGCAGTCAATCCCCTCAAACCCTACTGCTGCTTTATCAACTAACTTTATGTAATATTCTAAATCCTTTGTTGTCATTTTAACATTCACAGCATCTTCACAAGGAGGAGATTCCATCTTAAGAAACTACTTTCTTTGCTCATTCATAAGAATCAACTCCTCATCCATTCAAGTTTAATCATCAAATTGCCACAATTCAGTCACACCTTCAAGCTCCACTTTTAATTCTAGTTTTCTTGCTATTCCTACCACATCTGCAGTTACTTCCTCCACTGAAGTCTTGATCCCTTCAAAGTCATCCATGAGGGCTGGAATTCTTCCAAACTCTTGTCAATGTTGGTATTTTGACCTCCTCCCATGATTCATGAATGCTCTTAATGGCATCTAGAATGGTGAATCCTTTCCAGAAGATTTTCAATTTATTTTGCCCGGATTCATCAGATGAATCACTATCTATGGCAAGAATAGTCTTTTGAAATGTATTTATTAAATAATAGGACTTGAAAGTCAAAATTACTCCTTGGTCCATGGGCTTCAGGGTGGATGTTGTGTTAGCAGGCATGAAAACAACATTAATGCCTTTGTACATCTCCATCAGAGCTTTTCAGTGACCAGGTACATTGTCAATGAGCAGTTATGTTTTACAAGAAATCTTTTTTTTCCTGAACAATAGATTTCAACAGTGGGCTTAAAATATTCAGTAAACCATGCTGTAAATAGGTGTGCTGTCATCCAGGCTTTCTTGTTTCATTTATAGAGCACAAGCAGAGTAGATTTAGCATAATTCTTAAGGGCCCTGGGATTTTTTGAGTGATAAATGAGTATTGGCTTCAAATTAAAGTCATCTAAAGTCATCCACTGCATTATTCTCTAGCAAGAGAGTCAACCTGTCCTTTGAAGCTTTAAAGCCAGGCATTGACTCATCTCTAGCTATGAAAGTCCTAGATGGCATCTTCTTCCAATAGAAGGCTGTTTCATCTACTTGGGAAATCTGTTGTTTAGTGTAGCCACCTTCCTCAATTATCTTAGCTAGATCTCTGGGTAACTTGCTGCAGCTTCTATATCAGCACTTGCTGCTTCACCTTGCACTTCTATGTTATGGAGACAGCTTCCTTCCTTAAGCCTCATGAACCAACCTCTGCTAGCTTCCAGTTTTTCTTCTACAGCTTTCTCACCCTGCTCAGCCTTTATAGAATTAAAGAGTTAGGGCCTTGCTCTGGATTAGGCTTTGGCTTAAAGGAATGTTATGGCTGGCTTGATCTATCCAGACCACTCACACTTTCTCCATATGGACAGTAAGGCTGTTTCACTCTCTTATCATTTGTGCATTCATTGGGGTAGCATTTTTAATTTCTTTCGAGAACTTTTCCTTTGCATTCACAGCTTAGCTAACTATTTGGCACAAGAGGTCTAGCTTTTGGCCTATCTCTGTTTTTGACATGCCTTCCTCACTAAGCTTAATCATTTTCAGCTTTTGATTTAAAGTGAAGCCCTTCTTTTCACTTGAACACTTAGAGGCCATTGCAAGGTTATTAACTGGCCTAATTTCAATATTGTCGTGTCTCAGGGAATAGGGAGACTTAAGGAGAGGGAGAGAGACAGAGGAATGGCCAGTTGGTGGAGCGGTCAGAACACACACATTTATCGATTAAATTCACCGTCTTATGTGGACTCAGTTCATGGCCCCCCAAAACAATTATAATAGTAACACCAAAGACCCTGATCGCAGAGCACCATGACAGACATAATAATAACGAAAAAGTCTGAAATATTGTGAGCATTACCAAAATGTGACACAGAAACACTAAGCGAAAACATGCTGTTGGAAAAATGATGCCGAGAGACTTGCTTGATTCAGGGTTGCCACAAACCTTCAATTTATTAAAAAAAAAAAAAAAAAACTCACAATATTTGTGGAGTGCAATAAAACAAAGCACAATAAAACGAGGCATGTCTATATACAGTTACAGTTACAAAGTGTGAAAATGCTACAAATGATTCTAAAGGGTCTAATTTAAATTAGCTTATCCTTAGGGAAGTGATATTTAAGCAAAGTTGAAAGAAAGAGTAGGAGCTAGGAGGGGAAGAGCGTTCCTGGGAGCAGGTGCTGGAGGGAGTGTATACAAAGGTACTGAGACTAAAAGAACTCTACACCTTCAAAGCAACTGAAAGGAGAGCAATGGGGTGAGAACGGGTGGGGCGGGGGTAGGGCAGAGCAAAATGAGCCAGGAGAGCGAGGTGGGGGCCAGATCATCTGGGCCACGGTGAAGCCAGGACTCAGCCTGTCAGAGTCAGGAGTCATTCTGAGGTCAAGTTTAGGGGTTATTCTGAAGCCAGGCCTATTGTTCAGGCACCAGAGTGAGAGGCTGTGCTCAGGCTGTGGCCAGGATTAGGTCTTTGATGCCAGAATTAGGGGTTGGTCCATGGCCAGGGTTAGAGTCAGTCTGAATCCAGGGCCAGAGTCATTCCAAGGGCAAGTACAGGGGTCAGTGTGAGGACAGTTTTAGGATCAGTCATTCATTAAATATTCACTGAGCAGCTCACAGGCGGACTCCCTAGCAGCAAAATGATGACCCTGACAGCATCCCTGTCCTCCTGGGTCTTAGAGTTGAATGGGAAAGACAATTGGAAAAGAATAAATTACCTGACCCCACAACTTTGCAGCTTAAAACAACCATTTATTGTGGCCGCAGATTCCATGGGTTAGGAGTGGGCAAGGGCATGGCAGGGATGGCTTGTCCATGCTGCCTGGTGCCTCAGCCAGGTAGACCCAAAGGCTGGAGCTGGGGCTGGAACCGTCTGAAGTCTTCTCAGTCACGCATCCCAGCCAAGAGTGATGCCTTCTCCCTGGGGCTTCCTAGTAGTAGGGTGGCCTCAAGGCAATCCATGCCCACCAAGAAACAAGGGAAAAGGAGCTGGACTCCACCCCCTGATGGGGTGTGGCGTGGTCGCACTGTAGAAGAGCACTTGGATCAGAGATACTTGGAAATCTTTGGAAAAGCTTCTGACCAGCAGAGGGCAGGTCAGTTTGGGCTGCGGTAAGGGGTCCATCTCTGGATGGGGAAAGACAAGAAAGTGCTTACTTCTGGAATGCACGTGGGCCTCTCTCACAGTGCAGCGAATGCCTTAGCCAGGCAGCGACAAGCCCAAGGACACACTGGGGACAGGGAGAGAGGATTCAGGATGGAAGATGCTCTGCAACTGACCAGATTCCAAACACTTCCTCCCCTGGGCAGTAGCGAGGGCTGACAGTTTGGGTCAAACAGCTTGGGTCCAATTCCTTATTCCAGCGTCAGTTTTCGCTTTATAACATGAGGGCTAACTTCTTCTGGCCTCCACAGATTGGAGACCAGCATAGTCCAAACCAATTTGGAGTTCCCTGCAGCTTGAGGAACATATAGTCAGGCCTAACTCTGATTGGATGCTAAATTTTTTACAACTTTTCATGTCTTACAAGAAGGTAGTTGTTAACATTTTGCTGATTAAATTGGAAGTTTTGTGAACCAGATTCCATATGAAATTCCAGGGAACTTCATGCCTTAATGGAATCCTATAGTAACATCTTCTCTAAAATGAAGAAGAGTTTGTAAAGTTAAGAATTTCTCCCGCTTTAGCTTTGTTGAAAATACAGATTTGCGTTGACCTGAGTTGGGAAAAGCAGAGGCTCCCTCCTCAGGCTCCACACTCAGAATAAAGCATTTCCCTTGCTCACATTGGTCTTTCCTTGCCATCTGGAGCTTCGTCTTCTGTCCTGGGGAGATGAGCAGAAAAGAAATGAGTTACAACATCAGCAAGGGTTTAAATAAGAAGCGGACAGAGCCTGAGTTATGTGGGTCTCTAGGAAAAATAAAAACTGCTGGACCAGGCACCAACTAAGAGACTGTGAGGATGAAATCAGGGTAAGGCTGCCTCAGGGACCCCTTTGTGCTGGGAGTAGAAAGAGTCTTATGTGGGAGCTCATGGTTTGGCTGCTAACTCCCTGAGTGGCCTCTCTCTGGGCCTCAGTTTCCCCCGTGCTGAGTTTCCCCGGTCCCATCCCACAGCTCTTGGGCCCTGACCCCAACAGCACCCCACCCTGCCCACCTCCACTCCCCTGACACTGGCTGCAGTTCTGCAGCAGCTCGGGGCATGACCCCCTTCCTCGCTGGCCTTGGGGAACTCTGTGAACTTGGCTGCGGGCTGGGGTCAGGCGGGAAGTGTGGCCCAGATGACCTCATGCTGGGTTCTCACCCTGCCATTCATCCCTCAGCACTGGTGACTCACCCCAGGCGGGAAGAGCCAAGGCCATTTGAAAACTGAAAGCCTTTGGGGCCCTTCCCTTCCAAGGGCTCCAAGAACAGGCCTTTGGCAGCTCTTTGCTCTTCCCTTCCCAGGGATCCAGAATGACAGGCTAGATGTTTCCAACCAGTGTCTCGTTTCCCCTGGAGCAGGTAGAGCATCTTGTCCTCCCATCCCACTTCTCAGAGCAGTGACCTCAGGACTCCAGGCCCTGCCTGGCTGTGTGGCAGGGACTATGCTCCTTGCCCCCTCTGGGCCTGGCTCTGCATCTCCAAGCTCTGCTCCATCTGCTCTATCTCTGTCCCTCCTGCCTCCTCTCCTGCCAGACACCCCAGTCTGCCCCTACACTGCCCCAGAATCTCAGGTATCTTAGCTTCAGGAAGGTCTGGCCACATTTGGAAGAGTTCTGTGGCAAAGCATTTGTTGTTCTCTGAATATTCATGTGCTCCCTCACGCTTTCCAGTCCCCTTGCAGTTAGGTGAGGCCTGATGACCAGCTCTGACCAATAATTACCTCTTGGCTGAGCACTGAGAAGCAAGCAAGAATTTTCCACGCACTCTCCCCTTCTCCTGACACCTGAGAGGTAAACAGGGAGACCTCATTACAGATCTGCACTGTCCCATGTGGTAACAACCAGCCACATGTGCAATTTAAATAAATTAAAATTAAATGAAATTTAAAATTCCATCCCTTAGCCACACTAGCTGTATTTCAATTTCTCAACAGCCACATGTGGCTAGTCGCTACTGTAGTACACGGCGCAGATGCAGAACGTCTCCATCATTGCAGAAAGTGCTACTGGACAGCCCCACTCTAGACGGTGAAGCTGCAAGATGTCAGGTCACCCTTATCCTGGATCCTCAAGCAAGTAGAAGGGGCAGAGCCTCCCACCAACCCATGTGGACATGTAGCATAAGCAAGAAATAAACTTGCATTGTGTGCGGCCACTGAAATTTCAGAGTGGAGTTGTCCCTTCTCCAGAGCCCAGCCTATCCTGACCAGCACAGCCTACCTGCATGAAATAAACAAGGAGTAGCCAAAGCATGCAGAGGAGGACCAAGTCGTGGCTTGTTGGGCAGATGCCATGTGCAATCCAAACAATCCGTGTGATTCAGAGTCAACATCTTGCTGGCCCTGTGGTGAGAGATAGCTGAAGTATGATCATGGGAGAATTCCTGGAGGAGACAAAATAGGAATGGGCCTTGGAAAGTGGTTGGGGTTCTCTCAGGCTCGTGGTTTTCAACCTATAAGAATTTTTGGCTGCCCACCTGAGAAAGCTGAGATAGCCAAGGAGCTTGGCCAAGGAGAAGGACAGACATTCCAGCAGGAGCTCCAGGAGGGAAAAACACTTGAGCAAAAGTGTTGGTGAGAACAGGAAAGGACTGGAAACAGGAAAAGTTTTCCGTGAGGTTGCAGGGGAACCTTAGGAAAGCTTAGGAGATAAGCCAGATAGAAATCGAGAGGTGAGTTTCTCTGTATGTTTCTATCCAGAGTTGGAGAAGAATAGGGAGTAGAACGTGTTGAGAATGAAGGATGAACTAATGTGGTCAAAACTGATAGTCAAGGGTGGGGCTGACCTCAGGAATGATGGGCTAAAATTCAATAACTTGAATTGTAGAGTTTGGCCACATTTTGCTTATGGAATGATCAGTTAATTGGTGATTAATTCATACCAGAAGCTAGTTAACCTCAGATCCCCCCCTTCTGTGTTCTAGGCTCAACTTTCCAATACTCCACTTGGCTTCCCCAGCTGAGTGTCCTCTCAACACCTCAGCCTTGGCCTGGCCAAAGTAAAACATGTATCATCCTCCCCCACGATCTGGCACCCAATGTTGCGGCAATCCAAGCACGTGGCCATGGCTTTAGAACTCTCTGCGATTCTACTCCCTGTTCCCACACATGCACTTACCAAGTCCTGCCAGGGCCTCTTCCAGCAAGCCCCAGCCTCTGCTCATGCCCCAATGTCTCTGATCCCCGCCCCCCATAATCACACCTGACTGTTTTTCTCCTAGACCACAGCAGCCACAGGACTGCTGGTCCTGCCTCCTATCTCTCCACTCCCTGCAACCCATCCTGCATTCCAGCACCAAACAAGAGTCCCAGTGTTTACCTGGGTCACGCCTCTGCTCAAAAGCCTTCGGGGGATCTCCTAAGAAATCAAACCTCCTCAGCCCTTCATTCAAAACCTTCTACTTGCTGGTTCCAATGCATGCTCAACCTGACTTCTGACTACTTCCTTGCAACAAACCCCGCCCCTGCAGAACAGATCCCTGCATTGCTGTCTCTGTCTCTCACTCCAATCAGACCCCTCATGTCCTGTGAAGCCCTCCTTGATGATTCTCTTGTCCTGTCATCTCACCTTTCTCCTGCTGTCACTGCGAAGACATTCAAAGGAACAGACATGGGATCTGATGGCTGGGACCAGCTTCTCCACTCACTGCCTGTGTGACCTTAGGGAAGTCACTTAACCTCTCTGAACTTGCTCCTCCTCATCTCCTAAGTGAAATAATATGAACTTCACGGAGTAGCCAAAGTCTGTGAAATCACTTTGTGAATTTTGAAGTAATACACAGATGGCAGGGATCATGTTTCACTGTTTATACTCCTTTTTTTTTAAAATAATTCTTTGAGAGCAATTTTAGCTTCACATGAAATTGAGAGGAAGGTACAGAAATTTCCCATTTATCCCCTGCCCCCACACATGCACAGCCCCTCCCATTATCAACATTTCCCCACCAGAGTGGTACATTTGTTACAACTGATGAACCTACAGTGACATATCATGATCACCCCAAATCCATAGCTTACATTAGGGTTCACTCTTGGTGTTATACATTCTAGGGGTTGGGACAAATGTATAATATAATGACATGTATACACTATTATAGTATCGTACAGAGTATTTTTACTGCCCTAAACATTCTCTGTGCTCTGCCTAATCATCCTCCCTCCCCCATAACCCCCAGAGACCACTGATTTTTCCACTGTCTCCATAGTTGTGCCTTTTCCAGACTGCTATATAGTTGGAATCATACAGTATGTGTAGCCTTTTCAGATCGGCTCCTTTTACTTAGTAATATACATGGTTCTTCCATGTCTTTTCATGGCTCGATAGCTCACTTCTTTTTAGTGCTATGTAATATTCTATTGTCTGGATGTGTCCCAGTTTATCTTTTCATTCCCTAGAACATCATGGTTGCTTCTAGGTTTGGCCAATTATGAATAAAGCTGCTATAAACATGTGTGTGCAGGTTTTTGTGTAGATATTAAGTTTCTAAGTCATTTGGGTAAATATCAAAGAGCATGATTGCTGGATTGTATGGTAAGAATATATTTAGTTTCATAAGAAACTGCCAAACTGTCTTCCAAAGTAGCTGTACTATTTTTCGTTACCTCTAGCAGTGAATGAGAGTTCCTGTTGCTCCATATACTCTCCAGCATTTGGTGGTTGTCAGTGTTCCAGACTTTGACCATTCTAATAGGTGTGTGGTGGTATCTCACTGTTGTTTTAATTTGCATTTCTCTGTTGACATATAATGTGGAGCATCTTTTCATACACTTATTTTCCATCTGTATATCTTTGGTGGGGTCTCTGTTAAAGTCTCTAGCTCATTTCTTAATTGAGTAGTTTGTTTTCCTATTGTTGATTTTTAATAGTTCTTTGTAGATTTTGGATAGCGGTCCTTCATCAGATGTGTCTTTTGCAAATATTGTCTCCCAGTCTATGCCTTGTCTTCTCATTTTCTTCACATTGTCTTTTACAGAGCAGAAGTTTTTAATTTCAGTGAAGCCCAGATTATCGATTATTCATTTCATGGTTCATAGTTTTGGTGTTGTATCTACAAAGTCAACACCATACCCAAGGGTATCTAGGTTTTCTCCTATGTTATCTGCTAGGAGCTTTATAGTTTTACATCTTACCTTTAGGTCTAACATTCATTTGAGCTCATTTTTGTGAAGGGTGTCAGGTCTGTGTCTACATTCTTTTTTTCTGTGTGTGCATATGAATGTCCAGTTATTCCAGTATTGTTTGTTAAAAAGACTGTCTTTGCTCCACTACTTTGCCTTTTCTCCTTTGTCAAAGATCAGCTGACTACATACATGTGGGTCTGTTTCTGTGCTCTCTGTCCTGTTCCACTGTCTAGATTACTATAGCTTTATAGTAAATCTCGAAGTTGAGTAGCGTCAGTCCTCCAACTTTGTTCTTCTCTTCGGTATTATGTTGGCTATTCTGGGTCTTTTACCTTTCCATATAAACTTTAGAATCAGTTTGTCAATACCCACAAAATAACTTATTGGAATTTTGATTTTACTGAATCTGTATATCAAGTTGGAAAGAATTGACATCTTGGCAATATTGGTTCTTCCTATCCATGAACATGGAATGTCTACCCATTTATTTAGTTCTTTGATTTATTTCTTCAGGGTTTTGTAGTTTTCCTCATATAGATTTCATACATATTTTTTAGATTTATATCTTTTTCTTGGTGGTAATGTAAATGGTATTGTATTTTTAATCTCAACTGCCATTCATTCATTGCTGATATATAGAAAAGTCATTAATTTTTGTATATTAACCTTGTATCCTGCAATCTTGCTATAATTGCTTATTAATTTCAAGAAGTTCTTTTTTCTACATAGACAATCATGTCATCCGTGAGCAAAGCCAGTTATTTCTTCCTCCCTAATCTGTATATATTTTATTTTCTTTTCTTCTTTTATTGCATTAGCTAGGACTTCCAGTATGATGTTGGAAAGGAATGATGAAAGGGGACACTCTTGCCTTCTTTCTGATTTTAGTGGAAAAGCTTCTAGTTTCTCATCATTACATATAATGTTAGCCATAGGTTTTGTTGGTAGATGTCCTTTATCAAGTTGAGAAAGTTACCCTCTATTTTTAGTTCACTGAGAGTTTTTATCACAAAGAGACATTGAACTTTATCAAATACTTTTTCTGCATATATTGATATAATCATATGATTTTTTGTTTTTTAGCCTGTTCATATAATGAATTACATTAATTGCTTTTCAAATGAGCCTTGCATACATAGGTTGTGGTTTGCAATTCTTTTTATATATCGTTGGATTCTTTGCTAATATTTTGTTGAGGATTTTTTTCAGCTATATTCATGAGAATCAATGGACTATACTTATCTTTTCTTATAATATCTTTGTCTGGTTTTGGTATTAGGGTAATGTTGGCAACATAGAAGGAGTTAGGAAGTATTCCTCTGTTTTTAACTTCTGACAGAGATTTTAAAGAATTGGTATAATTTCCTCCTTAATTGTTTGGTAAAATTTGGAGCTTTCTGTTTCAGAAGGTTATTAATTATTGATTCAATGTATTGGATAGATAGAGGTTTTTCCGATAGTCTATTTCTTCTTGTGTGAGCTTGCAAGACTGTGTCTTTCAAGAGATTGGTCCAATTCATCTAGGTTATCAAATTTGTGAGCATAGAATTGTTAATAGTATTCCTTTATTATTTTTTTAATGTCCATGGGATAGAATCTGTATTGATGTTCCTTTTTTCATTTCTAAATATTAATAATTTGTATCCTCTGTTTTTTTTTCTTTTTTACTAATCTTTTCAAGGAGTCGATTTTTGGTTTCCTTGCTTTTCTCTATTGGTTTCCTCTTTTCAGTTTCATTGATTTCTGCTCTTAATTTTTATTTTATTTTCTTCTGATTATTTTGGATTTTAATTTCCTCTTCTTTTTCTAGTTTCCTAAGGTGGAAACTTAAATGATAGATTTTAGATTTTTCTTGTTTTCTAATACAAGCATTCAATGTTATAAATTTCTCTGTAAGCATTTCTTTTGCTGCCTCCCACCAATTTTGATAAGTTATATTTTCATTTTCATTCAATTCAAAATTTTTTATTTCTCTTGGGATTTCTTCTTTGACTGATGTTTTATTTAGAAATGTATTGTTTAATCTCCATGTATTTTGGGACTTTTCCAGTTTCCAATCTTTCTGTTACTTATTTGTAGCTTCATTCCACTGTGGTCTGAGAGCAGATATGATATGATTGCTTTTATTTCAATTTGTTAAGTGTATCTTATGGGCTAGAATGTGATCTATTTTGGTTAATATTCCATGTGAGCTTGAGAAGAATGTGTATTCTGTGATTATTGGATGAAGTAGTCAATAGTTATCAATTATATCCAGGTGATTGGTGATGTTGAGTTCAACTATGTCCTTCCTGATTTTCTGCCTGCTGAATCTATTCATTTCTGATAGAGGGGTATTGAAGTCTCCAGCTATAATAGTGGATTTATCTATTTCTCCTTGAAGTTCTATCAGCTTTTGCCTTGTGTAGTTCGATGCTCTGTTATTAGATGTATACATGTTAAGGATCATTACATCTTCTTGCAGAGTTGACCCTTTTATCATTTTTATGCCCTTTTCTTTTAATCTCTGATAACTCTTCTTGTTTTGAAGTCTTCTCTGTCTAAAAGTGATATAGCTACTCTAGTTTTTCTTTTGATTAGTATTAATATGGTATATTTTTCTCCATCTATTTATTTTCAGTCTATATGTGTCTTTATATTTAAAGTAGATTTCTTGTAGAAAACGTATAATCAGGTCTTGTTTTTTGATCCACCCTGACAATTTCTGTCTTTTAATTGGTACACTTAGACCATTGATGCTCAAAGTAATTACTGATATAAATGAATTAATATCTGTCATATTTGTGACTGTTTTCTATATTTTTCCCTTTTTCTTTGTTCCTATTTTTATTTCTTCTCTTTTTCTATGTTTTCTAGCTTTAACTGGTCATTTTATATGATTCCATTTTCTCTCCCTTCTTAGAATTATCAGTTATACTTCTTTTTTACTTTTTTTAGTGGTTGCATTGCTATAAAAAATGCCTTACACTGGATAATATATAAACAACAGAAATTTGTCACTTACAGTTCTGGAGGCTGGGAAGTCCAAGATCAAGGCACCAGCAAATTCAGCATCTTGTGAGGGCTTGCTCTCTCCTTCAAAGAGGCACCTTCTATCTGTGTCTTCATATGGCATAAGGGTGGAAAGGGCAAACATGCCCCCATCAGTCTCTTTTATAAGGGCACTAATCCATTCATGAGGGTGGAGACCTCATGACTTAATCACTTTCCAAAAGGCCTCACCTCTTAATACTATCATGTTGGGGATTAAGTTTCAGTGTATGAATTTTGGAGAACACACTCAGACCATAGTGACAACTAATCCAAGCTTACTTTCAAATAACAATGTAGTTCTTCACAGGTAGTATGAGTACCTTACAATCACAAGTAATCCTAATTCTTCCCTTCCATATCACTGCCATTTGTGCCATTTATTTCTCTTATATATAAGCATACATAAGCATATATATGTACATGTAATTGAATACATTGTTGCTATTGTTATTTTGAAAAACTTGTCTGTTAGATCAATTAGGAATAAGAATAAGAAAAAGAAAATTTTTTATTTTACCTTCATTTATTCCTTTTTGATGCTATTCCTTTCTTTATGAAGAGCCAAGTTTCTGACGGACCTATGTTATTATCCTTCTCTCTGAAGAACTTTTCTTAACATATCTTACAAGCCAGGTCTTTTGGCAACAAATTCCAATTTTTGTTTGTCTGAGAAAATATTTCTCTTTCATTTTTGAAGAATAATTTTTCAGGGTGCAGAATTCTAGGTTGGTGGGTTTTTGTTTTTTTTCTCTAACACTAAATATTTCACTCTACTCTCTTCTTGCTTATACAGTTTCTGAGGAGAAGTCAGATGTAATTTTTATTTTTGCTCCTCTGTAGGTAATATGCTTTATTTCCTCTCACTTCTTTCATGATTTTTTTTTTAATCTTTGATTTCCTATAGCTTGAAAATATTATGCCTAGGTGTAGTTTGGGGGGCATTTATCCTGCTTAGTGTTCTCTGAGCTTCCTAGATCTGTGGTTTATTGTCTGACATTAATTTGGGAAAAGTTTCAGTGATCGTTGCTTTAAATATTTCTTCTTTTCCTTTCTCTCTTTCTTCTCCTTTTGGCATTACCGTTACACATATGTTACACCATTTGTAGTTGTCCCACAGTCCTTGGATACTCTGTTCTGGTTTCTTCAGTCTTTGTTCTCTTTGCTTTTCAGTTTTGGAGGTTGCTATTCATACATTCTCTAACTCATATATTCTTTCCTCAGCTATGTCTAGTCTAGTAAGAAGCCCACCGAAGACATTCTTCATTGCTGTCACAGTGTATTTGATTTCTAGTATTTCTTTTTGGTTCTTTCTTTCCATCTCTCTGCTTACATTGCCCATCTGTTCTTGTATACGGTCTATTTTATCTGTTAGAGCCCTTAGTATATTAATCACTGTTATTTTAAATTCCCAGTTTGGTAATCCCAACATCTCTGTCTGCCGTGTCTGATTCTGAGGCTTGCTCTGTCTCTTCAAAACATGTGGTTTTTGTACGCCTTGTAATTTTTTTCTTGATAGCTGGACATGATGCACCAGGTAAAAGGAACTGCTATAAATAGGCCTTTAGTAATGTGGTGGTAAAGTGTGGAGGGAGGGGAAGCATTCAACAGCCCTATGAGTAGGTCTCAGTCTTCTACTGAGCCTATGTTTCACAAGAGCTTCTTAGTCCCCTCCACACTCTCTTAGGAGGAACAGGATGGCTAGAATGGGCTGGAGTTCCCCCAGGTCAGTTAGGCTTTGCTAAAACCCCGGCAGGTTAGGCTGGTTAAATAGTTTCTCCTGAGGGCAGACCTTGCTAAGAACAGAATGCTCTGGGGTATTTCCAAATGGTTCCTTTTCCCCTCCTCTTGCCAGAAGCACAGGAGGATTTTTGCAAGTGCGTGTATGATATTTACTATGAGAACCTGGTTGAGCTCCTGAAGGTAAAACTCCCAGAAGTGTGGGAGCAGCCGCATGACTGGGTCCCCCTGGAGTTTTTAACTCTGAGCCTCCAGCAATTCATCAATTATAATTCGGGTTTTTGTACCCTGGCACAAGTTCTCTTAGCGGTTTCTGCTTGAGTCTGCTCCTGCTTCATTCTGCTCCGTGTCAACAGAAAAGGAGACAAATTCTATAGAAAAATTTAAAGGGGGTTTATTCTGAGCCAAATTTGAGGACCATGGTCTGGAGCCACACCCAAGAGCCTTGAGCCACACCCAAGAGCCTTGAGCAAGTAGACTCGCTGTGGTTGGATTACAGTTTGATTTTTATATATTTTCAGGGAGATAGGAATTACAGATAGAATAATAAATCAATACATGAAGGGCATACATGGCCCAATAAAGGCAGGACATCTCGAAGTGGGGGCTTGCAAGTCATAGGTGGGTTTAGGAATTCTTTAGTTGACAATTGGCTGAAAGAGTTAGGTTTTGTCCAAAAGACCAGGAATCAGCTGAAAGGAATGTTTAAGGACCTTCTATCTTTCGTGTGATGCTATACCAAATCAGGTATGGAAGTAAACAACATCATAAAAACCTGTTTACTGAGTTTTTATCATTTGTAGGTATGACTCACCAGGACCCCTTAGAAAGTAAAAAGATCAGAGTTGAGTCCTTATCTGTAAGCTGTGACTTCTTATATACGCCTGTCTGTCTTTCTGATCTTGGGGGCAGTGTTTTGCTCTGTGTCCTCATCTCTCTTTCAGACCCAAGAAGAGCAGTTGATTTTTCAGTCTGTCCAGGCTTTTACTTTTTGTTAGGACACCGTGGTGACTTCCAAGCTCCTTGCATATGGGTCCTTATATGGTGCCTAGTTCACAGCAAGGACTCACTGAAGATGGCAGGTGGGAGGCATTTGAGGCCTCTGGGTTAATGTGCTTCTGGCATCTGGAATGCTCCATGGGAGCCGGGGAGCTCACTTCTCCCTCCCATCTCAGTCTGCACGGTCTGTAAAATGAGAGAGTTGGAGTAGGGGGTCTCCGAGAGGCCTCCAGGAGGGCAGCCCCTGGCTCTGCACAAGACATCCCTCTGCAGGCAGTGTCGAGACTGAGCAGTGGAGTCCCGTGGGGAAGGCTGAGAGCTGAGAGCAGGAGACGACAGGGAGTTCTCTCCCTTTCTAGCTGTTCCCTGGAAAGGGTCTCTGGGTGAAGAGAAATCAAGTGAAAAAGAGGACCAGAAGTGACGAGCATTGAATTCTATTTCCTTTATCCGACTACCGTGTTTCCTCGAAAATAAGACCTACCCATAAAATAAGCCCTAGCAGG
>VBSM01002608.1:118310282-118450539 GCA_008086735.1 Cheirogaleus medius | reverse complement strand
TGAGGAAAAATAAATATAAGACCCTGTCTTATTTTCAGGGAAACACAGTAGTGTACCACTTTCTCACTCCCAGGAGAGGACCTTACACCCAAACCTCTGCCGGCCACTGAATGGCAGCCAAGGGCTTCCTATTCACACCCCAAATAAAATCGGAACACTTTGCTGCACCAACAAGGCCCCACGTGACGTGGCCCTGGCCATTCTCCCTAACCTCGCTCCCCAGCCCCATCACCGGCCTTTGCTCTCTGTGTCCTGCTCCCCTGGTCTTCTACTTCCTACAGGCCCCACTTGCCGCTCCCAAGGGCCCTTCCCCATGCTGATCCCTCAGCCTAACACCCTACAGCCCCTGGCCAGTGTCCACCCACCCTTCAGGTCCCAGCTAACAGGTGGGGTCCACAGGACCCCAACCACCACTGCCCCACCCCACAGATCCAGGTGTCTGTCGTGTGCTCTCACGGGTCGCTGTGCTTTCCACAGCTCCCTGGCGGTGCATAATCACATGTTGGCACACTCACTTGCTTGATGCCTATCTCCCCTGTCAGAGGGTAAGCTCCACAAGAGCTGGAACCAGGCCTATTGCACTCCCTATTTAATCCCCAGCAGTGAGTCTGGCATACAGTAGGTGCTCAATAATGATTTGGGGAATGGATGCATGAGTGAACAGTGGATGAGAAAGATGAGATGATTTTTTGATCATGCAGAAGATCCTTGCTTAGCACCTCATGGCTGACCACCCTCCCAGCCCCCACTTCCTCCCTCACTGTTCTCTGCCCAGCCCAGGCTCATCCTCAAGGGGTACAGGGGAACGGGAAACTCCACATGGCTTCAGCTGGCCTGGACCTCACACTGAGGCTGGCAGGGCCTGGGTTTGTGCAGAATAAACAGTCCTAATCCAGACAGGCCTCACTTTACCCAAGAACTGGGCTTAGACACAGAATTCTGTGAATCTGATTTCCCCAGACCTAGGCTCCTCCCTGAGCTGCTGCCTCTACTCCCCTGGCGGGGCCTCTGGACACGATCCAGGACTCTGCCACCATCGGGGTCTTTTGCCTCCCACAGTCCTCAGGCCCCCCAGCTCATAATCTCTCCTCCAAGATGTAAAAATATGTTTCAAGGCACTAACTAGGGAGGTCATTACTTCAAAGACCCTCTTGGCAAATTCTTTTATTGGCCCCAGTTTAAAAAGCCAGAGTCTTCTTATAATGGGGCTTCTTAAAGCAGGGCCCACCTGTGAAAATACTGCCCTCTTTAGGGATTGAGCCGGGCAGGGAAGGGCAGGCACCAGGCCCCTCGGCTGCTCCCAGAGGAAGGGTGGAAAGGAGGTTCAGAAGAGCTTAAGAAATGGTCTTTTCCTAAAGAGAGGGAAACTCCTCCTGGCCAAAAACTCCAGATGGGAATTAACGCTTTCAGGGTCTAGCTGAGGCTACCAGCGGAGTCCTGGCCCCAGGCAGCAGCCCTGACAACTCCCTAGGAGGAATTCAGTGTACTAATGAGACTTTGGCCCAGCCAAAAACATTTATGCCTCAACTCCCAGGCCTCTGAACAGATGGCCTTGCCTCCCACCTCCCGGTGAGGGAAGTGGTAGAGTGGAAGTCCCTGGATCTCCTACTCCCAGGTGTACAAGGCTCCCTCCTCCTGGCCCATGTGACCTCAGCCCCTCCCTCTGGTTGACACGGGGAGCTGTCTGCTGTAAGCCCCCGCCCTCCCTCTGGGCTCCATTCTCAAGGAGGGTCATGCAGGCATTCCCTCCTGCCTTCTCTGGGACTTCTCTCTTGCAATTAGCAGCCCTGCCCCGATTATTCTATCTCTCACTCTCCATCTGCCCCTCAACACCCGCATTTTCACTGCTCAAGTGTCTGCCATGTCAGAACCCTATAGCTCCAGCTCCTGGCCTACCTCCCTCCTCCCATCCACAGCCGACTTCTTGGAAGCACACACACTGGCTGTCTTTCCTTCCTCACCCTTCCTTTCTCCTCAATCCATGGGAGTGTGGCTTCTGTCCCCACCACTTTCCTGAAATTGCTCTCTCCAAGGACCCCAAAGGCCTCTCCTTATTGCTAATGCCAATTTCAGCAGCGTATGGTTGTGTCTCTCCAACCGGAAGTGCAGCGTTTCCTTGCCTTCTCAGCACAGCACACCCAGAACTCTTCCTACCCTCTGGCTCCACCTTCTCATTCTCCATACTGGGCCCTCCTCACAAGTCTATTCTTGACAGTCCTCCCTTTTTCTCCTTACTCTACACTCTTTCCCTGATGATCTCATCCCGTCCACCCATGGCCTCGGTGACTCGAGAACATTTATCTACAGCCCAGATCCCTCTCCTGAGCTTTGGACTTGCACATTCATTCTTTCATTCACTCATTCACTCCCTCAACAGACTGAGCGTTTGCTGTGTGCCAAGCACTGTTCTCGGGAACAAAACAGACCTAGTCTCTGCTCTTGGGGAACTTAACAATGTAACAGAAACAAACAATATATAAGAAAACAAGATCATTCCATGCAAGATAAGTCCAACAGAGTAATGGACCATTGTGACTGGGGGCCAAGGAGGCTGCGCCGGTCAAGTTTAAAGCACAGACACTGTGAGTATTAAGAAATAGGGATATATGATAAGAATAAGACATTACCCAACTGTGGGGAGAGCTAGGGAAGCCAAGTTCCTGAATGTGGAGTTGGAGGATCAGAAGAAAGTTACTCACCAGGCCCCCTGAAGCCAATGTGCCTAGCCAGGATTGGGGGCTGAGGAAGGTCGGTGGAGAAGTCGATGGAAGACTGTTTTCTCCACCGCTGGAGGTGGGTAGGGCTGAAAGTACAGAAGGATTGCTCAGAGACCTTTCAGCTCTTGCCTGGATCACTGCAGAGTTCCCTAATTGGTCTCCCTGATGCTATTCTTTTCCCCTTCCAATGTCCCCTTCACAGTACAGCCTGAGCAATCTTCCTAAAATGCAGGCCTGACCATGTCACTCCCTTTCTTAAAGTCCTTCTTATCCTATTACCTTCAAGATATCATTCAGACTCCTTCGCAAGGCTTCTGGGGGAACAGGCCCATCACGACCCTGCCTCCCACCCAACATCCCCTCTTCTTCCCCCTCTGACACCACCTGCCCTTTCCTGTGCTCACCTCAGCAATCCCAGATCCTCAGAAGAAAAACTTAGATTCTCATACTCTCACTCTCTGCCAGACCTCAGGATACTCTTTGTCTCCTCATATTCTTCTCCTGACCAGTTCTTACCCATCCTGCAGGACGAGTCCCACCCCACACACATGTGGGCCAAGATCCCAAATTTCCCTCCCTGGTCTCCTATCTCACTGCTGGGTACCTGCAGGTTAGCTTGTCCATGTTTCTCACTTCATTGTCAGAGCCGGTGCCTGGGGCATTGTAGACACTTGATAAATATTTGCTGAATTAACAAAAGTTTACAAGAACTGTGCAATAAAATATAAATATGATTACATAATGCTCATGTAAAAAACAGAATACAAATTTTTGTGTACTGTAATATTGTGATTTGTAAAACAAATAGAAGAAAAATGTATGCACAGTAAAATAAAAGGGAGGGATGGGAAGGAACTACATGTAACTGTTAATAAAGGTTTACATCTGGCTGGTGGGACTATGAGTAGCTTTTATTCTTTCTACATTTCAGTTTCATACTGTTTTCCAAAGTTAAAAAAATTTTAACCATTAAATTTTTTTTAAAAGCAATAAATTGCTCTCTTACCACCCAATCCTATTTTTATATTCACATTCCTTCCTAACCACATTTGTTCTATACTTCCAAGAACGAAGATCTCTGTCTTAGACATAGAAAGCCAAATTTTTGCTGTCAGTAGGAGTTGACTGACCTGTCTTCTCTCTGTCATCTGTTCCCAGATACCATCTGCCAGAAAATGTGTTCCCATCCTTCCTTATTCTTCCTGCTTTGTATGACAAAAAGTAATAATGAGGCTTTAAGTTGTATCAGAATAGCATACTCATGGATATTTGTGGAGACATATGGCCCAGGTATGGGCTTCCAAATCCTGCTTTCAATGACAAGCCTTCCCCCAAATCCCCAAAGGGAATGTAAGCACAGAAGATAAAATAAGGCAAAGGAGCCCTTTGTTCTTAGGGGGAACTTTGCCCCAAGCCTCGGTGAAGAACTGAGCCAGATGTCCCTTGGCCACACTGGTGATCTTCTTCAGTCTCAGCTCCTGGCTCTCTTGCTGAGTGAGGAAGGGCAATCCTGAGCACTCCAGCACAGGAAAGAAAGTGTTGGCCCTAAGACCCGGAGCAGCAGGAATCCAGGGGGGGACACCCCAGCAGTGGGAGCAGCTACCAGATTAATCCAACTTGCTGGCCCAGTAAAAGTAAGTAACCAGCCAGAGACTGAAACCAGAATAAAAAGCACACCACTCCTCTGGCTTGGAGGACCAAGGTATGACCCTGAGCATCTTCATTATGGGAGGAAGAAGAGAGGAGAAAATGAAAGAGGATCCTGGTCCTCCCACTAGAGACCAATACCTAAGTTGATTTTTTGCATGTTTCCCAAGCCTGAGCTCATTCTGGAATCTGGTTGTCTTTAGGTCCACCAGTCCTCATTGTGGCTTATGTCTTATTGTATCTGTGCTAATGAGAGAATTCCCTTGGGAGCTTTGTATGAAACCATTTGAAGTAACTTCTGAATACCTCTTCTCTCTCTTAGGACACCTTCCTGTTATCATTTTTATTATTTCAAGCCATGTTAAGACATTTGAACTTGACCTTGTAGAAAAAGGATGAGCCTTGAAAGTTGCCAACCAGTAAGCAGTTTGGTGGTTTACTGACCTGAAAAGAACACTCTAGCCACAATGTAAAGAGTGGGCAGGGTGGGATGAGTGTTGTGACAGGGAGAGTTCTCAGAGGTCATTACAGTAGTTCAGTGAGAGATGGCAAAAGCCAGAACCAGAACCATTTGAAGAGGTGGGTCCAAAGCAGTAGGGGAAGTTTTGAGAGCCATTTCCAAGATAGAATTGATAGGGTTAGAGGAGGGTGGTTAGAGCAGAGTAGGAGTTAAGATTGTATCCAAAGCTTATAGCTTGGGAAATAAATTACATAATGATAATTCTACTCAAGATGTGTAACACAGAAGGAGAAATAAGCACTTGAGGAGACAACAATGAGTTTGGGATGCCTGAGAGGCATCCAGGTAGAAATTTTCAACATACATTTGAAGACATGGGCCTGGAACCTAGGATAGAGATTGGGGATATAGATGATGCATGTATGGATATTGATAGAGATACAGATACAGATACAGATAGAGGTATACATATAGATGTGGATGTGAGTAAAGACACAGATATTAATATAGATATATACAAAAATAGACATAGACAGATCTAGATATATCTTAACACACATAATAAAAGTCCAAACCAGGATGATAGCAAGAAGTTTTCAAGGTGACCACTTAAGCATATATGATAAAAACATGTAGCAGTTAAAAATGATTTCAAATATTAGAGTCTTAGCATCTGAAACAATAAGAGTCCTATTGGCAGAAACACAAAAGACCAGGCTGTGTGGGGAAATGATGACTAGTTTCAGAGTTGTTGAGTTTGAGATAATGGTGAGACGGACAACTGGAAGTTCTAAGCAAACAGACATAGGACCAGAGCTCTGGGTAAGTCAGCCTGGATATGTAGAATTTGGAATCACAAAATCATAACATGTGAGAGCTGGGAGGAATTTTAGACTCCATCTAATCCAACGTCCTCCTTTTGTAGATGAGGAAATCAAGACCCAGGGTATATTAAAGGTGCTCCTTGAGTTCACACAGCCGTTGCTAACAGAACCAGAAGTAGAACCCAAATCTCTCTATTCCCGGTCCAGAACTTCTGCCACCTGTGAAGAGGTGGGTGTTGAGAGCATGAAGATGGATTAGACAACTTTCTGAGGGAGGTGTGTACAGAGCTGTCATGTCATCAAATCATGGTGTCCCTGAGAGGTTTGAATGGTTAGAACACTTGGTTGGAAGTGACAGAAATTTATCTGAAAGCAACTCAAAGCATTAAAGAAGAAATTTGTTGTACTAATGTAATCAACCTATAGCAAGAATAGGGATGGAACTGGCCTCAGGGACAGCTGGGTCAAGGGAACAAATACCATCTGGCCTGTTTTCTTCATGCAGCTCTCTTATCTGTGTGTGAGCTCAATTCTCTCAAACTGGCTTTCATGCATAATGAGGGACATGGTCACAAGGCATACTCTAGACTCTTCTTACAACTTTTGTCCTAAGAAGGAAGGGATTTGATTGGCTAGCTGGCATCATATCCCAATACCTGACCAAACTGCTATGATCCAGAACCCATCACATGCCATGGCTAAGAAATTATTTTTTTACTGGAAGAGAGAAGTGGGGGAAAGGTGCTGGGCAGAAAGTAGCAAAAGCCCCTCTAACATACTCAACGAAACCTTTGAACACAGACCAGAAAGCATGAACTTTCAGGGATAAGCAGCATACCAGTGTTGAAAAAGGGAAGGCTCAGGGAACAAGTTAGGTGATACGTAAGTTAAGATTCTTGGAACCAAACCAGATATCTATCTGCAAAAGATGATGAAGGAGGGTGGGAAAATAGGAAAGGATTAGGTGAACAGAGTGGGAGAAAGGAGAGAAGTCAGATAATTAGTATGTGAGGCACTGCTTGGAATACAGTTCACACTAATCCCAGAGGAGAGCCAGAAAGGGCTGATTGTTCCCTCCGGGGTAGGAGAATCTGGAGAGGGGGCCCTGAATGCCTAAATGGGCAATCAGAAAGGATGAGTAAGCTAGGGAGAGGATCCAGAAGAGAGATCTATGGATTAGCTTCTCCAGGAAATAACAGTAATAGTAGGACCCATGAAATACGTGCATCATTCTTTGACAGGGTTACTAGATGCTATGGTTTGAATATATCCCCACCAAAATTCAGGTGTTGTCAATGTTACAGCATCAAGAGGTAGGGCTTTTAAGAAGTGCTTAGGTTATGAGGGTTTCTCCCTCATAAGTGGAATTAGGTGTCTTTATAAAAGGACTTGAAGGGGCTGCCTTCCACAATGTGATGTTACAGCAAGAAGGCTCTCACCAGACACCAGATGCTTTCACCTTGATCTTGGACTTCCCAGCCTCCAGAATTGTGAGAAAATAAATTTCTGTTCTTTATAAATAACACAATCTCATGGATTCTGTTATGGCAGCATAAAATGGACTAGAACACCAGGATAGTAATTAGGAGTATGAAGAAAATATAAAGTTGCAAAAATAAAATAATCCATAATCACAAATCCTAGAGGTAATACTATTGAATTTCAAACATCACTTTACATTAATGCTTATATTTCTACAACAATATTTTTATTGACTGCATATTTCATTCTATGCAAGTATCATAATTTGTTTTAACCAATTCTCTAACAGCCATTTAGGCAATATTCAATTTCTTATAATTTTCTATAGCTAAGTCATTATGCACATAACCTTTAAGTCTTAGAAAAAATTTTTGGACATGCAATTTCGTAGAAAACAGTATGCATACTATATGCTCCAAAGGCCCTTCAGAAAGAGTAAACCAATTTACATTCCCATTGGAATACAAGTATGTTGTGCCTAGTTCTTTGTTCTTTTGCTAGCAGCATTCCTTTCCAGCTATTACTGCTGAAAATGATATGCTTGTCTAGTATTGAAAATATATTGTAAGAGTCCCTTTTCAAATGTTTAGGAACCAGATGAGGAATAAAGGAATGAGGAATAAAAGTAAAATATTATGTTTTGCAGGTTTTTATTGGGTTGTTTTTCTTTTTATCAATAGATTCTAAGAATTCTTTATGTATTCTAGATACAAGTCATTTGTCAGACATATTTATTGCAAATATTATCCACCAGGCTGTGACTTTTTTCATTTTCTTAATGATATTTTTAAAAGAGCAGTTTTTTATTTTAATTAAGTTTAACTTTTCAATTTTTCTTTTTATGATTCATACTTTTGTGTCCAAACTAAGAACTATTTGGTACCCTAAAGTCATGAAAATTATCTCCTATGATTTCTCCCACAAGTTTTATAGTTTTAGCTTTTACACATAGGTCTCTGATCCATTTTGAGTAATGTTATGTGCATGGTGTGAAGTAAGGATTAAGGTTCATTTGTTTTCCCACATGAATATCCAGTTGATCCAGCATCATTTGTTGTAAAGACTATCATTTTCCCCACTGAATTAGCTTATCCTCTTTGTTGTAAAGCAACTGGCCATATATGTGTGGGCCTATTACAGAACTCTTTATTCTGTTCCATTGATCTATATGCCAATATTACAGTGTCTTAATTACTGTTACTTTGTAGTAAGTCTTATAGTAAGTCACTACGTATTCATTTTTTAACTTTTTGAATTAATAGGTTTTCTAAAATTGGTTTTTAGGGTTTTTTTTTTGTTTAACAATGAAAACATTTAGGATTACAAATTTTCCTCTGAATAAGTACCAGGCATTAAAATGCATTTTAAAACTAAAATAAGTGACACTTATGTTAATGGCCTAAAAAAGGATATTTTAGCATAAGAAAAAATGTGGAAAATGACAGATTAAAAGAAAAGAATAATAACTCTGATAAAGTCCTACCCTTTGTAGCACTGGGCCTACCTTCCAGGATTCCTAAGACCCACCTAGCAGTGTTATATATTTTCCCATGAACCTATTCAGGTGGCTGGTCACTGCTGGTCTCAATTGCTTTAAAACACACTGTTGCTAATGGTCTCCACTACCTTGCACTGCTCCTCTTCATCCCTACCAGGTGCAGTGCCAAGCTCTGAAGCTTAAACTGCTCCCTATTTCTCTGAACCATACTGCCTGTGGTGCCAGTGGTCCCTAGGGGGTCTCCTGTCTGCCTCTTGCTGACTTCCCTTCCCACAGGTGGTTTTCCCAGTGATTCACCCTGGCAACTAATGTACCTCAATCCAAACTGTATTGAGATAGCTCAAAATCTCTTCCAGGGTAAGAAGAATGCTGCTTCCCAAGACAGTTTGGATACTGTGAAATATATATTTGGTCTTCGTCCTTATGTCCTGGCACACATCTCCTGAAACCCTTGGCATCTCCAGAGTGATAGTGACTTTTGTATGCTAATGAGTTGGCTGGTGGCTTGGGGACTCTAAATAGCTTCAGGATGGGGGCTGGTCACTGGAAATATCAAGGCATGATTTGAGGGTTCGGACTTTCAGCCTCATCTCCCAACTTCTGGGGAATGAAGTGATGCTGAAGGTTTAATTGATCACCAATGACCAATGATGTAATCAATTATGCCCCCATAATGAAGCCTACATTAAAAATCCAAAAGGCAGGGTTTGGAGAGCTTCTGGGTAGCTGAACACATGGGTGGTGGCACACCCACAGAGGGCATGGAAGCTCTGAATCTCTTCCCCACATACCTCGCCCTATGCATCTTTTTCATCTATATCCTTTGTAATACCTCTTATAATAAATGGATAAATATAAGTAAAGTGTTTTGCTAAGTTCTGTGAGCCACTCTAGCAAATTAATCAAACCTGAAAAGGGAGTTGTGGGAACCCTATTTATAGCAGGTCAGCCAGAAGCATAGGTCACAACCTGGAGCTTGTAATTTGCATCTCAGATGAAGAACAGTCTTGTTGGACTGAGCCCTTAACCTGTGGGATCTGACACTATCTACAGGTAGACAGTCTCAGAAATAAATTAAATTATAGGACACCCACCTGGTCCACTGAAGAATTTCTTGGTGTGTGTATGGAGAAACCTCACATCTGGTGTCAGAAGTGTTGTGTTGAGTGATATGTGAGAGTAGAGAGAAAAAAATGATTTTTTTCCCTCATAATGGTGCTCCTGGGTATAGAAGGGCAGAAGGTGGGAAAGGTATGTCTTACATCAGTATCACATGGGCTCCCGAAACATTACACAGTTTTGTGAAAGTGGATTACTTCTTAAGTAGTTTGAGCCTTTCAGAATTTTGTTGCTCTTTTAAAAATACATAGTGTTTTAAAAGTATGTACCCCAGTGTAAAACATTTGGAAAATGCAGAAAAGTAGAGAAAGACATAAAAAAATTATCTATAATTTCACTACTCATATGAACACTGTTAATAGTTTTCTATGCATATTTTTAACTTAATTAAGAATCAAACCGTTTCTAGAGTTTTATATCCTGCTATGATAAGTTAATACTATTTGGAGAATATTGTCTCATTTCATTTAATTCTTTTGAAAACTCTTATTTTAATGTCTGTGTATTTTCCGTTGATATACCATAATATAACCATCAACTATTGTTGATTATCTCAACTATTTTCACTTTGCTATTGTAAACAATGTGTTCTACTCATCCTTAAACACATTTGCATTATTTATTATTTCTTTATAATAAATTCTTACAAGTAGAGTTACTAATTGAAAGAGTATAAATCTTTAGAAGGCTCTTAATACATAGAGGACAAATGTCTTTCCAGAATATTTTTATCAGTTCACACTCCCACTAGCTGTGAACAACAGTGTCATACCACACTCTTGCAAGCACTCATAAGTAATTTGCATATTTTGATTACCAGTGGTTAAAAATTTTTAAATGTGTTATTAACTTTTTTCCCTGCAAATCTTCTCATAACTTTGTTTCAGAGATCTTAATATGTTAGGAACATTATCTTTTAGCCACATTTGTTGGAGAACATTGTTCAATGTTCTGAATTGTCCATGGACATTTGAAAATAATACATATTCTTTTTAGCTAGGATGAAAATTTTGCATTACTACTTAAACTGTTTAGATGAATAATGGTTGATTTAAAATGCCTCAAGAGGCTGGGTGCGGTGGCTCATGCCTGTAATCCTAGCACTCTGGGAGGCCAATGAAGGAGGATCCCTTGAGGTCAGGAGTTCAAGACCAACCTGAGCAAGAGTGAGACCCTGTCTCCACAAAAAGTAGAAAAAATTAGCACGTGGTGGCACGTGCCTGTAGTCCCAGCTACTCAGGGGGCTGAGGCAGGAGGATCACTTGAGCCCAGGAGTTTGAGGTTGCTGTGAGCACACCACTGCACTCTCCCTGGCGTGACAGAGCAAGACTTCGTCAAAAAAAAAAAAAAAAAATGCCTCAAGAGATTTTGCTTTGATGAATCTCTTCCTACAAGTCTACTAGGTTTTGCTCTGTGCCTTTTCATGCTATAGGGTTTGGAGTATTAAGCATGGATCTGGTCCTGGAAGGAAACAGATGGCTCACCCTAAGTGGGTAATTTGAGGAGAGAGAATATTTGCAAAAGTGTAGTTCTGGTGCAGGGAAACCACAAATGGTAGTATAGTACCCTGAGAATAGAAAGAGTAGGGGACCATCGCCTTCCTTAGGCTGGAAGGGAAGAGGAGCGAGAGCAGATATGGGAACCTAGAAACAGAGGGGCCACATGGAAGAGCTTCTCTATGGGAACTGTAACCTCAGAGAAGGGACAACTAACCTGTGTCATCCCTGCATGAAGGCTGCTGGGGAGCTAAGCACCCCAGCCCCACCTTCCAACCTCCCCTCAGCCTCCTGCTGCTGCTCCCCACTGGCCAAACCCAAGTGGAAGCAGACGGTGAGGGAGCTGTCAATGTGGCCCCCATGGGTCAGCCCTCTGGGCCCCAGAGCAGGGAGGAGATGTAGGAAGGGTGGATCTGCAGGGAATATGGAAGGTGTTGGGCACAAAGACTCCACACTGTTGGGCAGTCCCTATGCAGTTCGATTGTCACCAATAGAAGTCAACCTTTTGTGATTCTCTTGTCTTTAACTCTGCTTTTTCTGACTTCTTATTTATGTTTTTCCAATATAATTTAGCCTATGCATCTTTTAATAGTACAAGATGAATTTGATTTTATTACCCACATAGCTTGCAGTTATGTTTGAAAATTTCAACTGTGAGCTAAGAGTAAGGGAAAAATGCATAGACACTGGGCAAAGGCCACATGTTGTCCCCTAATATCCAGTTCCCTTTCCTCTATGGTAATACAACCCACAGTTATCATCTGGGCACATGGTTGCTCAGAATAAAGACCACATTTCCCAGCCTTTCTTACTAGATTGGCCATGAGACTAAGATCTGGCCAATAGGAAGTGAAGGAAAGTGACGAAGGTGATATTGGTCATTTCTCTGAAGGATGAAGCTCAAGCCTTAATTCCCCTCCCTCCACCTTGCTTTGTGGAGCATGGATGTGATGGAGAATCACCCTGGACCACGGGGATGGTAATCAGTGGGGTCCCTGGGCAACCTGGACTATCTATCTCCAGAAACTAGATAACAAAGAGACAAACTTCTCCTTTAAGTCACTATAATTTTGGGTGTTATGCCAAACCAAGCCTAACTGCCAACTAGTACAGATATCAAGGGGCAGAATTTCAGCCATCTATTTAAATTGAAAAAGAGAATAGAGATTAACATTTTTTGAGCACCCACTACATGCTTTCACCTATATTATTGTATTTAATCCTTTCAATAAGCCCGCAAAATGAGTACTATTATCCCCATTGTTACTCTTGAGACTGAGGCTCAGTTAGCTTAGGAAACTTACTCATAGTCACCAGCTATAACCTGACTAGATTGGGGTTTGAACCAGGGCGTATCTGCCTGACTCCAAAGTCCAGTTTCCCTTCATGTTCCCCTGATCCCCTGAAGATGAGTGAACAGAAAAGAGACTCCCAACTGGGCCAAGAGAAAGCTTATGTTCACGCCTTAGTCACCTCATAGTCTCTAGAACCAGTGTGCTTTTTTGGAAACAAATAGATAAATCATAACACCTTCTCATCTTAGCAACTGTTGTTTACAACTCAAATTTATTCTTCAGCTCTGAGGAACAGCCAAGGGCCCTCGGTTCAGGGGATTTATGAGTAATAGGAAATGCAAGAACTCTAGCCTCCTACTGTCAAAGAGAGAGGCTTAGAAAGACTAAGACACATCATGCACAAAGTTAAACATTCATGACTCATACATCATTGCCAGCACCATACTAAAACCTCCGTTGATCCAAAACACCTAACATTCCCCACTGTGGTTCCCATTTCTCTTATTTACATATTGGTGGTCAGGCAACAGGAGAAAAGAATTATAGAAGCTTTGAGTGATTTTTATACTTCTCAAGGATAGTAAGAAAACAAATGGGGTTAGGGAATGTGTCCAGTGCCTGGATATCATTGGGTTGCCATTATTATTTATTTAATGAGGCCTCCACAGTTGTACTTTCCTGGGCTCTCTTTCAGACGTCTGCTTTGGACCAGCACTTTGTGGGATGCACTCTGAAGTTAGCTCATCTCTAAAAATCATCAAGTTGTTGTTGCTATGGTCTAGCATGAGTTCGCATTATTCATGCCAAGGTGCAAATTCATGTGCTACTGAAGTTTCCAGTGCTTGGGAGAACAGAGCTTAGCTGGGTAGTATGTGAAAAAAGAAGAGAATGACCCTTCATCTCTTTGCTATTTGGCCCCAAAACAACTCTGAATAGTGGCATTGTGTTCAGGTTTCTCTTTAAATTAGCTAATTGACTTTCTCTTACAAGGTGTAGGTGTGAGGTGGGTTCAGATTCATTTTTTGCATATGAATGTCAAATTGTTATAACACCATTAGTCAAAAAGACTATCTTTTTTTATTGAAATGCTTTTCCACCTTTGTCAAAAATCAACTGACCAACCTTACACCACATACAAAAATCAACTCAAAATGAACCAAAGACCTATATAAAAAATAAAACTATAGAAATCATAGAAGACAACCTAGGTATAAATCTTCATGACCTCAGTTTCTTAGATATAATAATAAAAACATGAGCAATAGAAGGAAAAATAGATAAATAGAACTTTAACAAAATTAAAAACTTTTGTACATCAAAGAACACCAACAGGAAAATGAAAAGACAACATACAGAATGGATGAAAATATCTGCAAATTATATCTTTAATAAGCATCTAGTATTCAGAAAAAATTAAAAATTCTCACAACCTGATAATGAAAAGACAAACAGCCTAATTAAAAATTGGTAGAGTACCTGAATAAGAAATTTCTCTAAGGAAGATATATAAATGACCAATAAACCCATAAAAAGATGCTCAGCACCCTTAGTTATTAGTGCAAGACAAATCAAAACCACAATGAGATATTACTTCACACTCACTGGAAGAGATGGTAATTCTTATTCAATACAAGTGGGAATGTAAAATGTAGAAATAAATGTATACAAAATATCAAGGCAGCACTACTCACAATAGTCAAAAGGTAGAAACAACCCATATGTCCATCAACTGATAAATGGATAAACAAAATATGGTCTATACATACAATGGCATATTATTGAGGCATAAAAGAAAATGAAGTACTGATACATGCTACGACATGGATAAATATTAAAAACATTATGCTAAGTGACAGAAGTCAGACACAAAAGCCAAATATTGTATGATTCCATTTATATGAAATATCTAGAATAGGTAAATCCATAGAGACAGAAGTCAGGTTAGTGGCTGCCAGAGGGTCAGGAGAGAGGGAAATGGGAAGTGACTGCTTGATGGGTACAGTGTTTCTTTTGGGTATGACAAAAAATGTTCTGGAACTAGATAGTGGTGATGGTTGCAAACTTTATGAAAATACTAAATGCCAGTGAACTGTACACTTTAAAATTTTTAATTTTGTTGAGTTCAATTAATTTTTTCTTTCTTTCATTGCTTATGCTTTTGATGTCATATCTAAGACTCTTTTGTCAAATCTAAGGTCATAAAAATTGGCCCCTATGTTCTCTTCTAAAATACTATAGTTTTAGCTCTTAGTCTTTGATCCATTTTGAGTTAATATTCATATATAGTATGAAGTTTATTAAAAATTTTTTAGAACTAGCTTGTGTATATCTACAAAAATATCTTGGTACAATCTTGACTGGAATTACATTAAATATATAAATCAACTTGGGGGAAATTGGCATCTTTGTTGAGTCTCCCAATCCATGAACATAGTATGTCTCTCCCTTTTTAATGGCCCTTTTTTTTCTTTCATCAGTGTTTTGTAGTTTTCAGATTTTGAGCCTATTTTGTAGCATTCATACTGCACTGTATTTTGGAGCTATTGGAAGTGGTATTTTTTTAAATTCCCAGTTCTAACAATTTATATTAATTGCTAGTATATATGAAATATAAATAATTTTTTTGTGTTGACTTTATATCTTCCATTCTTGCTAACTCACCTGTTAGTTCTGAGAGCTTTTCTTCAGATTCCTTGGGAGTTTCTACATCATCTGTGAATAGTGAGACTTTTATTTCTTCCTTTTCAGTCTGTATAACTTATCTCTTTTTGTTGCCATATTGCACTGGCTAGGACTTCTACTGCAATATAGAGTAGGAGTGGTGAGAGTGAATCTTCTTGCCTTGTCCCTAGAAAAACAAGGGGGAAAGCATTCAGTCTTTCAGCATTAAGTGTGATGTTAGCTGTACAGTTTGTGTAAATGCCCTTTATCATATGTCCACTTCTATTTCTACTTTGTTGAGAGGTTTTATTATGAAAGGATGTTGAATTTTATCAAATGCTTTTTCTGCATCAATTGATATGATCATAACGGTTTTTCTTATTTAGACTGTTAATATGGTAAATTACATTGACTGCTTTTCAAATGGTATTGAACCAATCTGCATTCCCTGGGGTAAACCCCATTTGGTCATGCTGTATTATTTTTGCTATACATTGCTGGACTCAGTTTGCTAGCATTTTGTTAAAGATTTTTGCATCTATGTTCATGAGGAATATTGATCTATAGTTTTCTTTTTTCATTTTCTTGTACTTTATTTGTCTGGTTTTAGTATCATGGTACTGCTAACCACATAAAATAAGTTGGAAAGTATTCCTTGCTCTTCTAATTTCTAGAATTGATTGTTTAAAATTGCTATGATTTCTCCTTTAAATGTTTAGTAGAATTCACTAGTGAAATTATTTGGGCTTGAAGATTTCCTTTTGAAAAAAGTTTTAACTAAAATTTACTTAATAGTTATAGAACTTTTCAGATCATCTACTTAATCTTGGTTGAATTTTGGTGGTTTTTAGTTTTCAAAACTTTTGCTCATTTCATTAAAGTTGTTGAATATGTGTATTTAGAGTTGTTTATTTCCTTATCATCCTTTTAATGATGGCAAGTTCTATAGTGTTATACCCTTTTCAGCACTGATCTAGGTAATTTATATGTGCTTTTTTTTTTCTGTCAGTCTTGCTAATAACAATAATTTTATCAATATTATTGATCTTTCAAAAAATCAGATTCTGGCTTGATTAATTTGTTTTTCTGTTTTAAATTGGTCTGCTCTGATCTTTATTATATCTTTATTTCTGCTTATAATAAGCTTATTTTGCTCTTAGTTTTTGAGTTTCTTAAATGTGTAGGCTTAGATTATTGATTTGCGGTCTTTCTTCTTTTATAATATAAGCATATAAGGCACTGAATTTCCTTCTAAACACTGCTTTAGCTACATTTCACAAATTTTTAGGTGGTATTTCAATTTTTGTTCATTTCAAAATATTTTCTAATATTCCTTGAGATTTTTTTTATTTAACCTACGCATTATATAGAAGTATGTTGTTTAATTTCCATGTATTTAGAAATTTTCCTTTTATATTTCTGGTTGATTTCTAGTTAATTTTATATTGCCAGACAACATACTTTGCATCATTTCAACTCCTTAAATTTGTTAAAGTTTATTATATGAACTAGGATAGGTAAATCTTAGCAAGTATTCCATGAGCACTTGAAAAGAATGTGAACTCTGCTATTGTTGGGTAGAATGTTTTATAAATGCTAATTAAATACAGTCAGTTGATAGTGTTGTTCAGTCCTTTTATGTTCTTACTGGTTTTCTATCTACTAGTTCTCTCAATTTCTCAGAGAACATCAAAACTTCTAACTATAATCTCTTTTTTTTTTTTTTTGAGACAGAGTCTCACTCTGTTGCCCAGGATAGAGTGCTGTGGCATCAACCTAGCTCACAGCAACCTCAAACTCCTGGGCTCAAGCGATCCTCCTGCCTCAGCCTCCCGAGTAGCTGGGACTACAGGCATGCACCACCATGCCGGGCTAATTTTTTATATATTTTTAGTTGTCTGGCTAACTTCTTTCTATTTTTAGTAGAGACGGGGTCTCGCTCTTGCTCAGGCTGGTCTCGACCTCCTGACCTCAAGCAATCCTCCCACCTTGGCCTCCCAGAGTGCTAGGATTAAAGGCGTGAGCCACCGCACCTGGCCAGTAACTATAATTTTTGATTTATCCATTTCTCCTTTCAGTTATATTCGTTTTTTCTTTATGTATTTTGAAGTTCTGTTAAGTGTATATGCATTTAGAATTGTTATGTCTCCTTGATGAATTGAATGTTTTATCATCATACAGTGCCACTCTTAATGCCTGGAAACTTTCTTTGCTCTGAAGACTACTACACCTGGTATTATTAAAGCCACTTCACCTACCTTTGATTGATGTTTTAATAGTATGTCTTTTCCATCTTTCTACTTTTAACCTACTTATATTATTATACTTGAAATGAATATTTTCTAGGCCCTATATACTTCTAAATTCATTTTTACAATCTCTTGTTTTAATTGATGCATTTAGTCCAATTACAGTTAATGTAATTATTTATCTATTGGGATTTAACATTTATTACTAGTTTTCTGTTTGCCCTCTCATTTTTTGTTCTTCTGCTTCCTTTTCCTGACTTCTTTTGAGTTATTTGAACTTTAAAAAATATTCTACTTTAATGCACCTATTGTGGTTTGAATCTATCTTTTTGTGCTGTTTATTTAGTGGTTGCTATAGGGTTCCAATAAACATGCTTAACTTTTTACAGTGTTCTTAAAATCAATATTTTACCATTTCAAGTGGAATGCAGAAACATCATCACTATATAGGATCCTTTACTCTTCCCCCTTTATCTTTTAGTTATTTTATTACATCTACATACACTAAAAATCCTATTAGGTAGAAAAGCACAATAACTAAAATTGAAAACTTAATAGATATGTTTACAAGTAGCTTGAGCCAAGCTGAAAAGAGGATTAGTACACTGAAAGATATGTAAGTAGAAAGGTCTGGATTGAATCATGGAGAGAAAAAAAAGAATAGAAAATACTGAAAAGAGCATAAGGAACATATGAAAAGATATGACATGCATGTAATTAGAGACCCAGAAAGAGAGGAGAAAGAGATGGAGCAGAAGCAATATTTGAAGAAAACAAATGAAAGAGTAAAGAATCACTATGAACTCCAAGAATGATAACTGTAAAGAAAAAACACACCTATGCACTTCATAGTAAAACTGCTAAGAATGAAAATCAAAGAAAAAATATTAAAAGCTCCAGAGTAGAAAGACTCATTACCTTCAGGGAAGTAAATACATGCATTAATCTAAGTGCATATTGACTCTACATAACAGTATAATAAAGTTTTGTGGAGTATAAAACATATGTGAAATTAGAACACATGGGAACAATAAGACAAAGCCAGAAGGGGAGGTCTATAGGGCCCTTAAGTTGCCTGAAATAGATGAATAATTTATACGTGATCTCTAGTGGTAATATATGTGGTAATCTTCTATATCCTTGATGATTTTCTATCTACTAAAAGAATAATAAAAGAATGTATACCAAATAAGCTAATAAAGAGAAATGAAATTTTTAAAAATACTTGTTTAATGTAAAAGCAGGCAGTAAAGTTAAGCGAACAAAAGCAGAGCAAACACTATGAATAGAAAATGAATAGTGATATGGTAGATATACACCTCAATATATCAGTAATTAGATTAGATGTAAATGAACTAAGAACTTTAATCAAAAGTTAGAGATTCTAAGACTAACTTAAAACAACAACAGCAGCTGCAAGAATATGTGTCTTATAAGAAACAGACCTTAAAATAAGAACAAAAGAATATTGAGAGTAAAGGGATGAAAAATGATACACTATGCAAGTTAACCAAATGAAAGTTGGTATAACTATATTAATAACTAAAAAGTTGGCTTTAAGGCAAAAACCACTATTAGATAGATATTTCATAACCACTAGAGTGTCAGTACAGCAGCAAGATATGCCAACTCTAAATCTGTAAACAACTAATAATTAGCCTCGAAATATATAAAGCAGAAATTGACAAAACCACCATGAAAAATAACTGTGAGTTCTAAATTTTAACATACCTCTCTCAGTAACTAATGGAAGAAAAAGACAAAAATTAGTAAGATTTTTGAAAATTTGAAAAATGTGATTAACAATATAACTAATCGATGATGGAGTTCATTGTACCCAACAATTGCAGAATTCACATTTTTTTAAGATCACATGGAATATTTTCCCAAAAAGCTGGGCCATAAAGTAGGCTTTGACAACTTTCAAAAAGCAGAATAAAATAGATTACATTCTCAGCCACAGTGGAATTTAGTTAAAACTCAATAACAAAAAGATAAGTAGAAAAAGCCCCTAAATGTTAAGAAATTAAGATATATGCATCTAAATAACTCATGGACTAAAAAAGAAGTAACAGTGAAAATTAGAAAAAAAATTAACTAGGCAATGAAGATATAATACATCAGGATTTATGAAATGCAACTAAAATTGTACTCCAAGGGAAATTAATAGTTTTAATGCATATATTGAAAAAGAAGAAAGGCTGAAAATTAAGTACTCATGTCAAGAATTTAGAAAAAGAAAAGAAAATTAAATCCAAAAAAGATAAAGGAAAGAAATATAAAGATGAGAGCATAAATCAATGAAAGAGAAAGTAAACATAGAGAAAATACACAAGAGTTCATTCTCTGAAAGTCCAATAAAAATTGATCCAATAAATCCCTGGCAAAACTTATTTAGAAAAATGTCAGGAACATAAATTATTAATTCAGTAATTAAAAGGGTACTTTATTATAGCTTAACTGTATCCCCTTTAAGGGGAGTCTGGGAACAACTTCTATAGGCTTTGGAAAGATAAAGAAATCATATTATTAACAACTTTATGCCAAAAAATTTAATTTCACTTAAATGAACAACTTGCAAGATAATATAACTTCCCAAAGGGGACATAAGAAGAAACAGAACATCTGAATAGTACCACAGATATTTCAAACCTTGAATGCTTTAATATAATTTGAAACCTTCCAACAGCAACAAAAAAAGCTCTAGTCTGGCAGTTTTCACCAAACATTTAAGGAAGAAATAACACCAATGTTAGATAAACTCTTCCAAAGAATGAAAAGAGAGTAAGCACTCCCAAGTTAGTTTATGAAAAGAGATCAGGAAAATAAATGAATTATGAGCTTACTTAAAAATTATATTCATCAAATTACTAAAACCCAAATACAAAATCTGAATTACTAGTAGATAGAGAAATACAGATTAAAGTAATAATGAAATGACACTTCATTCAACAACACCTATTCCTAGAGAGGATATGGAGGCAAAGGAACTCTAGCATATTGTTGGTGGCAATGTGAAATGTTACGGTTTTTATGAAAAGCAACCTGCAAGTACCTATAAAATAAAAAAATACATATATGTGTGTCTATGACCTAATAATTTCACTTCTGGGAATCTAGCCATAATAATAAGATCAGTAGTATATAAGGATATATATTTAAGGACATTTATTGCAGCATTGCTATTGTGGGAAAAAAACGGGAAGTAAAATTAATGTCTATGGATAGGGGGATGGCTGAGAAAATATGGTTCAGCCATACCATGGAATATTATGTAGCTGTTTTGTTTTGTTTTTTGTAAAATGGGACTAGAAATATACTTTTTGCCCTAGAGGGATTTACCTGAGGTTCTACTGAACAAAACATATAAAAAAGTAAATAATGTGCCCTCTTTACATTTTTATAAAAAACAACAGATAATCAAAAAGTTCTTGTTATATATATGTATATGTGGGGGGGTTGAACACGTGCACATGCAATGTAAATGATCACATTAGTACGGAAAAAAATATGGAAGGTTACATACTGAATCCCTTTGACATACTAGTTCTTAATGTGGGTTGAGTTGCTATTAAAGAAGAGGAGTGAGATCAGAGGGGAAAAAGATACCAAACAAAAACTAAAGCAACACATTTATGATTTTATGTAGAACTAGCTCTGTGTGTACATAAAGAAATTAAATAATGTTAAATGACAAAGACCAAATAAGAACTTTGTAGTCATTTTATGGATGATTAAATAATTTCAATCTTTTGTTTCTTCCATCTTTCTGATCATTTATTTCAGATATTAAAAAAAATTTAATCCCGAGTAATAAACCCCATTATGTGCTTCCAAAACATAATTAAGCTGCCTTTCTTTTTTTTCTTGTTTTTTTATTTAATATTTATAACATTTTTACTTAAAAATGCTCAGTGCAATAATTATCTTTCCTTGTTTTCTTTCTTTCATAACACACATTGCCAACCTAGATCACGCCATATGCTGGTTTCTCTCCTGTCCCACACTGGAAAGCGCATGCGCTGAGGGAGGGCCTGGGTCTATTGTTTACCGTTGTGTCTCCAGTGCCTGGAGGGGCGTCTGGCAGACAGTAGGTGCTCAGTCAATGCTTGCATTAATTTATGAATGAATACATTTTCTATTTTGACTTCTCTATACTTGAGTTCATTTCACTTACTCGTGAATTTATTTAGCACATGTTTAAAGAATGCTTACTATGCTGACATAGGAATAAACACCGAGTTAGAAATAGGAATAAAAGAAGGAAGAAGACACGGTCCATTCCCGCAAGCAGCATATGTTCCAGTGTGAACAAGACCACAAAGTCAGTGATTAATTTATAGAATGGTATGACGGGGATAAGCGTAATGTATTAACGGGGTACTGAGGAGGGGCGCTTAAGTTCTAACTCAGCCTATTTGGGGGTGCAAGTGTGTGGAAACTTCCAGGGAGTATTAACCCCGTGAGGGAAGCCACCAGGGCGGGGGAGGGAACAGCTCTGGGGGCAGCGAGCAGGGCCTCAAGGGCTGGAGCCAGGGTTCCAGAGGGAACCCCACAGGCGCCTGGCTGGAAGGAGCGGGAGGAGGGCAGGCAGGAAGGGCTGGGAAAGGCTTCCGGGTCAGTATGACCCGCGGGGTCAGATGGCACTGGTGTGACTGCCTGCTGAGAGAGCCACGTAGAATCATGGTAAAAATCGTGTCCTGTTGCCTCCGCCAAAGTCGAATTGTAGGAGAATGAGTCAAGGCAGCTTAGGACTAAATCCTCGGCACCCATTTCTGGCAGAGTTTGTTGGGTCAGCCCTCTCTTTGGAGCATTTGTGGGTCTCCGCAAATGGATTTCTGCTAGTGTGTCTCTGCGTAGGGAAGGGGAGACTGAAAGCTTTGGGTTGCTGCTGCAGAACCCAGTTCCACGGGTTTGCAGAGGAAGAAGCAGCCTGAGAGCTTCCAGTGGGATTGTTTTCTCATTTCTGAGTCAGTGATGAGCTAAAACTCCTCTTCTTTGTACAGCAGTCCTATCTATGTGTGAATTCTCCTGATAATTAGTTCTAATGATGTTTTGGTTTAGTGCAATAATTCCCCTTTCCCAGCGTGCTAGAGATTAGTAATCATGATATCAATAATCAATAGTTACTATGTATTGGTTTATTACCATGGCTCATTTAATCTTCACAAGAATCCTATTAGGTAGTCACTATTATTATCCCCATTTCCCAGATAGAGAAACTGAGACTTGGAGGAATAGGTAATTTGCACAAAGCCATACAGTTGCATACCATGACACTCTAGGCTTTAGCAATTTACAAAGCCCCATTTTCCTTTAATCCTCAAATCACAGAAGTCTGAGCTCCTGTCTCTTGCCAGCTCTGTCTGGACTTCCTGAGGAATATTGGGGTGTTCACCAAATGTCTCCTATGTGCTTCCCACCTGAGGGGGTCATCTGGCTGTGGAATGCTGTTTGCACTTCTCAGTGCTGCCTTTTGTAGGTTAAGATGAACTTCCCTCTGGGTGCTCCTGCTCTCCTTGTGCCATCTCTTCCCCAATGTGGGAATGGCAACCTCCTGCTCTTCCTCTGCTGAAATGAGACTGGGATGTAGAGTTTAACACAAGCTGGCTGAAGAGTAGGCTATAACAGGCGGGGTAACCACACAAATGATTTACACTGAGTACTGTGGGTGCTGCCCTCAGAGTCCACAGGCCCAAGCCCCTTCCTGGGCCTGCTACTGCCTTCCTCTGTTCCCAGATTCTGGCCTGCCTTGCTGGAATAGAGACTGACCTCCCTGCCTTGTCCCAGGCTGCTATTTGTCACTAGGTCCACCCCAAAGGATGTGTCCTTGAGTGTGGCAGCCAAGGCAAGAACCAATTGAGTCATATCCCAAGGCCTACAGACAGGAGGCAGTTTTTGCTCACTTAATTCCAAGACTCACCTTCCGAGTTTTTATTTTCCGGTCTTGTGATTAACCCTCTACAAGCATGATTGACAATGGAGAAGCAACTTCCTTCAAGAAAACCCCAGCCCCACCCATGGATATACAGTCTTGCCTTTTGACCCTTAAAAGATATCTGAACCTAAAGTTACAAATCAAGACATTTCCCAAAGTCTAGTTTATTTAGTCCTGAAAAATACCATCTGTTACCTATTAACAGTGCATGCCAACTCAAAACCATTTCTTTTCCATCTTTCCTCCAGCCTGCATAGGCTTTCTGTCATCTTCAGGGTCCCCTCCCAGTTCTGTGACCAAATGCTTGAAGAGTAACATAGAAACACCTCCTGAGAATAAGCAATATTATCCCAAGTAAGACAGCCTAATCCCGTAGTTGTGAAAGAGGCATTTCTTTAAAGGAAGTAAATCTATCTGCAGAGGTGCAACTCTATCCTCCCCTTTCCACCTCCACCACTCTCTTTAAAGATAACCTGTTAACATTGTTATGCAGAGAAACTTAACTCTTTGGAAATCCATTGCTTTTGCTTTGCTTAGTAAAAAAGGCCATTCCCAAGAATGAATCCAAGAAGCCACCTCCAGCAATGAAGGAAATCACTTTGAAATCACAGTTCTGTTTCAGCTTCTGCCCTCCTCATCAAAACTATATAAACCCTAGGACCAGTTTTTTGTTTTGAGGATCAAGCTTAGGATGCCTTTACCTTCTCTTCTATCAACAGTTTCTGCAAGGAGGAAGTTTCCAAAGCAGGTGGCTTAAGAGCACACATTCTATCTGGTTTTCCAGCAAAGAGAATAAAACTCTTAAGAAGTTGAGTGGCTTGCCCAACATCCCATAGGTAATACCTGGGGGAGCCATTATTTGAACCCAATCAGTCTGGCTCCAGCCCTTGTAAATGTTTCCCAGGTGGGGAATAGGAGCCTACCTGGGAATGAGAACAATTGCAGATCCATTCTCCCTTTACAGCAGACCATGGGTACTATGGCATTCTTCTGGTGCAGATTGAGAAGTCAATATTCCTCCATGGTGTATATAGCCAACATTCAGTGTTTAGCAAAGAGACACTGAAACCTCCTGATCAGCCTCAACCTGCAAAATCTCTCCCCTGCCTCCATGCTAACCCTGGAAGAGAAAGCAGCTCTGTGATGTGATCTTCATTTCCCCACTGAGTGTGGTCCCTTTGGTCCTGTTCTTGACGTTGTTATTTCTGATGGTGCTGGCTCATCTCTCAGAGCTGGCATCTGCTACAGATGCTCACTTCCCACAGCTCCAATCACTGCAGGCCCCTCACCTGTGGTTCTGTATCAACAAAGTCTCTCTGACTGGAGGCTAGAGGAGTAAGTTGGGGGAAGGGATTGGTCAGAGGGAAGAAGAGATGGAACTAAATCCCAAATTAGTGGAAGTTGCCATCTAAACTCATTTCTCTCTATTTCTCTTTTTCAGTAGAGTCCCTTCTTGTGTGCATGGGGCTCTTCAAAGGTTCTCCTTCCCTCTCAGTTTGCCAAACATCCTGGCTATTTGTTTTGGATGCAGAGATGGAGTCTGACAGTTCTTCCAGGGTTTCTTAATCCAGGCCCATAAGTCCTGTGTTTAGTGGACACTCTTTTGCATCTGTAATATTTGGTTAACTAAGTATATATGCTCCTTTATTTAAATTCTTTTACACAAGAAGTAGCTTTAAATGATTTTAACACTTGGATGAATTAAGTCTCAGAGCACCAAATATCATTGCAAATGTGATTACTGAACCATTGTTGATAATGTTTGTGAGGTCATAGAGAGCTAGAGATGGGCATGAAACAGAAGACGGACAAATATTGAATATCGTTCACGTAGGCAAGATGGGTGATGTGTGAAAATTGCAAACCAATGAGTGTGACATCTCTTACCAACAAGACACGAGAACGGACTAGTAAGTAGACAGTCCTGCACCATGCATAAACATGGGTTCTCAAGGGAATAGTTCCACATCAAATGGCTCAGTCTGTTTCTACTTGGTTATTTGGCTTATGGATCAGGGAACAGTATGGGCATGACTCCTCTTGGCTTTTGTGAACCATTTGAAGAAGCTTCTCTTGAAATCTTAGTAGATAAGATGTAGCAGTATGAGTTGGCTACTGGTAAATTAGGTGAGTTTATACCTGACTGAACAACTATACCTAAATGATGTTGATAAAATATTTTTAAATCAGCAACTCATACAAAGTATTCATGACATGCTCATTAGATTTACAAATGAGGCCCAACTACAAGGGGTAGCTAATAATTTGGATGACATAAATGGAGATCCAAAGTCTCTTGATAGACTGAAACTTGGGCTAAAACTAACAATAACAAAGTAAATGGAGATAATTTGAAGTTTTTCACTGAGGTATTAAAATAAAGCAGTAATAGAAACACAGGAAGGGTAGATAGACATGAATTACCAGTAATTCCTTGCATTAGATGGGGATGATTTTTGCTGCAAGTAACAAAAATACCTGATTCAAGATGGTTATAAGGCAATTATCATCTCCTATAAAAAGGAGACAGGAAAAGCAGTTGCAGGTGTGAAAGCTGTTCTTCTCGGAGATACTCTGACCTGGTGGGTCTCAACCAGGGCAGTTTTGGAGACGTTTTTGGTGGTTATGACTAGAGAGGTGGGGCGTGTGCTACTGGCACTTAGTGGGTAGAGAGAGGCTAGAGGTGCTGTCCAGCATCCTACAATGTACAGGATAACCCCCGGAGCAAGGAATTATCTGGCCCCAAATGTCAGTAGTTCAAGACTGAGAAACCCTGATTTAGAGTAATCCAAGTCTACCCCTGGAGCCCTAAGGGGTTGCTGTCCCCAAGGTCCCATGGGGGAGGGGTGGATATCTGAGCAAAATCGGGGTTTGTTAGGAAGGAAGAAGTGGAGATATGGGTACTGAAGAGTCTACCCTAAAGATAGTACATCCGTATTAAAAATATTGCTTTAGATGATTATGAGCTAGGGTCACTGCTAGCCTATAGCCTATAGTCTTTATGTGATTTAGAAAAGGCACCCCCTTCCTCAGAAACTTTACTGCCATCTGCTGGAAAATCATGAAAGAAATACGTAGATCTACAATATGTTGTAAATAGAGCCCCCTAGAGTTGTGCCACACATAACCTCACAATAGTTTACAGCATCCCTTCTGTGAGTCTAATATGACCCAGCTATGTAAAATGGCTGTCAGAGAAGTCGCTTAGGACTTCACAAATAGGAACTGTATGTTCCAAGTAAGGAAAGTCAAAATTTCACTATATTCTACATTGGTCAAACCACAGCTGGAATTCTTGGGTAAATTCTTGGTTCCACAGTTTAAGATTTAAAAAGTGACCAAAGAAAGTTGGACTGCAGGAGGAAGAGTAAGGAAGTTATAATAATATAATAATAATAAGGAACTGGAGATGTAAAGTCTGAAGAAGAAAACACAAGAAGTGAACTGGAGAGTTTCCTCCAAGTATCTAAAGAATGTTAATGAAGAGGGATTGGAGTGAATCTGTGTTTCTCCAAAGGGCAAAACTGAATCCAAAGAGTGGAACCATAGACTCATGAGAGATCTCATGGCTAGTAGTGACCTTGGTAGTTAATTAATCAAACCCATTAATCAAGCATTCCTCCTTCAGTACTTCCCCCAGCATACCATACCTATCCTGCCAGCATACCTCAGTGAAGGGGCAACCCCGTCCACCTTCAGGTGACCTAAAGTGTCTTACATTACATTGAACTCTGCATCCTGTGACTCTCATCCATCATCCCCTGTCTCCTTAGCTGCTCTCTTTTGACAAGTAGTTTTCAGAGTCAGATTTGCTCTGAAAGAAGGAAGTTTCACGGCCAGAGTTTCACCTGAAGACTCAAATAGAAGCTGGATGACCATTGGTCAGGGATTAGATCCCTCATCTATAAAATGAAAGAGTTAAACCTAGAAGATCTCCAAGTTCTTTCCCACTATCCAAGTGGAGTGACCTCTGGGCTACAAATTTAGAAGTTTGATGTTTCTGCCTGGTTTTTCCTCTCAATTCTTCACCCTCCTTGTACATATTTGCACAGTTTGGTGCTTGATTTTACCATAATTTATTTAATCAGCCCCCAACTCACGAACCTTTAGGTTGTTTCCAGTTTTTCATTATTACAAACCATACTACAATAGACATTCTTATATAACACTTTGGAGCACTTATGTACATATTTTTATAGGTTAAGTTCCCAGGAACAGACTTGCTGAGTAAAAGGGTTAGACATTGCAAACTTAATCCTCCTTAATGATCTGCATCAAAGTACACTTGCACCCACACCAATACTGGACAACTACACTCAATTATTTCTGTCAAACTGATAAATTTGTATTTGAATTTGAACATCTTTGATTATTAGTGAAGTTGAATGTTTATTTCTATGATTTGCTCTTCATAATCTTTGCTCATTTGTCTATGAGTTATCAATATTGTTTAAAATTTTTTATAACTTGTGGATGTTAATGATTTGTTCAAGTATTCATATATTGCAAATATTATTTTGTTTTGCATTTTTTCAGATCTACTAGGTCTTCTGCTGGACAGAGGTTATTAATAAAATCAGATTTAATGAAATCTAACAATGTTTTATGTTATAACTTATATAATAGGCTTTAAGTTGTGCTTTGAAAGGTATTTCAAATGGAAAGATTATGCAAATATTCTCTAATACTTTTAGGGTATATTTACTTAATTAGTCTGAATTTTTTTAAGGTGGTGTCAATTTTTTTTCAAATAGATACCCAAATATTCTGACCCCATTTATTTTTTTAAAAAACCTTTTTCTTATTAATAGAATTGTCACTTTTTTACAAACTTAGTTCCCTTAGGTATGTACATGCATCTATTTTTACACTCTCAATTCTCTTCCATTAATCAACTTTTCTTTTTCTGTACCTCTATTATACAATTCTCATTCTCATTACTGTGGCTTTATAGTAATTTTTGATAACTTGTAGAATAAATTTCCTCTTAATATTCTTTTTTTACAAAATTAGAATAGATTTCTCCATGTTAAAATGTCAAAATCCCATTGGGCTTTTTATTGAAATTAAATTAACAGAGCAATTTGGGAACAATTGACATTTTTACACAATTAATCTACCCATCTACGAACTTGAATCTCCCAAATTCCTAATTCAAATAGTCTTCTATATCCATGAAGAAAATTATATAATTTTTATATGTCTTATACATTTCTTTTTAAATTTGTTACTAGCTATTTTGTAGTTAAGCATGTTCTTTACAATGAATTTATTAAAAGTTTTCTTTTAAAACATGTTATTGTTGGTTTGTAGGAAATTTATTGATTGTTTTTTATGTAAATTTATTTGACTGCCTCACAGAACTCACTTATTGTTTACATATTTGCTGGTTGACTCTCTTGGATATTTCAGTTACATTATCCACAATAATGACAGTTTTTCCCTCTGTATTTGCTATATGTGATTCTTTACTTGGTTTTCTTATTGTTTTGGCTAGAATCTTCAGAACAATGATAAATAATTGCAGTGACAGTATCTTTTTCTTGTTTTTAGTGATTTTTCTAGTGTTTCACCATTAAGGATGATGGTTCAGTGGTTTTATAATAATTCTATCAAGTTAATAAACTCTTCTTATTCTCATGGCTTACTGAGAATTTTTATCAAGGACAGAATTTTAATTTTGCTAAATAACATTTTGACATCTATTGATATGATCATAATTTTTTTCTTTAATTATTAATATAAATTAATGGATGTCTAACACTGAACCAGTCTTGAACTTCTAAAATGCTTAGTCATGGTATTTTTATCCTTTAATATGCTGCTACATTGAAATTTTCAATATTTTTTTACGATTTTTACACTCCCACAAATTGGTGTGTATTTTGGTACTATCTTTGTCAGATTTTAGTATCAGGGCTTAAATGAGTCTCATAAAATTGTTCAGAAAGGACTTTATCTCCAAGTATAGATAAGAAATATTTGCCTTTTGGAGTTACGAACTTACTTATAAAACCATCTGACCTGAGGTCTTTTGGGTGTTAAATATTTTATTACCTTTGCACTTTCTTCGGTGGTTACTAATCTTTTAGGTTTTCTGCCTTCTCTTGAGCCCCTTTTGCTATTTACATTAGTCATGAAAAGTGCTCATTTCATCTCAAATTTCAAATTTACTGACAAATCTATACATGATATTAAACTTTTAATGTAAGTAGTTATATCTATTTTCTTATTAATAAAATTATGTATTTATATTTTTTACTCTTCTTTTTGCTAGTCGTGACAGAGTTTGTCTATTTTTAAAAATCTTTTCAGAGAAACTCCACAAGTACAGGGATCATACTTATTTTGTTCATCTCAGCATCTTCAGTTGCTTCGTGCAGTACCTGGACACTTGTTAGGCACACAATAAATATTTATTGACAGGGTAAATTAATAGAACATTTTCTGTATCAATTCCCTTCCTTCTTTCCTTCCTTCCTTCCTTCCTTCCTTCCTTCCTTCCTTCCTTCCCTCCTTCCCTCCTTTCTTTCTTTCTTTCTTTCTTTCATGTTTCAGTTTCTTCCTTCTACTTTCTTTGGATGTCTTGTTGTTTCTTTTCTAGTTTCTGGAATAAAATTCTCAGCCTGTTCTTTTCAAACTTTTATTTATAATAAAATAAAGCAATGAATTCTACTCTTAGAATAGCTTTGACTTCACCCCATAAGCCTTGATATACCCTATTTTCTTTATTATTAATTTTTAAGTAGAAAATAATTTTTAAAATTATTTCCAATGATTTTATTTTTAGATAACTCTTTATTTTTATTATTTCCAGTTTTATTACACTGTGATAGGTATTGGAAATTTATTGATAATTTATTTATATACTTGCACATGGTCAATTTTTGTAATAATTCCCAAGTATTTGAAATTTTTTTTCAATGTATTAGGTATGAAGTTCTATTGTACACATTAAATAAAACTTGGTAATTGTATTTTCTAAATCCTTTTGAGTGTCTGTCCAATTCTGAGAGTGGTATGCTAAAAACCTCCTACTATTACTGTGGTTTCATTCCTGCGTTACTAGAAATTTATGTCTTTCTATACCTACTTTTCAAAAAGTTTCATAAATATTGTATATTTTAGCTAGTTACAACTTTATAAATACAAATATTACATTTTTCCCATCTATTTTTTTGCTTTGAATTGCACTTATTCTGATATCAGTATTGCTATCCCTGCTTAACATTTTTCCCTAATTCTCCAGCCCCCATCTATCTCATTCACACATGTTTCCCAATGTATCATTGTTCTTATCATTATTTTCCACCCTTTGCATCAGTTTGGTTTCAGTGTTTCTCTTATAGATAGCACAATACCGGATTTGGCTTTTACAGCCAGTCTGAGATTCTTTTTCTTCAAATAGAGAATTTTACTTGTTTATATTTATTGTTGTCACTTTTATGTTTGATCTCATCCTTGGTATTTTATCTTTCCTAAGTTTTACTGGATACGTTTTTTTTCCTTTTATTCTCAAGTAGTCTCAAAGTCCTACATTCTATTTCTATCCTCCTATTGATTATCCTTAAATTTTAGCAAATAAATCTGAACAAAATATGTACATCAATAAATATCTTCAAAAGCAAGAGGAATATTTTAATTTGCTTTTTATATTGTCTTCTCCCATGTTTCCCTACCTCCCAGATTTTTACAATTATGTTTTTCTTCTTTGTTGTAGTCTTTCTATAATATTTGCATTAAATTTCAAAATCACATATCCTGGATCTTTCCTTTATCTGAATTTATTTTTCTCTGATTAATTTTTTGGTTTGTGTCTCTGCAACTCCCTCACCACCCACCCCCACCCCACAGTTCAGAAAAGGTGTACAGGTATTGTTGACTTCTGTGTTCTAGAAATGTCTTCCTTTGTCTCTCACATATGATAACCAGTTGGGCAGGTGTAGATTTCTAGGCCATCATCATTTTCCCCTAGAAAGGTAGGTGAGTGATGGCCGTCAGGCTCCAGGGGTGGGCTCAGCCTAGGGTGGGGACTGATTTGGAACACACTGATGGGGTGCTTCCTTTCAGGCTGGGTGGGCTGAGAACACAGTTCCCTGTAAAAGGCTCATAGCTGTAGGGCTGGTGGCCATATACTCAACTGGGGAGCAGTCTGCTCCTAACAGTATCCAGGAGTGGGGGAAAGGCTGGAAAGCACTCTGGCCAACAGCTGGGACGAGGGGCTCTGAACTAGCCCTGGAAGACCATCTGGTTGTTTCCTGCTGATGGCTTCTTGGTCTCTTACTCAGAGATCTTAGGGGAGTGTGCATCTCTCTAGCAAAGTCATTGATGTCAACAGGACAATGTCAACAGCAAGAAGGAAACGAATTGTTGCCGTGGGTGCTGAGGCCTTAAGGGATTTCACCACCCTTGGGATTCCTTTCCATTCTCCATATCTGTGGCACTGCTCAGAGTTAGCTGGGGCACTGCCCCACCCTACTTCATTCTTTAGTCCTCCTGGAGACTCGGAAAGGAACACACAAAATGAACCTGTCACTCTCACTGTGGGGATGCGTGACCCACTTTCCAGTTCATGTCCTTTCAATTTACCAACTGGGACTGTCCCACCTTACACCCTCCCTAGTTGTCCCTATTGCTCCAAGTGTTGCGTCCTTTGAGATTTGGTAGGGAAGGCTCCTGCCCTCGTTTTCAAGGTTACCTTTTTCACCTTATTGCATGCTCATATGTGTGATAGTCAGCTCTTCCTGCAGTCTGACCCTGCTGCCTCATTTCCTCCAGGAATTCCCACCGATGCCTTCTCTTTGCACACAGCCTCCCGTTTGTCAGTGCTGCTGTGGACTTTTTCTAACTTTGTTCTTTTTCATCATTTTAGTGGATCTTTGGGAGGCAGAAGAGACCCTACCTTGAATCTGGACATCCTGGAACTGCATGGGAAGGTCCAGAAGGACAGCAGCAGACAGAGGGAGCTGGGAAGTGGGCACTTGGGCCAGGAGATCAGGATGTGCAGAGGGGAGCAGTGTGAAAGCATATGGCCTGTCTGGGGGCACAGGGACAGCTGGACCCTGGGCATCATGTGCAGGCAGGATGGGGTGTGGCCTGGGTCAGGGTGGGGAGACCCTGGTGGGCAGGGTCTGATTGTGAAGAGCCAGCATGCGGTGTGGAAGAGTTTGAACTTTGTTCTGCAGACTCTGGGAGTCATAGAGATGGGAATGTGGTAACTGGGTTTTGTGCTTTAGAAACATCGCTGTGGCGACAGGGTCGGGGAGGTTCACGGGTGCTGGGAAAGCAGAGGTGGGAGAAAAAGACCACTGCACCAGAGGAAGTAGGAGCTGCTGAGCCCCAGGACTTGGACAATGGCTGGGAGACTGAAAGGAGGAGATGGATCCCACAGATAATAGGGAATTAGAGTCACTTGAACCTGAGAACCTGCTGGATACAGGGGTAAGGCAGAGGGAAGAGTCAGGGATGACTCAGAGTTTTCTGGTTTGGGCAACTCACAGGATTATGTTGCTATTTTTCAAGATAGAGAAAACAGGAGGAGAAGCAGGTTTGGGGAAAGAAAATGAGTTCAGTCTTGAACATATTGCTTTCAAGTTGCCTGCAAAAATGACAAAGTGTTGATCTCAATAGCAAAAATGATAAAGTGTTGACGTCAGTAGGTTGGGCCACCAGTTGGGTCTGAGGCTCAAGAAAGAAGATGCATCTGGGAGTCATCAACGTGTGTGGTAGTCGATGCCAATGTGGATGAGATTGCCCTGGGAGCACACAGATTGACAAGGAACGGCTTCATGGGTGTGTGACCACACAAAGCCCATGCTCAGAATGGCCCATGCTTGGTTTAATGTTCTGCTTCCATTTCTTCATAAGTTTTGTATTAGGGGCCCATATTTTCATTTTGCACTGGGCCTTGCAAATTATGTAGCACTTTCTGAGAGTGAGAAGGACAAAGACAAACCCTGAAGCACCAAGCTCAAAGGCCCAGGCAGTGCAAGAGCGGCCCAGGAAGGCTACATGGAGCCTGGTTCCAGGTGGGAGGAGCTACTGGAGAGGTGGGGCATGGGAGTGACAGAGGTGAGCATGTGAAAAGGACAGGGACATGTAGGCAACAAGGGTAGACAAAACAGACTTCTACTTAGGTGATACAGTATGGAAAAAGATCCAGATTCTGACCACTTCTTACTTCTTCTACTGCCACTATTACAGTTCAAACCCTCCCTAGCTCCTGTCTGGCCAACTGCAGCATCCTCCTAACTCCTCCCCAGTGTCACCCTTGCCTGCTAATGGTCACCGTGCTTGTGCTGAAACTTAAGTCAGATCACGTCACGTCTCTGGCCAAACCCATCAAAGGTTTCTCATCACAGAAAAACGTCAAGTCTTTGCTGTGACCTTCAAGGCCCTACTAGGTCCAGTCCCTCCTCCCTGTCACCCACCACTCTTCCCATCACTGGTTCAGCTCCAGCCTCACTGCCTCCTTGCTGTCCCCCTACATTCTCAGCTCACCCAGGAGCCGTGCCTGGAATGCTCTCCCCTCATTGTCTCTTGACTTACTCCCTCTCTTCCTTGGGCTCTGATCAAATATGCTCTCTCAGCGAGCTGTCTGTGCCTGTTCCTCCTGACTCTGCTTCATTCCTCCCAGCCCTTAGCACCACCTGAGTTACTGTGTAGTCGTTGGTTTGCTTTTTGCCTTCCCACCCTTGAGAGAGTAGACGCTTGGCTTTACTCACAGTTTATGTTTGGCTGGTTTTATAGAAGAACAGCAGCTCGGGGAGACAGCAGGAGCTATGGGGACCCTATTTTCCAAGCCAAAAATTATGATATGTTGTCTAGTAATAAGACAGAATATTCGTTTATTTTTTTGCCTGATTGTATATATACCTCTTTGTTTCACAAAAGGATTTAAGGCAGCTTACAAAGATGCATACAATTCAGCAAGACGACATAAATTAGAAGCAGGTGAGAAAGAAAAAAATGTAAAAGCAAGGGTAAAGCCATAAAATGGAGCCAAGGATGGGACTTATACAAAATAAACATACCATAAACTTTGATCCATTTGCTAGGGGTGGGCCACAAATTTGGTTTTAAAATTTCTAACAGCCAGTGCCAAGATGAAACATGATCAGCTGCCCCATTCCCAGGATCCTCAAGATTAAAGCAAACCACTTGCCCAGGAGAAACACAAGCATTCCTGATGTCCCAGAGAACAGAAAGAAATGGCTCCTTAATCCCTCCCAGAGACGACAGGGGCTAAGACAATGGTCGACGTGCTCAGAGGCATCTTTGCAGCGGACACAGCCATGAGCTTTGTTTCTTACAGTTCTCAGCCAGGCTTACGGAACTCTCACTAATGGAGAATGCAGTTATTTGGGGGGCTAGCAGTGTGGGGTTCAGTCAGCTACATGCATGCCCGAGCAAATGGTAGAGGGTGTAGTCTACAGATCCCCCCAGTGGTGCTTTCTGCAGGGAGCTTCTCTAGGCCAGGCAGATGTTGGGAGACTGTAGCTTCTCATGACTGGTACATTGACTGAAGCTACTCTAGGTGAGAAAGTTTTGTGTGAGATCCAATGAGCCTCCAGGTATCAAACTGCAGAAAGGTTGGACATCTTGTCAGGTTTTAGTCTGAAATGTCGGTTCTTGGCACGCTCATGGCGAAAGAATGACCAGACACACCAAAGTAAGGTAAGCACAAAAATGAAGTTTATTGAGGAGAGCTTGAAGATAGGATTATAGAGCAAGAGTGATATATAGGTTTACAGAGCATGGTACATATGCCACAGGTGACAACTGGACCCACTGTCACAGCAAAGGGAGAACAAAAGGAAGGGTGCAAAAAGGGACTTGGTTATGGTCTGCATCTTGTTTTATAGTGCCTGGATTGGGACCTCCTTAGTGGCTCAGACATCACCATGGAACCACTTTGATTTGGACATTTGAGAGTTGCATTATTATGCATTCGGCCTGTTCCAGGTCGATTTCCGGACTCTATGCTGCTTGGCCCTTGAGCTAGAGAGTCCTCTGCATTCTTTTGCAGCTGGTGTGTTAAGTTGATTAACAGATTCATAGGGTATCCTCTCCTTCCCAGGTAGCGCAGTCGCTTGGGAGATTAGGGTGGGGCAGGACCAAGATGGGGGACTTCTTCCCCAGTGGGGCAATTGCACCAAAGCAGCAGCACCCAATTTTGTCCCTAGAAGACCCGAATCCCTCACTATCTACCTAACATTCTCGTGAACAGCAAGGAGTCCTAACAAGGACTTGTCCTGTCTCCCAATATGAACAAACAGTACCATGGTTCTTCCCAGAAAATAACGATGGACCCCATGGAATGTACTGCAAGTGACTTTAGCCTGGGAACATTCTAAAGCTGATCCAGCCAAACACCTACCTAATTTTTTCTGAGTCGGGAAAGTCTTCCTGCTGTAACTTCCAAGATAAACCATTTGTGAAACGCAGGCCAAGTTAACTGAGAGTAGACCTGTGTGGGATGATAGTTAACTGTCGTTAAAAGCCAAAGGACAACTACCAAAAATAATGGCTTTGCTAGTAGAGTATTTAATCTGAAGTCTTTCTTTCTGGCAATAATTAGATAGCAGGGCCAGCTGTGTCCTGGAACTGAATACTGAAATCACGCTTCCCCAGAAAATGCAGACTGCAGGCCTGTGGGACACAGAGCAGAGCCGGTGTGGCCCCTCCAGCGAGGCCACTCCCTAGCCCTGTTCTCCACCCTTGATAAGGATCCCAGCCGCCTCCCTTCCTCCCCAGGGTGTTGAAAGTCTCCTAGATAACAAAGTGCCTCTCCTCTGAGATCCTGGGAAGGAAGGTGCTAGGCAAATAGAAAACATGGCATGAGGCAAAGAGTACTCAAAAGACTGGAACAGTAAGGTGGGCTCTGGGCCTACCAGTCCCTCCACACCCCCAGAGCCCTGACTCATGCAATTAGGATTTCAGCTCCATGAGCAAGTCAAAGAAATGGGTTGGCAGCCTTTCTGAGCATCTTCCCTAAATTCTTCTTGGTACAGATGAAAACATCATGTCAAATCCACAAATGCTGAGCACATTCAACAACCAAAGTACAGTGCCTGGAAATCCCCAATAAGTCCTCTGCCTCCCTCCTGACCACCTCGCAGCCTCTTTGTTCTATGAACCACCTCTCAATCTCCCAACCCCCCTGCACTCCTCACACCTACTTTTCTCACATGGGCCCCCGCAGCAGAATCGGCCCCTGTAGGGACCTCAGTCCTACCTGTGTGGGTTCCATCCCCCAGTCCCCTTGGTCCTCCAAGCTTTGATCTGGCTGCCCTCTCTCCATGTCCTCACCCTCTCACTTGCTCTTTGGGGTTAGTCATAATAACCCCTCATGCTAGCAGGCCAGGAGATCACCTTAGATCTGCCCCACAACCACAAGAAGGTGGGTGGTTGGAGGCTAATTATTAGCTCAATTTTACAAATAAAGAAACAGGCTTAGAACTGTCCCATAGTTTTCCCACAGTCAGACCACAGTGAGTGTCCAGGCAGGGAGGAGAACTCAAAACTCCAGGCTCCCAGCCTACAACTCACCACACCCATGCCCATTCCCCACACCAGCCACCCGACCCAGGACGAGTCAGCCTCCCCAAGTGAGGGCAGCCAGAGAGCACAGTGCTCAGGTGTGTGTGAGAGAGGCACAGACAAGGGAGTGGAGGGGCTCTAGAACCCCACTACTTCCATATCTCCTGGTACCAGAGAATGACCCAGCCAGAGGGAACCCAAGAGTTTCCCCATTGTACCCCTTCACTTTACAGGTGGGGAAACTGAGGCTCAGAGAGAGGGAGGGATCCTTGGTAGAATGGCCACTCCATGACTGGAGCTAGCACCAATACCTCTAGGTGAGAGCTGGGGGTCAGATTCTCACTTGGCCACACACACCTCCCCAGCACCACCTCCTGTACGTCTAAGCCACCCTGGATGATGTCTTCTGGAAAGAGCATGGAATGGGGCACCAGCAGCCCTTCCTTCCAGCCTCGGTTTGGCAGCTGACCATTGGGGTGGTCTTGAGCCTTTACCCTTTGAGAGCCTGTTCTCGGCCTTGCCCACAAAAGGATTGACCTGAAGGAGGTGCTCTGTCTTTCTGGCTTTGATGTTCATTCTAGGATTCCAGGACTTCCTTCAAGAAAGTAGCACTCTTCTTGGACAGGTCAGCTGTGGCCGTGCGAGGTGGGAGACCACGGAGGGGCAGAACTGACAGGGTGAGTGTTGGATCGCAGCTGGAGGTGGAGGCAGAAAGCCTCCCTTGAAGGAGGCACGAGGAGGCAAGGCTCTGCCGAGGAGGAAGAGCAGGATGCCCCAGCCAGGGAGAGGACTGAGGTGGCTGGAGGCTCACTTGGACCCTGAGGCCCTGGAACCCTAGAACATCCAGCCCCTTCTTCCTCCACCTGGAAAAGCCAAGGCTCACCTTTAATAGGATTCAGCCTCAAATGGTTCTCGCCAGGAATTTTTACACACATGGTCTCATCGCCACTCCATGACTTACCTGTGTCACTGGGATTAATATTCCCATTTTGCAGACTAGAAAACTGAGGCCAGAGAAGTGAGGTCAGGGCAGAACTACAGCAGAAGCAGGGATTGCAGGGCCTGGGCTGAGGCTTTCTCCTCTACATTGGCGTTGGCCCTGACACACCCCTCATGACCGTATCCCACGTCTCTGCATTGATGGATACATGTGCTTAGCTCACGGCGAGAGGCTGGGGATCTAAGACTGCTCCCAGTCTGGGAATCAGAAGCGTCCTGCCCCAAACGTCAATATTTTGTGTTCCATACTTACCTGTACACTAATCTTTTTATTCATTTCACCCATCAGATAAACACTTACTGAGTTTCTTTGTTTGCCGGGCACTGTGCCACTCTTTAGTTTTACAACTTGTTTAGGGCACTGGCTTTAAAATGCTCTTGTATGTGATTACTGCAGTGCACTTGAGTGTCGCTGGGCTGTCTGGGAAGGTGTTCTCCACCTGGACCTCCAAGACCCTCCCAAGAAGCCGTGTCCTGTGCCTGACTCTATCAGGGCCAGGGCTGGAGACTGTGGGAGTCGAGGAGGAGGAGGGAGGGAGAAGGAGCCTGAGAGAGCTGTAAAAGTGAGGAGGTAATCACCGGAGAAGTTCCTCTCCATCATTAAAGAGGATCTTAATTAAGGTCCCTGAAGCAGATAGGCTAAACAAGCTGGCACTGTGGGAACCAGACCTGGCGGGGTGGCTCAGCCGCCCAGAGGTGCTGGGTGTTAGCTGGCCAGCGCCTCATCTGTCATTAGGGAATGGGAAATCACCCCACATCAAAGCCAACCAGGAAAGAATGTGACAAATGCCATTCACATTAAAAACAGTGATGAAAATAAATGCCAAAGTCTGCCAACCATTGTGTACGAAAACTCCTCCGGCAGAAGGATGATCCCGAGAAAGAGAGAGAGAGACAGAGAGAGAGGCAAGGTGTGTCCAGCCAGGAAGCAAATGCGAGATGCCTGGATTGGACGGGAGTCTTCCCTAGACTGTGGCTGTCTGGACCTGGATGCACCTCTCCTGAACTTCGACCTTGGGCTTACCCAGGCTAAGGCCCTGCCCTCTGTCCCACCACCCTGCACGGTGACCTAACGTGGTTGCTGCTCTCCATTCACCACCTAGGAAGTCAGAGGACACCCCTTACTGGGGGCCCTGCCACCCTTGAAGAGTGACACAGTCATTTCCTGTCTTGGACCCCACCCCCACCCCCGATTTCCCTCTTCTAGGAGGAAGTTATTTTCTCTTTTTTATTTATGCGATAGATAATCCCAGACAGAAAATAACCTCTGTAACAAGCATAATCCAGAATATGATGGCATGGTGGCAGGGTGGCGTTTCAAGATCAGTTTACAGCTGACACTGGCAAGGATTTGCCAGTGACGACCTGGAAAATGGACACCTGGAGTCAGCAGACCAATCTTTTGCCCTGACCATGAGCTGATATATTTATGTAATGGGGGTCTGGGGGCACAGGGTGGCAGAACACTCTTTGTGCAAAGCCATGTCTACATACTCACCTGGTTAATATGGGAGAATTATGCATCTAGGTGCCTTTGTGAGCCTGCTTTGAGCAGAAAACAAAGAAATAGTGGCCCAGAGACCAAGAGACAAAAGCAAGAGCAAAGAGAGATGCAAAGAGAACCAGGAAGGCAGGTGCAACGTGTCAGCTGCCAAGGAGTCTTTACTGAGACCTCAATGTTTCCCAAATAGCTTTCTTTTGGCACTTGGCCTCCAGATTCAACACCGAGAGAGGGCAGCCTGTCCTCTTCTGTCCCAGTCTTAAACTTCAAGTCCTGTGAGCATCCTGTGGCAAGTTCAAAGCAAGGTCCAAGGATTTTTCCCATCCAGAAATAAGCGTGGCCAAGGCTCCGTCACAGCCTCCCACAAGGGAGAACTCTGAGCTCTACAGGGCAGCAAAGCAGATCTGTTTTGTGGCCTACAAAGAGACTTCAACACACTCTGTCACCTCACCATGGCCAGATTTCAGCCATCACAGGAGAACACAGTGAGAGGCTGGGATGGGCCCTAACCAACCTTCAACCTACTTCATATTCACTCCGATGGCCAGAGGAATTCAGAGAGCCATGTGGACCGAAGGGGTCAGAGAAGCCTTCCTAGTGAAGGTAGCATCTGATCTGAGCCTTGAAGGGTAGATAGAAGTTGACATCGAGCAAAAAGGACACCCTCTGCAGTGGCACCTTCATGGCCCATGAATTGGCAGTGGGGGAACATAACTCCTTGAGCCATAAGTGACAGATGAAAGCCACGTTAGAAGAACAGCTGTGTGGCCCTTGCAGTCAGAGGCTGCCTTGGGGTGGGGGTGGGGGAGTGATACGGTGAGGATTTGCATGCAAAGCCCTTATGAACACTCCATTTGGGTTTGGAGTGGCTACTCTTGTTCTAAGGGCTGGGTCCAAAGAACCAGGAGCTCAGGTATTGGGCTGGAAGGCTGGCATGCCCAGGGACTGCCCTGGCATCTCCCCATCTTTTGTGCCCTGGTCACTGGGATAGCTCATAGCCTGGGAAACCAGATCATCCTTCTCCTCCGCACTGAGCATAAGGGAGACCTAGAGGTCTGATTTGGCTGCAGCATGCAGGCTAGAAGTCTGACCTAAGGGGGTACTTCTCGAGAAGGAAAGTTTGAAGTTCTTATAAGAGAGTCCTTTGCCCTGAAGACTTTTCACAAGATCCTTGTCTGCTAGCTGTTGTATCCCACTCCACACCTATGAACTGTGGACTGTTTGGTTCCAGGAAATGAGACTTGGAAAGGTCAGAGTGTCTCCCTCTGCTACTTTCACAATAATAGAAATAATAACTACTACAACAGCATCTGACATTCTATTTTTCTGGGCACTATTCAAAATGTTCTTTATGTATCAACTCATTTAATCTTTACACAATCCTATGAAGTACTATTCTCCCCATTCTATAATTGAAGAAACTAAAAAGCAAAGGCAAATAATTTGCCCCAAAATCACACAACAAGTGGTAGGGTTGGAATTTGAATCCACATTCCTAAGCTCTCTTAAAACTTGACCATCTTCGAATATCCTCCACTTTGGTCTCAGCACCATTTCCCAGGAAGGCTTTATATGCCCAGGTCTATGCAGTCAGACGGAACAGAACTTAACATGAAAAAAATCAAAGTCTACAGCAATTTCATGAACATCTGAGGTGCTACAAGGCATCTATATATGTGATGAAGTTTGGTATGGAATAAAATAAAGGGGCCGGGTTTCCAAATTCTAAATGTGAGCCCAGCATTGGACAAAGGGTTGAATATTGAACACCAAGATTTGCAGGAAAGCCACTAGGTTCACATGGAAGAGCACGGCTTCTCGGCCAGGGCAGTGATCCTGGGACTGCAGACCCCAGAGGTGCCTTTGTGGCAGGAGGAGGAGAGGACCCCAGCTAGACCTGAGGGCTGGGAGGATGCTAGATGTAGGCCAGGCAGCTTCAAAAGGGGCATCGGCTGGGGCAAAGTGGAGATGAACACTGTTGTCCAACAAGCCTGGTGACCCGGAATGTGGCCACCTCCTCTGCAGGAGAATGAGCCCGGCAAGGGGAATACCACAGTGCTGTGGCCTCAGGTTGGCACCATAGCCAGTGTTCTTGTGATTGCACCATCTCAGACCAACTTAAAAGAAAGCAAACAGGTAAGGAACAAGGAGACTTCAATCTGTGAATGACGTGGATGGCATCTGCAAGGCCTGTGATTGGCACTCGATTGCCAGCCTACCCTTTGTCTACTGGCCTTGTGAGATAAATCGGAGTTGTGTTAATGCTTCAACCCTCAAGACACAACTGTCAACTTTTCAAGTGTAAACACACACGAAGAGAAGAGTAAAATAAATCAGCCATGCATTTGGCGGCCACTCACACGGCAAATACAGCACGAACTACGGCTGCAGAATGCAAGTTTGTGTGCGGGACGGGAGGGGAAACCGGCCAAGGCATTGAGACAGACTTCCTGGCAGAGGATCCCACAACCTACTTGACAAGTGGAAATTCCACTCCCATCCCGGGAGGATGGTGCGCACAGGCATAATTAGCTCACCTTGTTTTAACACTCTTGAAGTTTCCCCAGCTCAGAAATCACAGCTGGGCAGATCCCCAGCTGGGTGAATACAGGCAAGAGGGTGCTCGTGGTGGGTGGAGGCCCTGTCCTTTCTCCGGTGGAGAAAGCCCTTTATGACTTCACGGGATGAAAGGAGCCAACCCAGGCCCACTGAGCTGTTATTATAACAATTATCAAGACCTATCACCTCCCTTTGGGAAATGTTCCCTTTCAAGTTGCAGCGCTCTGGTGTGCCCTGGCTCACAGTTACTCACAATCATTACTGGGTGCCCAGGGCAAATTATTAATGCTTTTTTTCCCCAACGTGGAAGGATGTGACCCTATTTAAAGGGCTGTAGCTTTGTGAGGGGCTCACAAAAGCCACTTCAGGGTGCTGCGGAGGGAGCGTGTGTGCATGGGTGTGCAAGCGCTCTGATTGCAGGTCCTGCCGCAGCAGCCCCCCAGCTTGCCTCGTGATCAAACACGCCAAGTCGGTGGACGGCTTGGATCCTGCTCAGCCTCCCTGCTCGTGAGCTCCAGGAGGTGGAAGGGAGGAGGACAAGGGGAATGTTTTCCCAATTTTTTTCCCCTGCTGAGTGACTCAACCCTACCACGCCCAGGCAGCAGGAGCCTCCGGACACTTGGGTTTGGGGCTCCAGGGCAGGCACAGACCCTATTTCCTTCTAGACGTTCACTCAAGACTGGAGTTCTCCTACCTGGGTATTTGTTTGTTTGTTTGTTTGTTTGTTTATTTTTTTGTGGCTCCAAGGCTGCTTGGAGAAGGAGGCTCCCTCCTCCCACTCTGCCACAGCTTAACTGTCCTCACTGCCATAGGCCAGTGGAAAAACACAGTGACAATGGATTCTTGAGGAAATAATGTTAAACCTGCAGAAACTTTAAAAACATCTACTACAAGCTCTGTTCATCTTACAAAAACAGACACCAAGGTTCAGAGAGGCAGATGTCTTGCCCAAGGGAACACAGCAGTGAGTAGCAGCGACGGAGTGGAATGCAGCATTTCCATTCTGGGATAGCAAAAGGCAGTACAGTAAGATTCCTGTGCAGTTGCTTATGAGACTGTTCATGCCTCACTTTAAAATGTTTTTGAGAAATGGACCACTTTTTAGAAATGTCGTTTTTTTTAAAGTGTGTTGAATCCAGTGGGACTCAGTCATTTAAGCCTCATGCTAACGCTATGAGATTAGTATTAAATATGAAAATTATCCCCGTTTCAAGGATGAAAGAACCAAGCCCTAGAGAGTCACGTGCTCAGGTTTACACAGCTAGAGAGTGATGGAGCGCCAGGCCTGCCCTTGACACTGAACTCCCAATTCTTCATGTCCCAGCAGCAGACAACCGTTTCGAGAAGCCTTTGCCACTCCCTGTAGTGGGGACTGGATTCCTGCCTCAGTCCAGGAGCCCTTCAGAGCGCTGCTCCGCCGGACGCGAGCTTCGGAGGACAGTCAGTGCTCAACAGACATCAACTGAGCCTGTTATTGCAAAGCCCGGCCTCTCTGCTTGCTCGGACCCCTCCAGGGAGTGCTGTCTCCGCACTTCCCTGGGCCCAGCCCCTGGCTCGGTTGCAGGGGAGTGGGCATTGGCTGGGGAGGTGGGGGACAGACGGTGGGCCCTCAGCAGAGCCTGCCTGTGGGCTCTCGGGCCAGGCTTCAGGGGTCCGTGTGAACTTGGGTAAGCTACTTAGTTTCTCTCAGTCTCAGTTTCATCATCTGTAAAATGGAAATGCTGATACAGTCCTGGAAGGATTACAGAGAGGAGCACGGTGCCAGCACCTGGCACCTTCGGCCCTCGACAAACACTGGTTCCTTCCCCTTCCTGCAGGTGGCCCTCTCCACGGACAGCTTGTAGTGCCATCTAGGCACAAGGACGTGGGCCACCTGGGACACCAGAGGCAGCGCAAAACATGGGAGGCAGCAAAGGACCACCAGGCCTGTCTTTCTCCCCACTGTCCCCCGACACCCAGCGCAGGGCCCGGGCTGAGGAGGTCAACACAGAGAGAGCCTTGTGGGCTGGGGTGGATGAGGAGGAGTTTAAGCACAGGCTTCCCTCAAATGCAAGTTGTGAAATGTCAACATAATTATGAAAATGCAAACACAGGAACATTTGCTTATGGGAACTAATGGTTTTTAATGAAGGTAATCAGCTTAGTTAAATCAAATTATTAACTTTGACAATAGATGTGTAAACAGGTACTTAATGAATTTGTTGATGGCTCTTACCTGCTAAAAAGACATTACAGTAGTTGTCCAGGCTGGATGCACACATCTGGGCTCTCCTTCCCTGGTTGGGCAACACGCCCCCTCCACCACATACACGCAGACACACAGACGCAGACAGACACACTGAGAGCTCCCCGAGGCAGAGAATGTATCTCTCCCATCAACTTGGAGGATCCCACAGGGTGGGGCCCCTCTTCCTTTGGGTCTCAGCACTTCTGCATATGTGATCTCCTTTAATCCCACATGGACTCTTCATCCTGTCCTTCCCATCTTACAGTTCAGGAAAGCAAGGCACAGTGGGGGCAGTGGGCTGGGGTGGGGGGTGTCACACAGCTCGTGGTAGGGGTCTAACCATTGTGGTTCGATGACATCCTCCCTAGTCTGCTGTTACCATGGAAGTGCCCTACGGCCAGGAAGGGGCCCTCATCAGCTGGTGGGAACAAGAAGGAATCTCCCAGAATGAGGAGATGGGAGCCCACTGGGGCAGAAGAGGGTGCTGGCAGAGGCAGTAGGAAATGGGGGACCAGAATTCAGGGACTGTCGCTGGGATTCTTTGTGAGCCAGAAGATGGAAACTGGGCCTCCCTTCTCAGACACCCTAGCAGCAATTAGTTCCCAGAGGTTCTCCTTAGGGACCTGTCAGAGGAAGAATCCCAGGGGCTGGCTCAAGAGGGGGTGCAGAGAAGACCCCTCTCTCCTGAACCACACACACTCACACACACCCTCCCCAGTATCAGCCGGGCAGGTGTCTCTCACAGTGCTGGGGGCAGGGTGCTCGTCCTACGGTTCTATAAATAATGTAATGAGCCCAGTGGGAGCTGAGGCAAGCAGCAGGCAGACACTCCCAAGAGACAGCTCACCACACCGCCCTGCGAGATACCATCAGGCAGTTACACCGCAAACACAGCCACTCGCTGCCGGGGCAGCAGCAGAGACTGAGACGCTGCTGTCTCTCACCTGGGGCTTGCAGATGGGAACATTAGTCAGAAAGATGGAGGGGGGAGTGTGCTGAAACCACCTCGGGCCCTGGCCAGGTTCTCCTGGTAAACAGGCCAGCCGGAAAGACTCCACGGGCTCCCTCCTGATCCAGAGCTGGGGAGAGACAGAGGGTGAGGCTCCAGCCTCTGCCCCAGGCTGATGGAGCAGACACAGCCCCTGCCATCTGACCCCCGGGCTATTGACAAAGGCAGTCCTGCACCACCCAGCAGCCTTGAAGAGCCTGGTCTTATGTAGGGGAGTCACACTTCCTGCACTCTGACTCCTGCGCCTGCAATTAGTTAGACAGGCAAGATATTCCCTGTCAGGATGCCTGAGACTGAGAGCCATTATGAAGAGACTTAAACCAAAGGCCAAGAGATGGGGTGGGGGTCAGAGGCAACAGAATAGGGGGCATAAGAGAGGCTCCTGGCTCATTGTCCACCACCAGAAGTTAAGGGCAGTGGAGAGAGCTCCAAGCTGGGGTCAGCAGTGCCATGTCCATGTGTCTTGTCAACCCAGCAGATGGAGGTGCCTGGACACTCTGTGTCCACATCTCCCCAAGGAGTCCTCATCAGGGACTGAATCTGTCACAGAGAATTTGTCCATGACCTCAGGGTGCCTGGCCAGGTGTGGTGGAGCTATTTGGTAACTCCAGAATTCCTTCCCAGAAGGAACAGTTGAACCTGGTGATTTAGAAACACGAAATTGAAAAATTAACCTGCCACTGGACCCAGCCCTAGGACAGGGGTTGCCACCGGGACAGAAGAGTCAGACCCAAGGAAGGTAGAGGGAGGCCTCCTTTCCAGCCCCTGGCCCTAGCTGTGAATGGCTCCGCCCTCTCGAGAACTCTCATCACATATTGTACATTCCTGTCCTAGCACGCTGTGTAGTAATTAAATACGTCCCTCCTTCACTAGATAATGAGCTGCTTCAGTGCAGGGATGGTGTACCCAACTCAGAGTGGGTGCTCACTGTTTCTTGTGGTGACTAATGGGTGAATGAATAAGCAGATGGATGGAGGGAGGGATGGGTGCATGGAGGGATGGTTGGCATATGGATGGATAGGTGAATTCTACGCTCACATCCACCCACATACCTTGGGGCCACCATACACTTTGCCTTATTCTTGGGTTGGAGTTGTATCAGCCCTTCCCCATTCTAGCTCCAGGCAACTGATCCAAATGTCTACACAGGCAAACTTGCTCTGAAAAATTTCTTTCTCAGAAGTTATTTAGAGGCCAAGACCCATTTCCCTCCACCCTTCTACATCCCCATTCAGGATTGTGGTTGTGACAAAGAACTTCCATGGCCCTGTTGGCACATGGGCAAGGAAGGGGAAGGGTCAGAGTCAAAACCGGTTGAAGAATGAGAGCCTTCCAAAGGACAGTGAGACAGAGCTCCTGCTCCCATTCAATCCCTACCTGGTCTCTAGAGAGGAAGCAAGAGAAGGTCATTTCAAGGGAAGGGTGACCCCGGCACTCCCCACCCCCATCCTCCCCCAGACTACTAGGCAGAACATCCAGTAATGGGTGGAATCCTGAACTAGAGTTACCCTTGCACTGCAACTAACCCAGCCTCAACCCCTAGTCTAACTCCAATCACAATAGAATAACAAACACAGCAATTACTATGTGCCAGGCACCAGCCCAGATGCTTTACATACATTGACTCGTTTAAACCTCACAACCACCCTATGAGGTAAGGGTTCTTGTTATTCTCATTGTACACATGAGGAAACTAAGACAGAGTGAGGTTACATCACTTGTTCAAGGTCAACAGCTAACAAGTGGTAGAACCATGATTTGAACTTAGAAAACCTGGTTCCTGAGTCTTTGTTCAGATCGTCCCACCAAATGCATTCAGCTCTGCCCTGAATTCAAACCCAACCCAACTCTAATGTTCCCCTCCTCACTCAGTACAACCCTGGCTCCATCTCAAGTCTCAGTCTTTTGTACCCTGACCCCATCGGTAATAGAATCCTCTAGAGATAAATTCCATTGCCAGAAAATATAGGGGACAAAGGAACAAACCAGAGGGAGGCAAACAGACAAATCCAGAATGTGGGATATTCCACAGGGCAACTGACCCGGTTTCTGCAGCAAGTCAATGGCATAAAAAAAAAAAAAATTAAAAGGGGAGAGAGAAATGCTCTAGATTCAAAAACTTAAGAATCATAACAACATAATATGAAATGTAGTTCTTGCTTGGATCCAGCCTTGCTTGAATAAAACAACCATAAAAAGACATTTTTGAGACAGGGTAATTTGATAATAGGCTAAGTATTAATGATACCAAGGATTTAGTGTTAATTTATTTTTCAATTTCATTTCAGAATATTACAGGGGTACAAATGTTTTGGTTACATAAATTGCTTTTGTACAGTTTGAGTCACAGTTCTAAGTGTGTCCATCACCCAGATAGTGTGCATTGTACCTGTTAAGTGTGAATTTACCCATCCCCTCCTCTCTGCTCCCACCTGCTTGATTTCCTATGAGTTTTATTTCCATATGTACACATAAGTATTGATCAATTAGTTCCAATTTAATAGTGTTAATTTTGGTAGGTGTGATAATGGCATTGTGATCCTGTAAGGAAGTGTTCATAATACTGAAGAACAATTGACGCTTGTTGTTCACAGTGGTTATGTTCTATAAAGTCACCAAAACACGGAGTCAGTGTATGCTAAACCATTGCTCCCTGGGGAAATGTGGGCTTACGTTGCTGTGAGGCTCTGTCACAACATTTTCATCAACTGATTGATACATGACCTTGTCTTATGTGTGTTTCTGTTTAAAGATACCTTATTCGGTGTATATTGTTGATTCCTTAACTGCAAGCTTGTGGCCAACAGTGCTATAATTCATGCTGAATGAAGCTTGCCTCACACCCCCGTTTCCTCCATAAGGCACATCACATCTTCCTGTGCCAGTTTAGACAGCACTAAAGCCCTAAAACGGATAGAACCAGACAGCACTAAAACGCTATGCTTGGGGGTCATTTTAAACAGCGAAATCATCCATAAAAAAGCACAAAAGTGTGAAGACCGTGGCACTGACTAGACCAAGAAAGGACACCTGTTTACAGTGTGACAGCTGAGACAGGAGGCAGCGCATCGCCCTGTCCGACCTCCGCTGGGGACCTAGGGGGAGACACGCTTTTCACCGATCTGTGCGTGTCGGTGAGTGACCGGGAAAGCACTGCTGAGTGTTGCTTTTCGCATTCCAGATACATGTTAAAAAAGTAGGCACATTTGCAAATTCAGAATCTGTGAATAATGAGGATCAACTGTATTTAAGAATAAAATTGCAAAGTATCTGGGATTTGCTTTAAATCACTTCAGTGGGGAAAGAGAAAAAGCATGAAGAAAAGACAGATAAGCAAATGTCGGAAATGATTGCCAGTTGTTGATGTGGATGATGGGTGTGTGGGATGGAGGTCTGTTGGTTTAGATCCTCTAAGAAGCAGGAACCGTGATGGGATTAAGGTTTTATTTTATTAGGGGAAATGCCAAGTAGAAAGGAAATAGAGAAGGAGCCAGAAAGGCTGGGAGAGCTGGTCATCGGTTTAAATGTGAGTCTGACACCCAGTGAAGGAGGGTGGGGGGCAAGTTCAGGTAGGTGCCCCCCGAGCTGCAGTGCAGGCTTGCTGGCCTGTGGACAGCTGAGCAAAGGTGCGATGCTGTCCTCAAGCAGAAGTCTCCATCAGAGGGTCCCACGTGTCCCATGATGGGGCCTGCCTGAGTATCCATGCCGCGCTGGACGGGTCTAGCCCCAGGGACACGCGGCCTTGGCACAACCAGGGCAAGGATCCAAAGCCCAGCAGCTGCACCCAACGTCCATCAGCTGCAAATCGTGCTTTCTCAGTGGCCACGTGAAGGTGTATTAAACTGTTCTCTCTAATTTTCACTATGTTTGAAATTCTTCTCAATGAAAATTAAGAGGAAAAAACAAATGGAGAGAGCAGAAAAGTCCCAGGAAGAGGAAACTACAACCAGGAGACCTCGCTCAGCAGCAGTGGGAAGCACAAAGGGCTACTGACGGGCAGCAGGCAGCCCAGGCGCGATCCTTCTCATTGTAATACAACCACTTTGGATGATAATGCCACGCAGTTTCCACATCACTTTTGCTCCTCTCCACTGAGCCCTCACACCTACTTCAAAAGATGGGAAGGACAGGTACTTGAGTATCATTATGCCCATTGGGCAGATGTATAAATCCCTGAGTACCCAAACCTCACTTTGGCTGAAGGAGTTACCCAGAGTCTTTCAGCTGAGTAGGAGAAGGCCGTGCCCGAGTCTCGATCCAGTGACCTTCCATTGCCCTTCCCTGGTCCACCCTCCAGGCATCAAGACTCAGCCTGTGAGCTGGGTCCCTGCAGACCCACACGGAGCTGCCCACACTGCTGTGCCCAATCTCCCTTGGAATAAAGCATGCTTATTTTGTGGGATGATGAGTGGGGTTTGAAGGTCAGCCTGGAGACAGGGCTTAAAGCTCTGTCTGAGGTCAGAGTGAAGAGTTAGTCTGAGGCTAGAACAGGGTCACTCTGAGGTCAGGGTCAAGGGACCAGCCTGTGAGGGGAGTGACACTCCTCAGCCCACCACTGGCCCCATGGAGGGATCAGGCTCCTACCTGGCCAGGCCCACACAACATTCTCACCTCACTCTCCTCAGCCCCCCTGGACCTGGGAACAGGAGGGGTGACTGCATCCACTGCAGAGGTGCCCTGGGTTCATTCCTCAGGCCCATTTACAACTGGCGCACCTTGGGCTCACCCAGGAGGATTTCCCGGGAGCATTTCGCAAGCCACCCACCTGGGTTTAAGCCCATTGACAGCAAGAACAACTCTGGGACAAGATCTGTCCAATCCCCCGCCCATTGCTACAGACTTAATTACAGAGCCCGGCCACAGCAAGTGGCCACCTCCGCCCCCACATGGGACAGAGCAGGGGGGCCGGTTTGTGTTCCACTAGGAGGTATCATCTAGAGAAATCAAGAAGCGTTTCCCAATAGCACAGCCTGGGAGTGTGATCAGTCTCGGTCGAAACTGTGACCACGGTGGTTCCATTTTCTCAGACACCTCTCGCTCCCCTTTCCGCGTTCCTCCCGCACTCCTGGTCTCAGCCTGGTCCCTTCCGGCACCCTGAACCGAAGGTCTGAGTGTCCTGGCACTCTGGGAAAGGCGTCTGATGCCCAAGACAGGGCGACCAGCCGTGGGATCGCCGGCACGGTGACGGGGAGATGGGGACGAGCTCTGGCCGCAGGGTCTTCCCCGAGCCCCGCAGAAGCAGGACCAACCAAACTATGGCAGGAGCAGCGGCTCTTCTTTAGTGTCTCAGCCCCTCACCCAGGCTTCCAAATGGGCCCCCCTTAAGCCATTTGAGAGAAAGACAAGCGCGGAGGGCACTGCTGACTCGGTAGGCCCGGACTGCGCTTCCGTGTGCCAGGTCATGCCCCCACCCCACGCTGTCTGTGGAGCTTCTGTCTCACCTGATGCATTTATCACCAGCCTCAGAAAATTCTAGCAAGTCCATGCCACCTTTGCACACAGGCTGCCCTGGCCCTGCTGTGGGGCCTTCTCCCCTCTCTCCTGGACCCGGGCAGCAGCTTTCTACCCCTTCCCCACTCCTCAGCTCAACGCCGCCTCCCAACAACAGCAGGCCTAAAGCAGGGTCGGCAGCCCAAGAGAGGCCCACAGGCCACGTCCAGTCCGCTGCCTCGTTCCTTAAGACCCCACAAGCCGCCTGGTTTGTACAGCTAAACATTTGCAATCAGTGTGATGACAGGGACCACTAACTTTAAACCCCAACTAAGCAAAATATTATACCCTCCCCTCCCCCAAATTCTATTCTTCACATTAGTAGACCTATTTTTTTAATGTACTCTATTATTATATTTTAAGCTTCATCACTAAAAAATTTGTGGAAATATGTTTTCTCTCTCGTTATATAAATGCCTGTAATATTCTCAGCTCTTCCTCTTGGCCTTCAAAGTCTAAAATATTTACTATATGACCCCGTACAGGAAAAGTTTACCAGCTGCTGAGTCAAGTCTCGTAACCACAAGCACTCCCTGCTTTACCCTCAATCCAACCAGACTTCCTGGGTTCAAATCCTGGCCCTTCCATTTACCATGTTGAGTAAGTTATTTGTATTCTTTACGCCTCAGTTTCCTGGTCTGTGAAATGGGGATAATAATAGTAGGGCAATAACTCAGTAAGTTCTGAGGACTGAATGAGTTAGTATTGATAAAGTACTTAAAGTGCCTGCTGCATAATAAATAAATAAAACATATCACAGCCCAGTGCAACCTTGAGCGCTCCATTAAAGTCCCAGCTCCTCCATGCAGCTTCCTTCTCCTTTCACTGAACTCCTATCTGCATATCTTATCTTCAGCACACAATGGGAGACTGGAGACTCTTGTTCTGTATTCCCTCTGCTCTGTTTCCTGCAAGCTCCTTGAGGGCAGGAATAATGTCTTCTCTCCAGTATTTCCCAGGTGACTACAAAGCTAAATGTAGAATGATGGACACACACATACACAAAGGAAGAACACAGATGTGATACTCAACAACTAGAAATAAAGGAGAGCTTTCTTAAAAGTGAATGGAGCAGTTGTGAAGGAATGCTTATGCTTACGATGTAAGTCTTCTCTATCTCCAATAATAATAATAATAATAATAAGCAGGATATAAAATCAAAAAAGAAACATGGAAACAATATTTTAAACAAACCTGGACAGTAAAGGGAGAGTTAATGTCCTTAATATACAAAGAGTTCTCACAAATCAGTATGAAAAAATCCTACAACCAAAAATAAATAAATGGTAAAAGGGCTTAAATAGAAAAAAAAATGAAACTATAAATGGCTAATAAAAAGTAAAAATGTTTATAATCATTAATACACAAATGCAAATTTTAAAATGACAATAAATAATTTTGTACATGAAATTAATAAATAGTTTTTAAAATAAGAGTATGCAGACTTAACAAGGGAAAAAGAAAACAAACACTGCTGGTGGGAGTATAAATTGATCATCTCAGTACATTTTGCAATGTGAATCAAAGGACTTTTTAAAAGTCTTACCCTTTGACCCAGTGTCCTGACTTCTGGGAGTTCCACCCAAGGAAATCATCAGAGAGGTGTATAAAGATTTACGTACAGTGTTGTGAAAAATGGAATACAACTTACATGTCCAACAATAAGGGATTGGTTAAATAAATTATGGTCCACCCATAAGACAGTAGACTATGCAATGATTTAAAATGATGCTTATAGAAAGGCCGGGCGCGGTGGCTCACGCCTGTAATCCTAGCACTCTGGGAGGCCGAGGCGGGTGGATAGCTCAAGGTCAGGAGTTCGAAACCAGCCTGACCAAGAGCGAGACCCCGTCTCTAAAAAAAAAAAATAAATAAAAAAATAAATAAATAAAATAAAATGATGCTTATAGAGAGTGTTTCATGGCATGAGATACAAAATCGTATAGAACAGTTCAAACACAAGTATGGTTTTTTAGTATGTAGGAAAGAGACTGGAAGGAAATATGTGTGACCCCCCCTACCTCTCCAGGACAGGATTAGGGAGCTGAGCCTGCACATGGAGACTGTTAGTGTCTGAAGCACGTGCATCTATCTTTGCATGTGGGTCTCTGTGCATTAGTGTGCACCGGGGCCCAGTTATGTCTGTGGTCACGTGAGAGAATATCTTCATTTGTGGACATGGATGTAAAAGCGCACGCAGGATATACTCTGAGTATGTGTGCTTTTATCTTACGTGCAAGTATTTGCATTTGAGCAAAGCAATTGGCAAGTGATATGGACACTTCTCAGACTGCACACCTTTTATGTAGCCACGTCCCACATAAAAAAGCGTCCAGAGCACTTGGCCTCCAGGCTGACCCTCAGCTCACCCTCACTCAGTCCGAGCACTGCCCACATGTGGGGCCTGCAGAAAGAAGGCCCACCTGGCCCATGTCTCCCAGACCTTTCTGTTCCCATTCCCAGGAAGGGGCCGTGCAGTGCGGTGATTTTCCACTGAGGAGTGCCTGTGTGATTGCCATCTCCCCAGAGCCAGGCTGGCTCCACCTGCTGGCCTGGTTGGCGATAAGTGGGCCCCACCTGCCGCCTCCACCCCAGGAGCAGGTGGGGGCAGGCTGCAGGGGGTGTGCCAGGATCCTATCTGGAGCACCCAGCCCAGATCAGGGTGTGGAACTCCCTGGACACCCCAGCACCCTTCCCCAGAGCCACCTGGCCTAGGATCAAATCCTGTTCTCAGGCATCTGGCCTGTCTGTGCCCTCCTTCAAGGGCTCACCCTCCCTCAACCAGGTCATCTGTCCATCCCTCTGCCTCCAAACTTGGCTGACATCCAACTCAGCACACGTTTGTTGAGCACCTACTCAGTCTCCCAAGAGCTCTCTTCAGCCACACTGGGTCTGAGTCACCAGCAACCCTCCCACAAAACGAGTAAGGGATGACTTAGCCAGTTAGTGGGGCAACAGCCACAGAACCCAGCCGAGGGAGCGCAGACTGTCAAGAGGCAGGGGAGGGGACAAAAGGAGCTGTAGGGCTTTTCTGTTAGTGGGGAACAGAGAGTGCGAACATTCCATTAATAGCAGCTGTTGAACTCCTGCTGCGTGCCGGGACATGAGACATGTGATACTGGGCACCGACGCCATATTTGCCTCCTTGAAACTTAACAGTCTAACAGGGAGATGATGCTCATCAAAGAAAAGTAAAAATGCAAGGCATTAGGGGCTTTAAACCAAGAGTTCATGGTGCCAGGAGAGCCCACACAGGCAGCATCTGCTCTCTTCCACCACGGGCCTGTGTACCTGGGTTCCCCGCACCGCATTAGTGTCACCTTGCGGGCCCTCAAAGCTCCTGATGTCAGCACAAGCCTCAAGCCAGAGTTCTCCTGGGCTGGCTGGTCCTCCCAGAGGGTGGGTGTTCCTGGTACCCCAAGCTTCCTTTGTAGCATCAGAGTGCTTCCAGCCATCCCCAATGTAAGAGACAAAAAAATGCACGTTCTAACAAACCAGCCTTGAGCAGAGTGGCAGGTGTGGAACGGGGGCTCCACAGAGAGCAGTGATGGCTTCTGGTGAAAGTGAAGTCTGTGTGAGAGCTGAGAGTCCACAAGGTACGGGACAGAGCAGGCAGCACCCTGGGCAGAGGGAACCGTGAGTGCCGAGGACAGGCACGTGGCATGAACCAGCAAGTAGGAAGGAGGCCAGGGCAGTACAGAGGGGCCCAGTGGGAGATGGGGGGTGGCCTGGGCCGGCCCTTGGGGGCCAAGATTTGGCTCTTGTTCCTACTAGGGAGCCAGTGAATGATTTTAAGCAGAGCCGTTTAAGAATTGACAATGAACTTTACAACTTAACTTCCCTCTGGTTACCACGTGGAGAAGCAATGTGAGGCTGCCAGAGAGGAGCAGGAAGACCTCAGGGGGCTCTGGCAGCAGTCCAGGCCGGAAGACCTGACTCAGAGAGGCATTGAGGGGTGGGGGGCAGGAGTGGACAGAGAGGGGAGCCACGAAGCAGCAGCCACCAGTGTAGAGTGTACATAGGTGTAGACAAGGTGTATGTTCTAAGGAATGGGTCAGAGGGACAGACGCCCCAAGCGGAGTTCAGGCCCAGAGCCGGCCGCTCCGGGCCCTGTGAGCAGGGATTACGGCGGTAGCTTCAGGGCCATCTGTCCTAATTTGGGTTCCCTCTTGGAAGTCCAAGGAGAGAATGTAGAAGGTTTGGGAATTGGATGAGGAGAAAATTACACTGTTATTTTCACCATCCTCTAACTGAATTTCCTATCAATTATGCATGGAGGCAACAAACCACAAAAGTACATGGAAGTACTTATAACTTTGCCACCAATAGAAATCAGACATTTTCAAATCATTATAGTTGGGACAATATCTTGAAATACCCAAAAATGCTTTTTACTACGCTGAAATGACATTAATTATTAGACCTGCCGCTGGATCTTGTTAAAGCACTAATGAGAAGCACTTATGTTACCGCCACATCACAAACCTGAGGCTGCAGCATCTCCAGGCAGCGACCACCACACCAGCCCTTCTCACCGCGGAAGAAAAGGCAGCTGGGCAACCCATGGAGGCTAAGAATTTTGTAATCTTAATAAGCCATTACATTTTTTTGTTCATCTTTTATTTAGTAGAAGTGGAGAGAAATAGGTTTTCAACTAATATATACTTTTTTATGTTCAGAATAAGGAGTCAGCAACTTGTAGTAAATGTGATATATTTTAATTTACTTGAAACTGTCTTTATTTCACAATCTTCTCACTTTTTACAATGGACCACTGTTAGCCACATCTTCCAACTTATATGCCTATCATTACAAAGGCTTATTTACGATGTATTTTAAAACTGTTTTATTTTGGTTCATTGCCAATGTTCCTTAAGTTCTTGGTCTTTGTTTTTCTAAACTGGACCTTTTTCTGAGTCATGTCAAAGACTTTCAACTTTATTTAACAAGACAAATCACCCCTCAGCAAACAGTGCTGTATGCACAAGGCATTATTTGGTTGCAGGATTTCAGTTGATTGCAGCTTTGACTCTGGGTTCCAGCTGAGAGGCGTGGCATGTAATTGTGTCATGCAATATGTACATCCTTACTGCAGAAATACATGATTGAGATAGGTTGGCACAGCGGTTTTTTTTTTGTTTGTTTTTTTTTGTTTTTTGAGACAGAGTCTCACTCTGTTGCCCGGGCTAGAGTGCTGTGCTGTCAGCCTAGCTCACAGCAACCTCAAACTCCTGGGCTCGAGCGATCCTTCTGCCTCAGCCTCCCCAGTAGCTGGGACTACAGGCATGCGCCACCATGCCCAGCTCATTTTTTCTATATATTTTTAGTTGGCCAATTAATTTCTTTCTATTTATAGTAGAGACAGGGTCTCCCTCTTGCTCAGGCTGGTTTCGAACTCCTGACCTTGAGTGATCCTCCCGCCTCGGCCTCCCAGAGAGCTAGGATTACAGGCGTGAGCCACCGCATCCGGCCACAATGTTGTTTTAATTCTACTCGAAGGCACTATTTCAGTGGGAGTGGAGCTAATCTGCATTTTGTCAATTACAGATGGGGTCGCAGGTGAAACCTGAGTTATGTGGCATCATATTTCCAGCCTGAATCATTTACCTGACAGGTGCCCAGGTTGGCTTTCTCCGAATTAGGTTTTTCCTGCCAAGGGGAACTGGGCTCTAGGAATCCGGGCCTCCCTGACTCCTTCACGGTCCTCTCAAATCAGCTCCTACACCCCCTACAGTAGGAAGTCTTAGTCTTATTGAAAGAGAGAAAATTTGACCTAGCTGTTGGGGCATTGGAAGAATGTGGGGATGGATTATTGCAAAGGCTCCAAATAAACAGTCCTCCTATAACGTAGGTATGAAGTGGCCCAAGGTGCCTCTGCTCCCCCATCTTCCCTTGAGGTTCTCAGACAATCTTCCTCTTTTCTGATCCTCCATCCCCTACCCCTACCCAGAGAAGAAACTGTTCGTTTAAGGCATTTACAGTGATGGGTGCAGTGATACCCCTCCCAAGGAAATTTGTCTATAATAAAGGGATGTGCCTTAGTCCAAAAGGGTGAATCACCTCTGCTGTTAATAGAATCCCAGGCACCATAACATGCAATCAGGGGCTCTTTGGAGAGAAGATTCCTGCGCACACCTTGAGTAACACACAGTCTACATGTCTGTGAGGCTGACCCTTCTCCCGCACCTGAATCCTCCTTGGGAAGGACTTCCTGACACCCCACAGCTTCCATCAGTGGTATAGACATCCCGTGAGCCATCCCATCCCCTGTGCCCTGTGCCCTGGCAGAAAGGGCATGCCCAGCAAGTCTCAAACTTTCTTTCTGATGTACAGGCAGTGCTGGGGATGGAGGGCGGCCGGGGCTGAAGAACCAGAGGAGTTAGCGCAGGAGCTTCCTGGGGGAAGAGGCAGCAGCCCTTGGCCCCTCACCAGTACTGCCCAGAACATTCCACAAGCACATTCAGAAACTTCTACCATCCCACCCTCCTTCCCCGACACACACACACACCCTGTGTTCCTGGCCCCTGAATACAAGTTCATTCCATTCCTCTTGCTATCTCCCTGCCCAGACACCTTCTACCCGACTTGCTTCTCTGGTATTCTGGTAGCTTCCACAGCGTTGCTGCTAAGCACCCAGCCCACTGAAGACTTCTCCATGGCTGCTGTGTACACCGTGCTCCACAGTCATCCTCGAGGTGGCTCTTCAGTGCCCCAGGTCTCCTCCTTCTCCCATCCTCCGCAGTGCAGGGAATCAAACTCTCCTAGGTTGCAGCTTCCTTCCCCGGAGTGGAGAACTGGAACAGAGTCAGAAAACGGCGACCAGGTGTGGGGACAGTCGTGACTGTAAGTGGGAGAACTTCTGGCATCGCACAAGCCCGGGGCTGCACCCTGGATCCCCTGTGTACCAACTGGGCACTCTTCAACCTTTCCCGTCTCTCAGCCTCAGCCTTCTCATCCATGAAATAGGACTACCTGTATTTGAAAGAGGTTTGTAAACTGCAAAATACTGAATATCAGAATGGAACTCGTTACTCAGAAATTGCTGGCTGGCTGGATAGACAGACCAGTGAGTGAATTCCAGGCCAGGGCAGGGATTTGGGGCAGAAGTGGGTGACGGCCTGCCTTTCCTGTGCACAGGACCAACCCTAGGCAGGAGTTCGTATTTCTCCCCTCTGGAATCCAGGAATTTGCCAAACAGGCAGCTCTCGCCTGGAAAGAAAGTGACTCAGGCCTCCAGGAGAACTGGGATGAATCAGGGAGGCAGGGACTCAGTGTGGGGGCCCCCACCCAGGGGCCCGGGCCTCTCCCACCAGGAAGAGCGTGAGCTGGTCCCCCGCGCTCACTGGGTAAGAGGGCAAACCTGCCAGAATTTCTCCCCGGCCAGACAATGGGGCACAATAGTAATCACCACCACACTCATGCCCACATTCCAGACCTGTCAGGGCGCCTTCACCAGTGCTATCTTGTCATGCAAAATCTCTGCACCCCACCCGAGTCAGGGAGGCCTGTGTTCTAGCTCTGCCACTTGTCCTTGGCACGCGACTAGGCAATCTCGGGGGCCTCAGTTCACTCATCTGTTTAAGGGGGTGGCGGACTCAGCCCGCCCCAGCCCCTTCCCATCCTGGCTGTGGGTGAGGAGGCAGTGGACACAGGAAACAGGGACACCTGGGGAACAGCTCAGGGTCCGAGCCCCAGCCCTGCCAACTACCAACAGTGTGGCCTGGCTCTCACTCTCCTCCCCGGCGCTCCCTAAGGGCCTGTCCCGCTCTGACAGCAGTGGGACCCGAGTCAGCCCCTGGCCCTAGAGCTCTGTCTAGAAGGCACAGTAGTCCGCTCAGACTCCATGTGCCCTAGACTGAACCCTCAACGTCCCCCAAATGCCACCAAATACCTCCTCCACCCTGCTCCTCAGCAAAAGGCAACTCCTTCCTGCCAGTTGTTCAGGCCAAAAATGTTGACCCCTCTCTTTCCTGCCACCCCACGTCCAGTCCAGCAGCAAATCCTCCAGGCCCAAGGCCCCTGCACCATGGCAGGACTCCCTTCACACGTCTCACCACCCACCCATGACCCCGTGCCGTCAGCCGTCCTGCCACGGTCAGAGCAGGTCCCCTGAGGCTCCAGACCTGCAGAGGCCGCCCGCTGGTCGGCCAACGCCCGGGCCTTGCCCATGCAGCCAGCCGTCTCTTCTTACGATAACACCAACTCAGTGTGCGGGGGGAAAATAAAAAGCAAAGGCCTTACAGTGGCCCACAGGGCCCTACAGGCTCTCGCCTCTGTGACCTCTCTATCCTCCCACCTTCTCCTTCCACTCCAGCTGATAGCACCCCCGCTGTCTTCAGCACCTCTCAGGGCCTGGGCGTCTTTCTCCCAGGCAGCCCCTGCTCCCTCCCTCGCCTCCTTCAAGTCTTGGCTGAAAGAGGGGGGCCTCTTGTGTCCACCTCGCCCCCTTGGATTGCACATCCTCTCCCCGCAGCAGCCCAAGCCACATTACTGTCCTTTGTTTTCTCCCATCCCAATTATTACTTCCTAACATCCACTATAATTTACGTGTCTATTATGTTTACTATTTAGTGTCTTTCTCCTCCCTCTAGATTGTGGACTCCAGGTGGGCAGGGCCTTTTGTCTGCTTCCTTTACTGATTGATCCTCAACATCTGGCACATAGTACTCACTCAATAAATACCTGTGGAATGAATAATGAATGAGCATTAATAGATGGTAATGGTAAAGAGAATTTGGATAATTTGCCATTTCCTAACTGTAGGACATAATCTCTTTGTGCCTCAGTTTCCTTATTTGTAAAATTAAGCTAATAATGGAACTTGACTCATGGGGCTGTTGTGTGGATTAACATGTACTTAATAAACTTAATAAACCATGATGCCATCAGCACAGCATCACTGGGAGGCAGTCGGGTCAGGGCCCACTGAGCCCGTTTCCAGGTCAAGAGCTGTCCAGGAAAACTTCTCTCGGCTCGATCAGCAGGCTCTCCTTGCCCGGGGCCTAGAGAGGGCACCCCACGCTGAGAAGAAGGACCCTGCTCCATGGAAGCCTGATACACACGCTTGGTCACCCTTAGACGCTGGGAGTGTGCCGTGTGCCGTGGAGGAACCAGGCCAGTAGGGGAGGCAGTGGCCAGAGGGCATGGGGTCTAGGTGGGAGTAGGCCTCTCTCTGGGATCAGGTGGCAGTCATCTTTATAACACAAAGATTTCTCTTCTAGGAGCTGGAAGGAGCAGCTGCCCTTCCCAGGCCTGGAGTCTGAGCACACTCTCCCAGTTCTTTCTCTGAGCAGCAAGAGCAGTGCACAAACCAGCCCTGATCAGAGAAATCATAAAAATCCACCCTTTGATAAACAGCAGCTCACAGGGGTGAGAGAATCTGCCCAGGGCCCCGCTGCCTGAGAGGCGGAGCTGGGCCAGCAGTCAGGGCTTGACACCCTACACCCTGGCTGGCGTCCCTCCCCAGGGAGCCACAGTTTGAAGCAAGACCCTGCCACTCCCTCTGTCCCCAACCGAAGGCTACAGCTGCAATTTGTTTCCAGGTCTTCAGGCCCCAGAAAATTCACTTTTCTGTGCCCTTGGGGTTACCTCCAGCCAAGGAGGAAATACCTGGAACATTTCCACGAGTCCCTCTGATGGTCTGTGAGCTCCTCTGGCTCCTCTGGCCCCAGTAGCAGCCAGATGCTGCTAGACAAAAATAATTAATAATAAATAAAAATTCAAGAGGAGAAAGACCCAAATATGCCAAACATAGGGGCTGACACAGATTGTGTGATGAAATTTATATCTGAGCTCCCAGCAGCCAAGGGCGTCTCCAGGAGGCATCAAACCGTCTTTTCATCTTCCCCCAACACCTGGCAGCTACGAGACCCCTGAAGAATGCTTGGGGCTGGTTGAGAAACAGGTGGCGGACTGAGTTCGCACCTTGCTCTGGCCAGCGACCCCACGCGCACCGGTATCCTTAGACCCTGTGTCCTTCCCCAGAGGTCAGTGCTGGGGCATGCCTGGGGTGCCCACACTCGCTCTTCTCTCCTCCCACAGGAAGCGTGCCCCCCGGCTCATGAAGTCATGGCTGACTTTGGCATCTGTCCTGTTGCCTTAATGAATCAGGCCTCACTAAGGAAAAAGCCCCAAGTGGCCAACAGGAGTGATTCAAAATGACTTAATCGATTTAATTAATTGAAAGGAGAGGAAAAGAAACCAAACCCTTCTGAGGACAGGTTGGGTATCTGCTTGGGCAATGAGAGCCGTGGAGATGTCCCCTGCATGGTGGCACTGGTTCAGGAGGCTCACTCCGCCCTGGCCCCACCTTAGGGTCACGGTGGGAGAGGCAGGCTGGGCCCTGGGTCCTCACTGTCTCAGGAACCAGGCAGCCAGGGATGACAGCAAGGCCATGCACAGGAGAGGCTCAGCCTTGGCTTTTGTGACTTAGCCTTAGAGAGCCAGGCCCTGGCAGATGTCAACCCGGGAAGCTTCCTGGAGTGGGGCGAGCAGGGTCAGACAGCTCAGGAAGGATCGACAGGTGCAGGGAGGTGAGGCCAGAGAGAAGAGGCCTTCTTACGGTCAAGGGTGGAGAAGAGCTCTGTGGAGAGGTTGAGACTAGTCCTGAAGGCCCAGTGTCCCTGAGAAGCTGCAGGAGCCGGGGAGGGAGACAGGGGAGGCCAGCTTTGACACTGCCCTCTGACCCCTCTCCGGTGAGAAAAACCTGGTTCTCAGCCTCACTGAGTTGCCCTGCCCTGTGGAACCCATGATATGTTAGGGATACACTACCCGTGACCGGTGACATCTGCTGAGCCCTGACACTGTTCAGTGCTTCCCGGAGCATATCCCATTTAATCCTCATGACTCTGTGAGATAAGTAATGCCACTGGCCCCACTTTGCAGGTGAGGAAACTGAACTCAGAGAGATTAAGAGACTGGCCCAAAGACACACAGCTAGTAAACAGTGGAGCCAATATCTGATTCCAAGTTTGTTCATCTGCACCTCCTAAGCTGCACTCATACTCTCCCTCTGGTGACTGATACGCAACTCTTGCTCTTGGAGATCCCCCAGTCTGATGGAAGAATTCTGTCTTTAAGAAACCTGGACCAACTGGGGAACCCTGTCGCTGCTCTTGGGAAGCCCCTGGGCTAATGGCTAATGGCACAGGTGGGGGTCCCTTTCATCTGGAAGCTGTAGCCAGAAAGGATGGAGGAAGGATGCTCCCCAGGGCATTGCTGAGAAGTGGGCTAAACGGATAAAGCCAGCAGAATCCATCAGCATCCTCTCTGCTAGGGCCAAGCCCCCCTCTCCATGTGGGCCACTCCCAGCAAGGTGGACCGGATGGGCACTCCCCATCTTCAGGGAGTTGGACTGCCAGGCAGTGGAGCACTCTGGCCTGGAGCAGGGCTTAGAAGGGAGGGAGTTGTTCTGCGAGAGACATCAGCCCAGAAACACCCTGGGCAACTTACGTGTCTGTGAGATGGGTCCATCTGCAGCCAGGGCCAGAGGACAGCCAGAAGCTGGACTGGGACTCTCTGAGTCAGTCCATGGCCAGGGTCAGAGGTCAGTCAGAGGTCAGGGTTACACACAAGTCAGAGGCCAGACTCAGGTCTTGGCTGGAGGTCAGGGTTAATGGTGCATGTGAGGCTGGGATGGGATCACTGTATGCAGCAGCCTGCAGAAGGGAGGGACTGGGAGGTCCTATGCACTTGGATCTGGATCAAGAGGTCATAGTGAGTCACCATGGTGACCCCTGGAGTCCTGCTGCCCATGGGTCACCTGCTAGGGAGCAGGTACAAGGTGAGGCCGGGAAGGCTCCAGGGGTAGGCAGGGGCCTGCACCCAGCCCTGCAGCCTCCGCGCCCCTCATTCCTCCTCGCTGAGGTCATTCCATGCGCCCAGCCACCCTGGGCCTGGGAGGGGAGGCAGAGGTTCCAAGGCAGCTCCCCCAGAGTACCTGTGAGTCACAATCCCTAGGACTGCAGTTTCTGGGCCCAGCAGAGGATCCGGGTACCCCAGCACGCTGTTCCCAGCCCCAGAGCCTCATGTGTCAGCAATGAAGAGTCAGTTCATAGCTAAATCATATAGAGCCTTACCTGCGTGCCAGGCACAGCTCTAAAGCTTTATATACATTCTTTCTTTTAATCCCTTTAGTCCCTGTTTTACAGATGAGGAAACTGAGGCACAGAGTGGTTAAATACAGGGCTCTGGCACTTAAGTCCAGGCACTATTTTAAACCACAACGCTCAGCCTCGCTCTTAACCACAATGTTATTTAAGAGCAAGACAAGACTACCTCCCACTCCCACCCCACTCAAGCAAGCTGTGGCATTGCCAAAGGTCTCCCCACCACCACCCTGCTTCCTCCTAGAAGAAGCTTAAAGCCAGGGTCTAAATCTCTAGGGATGGAATTCCAGGCAGTAGCAAGTTTGGTCTTTGGAGCAGGGTGGACTCCAGGCAGCGCCGGCATCATCTCCACTCTTTCTGATCCATAAGATGCCACCATCTCCATGTATTCCTTTTCTCTTGGACACAGGGACCTTTTAGCAGGCAGCCCACCCTGGGAGGGGTGCCCAAGAGGACGTGCTGGCCTCCCAGGAAGGCAGGTTAAGATGCATCACAGTGTGAAGGAGCTATGGGATGCTTTGGTAACTGCATGTCTGTTAGATATTATTGGCATTAATGAATCTGGGTCTAGAATAAAGGATCGTCGGGACAGGTATTCCTGAGGGCAGGGGCAGGGGTAAATAGAGGCAGTTAAAGTGTGCAGGACCCCAGGACATCACGTTTGATCAGCAATTTGCCCCTTCTAGGCACTTGCACAGTTACCTTCATTGGAGTCTCATAGACAGAAGGTGGCCAGAGCTGAGACTGTCAACCTTTTTCACAGATGAGCAAACTGAGGCTCTCGTTGGGTATGTGCAGAGGTATTGATGGCTTCCCAGCAGCAGACCCTCCACCGACCCCCTTCTCTGTTTCTGGAAGCACTCAATTTTGTCTTAAGGTTCGTCATGCCTGGGGCTCAAGGAGAATGCCCCCCTAAGCCCCAGGGACTAACTTATTAGCCAAGGCCAGTGACTTGGGACCCTGTCAAACCCAATCCCCCTTTGACAGCAAATATTTTGAGCCATCCTCTTTACCATACCAAAATGAAATCCATAGATAATACAATTTCAAAGAAAATAAATCAGCATAATGCCTTAACTAACATAAAGGATGAATGCAACAAAAGTCATTTCCTATCAGATAAACATGTTTCGGTGTGCAGATGGCCAAGCAGGGCCACTCCCGAGGCTGCGCTGTGACAACGGAAAAGGCAGACCTCCCCGAGGCGCTGCGGTCGCTCCCGTCCCCCGGAGCTGCACCGCCCAGGCCTTGGGACCTTCAGAAGTGGTGGGTGGCTCTCAGTCAAGTTCCAGAGAAAACCACGGAGTACTTTCCCTCAATTTACCCAGCAAATATCGGGCAAGAACACTTCTATAAAATGAAATTAGTGCCTAGGCTTGGATAATAAAAGGCAGGTTTCTCACCTCCATGAATGACTATATGATATTAAAGGTCATGGAGGGAACAAACCATCACATGCACCTCAGGACGCTCAAACTCCCCCCGCCTCAGCCGTCTCCAAATGTCACAGCACCCCCATCACCGTGGCAATCACGACGTGCCACAGCTTTCCTACAAGAGCCAGTGGTGTAGGCTGATGGCAGGGTCTCCCTCCCCTTGCCTGCGCATGTCAGCCAGTCTTGATCTGTGGGACCTGGGGACTTAGGGGCAAGTTTTCTCATATTGAGAGGAGAGGGAAGTGCCTCTCTTGTTTACCTGCTGTCATTCTATCATTAACCACGCTGAGTGAGACATTGCCAACTGCTGCGTTAGGCAGAGGAAGGATGGCAAGCTCCCAGGCCCTTGAGGGTTGAGGGGATCTGCTAGATCCTTCCGTCCTAGAATCACCCTGAGTCAGGACTCTGCCACATGAGAAGATAACGCATTTCATTCAAGTTGCTTTGAGGTGGGCCCTCGGTTGCTTGTCGCCATGCATGTCCTGATACAAGAAGTGACTTTTCCTGATCTTATAGCCGTTCTGGGAACCAGAGCCCAGGTCTTCCTGCCTCGGATGGGTCCTCTCCCCCGGTCCTGAGAGGCGGAAGCAGCCAGGCAGAGTCACTGCTCAGGAAGCTTCCTGGGCCTCTGAGCCCTCCCAGTGGGCAGAGACACTGAAGGGGCAGATCTCCTGGGGATGGAAGGGGACAGGTCCAGAAGCTCCTTGGGACTGTCCCCTCCCCAGCTCCTCCTCTGACTCAAGAGTCACTGGGATTAGCAGCTGCATTCCTCACCGGTGTCATCTTTTATGCTTTCAAGTGCTTTGCAGGCACCAGTTAGAAGCCAAGTGCTCCACCCAAGAGCGGCTGCCAAGCAGCCAGGACTCCCCGAGTGTGATGCGGGGGCAGGACAACCCTCATCTGCAGGGGGCATCGCAGGCCTCCCTGGGGGAGCCCCCAGCACAGCCCCCAAGGGTGGAAGGAGTAGGCTGAGTGAGACTCTGTGGGAGATGGGTGAAGCCCACTGGGAAGACCTGGCAGCGGAGGAGACACAGTGCAGGCAGGCTCCAGGCCATGTGGGGCCTGCAGACCTCAGTGCAGACCCTAAGCTTTGTCCCAGATACACGAGGAGCCATCTGAGGATTTAAGCCCAGTGTGACACCACCACCTCTTTCCCCTAACCCCCTGGGCATATGCCCATGATCCTTATCCCTGCAGGCCTCCCACTGCACGTAGATGCTGTGGCCTTGAGTTTGGTCCTCGCTGGGGGCCAGAATCTTTGCAGCTACCTTCATAGACATGGACGATGTCCCTGGTCCAAGTCCTTTGGTGCTTGGACATCAAGAGAGGAAGCAAGAAGCACACTGCAGCCTGGAGTTGCTTTCCAATACATCACTTGCAACCCATCATTCCCATCCTCAAGGAGCTACCATGGCTCCCTAGTGCCTAACAGGTCAAGTCCAAGTCCACCATCTGGGCTCAAGTGACCTCTCAACCTTTTCCCATTTGTTCACAAACAGCAAAACCAATGTCCCGGCAGGTTAACCTCACAGGGCCCTGGACATTCCCACATCCACACCATTGCTCATGCTGTTTCCCCAGCCCAGAATGGCTATCCCACTCCCCACACTCACTTCATCTACAAATCCCACCCAGCTCTCAACAGCTGGCTTTCCTCTTGAGAACTTTCTAAGGATTTTCCAGCTCCCTCAGCCCTCAACAACTCCTTGGTCCTCTAAACAGTAGGGGAGATTTGTCTGCACATTCAGTCACTCTCAGTTATTACCTTGAACAATTACTTTCATCTTACATTGTTCTTCACCTTTTCAGCATTGTATTTCTGCTGCCCCACCTCCACTCTGCCATGAGTCTTGCAGAATGGAGACCTGACTTACTCACTCATTCCCAACAGCCAGCATGGTGCTGGCACCTGCCTGGTAGCAGCGCAGAGAACGTTCTGTGGTTTTGAATTGCCTTAGCTCCAAGGAGTGACTCAGTGATGAAATTTCCTAAACAGAGATAATTGGTGGGGGGAGGTTGAAAGAAGGGTCCCCCTCAAACTATTGTCATCATCAGTGGGTATTTGTTGTGTGCCTTTGTTGCAGAGTCACTGGAGAGGAGATTTGCTCCTCCAGGCTGCGACGATGGCGTGAACCCTACAACCAAGAGCCGCAAACAGAGAGAAGCAACAGACACAGAATGGAGATTGGGTAGGGACAGAGGCAGAGATATGGTGGTGACCTGGACAGACAGAAACAATGCCAGGGTAAGAGAAGGAGACATGCAAGTGGGGAACCCAGAGAAACCAGCAAACGAAGAGGACAGAGGGAGAGAAGCCGACAAAAGCTGAGAGGCAGAGGGCAGTGGGGGAGTGGGCCCCTCCCTCCCCAGCTACCTCCGTGCCAGGCCGGGCCCTGCATCCTCAGAACCGCTCCTGAAACTCCCGCATGTCGGGGCTTGAGGGCCAGGAGGAAGGCAGCCAAACTGGAAGGCGGCCGAGAACCAGCTGCCAGGTGGGCGTGCCCCCAGAAAGGTGTCAGTGATGAGGAGACGTTGCCCTGTCCTATGGCCCCACCATCCTGTGCCCCCCCCACATCACACACACACACACACACACACACACACACGCTGACCCAGCCATGGGACGTGCCTGCAACCAGCTGGCTGGGCTGGGCTGGATGAGGAGTCCTTCTCCAAGGCTTGACTCAGGTGCCTGCTGGGGACAGGGAAAGGGAGTGGCCCAACTGAGGACATGGCAGCTGGGGGGGTCAGGAACGAAAGGAAAGCTGGGATTAAAGTTTCAGTAACCTGCCTCGAAAGTGGCCAGGCGTTGTGTGGGCCGGGATTCCTGGGTGCTGAGTAAGGCCGCCATCCCAGCAGGGATGAGGAGAGGAGAGGCACTCAGTGATGGTGGTGTGAGGTGGGCAAGGGGACCACAGCCTCCCATCACCTCCTCCCACCATGCAGCTCCTTCCTTGCAGCCCAGGCCCCGCTGCCTGCGGGCTCAGACCCCAGCTCGTGAAGAATGGGAGAGGTGGCGGCTTGAGACTTTGGGAAGGCTGGGCCTGGGGAGGTCTGGGAAAGATTCTTCTGTGTGTGGTGTGGTAAGGGGGAGAGCGGACACCAAGACAGAAGGGACTAAAGCAGGCAAGGGCTTTGAGAAGACTAGCTGGCCAAACTTTGCTGTGCATTCGTGCACTTAAGCAACATTTATTGACACAGAAGAAAACAATGGGATTGAATCAGAAGCCAGCATATGCACACAAACCCTAACCCTGATCGCAGACTGAACTTTAACCCTGGCCACAGACTCACTGTTAAGCCTGTCCTTAGTCTCACCCCTAATCCCAACTACTCCAGCTACACTAAGCCAAATCTTGGCTACTGGCCATCTCAAAACCATGTGTTTCTAACTCAAAAGGTACAGAAAAAGACCATGTAGATGTTTCTGGAGAGCCCCCCCACCACCACCACTACAAAGCACACAACCAAAGGGGGTGGCAGAATGACGTTTGGGTGCACAATGGAAATGGGGACAAAGCCATCAAAACCCCTTGTTTTTCCCTAGCATGGCCCTAATGCCCTCCACAGTTGAATCCCTTCTCCCCTCCCCCTCCACAGTTCCTTCCCCCTGTCTGCCAGGCAAGTTTGCGCCCTCTTCTCTGACTCTCAGGGCCCTTTCCAACCCCTGGCCCAGCTTCAGAGCCCCTTGAGCCCAATCTTACCAACTAAGTATGACCTTCACCTTCTTCCCCTTACCAATCCCAGCCAGAAGGCTCTCTCCCTCCTCTGAATTCTTACCTTGATGTGACTTAATAATCCGCTTAGCCACTAATCACGAACATTCCTTCTGCTGTCTTTTTAAACTGCTATTGTCATTTGCAGAATGGTTACATGAAAAATATACACTCAATTTGATGGCGACTACATGTGGAGCTTATTCTTCCGTTCTTGTGATACCTCACTTCGGAGGATGGGCTCAAGCTCTATCCGGGAATATATAAGAGGTGCTAGATCACTTTTGTTTCTTATAATTGAGTAATATTCCATTCTATACATATACCAAATTTTAATAATCCACTCATGAATTTATGGGCACTTGGTTACAGATAAAACGTCTAAAACTCAGAGGAATTAAGTAATTGTTTTTCAAGGACACAGCAAGACCTTGGTTTCAAATAAAAAATATTATTATTTAAAATATATATATATATACACACTCAAATTATCTCCCCAAGTAGACAGTAATTTTTCCACTGTTATAAACAAGGCTGTGATGAACACCCTTATGATACATATTTATGCACTTGTATACTTTAAAAACATTTCTTCAACCAGAGGAATACTCTAAACATAATTTTAGAAGTCAAAATGTCAAAAAACTCATGATAAAAACTAACAGTGCCCTGCCCTATTCCCCCTAAGTGTCCCTAAGACACTTATAATTTCTTTAGCATTTTTCTAGTTTTAATACATTAATACATCAGAATAATTTGTTTATATTTTGCCTTCTCGATTTATCAAATTTGAACATCATCTATTGACTTCCTACTATGGAAGATGAAAAGGGAGTTCTCTTATACTGCCACACACAAACATTTCCCTTCTTCCTGATATTCTAATAGACTTGGATGACAACACTTCCAAATTTGAGCCAGGTAGTATACTACGATATGATTGCATTTCCTTTCCTATACAATGTTTAATTCTTCCTGGAGTCAGTAACTGCCTCATTTTTATTTATCAGGATGTCTAATACTTATTGCTAATTCTTCACAAACATTCTGACAGAACCATAAAACCTCTCTAAACGAGGTCAACAGCTCAAGCCATCTTCCATGTTTTTTCTTAAAGATTTCCTCATGTACCTGTGTTAATAGCTACATAGTCCCTGCTCCCATCTGGTCTGGCTCTCTGACACTCCATACCACTGTTCTTCTAGTACTTCTTTCACTAACACCTTGTGAGTTCATTTTGCTTTTATCTTATGTTGGCTATCCCATTTATTCCTTTATCTTGTTGGAAGACAACCTTCAGTAGTTTCTTCAGAAAAAAATGGGAGATACAATTTTTGAAAAATTAGATTCCTGAAAATGCTTTATTCCACCCTCAAGATTGATTGATGGTTTGGCTGGGTATAAAATTCTAAATTTATACTTTAAAGGATTCTCCACTAAAATATAGCCAGATCCTAGAAAAATTACCTTAAACATAATTTCTATTTTGTAGTCATATTCACTAAAAGTAGGGAAAATAAAAATAACAAAGTTAGGAAACTATTCTTCCATCAGTGAGATCTATAATTTAGGTTAGGTGTTCCCAACACTGACTTTACATTAGAATTAGCTTTGGATCTTGAAAAAAATGTATACCGATACCCCCAAATCTGATTTAATTGGTCTAGAATGGGGATGGGCATAGCTTTTTGTTTGTTTATTTTTGGGGGGCATTTTTTTTTTTTGTAGTGAGAAACTTCTCCTGGTCAGATGTAGAATGCTGTATTTTGTGTGTGTGTGTGCCAAAATATACATAAAGTAAAATTCACCATCTTAACCCTTCCAGTTCAGTGGCTTTAAGTACATTCACGTTGTTGTGCAACCATCACCACCATCCAACTCTGGAAGATTTTCATCTTCTAAAACTGAACCTTTGTACCCATTAAACACTAACTGCCCATTTCTCCCTTTCCCTATCCCCTGGCTACTACCATTCTATTATACTTTCTGTCTCTATAAATTTGACTCCTCTAGGTACTTCATATAAGTGGAATCAGACAATATTTGTCCTTTCATGACCAGCTTATTTCATGTAGCATAATATCCTCAAGGTTCATCTATATTGTAGCATGTGTCAGAATTTTCTTCCTTTTTAAGGCAGAATAATATCACATTGTATATGTATATACCACATTTAGTTTATTCATTCATCCATTGATGGACACTTGAGTTGCTTCTACCCTTTGGCTATTGTGAATAATAATGTTTTGAACACAGATATATAAATATCTATTCAAGTCCCTGCTTCTTTCAATTCTTCTGGGTATGTACTCAGAAGTGGAATTGCTAGTTGATATGCTAATTCTACGTGTAAATTTTTCTGAGGAACAATACTGTTTTCCATAGCAACTGCACCATTTTACATTCCCACCAGAAATGAAGTGTTCAATTTCTCCACACCCTTGAGAATACTTGTTATTTTCTGTTTTATTTGTTGGGTTTTATTTGTTTGTTTTATTTGTTTGTTTATCTTTTATAAATTGCAATGCTAATGGATGTGGAGTGGTATCTCATTGTGGTTTTAATTTGCATTTCCTAAAGATTAGTGATGTCGAACATCTTTTCATATGCTTATTGGCAGTTTGTATATCTTCTTTGGAGAAATGTCTATTCAAGTGCTTTGTCTGTTTTTAAATGAGGTTATTTGTTTTTGTTGTTGAGTTGTAAGAGGTATTTATATATTCTGGATATTAAGCCCTTATTAAATATAGGATTTGTAGATACTTTCTCCCATTCCATGAGTTGCCTTTTCACTCTATTGATAGTGTCCTTTGATGCATAAAAGTTTCAATTTTGATGGAGTCCAATTTATGTATTTTTTAACTTTGTTGCCTATGCTTGTGATGTCATATGTAAAAAAGCATGGCCAATTGGAATATCACGTAGTTTTTACCTTATGTTTTCTTCTAAGAGTTTTATAGTTTTAACTCTTATGTTTGGGTTTTGATCCATTTTTAATTAATTTGTGTATACAGGGTAAGGTAAGGATCCACCTTCATTCTTTTATGTGAGGAATCCAGTTTTCCCTGCACCATTTCTTGAAAAGATTGTCCTTTACCCCACTGGCACCCTTTTTGAAAACCATTTGATCATATATGCTAGGAGTTTTTTTTCTGGGCACTCTATTCCATTAGTGCGTATGTCTGTATTTATGCCAATACCACACTTTTTATTACTGTAGCTTTGTGGGAAGTTTTGAAATCAACAAGTATAAGACTTTCAACTTGTTCTTCTTTTTCAAGATTGTTTTGACTACTCAGTGTTCCTTGAGATCCTGTATAAATTTTAGGATGGATATTTCTCTTTCACAAAAAAAATGTCATTAGGATTTGATGAAGATTGCATTCAATCTGTGTATTGCTTTGGATAGTTTTGACATATGTACAATATTAAGTCTTCCATCCAGGCATAGATTCTTTTTTTTAAACTCACAATAAAAGATTGGATGAAGCAAAGAGCCAATGTTCTTTAACTTGCCTTTGAATTTACCTTGTCTATCAAGTAATTCACCTGAAAACCACAAAACATTTTTATTATACTTCATAAGTTAATCAGTGAGGATTATAGTTTCTTTTGCTTCTATTATTTATCAATGAAAAATACATAATTCCTCCAAATCAATGGCTTTTAACTGGGGTTGTTTATTTTACAACCTACACTACCTCTAGGTTAAAATAATCTAAGAGCAAACAGAAACAGTCATAAAAAAAAAAAGAAACCTTAAAAAGAATAGGAAACTGGAGGAGGTAAAACATAAACAAATATAAATAAAAATGTGACCGAGGGAAAATGTCAATATTAGCAATATGGAGAAATTAAACACAAAACTCAATTTAAAGAAAAAAAGAAAAAAAAACAAAGACAAAAAAAGAAGCATAGGGAAACAGAAAACACAAGATTTAAGGTATCAATAATCACCATAGGTTTAAATAGGTTAAATTCACCTGTTAAATGATGAATATGGTCAGATTAGACTTTTTAAAAATTTATCTATGTGCTATTGTAAAATAACACACACAAGACATGAAGATAGAGAAAGGCTGAAAGTTAAAGGATAAAAAAAGATATTGTCAGCAAATACTTACAAAGAAAAGATAGCTAGGGAGCAATATCAATAAAAGACAAAATAAACCTTAAGATGAAAAGCATGATTAAGGATAAAAAGAGTCATTACATGATGAGAAAATGTTTAATGTACTGGGAAGAAATAAGTACAAACTGTTTACACCTATTAGAATAGGTGATAAATTCAGGGAGAAATGGACAAATTCACTATCATAGTAAGCAATTTCAACTCACTGAATTACTTATGGCTGAGAGAGAATAAAAATCAATAAAGATGTATAGGATTTGAACAACAACCTGAAGAAGCTTGATTTAATGGATATTTCTAGAACTTAGTACTCCACAATCAGAAAAACACGTATACTTCTTAAGCACATGTGAATGATTTACAAAAACTGACTACACAACAGAACATAAAGTATGCTTTAACGTAATCCAAAGAACTGCTATTATCTCAAACTACAATCTCTGATTACAATGCAGTTAAATTAGAATTCAATAACAAAAATATGATTATTGTAGAAACATATTTATAAATAATGGTTCAAAATAGAAATCAAAACAGAAACTTATAAATGCCCAAAACAGTAGAGTTTAGCTTCTAGCCAACATGGAATAAATATGATAAGATTTACTCTTTCACCTTACACAGTCAAAAACCAGACAAATAGATAAAACAATGTTTTTCAAACATTGGACAACAAACAGCACAGGGCTTTAATAATTGAGAGACAGAGAACCAAAAAAAAGAAATGAGCCCTGTTATTTTACCAACTTACTGTCTTCTTGTCAGAAGCTAACCAAGACACAAAGGGTATCATTAAATGAAAAAGAATCTCTCAACCTAGAATTTTTACTCAGATAAGTATTTTTTTTCCAAAATTGAAAAGAAAATAAAGAACTTTTTCTGACAAAAACTAAGAGAAAGCAGACTTGCATTATGAGAAAAGTTAATGGACAATCATAAGGCAGAAGGAAAATAATACCAGGAAAGCAGATCCACAAAAAGAATAAACAGCACTATAAAGGGTAAAAATCACATTTTAATCTCTTGCTAAGATAATATATTGTTTAAGGTAAAAATAATAGCATGTTATGCAGTTTATGCACACATGGAAGGAAACGTATGAACAATAGCACAAAGGATGGAGGAAGAAATGGAAGCATACTATATTTTAAGGTTTGAAAACTCTATGTGGTTTGATATTTTAAATTAGACTATGATAACTTAAAGATTTTTATACTAAACCATAGACAAAAAATAAAATAAAGACATATAGCTAATAAGCCAACAGTGGAGATAAAATAGAATTGTTTCTTTAAAAAATTACTCCAAAATAAGGAAGGGAAGAGGAAAAATGGAACAAATAACAGATGAAGCAAAAAGAAGACAAACAGTAAGACGGTAGATTTAAGCTGAAAAATATTGAAATGTTCATTAAATATAAATGGTCTAAGAACACAAATTAAAAGGCAAAGACTATTGTAGTAGATTTTTTTAAAAAGCAAGACCAACTATATATTCCCTAGAAGAAACCCACTTTAAATATAAAGAAACAGATGTGTTAAAAGTAATAAAATGAAAAAGATACATCATGCAAACACTATTAAGAAAAGCTAGAGAGGCTATTTCTCTTTTTTTCTTCTTTCTATTGGTAGCTTTATTTTTTGTTCATTTTTCTTTTTTGTTGTTTCAAAAAATTAATCAAGGGGGTTCCAGTGTTTTTGTTACAAGGATATCTTACATAATGCTTATGTCAGGGCTTTTGGTGTGCCTATCACCAGAATATTGTTCATTGTACCCAATAGGTAACTTGGTAACTTTTTATCCCACACTCACCCTCCCACCATCCCCCTTTCCTGGTTTCTCATGTCCTTTATTTTGCATTGTTCCCATGTGTACCCATTTATTAGCTCCCACTTATTAGTGAGTACATGTTTGTTTTTCCATTTCTGAAATACTTCATTTAGGATAATGGTCTCCAGTTCCCCCTATGTTGCTGCAAATGACATTATTTCATTCCTTTTTATGACTGATAGTACTCCATTATACATATATACACCACATTTTCCTTATCCACTCATAAATCGAAGGGCATTTAGGTTGATTCCACATCTTTGCAATTGTGAATTGTGCTGCAATAAACATTCTAGTACAGGTGTTTTTTTGGCAAAATGACTTCATTTCCTTTGGGTAGATACCCAGTACTGGGAATGCTGGATTGAATAGTAGGTCTACATTTATTTCTTTGAGGCATCTCCATACTGTTTTCCATAGAGGCTGTACTAATTTGCAGTCCTGTCAACAGTGTATAAGCATTCCTTTTTCTCTGCTTCCACACCGGCATCTATTGTTTTTTTACTTTTTAATATTGGCCATTCTGATAGGGGTAAGGTGGTATCTCATTGTGGTTTTAATTTTCATTTCCCTGGTGATTAATGATGCTGAGCATTTTTTCACATATTTATTGGCCATTTCTCTATCTTCTTTTGAAAAACTTCTGTTCATGTCTTTTGGCCACTTTTGATGGGATGGTTTGTTTTTTTCTTGCTAATTTGTTTCAGTTCTTTGTAGATTCTGGATATGAGTCCTTTGTCAGATGTATGGTTTGCAAATATTTTCTCCCATTCTGTAGGGTGTCTATTCACTCTGTTGAGTATTTCCTTTGCTGTGCAAAAGCTTTTTGATTTTATTAAGTCCCAATTATTTTTGTTGTTGCTGTATTTGCCTTTGGGGTCTTAGTCATAAATTCTTTGCTTTCATGCCTTACATTTAAGTCTTTAATCCATCTTGAATTAATATTTGTACATGGTAAGAGACAGGTGTCCTATTTCATTCTTCTGCATGTGGCTATCCAATTTCCCTAACACCGTTTGTTGAATACGGCTTCCTTTCCCCAGTGTATATTGTTTTCTGCTTTGTCGAAGATCAGTCGGTTGTAAGTAGGTAGTTTTATTTCTGGGTTTGGAGAGGCTATTTCAATATCGTATATAGTAGACTACAGAATAAGGAAAATTACCAGGAATAAAGACAGAATAAAAAGGTAAATTCATCAAGAGGACATAACAATTCTAAATGTGTATGCACCTAATAGCAGAGATACAAATTATATGAAGTAAAGACATAGAACTAAACACAGAAATAAATTTATGATTATACCTGGAGATCTCGATACTCCTCTTGCAGTAATTGATAGAACAGATAGAAAGAAAATCAGTAAGAATACCAAAGGCTTGAATATTATCAATAGACTTGATTTAATTGACATTTACAGATGACCCCATTCAACTACAGCAAGAGACAAATTCTTTTCAAGTGCATATGGACCACTGATCAAGTTAGACTATATTCTGGGCTGTAAAACAAATCTGAATAAATTTAGGAGCATTAAAATCATGCAAACTTCTCATATCACAACAGAATTAAAATAGAAATCAATAACAGAAAGATATCTGGGAAATCTCCAAATATTTGGAAACTAAACAACACATTTCTAAATAATCTGTACTTCAAAGAATTCACAATTGAAATCAAAACACATTTGTAATTGAATGAAAGTGAAAGCACAATCAACCAAAATGGGTGGATTACAGACAGAGCAGTGCTTGAGGGAATTAAATGTTTACATATTAGGAGGGAAAGATTGGAAAATAATGGTTGAAGCTTCCACCTTATGAAACAAAACAAAACAAAACAAAATTTTCAACTTAAACCCAAAATAAGAAAAGAAAAGAATAAAGAGTAGAAATCAATGTTTAAGAAGGAAACAGAAAAACAATACAGAAAAATCAACAAAACCAAAATCTAGTTCTTCAAAATATAATACATGAAGTGAGAACTGACATGATATCTAAACATAACAAAGAATACAAAAAGTTTGACTAATGTCTTTCATGATATTCATATCAAACCTAAAAAATCTTTTAAAATTTTTAGTGAATTGAATCCAGAAATATATCTCTATAAAGGGTGATAACAGCATAACCAAATGGGTTTATTTCAGGAATGTGAGGTTGGTTTAACATTCTAAAATCCATAAATTTAATTTAGCATATATGGTGGGCTGAAGAATGGCCCCCAAAAATATCCATATCCTAATTCCCAGAACCTATAAATTTACATTAATTTGGGGAAAGAGTCTTGCAGATGAGATTAAATTAAAGATTTTGAGAGAAGAGGATTATTTTGTGTTATCTGGGCAGGCCCTAAGTGCCATCACAAGTGCCATCTCTTCTAAAGACTTATAAGAGAAAGTAAAGGGAGATTTCATGCAATGTGGCCACAGAGGCAGAGGTTTTGCATGATATGGCCACAAGTCAAGGATGCCTGGAGCCCTCTTCAGAGAACAAACCTTCAGTCATCTGCTGGGGTAGGGGAGAGGCAGTCACTCAGTGGCACAGATTTGGAGAAGGGACCTAGAGAGATCTAACTGCCTCTTAAACAGCTTTCAAACAGCCTTTCCTATGTTAGCCATACACATTCCTTCCCTCACCTCCCTCCAGTGGTACCTAAGGCCCTTAATTCTTAGGTCTTTTGAAGATTCTGTGGCACAATCCCAGTGAGTCCCCAGTGTTTTCAGATTTGTCAAGTACATCACACTCACCTATTGGCCTTCCAGCTTACAGAATTGTGTGGCTTCTTTCTCTTCTCCCATACTCACCATATTTGTGGGTTCTAGCCTTTTTAAACAACCCCTTTACTGTCGCTTTAGCAGGATTTCAGAAAACAGCAAAATTATATGCATGTGCTCAGTTTGCCATTCTCTGCTCATGCATCCATTTTCGACATCCAAAGGTATTTCAACAACTCTATTCCATTGTCATTTCCTTGTTATTTTACATTTCTCTTTTAACTTTAGTCAATCTAGCAGGGTTTTAGGCATGGGCAGAAAGAAATCCGTGTATTCCATCCACCTGCTTAACTCAAAGCTCTCCAATTATTCGAGTAGGACACATTCCTTCCTAGAAGTGGAATTGCATTGTTAAAGGGCTTGCACAATTTTAAGACTTCTAGAAATGGTCAAATAGCCCTTTAGGAATATACTAATTTATACCTGAACCAATGGGTTATGAAAGTGCCAGTTTCTCTATATCATGACCAGCATTGTGGAGTATTATTCCTTTTAATCTTTGCAAATCCATTAAGAAGAAAAAAGATACTTCATTTATTTTTACTGTTGAATATCAATTTTTAAAATATATTTATTGGTTTTTAGTTTTTCGGTTGCCTGCTCATGTAATTTGTCAATTTTTACAATTAAACCACTCATATTCTTACTGATTTTTAAGAGCACTTTATACAGAGAATATTAACTCCTTCTATACTTTATTGCCAAAAATTCCCACTTCGACATCTTTATCTTTTAATCTTTTCATCATAATAGTTTTCACAGTATGAATTTATACTCTTTATGTAGTCAAGTCTATCAGTAGTTTCCTTTATTGTTTTTGCTTTGGTGTCATAAGTAGAAAGGATTCCCTATCCTGAGACAGTAAAAATAGTATTCTATATTCTCTTTTAATATAGACTTGTCATATATTAATGACTTAATATGACTTAATTAATGACTTAATATGACAATATTAAGTCATATATCAATGACTTAATATTTTTATTTAACTATGTAATCAATGTGAAATTTATTTTTACAAGAAAGAGAATCAAACCATATTTTTTTCTTAAATAGAAGCCAGTTATACAAATATCATTTATTAGATAGCTCACCCTTTCCCTATTGATATGAAATCTCATCTTTACCTTATACTAATCCTTATAAACACTTGTCTTGGTTGGGACTTTCTATTTACTTCTACTTTTACATTTGTGTATTCTGATGTTGGTACTACATTCATTTATTATAGCTTTTAAATACTGTTTATTTTATTATCTGGTAGGATAAGTATCTTCTCATTACTTCTCTTTTTCATATTTGATTGACTTTTCTTTCATATTGAATCTTTGGATACATGTTAGAATATTAAGTTTTTCAGGGAAATTATGTTAAATTAATAGATTGATGTGGGGAGAATTGGTTTATTTATGATATAATATTCCCGTATGGAAATTAAATGTTAGCCACATCTATAAATACTTCTATTCAGTTGAATTATATAAAACTGCTTATATTTGTCCATTTTTGACCTACAAAAACTGAAATTTTCTATGTTTTAACATAAAAGTACTCAGGAAATCATTTTTTATCATTGTTTTTTCATTTTTTCAATGGAACTCAGATGCAGAGAATTGGATTAATCATAACCATTGGTTTATGACTCACTCTCATTGGTCCATATGTGACCTGCTTTTTTGTATTCATTTATTTTGTTAGGTAGGTCATCTGGTAGCTTGTTTTCAAGATGGCTGCCATCAATTCTTCCATTTCTTGTATTGCATGTCTTTTGTCCTCCAAGGAGTAGAGTCTATTCCTCCCCTTGTTTTGATTTCTGACACTGCCATAAGAAGCCTTACAGCTTCTACCTGGGCCTCTCAGTGCAGTCACTCTTAGAGTCCTGAGCCACCATGTCCAACTACCTGAGACCACCATGCTGTGAGGAAGCCTAAGCTAGTCCCATGGAGAGAAAGGGAGAAATGCCTGACCAGTCCCCAACTGTTCCAGCCCCCAGCTATTGGATCCCAACTGAGACCTCAGCCACTGTGGAACAAAGACAAGCCGCTCTGCGCCCTGACTAAACTCCAGGGAATCATGAGGCATAATAATAACAAAAATTATTTTAAGGCATTAGGTTTGTGGTAGCTTGTTATGCAGCAATCAATAATTGAAACAAGTAGTTTTAGTTGGTTTTAATATTTACATACGCATCTATGAAACCACCACCCAAAATAAAAGCTTGGACCTTGACAACAACATACATCTAAACATATGATCTCCCACCATCCCATTGCCTGTTCCAACTCCAGTTAATCATCAGCATCCATAATCCTACATTCCTCATCTTTAAATTTTTCATTGTGTATAGTTTTATTGTATCTATATATTAATTAAAATTATACATATTTTTATTTTAACTTCATAAAAATGATATGCTTAATGCAATCTTTGAGAATTTTCATGTTTTACTTAATATTATATTACTATGATTCATCCCTATGGTCGTATATCATTTTAGATCATTTGTTTTGTCTGCTATGTAATATTGTATCATGTGAATATATCACACTTCCCACTTTTCCATTGATGGGCATTTAAACTGCCAGATTTTTGATATTATAAACAATACTGCTACACACATTCTCATACATGCTTTCTGTTGTACATGTGCAAGTTTCTTTTAGGTGTATATATACAAGACTAGAATTGCTAGCTCAGAAGGTAGGATATACTTTAGGAGGTCGTACCAAGCAGTTCTCCATCTTTGTTGTATCCATTTGAATTCTCACCAGCAAGGTATAAGAAAAAAGACGCTTTGAATCCATATCCTCTTCAACTTTTTTTTTTTTTTTTTTTGAGACAGAGTCTCACTGTGTTGCCTGGGCTAGAGTGCTGTGGCATCAGCCCAGCTCACAGTAATCTCAAACTCCTAGGCTCAAGTGATCCTCCTGCCTCAGCCTCCCAAGTAGCTGGGACTACAGGCATGTGCCACCATGGCCAGCTAATTTTTTCTATATATTTTTAGTTGGCCAATTAATTTCTTTCTATTTTTAGTAGAGACAGGGTCTCGCTTTTGCTCAGGCTGGTCTCAAACTCCTGAGCTCAAGCAATTCCCCCTCCTCAGCCACCCAGAGTGCTAGGATTACAGGCATGAGCCACTGCACCCAGCCTCCTCTTCAACTTTTGGTGTGGTCAGACTTTTTTATTTTTGCCAGATCGATGTGTATTAAATAATATCTCATTGTGATCTCAATTTGCATTTTTCTGATCACTAATGATGCCAAGAGTCTCTTCATCTGTTTATGGATGATATATATTTCCTCTCATGTGGAATGTCTGTTTACATAAATAGATAATTTTCTATTGAGTTATATCTGCTTTTCTTATTAATCTATTGGAGTTCTTTATACATTCTTAATGCAAATCCATTATCATCTGTAGTTATTGCAAATATCTTCTCTCAGTTTCTACTATGTCTTTCTACTTTCTTTTATATGTCTTTTTGACCAGCAGTCCCCAACTTTTTGGCACCAGGGACCGGTTTCATAGAAGACAATTTTTCCATGTACCGGGGGGGGGGGGGCTGGCAAGCTTCTTTCACTTGCCCTCCACTCACCTCCTGCTGTGTAGCTCGGTTCCTAACAGGCCACCGACCAGTACCGGTCCATAGCCCAGGGGTCGGGGATTGTAGTTTTAGAAAACCGTGGTTCTTAATCTTCATACAGACAATTCTGACAGTCTTTCCCTTTATAATCAGCACTTTTTAAAACTCATTTCAGAAATATTTTTCTACTAGGAGCTTTAAATTTTGTTAATGCATAAATCCTCAATCCATCTTGAGCTGATTTCTGTATGTGATAAAAGGTAGGATTCTAATTTCATCTTCTTCCATATGGGTAAACATTATTTTCTAGCTATGTTCACTTCTTTACTGATGCGACATGCCAGCTCCTTCTTGTACCCAAATTCCACACTTGTCTAGGGCAGGGCTGGCTCTCTAATCTATTCTATGAGTTAATTAGGCTGTCCCTGCACCAGTATTGCACTGTTCCAACTGCTACAGCTGCAAATATGTTTTCGTATTTGGTAGAGCAATTGTCCCCCTCTCTGCTCTCTCTTTTCGGAAGTGCCCTAGCTATTCTTCACCTTTTACTCCAACACATAAAGTTTAGCATTATCTTATTAAGTTCCAATTAAAAAAGAAAAGAAACAATGCTGTTGAAATTTGTATTGGAATTACATTGGATCTGTAAATTGTGGGCGGAGAATTGTCAGCTTAACTCTATTGTTTTCTTATCCTTGAACAATGTATCTCTCTCACACACACACATTTATATCTTCTTAAATTCTCTTAATAAAGTGTTATAATTTTCCCTGTAGAAGTATTACACATCATTTATTGGATTTATACCTAGATATGTGTCATTCTCCGATAATACTGTAAACAGTGTCTTTAATTGCAGTTTCTAGTTTGCTGCTGCTATGTAAAATGCAACTGACTTGTGCTCGTTTTTTATTCACTCATCTTGCTAAAATCTATTATTTCTAATAATATCTGTGCAGATTTTTTGGTATTTTTGGCTAACAACAGGATCCTCTACAAATAGTGATGGTTTTAATTTCTCTTCTCCAGTCCTTATGCCTTTAATTTCTGTTCTTTGTCTGAGACATCCAATAAAATGAGGGATAGTGGTGGTATTGTTGGCATCCTTGCCTTTGTTCCAGATTATAAATAAAATCATTCCCTCATTTTGTTTCTTGGGTTTTTAAAAAAAATACATTTTATTGTGTATATTTGAGGTTCACAACATGATGTTATAGGATACATATAGATACTAAAATGGTTACCATAGTGAATCAAATTCACTTATCCATCATCTCACGTGGTCACTTTGTTTTGTGACACAAGCAACTAAAATCTATTTATTTAATCAAAGTCTCAACTACAATATAATTTTATTACCTACAGTCCACATTTTGTACACTGGATCCCTAGACTTGCTTGTCCTACGTATCTGCTAGTTTGTATTCTCTGACTCGTTCATTTCCCCATTTTGGTTGATGTTTACTCACCCAAAATGGGGAATTTTCTAGGGATTTCTAGGCTTTTTGTATACATTCTTTATGAGGCTTAAAGATTTCCATTCTAATCCTAATTTATTAAAAGTTTTATCATGATGAATTTTATCAAATGACTTCTTTTGTATCTTTTGGAATGATTATGTGTTTTTTTACTTTTAGTCTGTTAATGTTTATGGATTTTTCCAGTATTAAGCCATCCTCATTCACCTAAGATCAACCCTACTTAGTTGTGATGTGTAAATCTTCTTAAAATACTGTTGGATTTTTTGGGACACTATCCAATAACGTTTTGTTTAAAATGTTTACATTTATACACTTTAGTGAAATAGACTTAAAGCCTTTCTTGCATTTCTTGTCTTTCTTTCTTCCTCCTTCCTTTTATCCTTTTTTCTTCTGTTTCCTCTTTCCTTCTTTCCTTTCTTTCTCAAAATGTCTTTGTCTAGAGTTGGTATCAGGGTAATACAGGATAAGTTACATTCCCTCTTTTTCTGGTGTTGAAAGAGTTGTATAAAATGGCATGATGAGCTCTTTGAAAGTCTTGTAGAACTCATCTGTAAAACCATCTGGGACTGATGCTCTCTGTGGAGAGATTTGGCCCACTGTTTTAATTCTTTTTCAGGCAGTGCTTGCAATTGCAGTTTCCTAGGACTTTGCCCATTTCATCTACATTTTCAAAATTGTCAGCATACAGTTGCTGATAGTAGCCTCTTTTCTTTAAATCTCCATATTAGGTTACTTCCCCCTTTTTATTCATAATATGTGTTTGTATGTGTCTTTTCTTCCTTCCATTAGTCTTGCCACAGGTTTATCTTCTCAGTTTATTCAAAGAATCAACTTTTGGTTATGTCGATATTTTTTAATTGTATCTTTTTCTCCTATTTCATGATTTTCATTCTTATTTTTACCTATTTCTTCTTTCTCTTGTTTTATTTATTTATCCTTACCTTTATTATGTGAATTAAGTCCATTCACATTAATTGTAATTATTTATATATATTTGGTCTAGTTTCTATGATCTCAATTTTTCAGTTGTCCTTTTTTTTTATGTTGCTTTTCAATCCTTTCTTCTCTGGTTTGACAAGAATTTTACCACGCTCTCCCATTCCCCCAGTGTTCCTTCATTCCAACCTCAATCATGTCGATAATTATCCATACCATGGGTTTCAGATTCTCAAAGGATCTACTGCCCTTGTTAAAAGTCAGCTACTGATTCTTCATGTTTGGGGCGGGGCCTGAGATCTTGCATTTATGACAAGTACCCAGGTGATGGTGGTGCTGACGCTGGCTCAAACGCCACATTTTGAATAGCAAGGATCTAGATCTGTGCCACACAAATTCTGGGTTTGCATTTCCTCTTCAAGTACTTCATCCAAAACAGTTTTCAATGAGGTTCTTTTTGTGACCAACCTTCTGAAGCTTTCTGGGATTAAGAATATTTTTCTCATGCCCTTATATTTAGATGATGTTTTGGCTAGATAGGAAGTTCTAGAAGCTAAGTTCTTTACTTCTAGTCTTTTAAAAGTAATACTCTGATGACTTCCTGTATCCAGTGCTTATTTGAAAAATCTCAGAGGGTCAATCTGACTCTTCTTCCTTTTTGTTAAACTACTCTTTCTCTCCAGAAATTTTTAGAACTTTCTCTTAGACAGTGCTACTCTTAAATTTCAAATTCGCATTTCATTCTCCCTATTTGTTCTCTGCAGCTTCTTTCAGTATAAAGTCTTTTCTTTTCACCTTCTCCGCCTTTCTTCCATTCTTCCTGCTCCACCCTCACCTCTACTTCACTTTGGGAAATTTGTCACCATTATTTTTCAAATACATCCTCCTCTCCATTCTTCGTGTTTCTCTCTTTCTGGTACTCCTATTCTCAGGATGTTAGCACTTCTGCTTTTATCTTCCATGTATCTTGGCTTTTCTGTTCATATTTTCTATATCTTTGTCCTTTTCTTCTTCCTTAAGGGGTGTGATCTCAATCTGGTTTTCCAAATCACTAATTTATCCTCCTAGGCAGATCCAGTCTAATAATATCCCAACTAGTCTATTCTTTATTTTAACTACTGTATTTTTCATACCTGATATTTCTACTTGTTCTTTTTGTGTGTTTTCTCATTCTTGTTCTAACATACTAGACATTACTAACATTTTTTTCTTATCTTATTTAGCTTATTATTCTAATTTGATAGTGATAGTCTATCCTAATATTTCTTCATCTGAAGAAATCTGTACTCCGATTGTGTGTGATTTTTTGTTCGAAGTAGCTATGACTCTAATCTGTCTTATTTTGGCCTGAACTCATTTTTCCCTGGGATCTTGCCTTCTCTGTCAGTTAGTAGAACTGGGAGAAGGTCAGACCCCTGTCCCTGTGAGTCCCAGTGAGCTGAGGGAGGGAGGGTGGAAGAGTCCTAAGGTGGAAAGGCCAGGAACAGAAACTCATCTCAGTCATTCATCACCCCACAAAACAACTCTTTGGGACTGAGCTTCATTCACCCTTTGGATCCCAGAAAGCAGTGGTGCTGTGAGGAGTTTCCCCACCCAATATAACTCACCTGCCCCTAGCACTTGGACAGGGAGGGGTGGGGAAGAAAATGTCCAAAGTTAATTATCTCTCCCTGTTTTTCTTAGTTTCTCAAACCTAACCTTGCATTTCTAGAATAAGCCTTATTTTAGTAGAGTGTGTTATTTTCACATATGAATGCTTTTGATTTGCTAATGTTTTATCGATGGTTTACTCATCATCATAGTATTCCATAGCTTTTCACGGTGTGCTGTTTTATTAAGTTTTTATACTGGGGTTAAATAAATGTTATTAAATAAATTGAAAGCTTTTCTTTCTTCATCTATGCACTATAGCAATTTAGGTTGCATAGAAATTCTCTCAGGTTTGAAATAAATCACATGTGAACAGATCTACTTTCTGTCCCTCGGGTGTAGTTTGGAGAAGACAGGGAAATGAAACAAACTTCACAAACTTCTCAATGTATTCCTTACTTACTGCTATATTAAGGCTTCCTATTCCTTTTCGAGTCCATTTTAATTATCCTCTTCTTCAAAAGCAACCAATTCATCTATGTTCAAATTTCTTAGCCTAATAGTCTTTTGCTTTTTAAAAATAGCTCTATTGAAGTATACATTACATTAAAAATGTACTCATTTTAAGTGTACCTACCATTCAATGGGTTTTAACAAATCAATGCATTCCTATACCTGACACCAAACATATAGAGTATTTTTTTTTTTAATATTTAGAGTTAGGCCAAAAAGTTTCCTCAGGCCCCTTTGCAGTCAGAATAGCCTCCCTCCACCTCTGCCCCAGGCAACTCCTGGTTTGCTTTCTATTACTCTAGCTGTGGCTTTTCTAAAATGTCATAGGAATAGAATCAGAATTTGTCTTTCGTACCTGGCTTCTTTTGCAAAGTATATGTTTTTGAGATTCATCCATGCATGTAGCAGTAGCTCATTCCTTTTACCACTGAGTAGTAGGTTGTTGTATGGATATCCAGATTTGTTTATTCATGCATCTGTTGATGAACATTTGGATTATTTTCAATCTGAGGCTATGGTGGGCTGAAAAAATGGCCCCTCAGGTTCTAATCCCTGGAACCTGTAAATGTTACTTTACACGGAAAAAGCACCTTTGCAGATGTGATTAAATGAAGTCTCTTGAGACAGGGAGCTCATGCTAGATTATCAGGATGGGCGCTACGTGCCATCTCATGTGTCCTTATTAGAGGAAGGCAGAAGGATATTTCACACACACACACACAGAGGAGAAGAAGGCAATGTAAAAAATGTGAACATACTAGAATGATGCAGCCACAAGTCAAGGAATATTAGCAGCCACTGGAAGCCAGAAGAGGTAAGGAGCAAGTTCTCCCCTAGAGCCTCCAGAAGAAACACGGCCACCCAACATCTTGATTTCCGCCCAGTGAATCTTCTTTTGGATTTCTGGCCTCCACAGCTATGAGAGAATAAATTTACGTTGTTTGAAACCACCAAGTCTACGGTAAGTTTTTACAGCAGCCTCAGAAAACTAATTCAGGAGCTATTACAAATATAGCTGCTATAAACCTTTGCATACAAGTCTATGTGTGGACACACTGCTCATTTCTCTTGTACAAATAAGAATGGGATTGCTGGGACAGATGTTTAGATGACTGCTTTCCAAGCCAATATATGAGAGTTGCCATCGTTCTACATTCTTCTGATACCTGATGTCTTAATTTGTTGGTGCTGCTATAACAAAATACCTGAAACTAGGTAATCTATAAATAATAGAAATTAATTTCTCACAGTTCTGGAGCTGGAAAGTCTAAGATCAAGGCATCAGCAAATTTGGTGTCTAGTAAGGGCCCAGTTTCTGCTTCCAAGACACACCTTAAATGCTGTGTGCTCATATGGCAGAAGGGCAAAACGGACAGACCTAGCTAGTTTCATTCAGCCCTTTTATGAGAGCACTAATCACTCCCCAAAAGCCATACCTCTTAATACTGTTGTATTGGGAATTAAGTTTCAACGTGAATTTTGGAGGGAACACAAACATTCAAACCATAGTACTCGGTGACATCAGTCTTTTTGATTTTAGCCTTTGTGTGCCTAATATTAATATATACATAGTGATATCTCATTGTGGTTTTACTTCACATATCCCTGTCACCAAATGGTGTTGAGCATCTTTTCACGTGCTTTCTTGTCATTCATATTATTTTCTTCAGTGAAGTGTTTATTAAAATCTTTTATCCACTTTTACTCAGTTGTTAGCCTTCTTATTATTAGGTGTAAGAATTCTTTGTTTAACAGATATGTTTGCAAATATTTTCTCCCAGTCTATTGTATGCCCTTTCAGGTTCTCAACAATGTCTTTCAAATAGCAAAATTTTGAATGTTGATGAATTCCAATATAATATTTTTATCTTTTATACCTTGTGCTTTTATGTCCTAAGAAATCTGCCTAATCCAAGGTCACAAGGACTTTCTCTTATGCTGTTTTTAGAAAGTTTATTGTTTTAGCTCTTACATTTAGCTCTCTGATCTATTTCATGTTAATCTTTTTGGAGTGTGAGTTAAGGATCATGGTTCTCTTTTTTGCATATGGATGTCCAATTGTTCCAGTTTCATGTATCAAAGAGAGTATCCCCAGTGAATTACCTTGGCACCTTTGTGGAAAGTCAATTGCTATACTTTACAGTTATAAAATCAAATAGTTTAAGTCCTCTAACTTTATCCTTTTTTATAAAGTTGTTTTGGGCATTCTAGGTCTTTTGCATTTTCACATAAATTCTAGAATCTGCTTGTCAATTTCTACTCCCTCTATCTCCACCATAGAAAGAGACATGCTGCGATTTTGACTTGGATTATTTAAAATCTATAGATCACTTAGGGGACAATTGAAATCTTTTTTTTTCAGCATATTATGGGGGTACAAGTGTTAAGGTTACATATATTGCCCTTGTCCCCCTTCCCCCTTGAGTCAGAGCTTCAAGCGTGTCCATTCCCCAGTTGGTGCACATCACACTCATTATGTGTGTATATACCCATCCCCTTCCCCCACACCTACCCGACACCCAATAAATGTTATTCCTATATGTCCACTTAGGTGTTGATCAGTTAATACCAATTTGCTGGTGACAATTGAAATCTTAATATTGAGTCATCTAATTAATGAACATGGTATATCTTTCTATTTATTTGAGTTGTATTTAATTCTTTTCAAGCAATATTTTATAATTTTCAGTGTACATGTCTTGTACATAATTTGTTATATTTATTCTTGATTATTTTAAGATTGTAATGCTTTTACAACTGGTGTTTTTAATTTCAATTTTCAATTGTTTATTGCCATCTTTTTCTTTAGAATTTTCTCTTTTGAGAGTTTTGTACTATTTCTCATTCATAATATTTTGTGAGCTCTCTATTTTGTTTTATTAGCGCTGCTAGATATCTTCTTATTTTTTTAGCTTTTACACAAATAAACACTGGTTTGTTTAATTAGTCTATTAAATCTTCATTTTCTAATTTGTTAAGTTTTGCTTTTGTATTTATTATTTTTTTCCTTTTATTTTCGTTAGGTTTATTCTGTTACTCTCTTCTAAATTTTTGAGTTAACTATCAAATGCATTTTGCTTTCATTCTCTTACTTAATTATTGTGATAGTGTACTCCAGCCACTTAGCTAAGCTTGAAAAACTACATTTCACAGAATCTCCTTCCTTATATGGTTACTGGTTGCAGTTGGTCCCAAAGGAAATTTACATGGGATTTGGAAGGCAGAAGTGAAGGAGCAGTCATTTTTTTTCAACTTAAAGGTCAGCATAGGGCCAGGTGCTAGGTATTGCAGTTCACAGGTTGCCAAGTACCTACTGGCTGACCTTTCTGGTGTGGGCAGCAGCCAGACCGTCAGCTCCTACCCAGTCTCCTTCTGCTTCTCAGAATTCTGGTTCTGTTGCACATGCAGTGGGTGCCAGCTTGTTAGAGGTTGTGAGAGACAGACATGAGTTTCCATTTGTCCTGGTGGGTTGCAGTTTTCCTGTATTCTCTTCTACTTCACATCCCTCTCCCTTCCTGACTAAAATCATCTAGGGATTTTCATTGGAATAACCAAAGGTTTTTGGTCTAGGTTATTACTACACATTGCTTTTTGCCTTGGTTAGCTCTCTAGTGGTTTTTTTTTTTTTTAATTTCTAACTCTGTCACTAGCAATAATTTATACATTAAGTTTTATGGCTTTATTTTTGCCACCATTTCTTTTATAGCACATCTTCCATATTGGAGTTCTTATTTCAATTCATTTCTCAGTTTTATGTCCTCAATCAATTTTTCAGAATGAATAGTTTACTTTCTGAATCCTAGTATATCTAAGAATGTCTCTGTGTTGCCTTCCACATAATAATTAGGTTGGGTAAGTGAACAGTTGTTTGTTTCATTTTGTTTGCTGGCCCAGCACCCATCTCTTTCTTTCAGGAACAGCTCTCCCTCATTCTCCATTCACGTGGACTGACAGGAGATGATGCCATTCCCAGACCCCAAGGTGGACAGATATGTGGCAATGAAAGCATGGCGACCTCCTGCCATGTGACTGATTCAGTGATGGGCATTGACCAATGCCAGGCCATGAGAGTGACTTTTGCTGAACTGTTAGAGAAGTCCTGAAGCTGCTAATGGCCAACTAGGTCACCATGTGGACTTTCCCAGGCTACCACCTGAGAAAGGAGCTAATCCAAAGTAATGCATAGCTGGGAGATGACAGGAGGCAAATTCTTAAGCACCTAGATTCTGCCAGAAAAGAAAATTTATTTATTCACAACTGCAAGTCCCAAAGGTAGATTCAATTTCTGCTGGATCCTGATTTCAGATTATCCCTCCTTCATCTCATTGGGGATTATTTCTTTTATTAATTGGGTTATGGGATTTAATGGAGTAAATCTGTTTCATAGAGGGCATATATTTTCTTATTTCTCTGAGTGGAACCCTTGTTCAGAGCTGCTGGAGTAATTGGTGTGCCTGGTGCCTTTTGCTTGCCCATACAGAGGGTGTATGTATTTGTCCGTAACTAAGATTTCTGATAGAGCCTGTCAACAATTGTTTATTTATTGGCTCCTATTCAAATTGTTTAGTCCCAGATAAAAAAGACATTTTCTGTGCTTTCTTCTGCTAGATTTGAGTGGAGAGTGGCTTCCATTTGCCAGGAGGATGGGTTGGGTGAGGGACAAGGGATCCACGCAGACAGATTCTGTTCCCATGGTTATTGTGGCACCTTAAGACACCCTAAGGTTGACTGGGTCATTGAACCCCTTCCCTCTGAAACAGGGACATCAAAGATATCGCCAGCAAGTGCAGGCCGCAGCCCATGGCCTTGGCCAGTCTCTCTGCACACTGGCCCCTGCCTCAGCTTCCAAAATCATTTGTGGGGTTGAAATGCCTGCATATTCTCCATCTCCCTTCATGCTACTCCACAGCATCATCCCTATCGTTTCATAAAGAGCCCTTAACTCTACCTCTCTCCTCCAAGCGTGGGCTTTTCGTGGATCTCCCAGGTAACCTGTCTTCTTACTTAACATGCAAGGTATAAGCTTGCTACACCTCCCACAACCCTAATGATTCTCAAACCCCAAGAGGCCTACCCAAGAGGCCTATGAGAATACAGGTGTTCTCCTATTGTAAGGACTGGGGTGGGGGGAACACAGGTGGGGAGAGGAAGAGAGGAGTTGGGGGTGAGACACATACAATGGGAAAAGGAATATTTTCAATATTCTTCAATTCATATCAAACTGCAAGTAAAACTCAACAAAATCTTCTTGACTGGAGATACACAGAATATCAGATGAGAAAACTTCACAGGGGCAGAGGTGTTGAGAAACACAGCATCCACCCCTACCCAGTAAGTTCCTGGTTGACCAGTGGATTCCTTTCCATGTTTTAAAAGCTAGTGCAGAAATATAAAGGCTGGGTGGGTAGATAGATAGATGGATAGAAATCCCATAAAGAAACAAGTTGTATTTCAAAATACGGCTATGATTTGAGCCACCCTGCTTACCAGAGGGCAGCAGCATTCCATTTAGGAAGATAATTTCCATTTTGGTTAATAATGTCTTGGTAGTTGTAGCAGAAACTATTAGCTATCTACCAAAATGCTGTCTCTCTTTCCTCCACCGTGATGATTCTATCTGGAAAATGGATACCAGCCTGATACCACACTTCCCAGTCCCCCTTACCCCAAGGAAAGGCCATGTGACTGGTCTCAGCATAGAATGTAAGCAGCAGTGGTGTGTACTGCCAGGCCTGACCCATGTCCCCACGGTTCCACCTCTCCGCATTCCTTTAGCTGACTGAGACTGCAAGGACTGGAAGATCCTTGGAGGCCAGTGCTCCAGTTGGCAGAGCCGCCATTAGCCTGGTTTCCTGAATGACTGGCTGGAGCAGAGATACCTCCCCCCACCCCCTGCCATGTGAGACAAATATGTTGTTTTTGATCACATGATTTTGAAGTCTTTTTTTCCCCAGCAGTTTATCATTTTACCCTAGCTAATATAACACAATGGAATTCTCAGTGAGTCAAAATCAATTCTTTCCCACTTCCTACCTTCTTGCTACTTCCACAGTATGAAAAGAGCTCAGAAGAAAGTTCAACAGTTCTGCAGAAAATTGTGAGAGAAACCGTGAGTTTTCATGGGCACCTTTGGAGAGGGATAATGAGATCTCCTGGAATGTGAAGAGAAATAGGGGGAGCAAAGAGGACCAGAGTGACACAGGGGTCAAAAGAGAGGGGGTAATCTGTGATAAATACCCAGTGGTGGGCATAACTGAGTCTCAGAACATCTAACATTCACTGTGATGTAGCCCTCACTCCAGTACGCTGAAAATCTTTAGCAAATCCTATAACACAAAACTGCCCCATGTTAAATAGTCATTGGGGTGATGATGCTGTGGGGCCAGGCAAATGTGGTATTATAGAAACAGGGCAAGATGTAGAACCAGATCTGGGTTCAAGTCCCTTCACGTACGTGCCTTTGCACACCTGTGAGTTTCCTCATTATGAAGTGACTAAGTAACCCCCTGGGACTTCCAGTTAAACACGGCAGCCTGATCCACTCTCCCTGGAGTCCCACTAGTACAAAAGTAGAATAATGTCTTCAGGCACAAACCCACAAGGACAAATAGAAGAGGAGTAAGCAATCACAAAATATTGAAAAGTGGAAATTAGACAGCCAAATAGTACCTGACAACATAATGGGAAAAACTGAAATCCAAGCAAGTTGTGGGGAAGACCAATGATAGGTTATTTGGGCTTTAGAACTCCAGAAAATCTAAGGATTCAAAGTACCAGGCACCACCCTGAAAGCGAGGATGCAGGTGGGGCTGCAAATAAGAGGTGTGCCTGAAAGTCTTTATGAGGGGTAATTAGACTCCCAATGTCCTCTTCTGCCCTGGCAGAAGACTATACTTTCTCTAAAGAGATCGAAACAGAGAATTCAGCAGCACTGGGAACAACCAAGGATGGAGGGGGGAGGTCCAGACTGTAAACAGGGGAACTAATTGAGGGGAGGATGCAGCCTCTTCCCCAATTCAGCTCCCACGGTCCTGCAGCAGGAATTATGTACCACCTCCACCCCTGGCAGGACATTGTGGATCCTGCTCTGATTAAACCAACTATCCCAACAGAAAACACCTACAGGTACTGACATTCAGTGGTACCCCAAAGAATCAGCCCAGCCACATTGCCCTAGAATGTCACTCACAGTCAAAAAACTTCACCCATGTACATAGTTTCCAAACAGTTTTTTAGTGCTTCACTCTTAAATATGAGCAACAGCCAAGGATTGCTAGTATATAAGGAAGGATGTTGACAAGAATAAAGTAGAACTGACTGACTATCCATGTTAATTACAGTATGTCTGAACATGTTGAGAGGAGTTCTCACTTCCTTTGGAGAATTAATAGATTAGTTGAGAGGTATAGAAACTATACAACCAAAATATGGACAAGTATTAACCCCGGGGAAAACAAAATTTGCACAAGAAAGGAAATGTGATCACAATACACTACATGGCTCAGCTGCAAAGAATGGATTATATGGTCATAATATCAAGACTAAATATCGGTCCAACCAAAAAGATGATATAATTCTGTTGGAAGGCAAGAAGGAGCACAAGTACGTCTGTATGTTGGGGAAGGGGTGGTAGCAAAAACCTCATTTTCTATAGTAGGAAACTAATAGTAATGTCTAAATGTACCCATAAAAAAAAGGCTGTATAAGCATATTTAAAAATATGGAGACTAATGTCACAAAAAGAGTTGAAAGTGACTGCCTCTTGGAAGTGGGACTCAGGGGAGGTGAAGGGCAGAATTATTTTTTAACCATGTACATGTGTATAAGTGTCCAAATAAAACACATGTTTAAATAAGGTGCTGAAGTTCATGAAGATGTCTGCTAAGTTGATCTGTATTATAGCCACATAAATTGTCATGAATTATTTTCTTTTTGTATGTTATACTTGATGATGAACTTTTTCTTTTTCCTCTTTTTTCCCTCTCCTCCTAATGGGGCCTAATGATTGAGAACAATACTGACAGCAATGACAGCTGCTACCCTTTATTGTCTTATTTAATCCTTGCAAAAGCATGATGGGGTTGGTGCTACTTCTTGTTCTGTCTTAAGGAAAGAAACCTGAGTTTCAGAAAGATTCTGTAACTTTGCCCAGGCTGCATGATAGCAAAGGTGGATCAGGGGTTGAATACAGGCACTGTGACCCCAGAGCCTGCTCACTGACACTTCATGCTGTAAAGCTTCCTGTTACTGAAGCAGGTGGGAAATTAGAAGCTTCAGTCTGCTAACTGCAAACCTGCAGCATCCAAGAGCCATGCATGAGAATGGCCATCATCAACACAACACATGCCCTGCCCACTTTGGCCAGGTAATTGTTACCTCACCTACCTGGGCCCCTATCCCTGCTCCCTGGCAAGGCCCCTAGGCTAAGATTTCACAGTCCCATGGTCATACCTGGTGCCTAGAGAACAGTTCATAGGTAACACATGACATCAGCATGACACTTGACCTGTGCAACCCCTGTTCCAGCTCTTGGGGGCCTCTCCTGCTGTCTTGGTTAAGTATCTGCTGACTATAACCTACAGCCTGCAGCACCTGGCCAAGACCTCCCTTCCCCTCACTCCCTGGTAGAGTGCACAGCCTGGCTAGGAAAGTCAAAGCCATGAGGACTGAGGAAGAGTTACATCTGCAAGGGCAAAGTGAGAAGGCTTTGGCTCAAGACCTTGTACAATGATGTGGCAGATGAAAAATGGCATGAAAGTTTTTGCTAGTTCTCCCATTGAGAGTGGAGTCTAATTCCCTCCTCTCGAATGCAGGCTGGCTCAGCTGGGCTAACCTTGAGACCGCCATGCTGGAGAGCCCACCTGGCGGGTCCCTCCAGACCTCTCAGAACACTTGCTCAGGGGTCCTCAGTGAGAAGCAGCAGAGCGCAGAGCATTCCTGAGAAGGGGAGTGAAGGGGCAGGGGGCTCAGGAAAGGAGAGCAGGAAAAAGGCAGAGGGGACACCTCATGGGACTCTGGAGCACCCAGCCTACTGTGCTCCTCTGCCTGAGTCAGGCAAGGGAGGGGAGGGGCTGTCTATACCTGCCAGGGAGACCCTCCTGGGGCCTAGAGCCATGTGCAGGGGGCCCTGCACTCCCTCCAGAGCCCTCTGCCCTCCGAGGATTCCACAGAGGAAAGGAAGGGCAGGCTCCCAGGAAAGCCACATAGCCCACCCGAGGGTGGGTCTGGGATGCCAGGGCACTCGGATTTCCACTCCTGTGTTTTCTGTAATACCAGGCTGCACCTGAGTAACCACCTCTCAGAGGGGGCGAAGGGAGGAAAGTCGAGCAGAGGGGAAGAGGAGGGAAGAGGAGGGGAGAGGAGGACAGAGGAGGGGAGGGGAGAGTTGGGTTCATATCCCAGGTCAAAGTGGGTTTTCAGGCAGGGCTATAGCTGTGTAACTTACAGTTCAGGGAAGAAACTTAACCCATGTATCACCTGGTGCAAGCGCACACACACACAGAAGTGTCAGACTGAAAGGAGCTATGAATCACACACCATGTTCTGCTCTGGGGAAGTGTGGGTTCTGAAGAACCTTCTAGAAACATGTTAGCACCAAGACCCAGCCCTCTGTTCACCATTTGCAATCGATGCTGATGCCCGAGTGCCCAGGAAGGAAGAAGTGCCTGGATAGATTTCTGGCCACAAGGACGCCCTAGCGTCCATCCTCATGCTTGGTGGCTCATGGAGTCAGGTGGCTGCAGGTGGTTCTATGAATGGGGCGAGGGCCTGGGCTACAGAGCAGCTCTGCACCCCTTGCCCTGGGCCTGAGCACAGACCCGCAGGCAGGGGGCACGTGCACGCAGCGCTCACACTCCTGCTCCAAGCCTCTGCCTCTCTGAGACGTGTGGGGCTTTTCACTCGCCTGCAAACCCCAGTGACTCAGAGCTATGGAGTTTCCAGATCTTCCTTCTTGGAGCTCAAATGACATAGCTGAGTAATTAGAGGGGTTGCAAGGGTCAGAGCACCGCTTTCCAGACCCTCAGGCCACTCTGGAGGACAGCGGAGACCCTGGTCATAAGGACCATCTTCCCTCAGAGCCCCGAGGCCTGACCACACCACCACATCCAATCCGCCCCAGATGGGGCCTGGGGCCTGCCTCTGCCCTGCCCTGTGGTCCCCATCGGGCCAACCTCCACCCCCTCCCGGTGGAATTCTGGTAAAGGCAACGGGAGGAATGGGACAATGGCCTAAAATTAGAACCCACAGCAGAGGCATGGAACTCTGAGTCATGCATTGTTCCTTTTCAGTTGGTTCTGTCCCCAATGAGTGCTGACAACAGGGCAGGAGCAAGCCAGGCCTGGGGGAGAGGGGCTATGGGAGTGGCGGCCCCATGGGCCTGGCTCCTGGACATCAGAAACTGAAGAGAGGACAGAAGGCCAGCATTGCCCTGGGGTCAGTCCTAACGGGTCTGGAGCTGGAGACCTGGGCCAGCCACCACCGTCTTCACCTTCTCCCTGCCTGCCATCGGGCCGTGGGCCCAGCCTGGACAGCATTTCTGCGCGAAGTGCACTGTGCACGGCGAGGAAACCTGTGCACAGAGGATGCCTGGTCTGTGGTCAGGATTGCTCAGGAACCGCTGTGTGGCTAGCCCCTCCCCCGAGGCCACAAACTTGTCACCTTCTCAGAGAAAAAAGATTCATAGGTATGTCTCCAGTCTGCACCCCCAGGAAGGGGACTGTATCCCCTTTCTAGCAGGTTGAGGGCTTCATGACGGTGGGGGGTCCCGAGCATGGAATCTTGTCCCAGAGACCTCTCGTCCATCTCCTCAGCACCCCACAGACTTCCTTTAGAGAAGAAACCTATGTTTGGAGCTTCTGTCCTGCGTAGGACTCCTCCACTGTCACCATGGAGGTGAGCACCCTGTCTGCAGGCAGACCCAGCCCACGGTGGGGAGCCCCTAGCTGGGGTGGCATAGCTTTCCTGTTTGCACTGGGCTTTGTGGGAGGGGTGGAGACAAGAGAGACAGTCCCCCCAACCTTTCAGTGGCCCCCAGTGTACCCCAGGTTTCCTCAAAAGTCCACCCAAGCAACTGGTCTAGAGCCAACTCCCCATGCTGAGGGTCTGAGACTATGGGACCTGGGTAGCCCCACAATCTGCCTCTCTCTGAAGCGGGTGGCAGGAGAAGACCACACTTAGGGATGCAGGCCTGGTTCATAGTCGCATCAGATGAATGCGGGTCCAGTGAATCACTGCTGGACATGACGAGGGGACAGGCCTGAGCCAAGACAGTACAGCGAAGAGGGAGGCAGGGACACGTGGTGGCACAGGGAGTGAAGGGGAGAAACGAGGCCTGGGAGCCTTGGGGTGGGGAGGGCAGTGGTGACCCACGTGCCGGCCAGGGATGGTGGGAGAACAGCGGAACCAACACCAGAAATGGAGGATTCAGGGCCAGGGTTTTGTCAGAAGAAAGTGAGAACACGGCTTCTCCAAGATGAGCTCTGCCTCCAAGATCGTGTGAGCAAGGGGACGGCCGGCAGGCGTGGGAATCCGCTGTGAAGTTGCACACATGTGTGCACTGTCCCTTCACTGGAGTCCCCAGGGGTCTCGCCCTGCTCTTCCCAACACCCACCCACAGGCTCACGTGTCCCAGATCTTAGAGGAACATGTCTGCTAGACTCAGTCCCCCAAAGGGCAAGGGACACGTTGTCTCTCCTCAGAGCCGGCTGGCATTGTAAGAGAAGCTGCTGGCAGCAGGGAGAATTTCCCAGGCTGGAGAGTGCCCGGCACGTGGCTGGGCTGCGGGAAAGGGAGGCGCAGCAGCCACTGGCATCCAGGCCTGGGGCAAAGTCAGCTCTCCGAGGGAGTGGGGGGGGCTCTGTTTAGATTGAAAGAAAATCATCAGAAAACCCAGAGCTTCAGTTCCAGTTCAGACCGGCTCATTGGTTTGTTGCCTTTGTGAGATGCTGTCTCTGTTTATAAAGAGTGTTTGTGTATGTTTCCATCTGGGATTCAGCGGATGAGCGCAGTGAATTTCAGGGTCTGCTTCACGGATCAGCTCAACTTGAACATACGCAGATGCCGCCCTCAGACTGGGGGAGTCCAGGCGTGTGCTGTCTCCCGTCTGTCTGCGCCCCAGACAGCCCAGGACGGAGGGTGCCCTGCGCAGACTGGAGGCAGGGGCTGCCCCACCAGGAGGAGCAAGGGCTGAAACACCGCAGCGGACCCTTGTGGAGACTTCCAATGTGCACGGCTCGTGGATCATCTCATTTAAATCCTGTAACAACCCCAGGCAGTTGGTGTAATGATTAACCCCGTTGTGCAAATAAAAATGGAAATCAGACAGATTGAACAACATGCCCATGGCTGTCCTGCAGATGCCACTCTGTGTACCTGGATCACCTGCCCTTGGCCTTTTTCCTCCAATCCCTCCTCCATCCTGATACCAGAGAGCTCTGTCTAATCTCGAATTTGACTGTGTTGGGCCCTGCTTAAAAACCTTTAAGAACCGACCTGAAGATAGAGGCCCAGTCCTTGACACACAACGCCTCCCACTGTGTGATCACAGCCTCTCTTCCTGCCATCCCCAACCTCTAGCCAGCTGGAACTTCTCACTGTTCCCTCAGACAGGGGTGCCCTTCCCCACCCCGCCCTCTCCTAAATCGGCCTGACAAAACCGAACTCCTACCTATTCCTCAAGACACAAGCTTCTCCATGAAAATTCTGTGGCTTCCTTTCCCCCTGTTAAGCCACAGTGCTAGGCCTCTAGAGGTGTTCGGTGTCTGATAAAGGAAGGGAGGGAGGGAGGGAGAGGGTTAGGAAGGAGAAGGAGGGGAGGGTTAGGATGATGCTCTGGGCACCACCGGCTCCTTTACTCCTCCCATGGAAAGCTCCACTCACTAGGACAGTAGCCCCATGGGGCCTCCTGGGCATGACATTTCGTCCCAGGCCACAGGTACAAGTTGAACTGGAGACCGTACTCTCATTATTATAGGATTAGAGTTTTTTGGCTTTTTTCCCTTTGGGGCAACTCCCTTGCTCTATGGGCTATTTTTCAAAACAGCTGTAGTGCTGCAGGCTGCTGCAATCTGGGTTCAGGGAGCATTTCCCATTTGCCCTTTTTGAATGTCATCAGATTTAATTCAGCCCAGCTCTCCAGCCTGATAAGATCTCTGTGGCTTTTTTGACCCTCACACCCAATCACCATCCCTCTCAGTCCTGGGTCATGCCCTCGTCTGATAAGCATAACATCCATGCCTTCATCCCTGTGGCTACTGGAATCATTAAACAGGCCTAAACACCCTGCTGAAACCTCCTTCCATCTGACCTCAATCTTTTCCTCCATCAGCACCCTTTGGGTGTGGTCATTCCAACCCAGAGAGCAGGGTAGGAGCAAATCCTGGCTCCAAGTAACCTCAGGAGATGGAGAAGTGAAGAATCTGCCAGCAAGGGCCCAGCAGGGGTCCAGCCGGGCCTCCAGGAGAGGAAGGGGAGAGCCAGACACCCAGGAAGCCTCTGCGTGGTTGGGGAGCTGCGTCTTCTCCATCTCAGGTGCTTCCCTCCTGCCCCTTCCTCTGCCTCTGTGTCTCCTTTTTCCTGCTGGACTCCTGTGAGTTATCTCACTTTCAGAATTCCCAGGAGAGACGTGTGGCTAGCTAGTCACCATGCAGGATGGAAAACACCTGTCGGGCATACCAGGGTGTCAGAGACGTCTCATCTCCAGCCAATAGATGGCTAACATGGGCTCAAGTCCTGATTCCTGAGCCAACCAGCTGTGGCCAGAGGAACAGGGGCCCAACCACAACACTCAGCAGTGACTTGCAAGGAGCTGCCTGAGGCTGCTTTCCCCAGAAGGTGGTGGTGGGGATGGCGACCCTGGAGTCTCATAGACAAGTGCTCCTGGCACCCAGCCTGTGAGAACAGGAGCTCGAGGCTTGTAGGCTGTGGGGGAGCTGGGATCTGGAACTAGAGGTGACACAAGCAGCTCTTTGCTGGGCGGCACAACCAGCCGTTATCAAGGGCAGAAAGTGCAACTGGGCTGGTTGAAAGAGAGCAGATTGGCAGCAGATACTGCCCAGGCAAGATCAGCCGAGGAGAGGCCCGGCAAGAGGGAGCCAAAGAGAAGAATCCAGCAATGCATGTCTATGGGCACCCGGCAGGCCAGGGGACACAGGAGCGGTGATCCAGGTCCCCAGGAGCTGCACAGCAGCGCAGGGTTCACTGGCAAGAGGGGTTCCTTTGACTGGAGTTCCTGCAAGGGCCCAGGGCAGAATGCAGGCCTAGGAACACGGTGGGACCTCACATTAGATTGGTCTGGGGCAAGCCCTAGTCTCTGCATCTGGGGCATGAGGTCACAGCAGGGCTACGAACAGGAGATAACATCACTGCCTCATCCAATTAAAGATCTGGCTCCTTACATTTCCCACGCCTTGGTTGGGATTTATTCCCGAATCCACTTTCCGGAGAGCTGGATATCTACCTGGCCTCAGCCATAGGGGAAGGACGAGACAGGGTCAGAAAAGGGCCAGGTTGTCCCAGCCTGTGGGTCTCCATTCACTCCCACAGGAATCACTTGAGAGATTTGGGGTGAAACAGGCACATTTGCCCTCCACCCCGGCTGACACTCCCAGCTCCTAATTCGTAACCCCTTAAAAATGAACATGAAGGAATTTCAGACCTCTGTCAAGCAGAGCCTGGCCAGTTGCTGGTGATGACCACTTTCTTTTCTACAGATTCACAAGCTGTGTTTGTATCCACCCAGTCACGGAACCTACTCGGGTTTGATATCTTCTGCCGTAATCCAGCTCCTCTCCAGTTTTTAAATTCAGAATGCCATTGGCCCAGGTTTCCTGACCCTCTCCTTGTTTCCAGGATGCCTTGGCATTGTACAGTTGCACAGTGCTCCCAGACCTGCCCGAAACTTCCTTGCAAGATACCAGAACACCAGTTGATCACCCCAGGGCAATGGTTGGATATTGTCTGAGTAATCAGGTTACAAGGGCAGTGATGGAATTGAACATCTGCGTTAGTTCTGGATCATTCATCTAAGGCAGAGGAAAATTCAGCCCAGGGGCAACAGGAGGAGCCCTTGTTTACACCAAGGGGAGGGGCTCCTGGGGGGTAGTTAGCACCTGAGCCAATTCCTCACTCATTTTGCAAGATCAAGTCCAAACTCCTCAGCCTCAGTCATATGAGGAAATGACTCTACCTTGGGAAGAGATTTTTCAATGTATTGCTCCTGCGCATTTTGAAACATGAGCATAAAACAGTAGTGATAAGATACCGGGAAATTATTTCACTTGAAAGGTGAGAGAAAGGCCTTGGGTGTTGGAGAAGGCAGGTGAGGTCAGGTGGGAAGGGCTTGATCACTGCTGATCTTAGTCATCTCTTCCCTCCAAATGTGCTGTAAGTTAGAGGTGTCCCTGGGCTGGAAGCAGGAGACATACAGGTCCTAGGGAGACCACGAACTTGGAACCAGACCTCTCCTTTTCTCCTGACTTTCCCTCTGCATGGACGTTTCAACCATCTTAATAAACAAAATAAAAACAACTTCACCAATAGGGAAAAGACTAAATAAATTATAAAATGATTTAATATATATTTAATTTATACTTATCTAATATATTAATACATTTCACTTCCTATAAAATGGTTATGATTTTATCCACTGTTAAAATTGGAATTTTAAGTCATATGTACTGCTTTTATAATAAAATATCAGCATTAACAACCAAAAGCCCAAAATTTTGGTTTAAAAGCATTGAGTTTTTAAAAGTTTGTATTAACACTCCTTTTTGTTTTTAATTCGGAGGAATTCCTTTATTAATCTAGTTCACTGTTAATTTGTCAGATCGTTTGGCTTTTAAATGTAGTAGGAGCAGCCTGCTGGCTTGCTGCCTCTCTGGCCAGTGCAGCTTTCCCTTTCTCCTGTCACCATGTCTCTTTGTCCCCATTCCGAGCAAACTTCTTCAGCTTGCCTAGAGCATTGCACTCTGACCTCAGCCTCAACAGATCCAGGAAAACTGCTCCCCAAGGTCACCAGCACCTCATGGGCTAAATTCAGTAGGCACTTTTCAGGTCTCAGGGTAGAGATTTCTGGATAGTGTTTGACACTTGGCAACCCCTGCCAAGGAGGGCCACCGAGCTTCTCTCCCTATAATTCCCGTATATCCTCGCTCCTGATTTCCAACCATGCCCCCTCCTTCCGGCCTCTTGTCCTTGGCCTGTCCTTAGAGATTGGCATTCCCCAGCATTCTCTCCTGAGCGCCCTTTCTGTTCCCTCTACATGCAGCTCCCTCCCACGGATTCAGTTCCGCTGATTAGACAATGCCCCTCCTGAGCTCCAGATCCAAGTCCCACAGCACCTCAAAGCCCACAGCCTCAAGCCAGCCCCTGGTCTCCTGCTCCTCCTGCCTGGTTCAGCCCAGAGGCTCCCATTTGATCTGAATCGCAGGGGTGGGGGGAGTGGGGAGTGGTTCTTGGCTCCTCCCTTTCCCTAAACTCCTTATTCAACTCATCTTCAAATCCTATCCCGGCTTCTCCTTCGGAACTCCCAAACCCACTTCCTCCTCTCCACCTCCTTCTGTCCCAGGACACTGGGCAAGTGTCCTAACTGGTCTTGCTGGCCATCCTGCCCCCATCTCCACCCTCACTCCTATTCATCCTCCACACAAGGAGTCATTTCTATAAAATGCAAATCTGACAAGACCATTCCCCTTTTTAAAATTGTTCAAGCGATACTTGTCACCTTTGGAGTACAGCCTCATCCCTGCAGCCCTCCTTCTGGAGCCTCCCACCTCTGCAAGCCCCGCCCTGCAGCAGACCCACCCCATCGATCCGCCCACCCCTCCTTCAACTCCTCCGGCAGGTGGTGGTACCCTACGCCTTCAGGTCTTAATCTAAAATCCTGCTGCTGCGTAACCCAGGTTGGCCAAGGCCTCACCAAGCCTCTGAGAACAAACGAGGACACTCTCTCGGTAATAACCTAGATTTCTCTGGTCTATGTTGTGCAAGAGTTTGGCATCTTCCAATCTCCACTCCAAGTATTTCTAGAAGTCCCCAGGAGTGTGTCACCAATGTCCACACACAAGTCCAGCTGCTGCCTCATGGTCTGCTGGGGGCTTATTGAGGACATAATGTTGCCTTCCCAGCATCCGTTTCACACCCCCTCCTGCCCTGTAGTTGCCAAACGGTGTAAACAGCCTGACCCCATCTCAAGCCTGAGGGAATCCTGACCAGCCAAACCCAGGGTTTCTCCACCTCAGCACTATTGACATGTGGGGCCAGTTAGAGGTGGGAGTGGGACTGTCCTGCAGGTCGTGGGATGTTCAGCAGCATCGCTGGTCTAGATGCCAGCCATGCACACCACCCCTGTGACAAGATGTCTTCGGATATTGCCAAATGTCCTTGGGCGGGGGGTGGGGGGGGCAAAATTGTTCCTGATTGAGATGCACTGGTCCAAGCTAATTCTATAAGGTCATTTCCTTCCACAGATCTTGGGCAGGTTTGAGTATATGACCTCAGCTGGGTGAATTAGAATGAGGTTCAAGAATTGTGTTCAGTGTTCAGTGGTTTTGTCTTCTCACCTGTTCCATGAGTCATGAGAATTGGAAGCAGCCATTTTGCAAACACAAGGAGAGCCAGCTGTAGGATGAAACTGGCACAACAGAAACAACAGTGGCATGGAAAGATATCAAGTCCTGCGTGACACCCTTGGACCTCAAGATCAAACTGTCTTGAGCTTACTGCATTGCCGGGCATTTCTATAAATATGTTCTAAGCCTATAAATTCTCTTTGTTGTTTACGCCATTTATAGTTCTGTCACTTGCAACTGAAACCATCATTGCTACATCCTCTATTTGGGCCAGAGCCACAATCTGACACAGAACTCTGCGCAACCGCTGGTTACTACTGCCATGTCCCACTGTGCTCTGATCGCCACCCGGACTGTGCCACCTGCGTGCAGCACTGCCCATGGGCACTGCCACCAATGTCTTGGAACCTCAAGATGCAAAGCCAGTGGGTCCAAGGCACAGTGAAGTAGAATACCTCTCTTCGTGTTACACTCCGGGAGAGGATATCAAACCTCATTGCTCCGGCCACAATATTATCCAGAGTTTTAGTGAAACAGACATTTTCGTTTTACTTGCATTGCATGCAGCCTTGTCTTTCCCAGTGACAAGATGTGAGCCTGTGGGACATGACCAAGGACAGAAGTAGGTAATAGTCACCACCCCATGTTAGACTCTCTCCGCCTCTCCAAGGCCAACCAGGCCTCACACGGATATGTCTAATCTTAGAACAAAGTCTCTCCCAGAAGGCCCACCAGTGCCTCACCCAGACTCGGTTTTTTTAGACCAATATTGGTGTATCAATCGGCTCGTGCTACTTTAGGCTGCAGCATCAAGCAATCCTAAAATCTCAGAGGCTTGCAAAGGCTTTTACCTTGTCAGTATTATATTTATAGTATACACATAATGGTGCTAGAAGTAAATTTAGTATAATGGTTTCTCCATTCCAGAGTTCTTTATTTAGATTTATCTCTTGATTAACCGGATTCTACCACCAGGTAGTTTTTCAAGAAATACTTACTTACAGGTGCAACAGTCGCAGCATACTTTCCTGTTTGTGAATGACTACTGCCTTTAGACTTGAATGACAATTTGGCTGAGGGAAAACACATTGGGTCACACTGCTCTTGGAACTCTGTAGACAACACTGCGCTACTTTTTGCTATTACTGGGGATGTGTCAGACCAGCTGACATAGTTTTTCCCCTTGTGAGTGACTTGCTTTTTCTGCCTGGCTGGCCATATGATTCTTTTTTAGCTTTAATGCTTAATTACTTCACTAGGACATGTTCCTTTTGGAACACATTGCACCCTATCAAATTGTACACTCCTTTATAGGACAGTTTTCTTTTATATTTGAATTTTTTCTACCTCACTGATTCTACCTACTTCTACTGGAACAACAATTACATTTATGCTGGATTTCTTTTGTTCATCTTGAACTTCTACCTATTTTTTTCTATCTTCGTTCTTCTCCATTTCATTTTATGAGATTTTTCTCAGGCTTGTCTACTATGCTTTCAAAAACTGTTCCATTCCTGTGATTGCCAATAAGGTTTTTGTCTTTCTAACACATTTATTATTATGTTACATCTCTATTATTTGAGATTTTTCAGCTCACTTTTTCTCTCTGTCCAGTCTCTTAATCTTGCTTCTTTGATCTCTTTCACTTCTTCTCTAAGTTCTTCCTTTTTCCCCTTAAGAGTTTATGTTTTCATCAATTCCTTTGAGATGAGGGACAGGAAATTTTAGGAAATGTTCTTTCATTTTCTGAAGTAATATTTTTTCTGAAAATTTTACTTATTATGCATCTTTTCTTCTTTCTCTGTTGAAACAATTTTCTTAATGATTTCTTTCTATTTATTACTCATCATTGAATGGGGAAAGTTCCATGCAGGCCAGTATTTTTCTTAAAATTACGCTAGGGAGGTACAGGGGAGGGGCCAGGGCAGCTGCCAGCTTCCCCTGAGGCAGCACACTAAGCCCACTTTCTCACCAAAAGCATCGTGTTCTCTGTCTAGGGGCACAGTGTCCCTGCCGGTTCTGGGGACCTCCTCCTATCTTGAATCATGAGGATAACCAGAACATTTTTTTGTAGTTCCCTCTTCTTCAAATATCTTTCTTATTATTTTTATACCTTTTCCCCTTCATTTTTAAAATTCAGCTTTATTGGGGGTATTATTTACATGCATTGAAGTTCACCATTTTAAGTATACAGTTTGAGGAGTTTGACAATTGTATAACCGTCATGAAACCACTATCACAATCAAGATATAAAACATTTCTGTCACCCTAAAAAATTTCCCTGTGTCCCTTTGTATCATATCAGTCCCTGTTTCTTTTTTATTGTGAAGGAAAATTACATGAGAATTCTACATTTTGTTTACCCATTTGCCAGTTAATGGACATCTGGGCTGTTTCCAGTTTGAGCCACTTATGAACAAACGTGCTATGAACATTTACCTACAAGTATGAGTGGTCAAACCTTTTTCTCTTGGGGAAATACTAGGCGTGGTGGGATTGCTGGGTTGTATAATAAATGTGAACCAAACTGTTTTCCAAAGTGAGTGTCTTACACTCCCAAATAATCTATCAATTTTTCAGTTGATTTTCCTCAACAATGCTTGGTATTATCAATCTTTTAAATTTAATGCTATTGGGTATATAGTGGTATCTCACTGTGGTTTGAATTTGCATTTCATTGAAGAACAGTGAGATCAAGCACCTTTTCACGTGTTTATTGGCCATTCATGTCTTCTTTGGTGAAGTGTGTCTTCAAAATTTTTCTCACTTTTTTAAAAATTGAGTTATCTGTCTTATTGAGTTGTAAGACTTCTTTAAATAATTTGACTACAAGTCTCTGGTCAGATATATGTTTAGAAAAAATATTCTCACATTCTGAGGCTTTCTTTTTCATTTTCTTAATGATGTCTTTTAAAGAGAAAAAGGCAGTGACAAGCAATCTCCCAAAATCTCTGTCGCTTGCAATGGTTTTTACATTGTCAATATTATATTTATAGTATCAACATAATAGTTCTATACACAACTTTAGTATAATGGTTTCTCCGTTCCAGAGTTCTTTGTTTAGACTCATCTCTTGATTAACTGGATTGATAAAGCTCATTTTATCAATTTTCTTTTTTTTTACAGCTCAAGTTTGTGTGTCCTGTTTAGAGTTCATTTTTGTGTATGATGAGAGTTACGGATCAGGATTCATTCTTTCCGTACAGATACCCAGTTGTTCCAGCACCTCAACTTGCTCTTAAATAACTTTCTAAATCATTACTTAAGTAATATGTAGTCAGTGTAGAAAATTCAAATATTTATACATGACCAAAAGGAAAAAAGAATCACTCACAATCTCACTACCTAGAATTTAATACACTCACCAGGGATTTATGAGGTTCCCTTTCAGACAGCCCCTAAAACCAGGTATTCTCATTGTTTTAGTGTTTACCACCAACCTGATAAGTGAAACTTACCTTTTTCTTAGTTTGGATTTGTATGATCGATATTCAAGTTTTCCTCTGGTTACTAGTCACTGTATTTCTACTTTTGTCAATCTTTATCTTCATGTCTTTACCTGATTTTCTCTTAGTATGTTAATATTTTTCTTTACACAGTATACTAGCTCTTTGTATATTAAAGATTTTTATTAAATGCAACATAAATATTTTTCTAGTTTATCATTTTCTTTTTATTCATCTATCAAATAATTGTTGAGCACCAACTATCAGGCATTCCATTCACTGGTGAACAAAATAAGATTTAAAAGACCATGTCTTCATGAAGCTTACACTCTGAAGCAGGGTGGGGTCTTAATGCTTTCCCCATAAAAGAAAGATAATAAATACTTTACACCAACAAGCAAATTCGAGGTGGTACTTAAGTAACAAGAGTGAAAACTTCTGCCCTTCCTGGCCTATCCCAGGGCCCTGGGTGGTGGCACAGTTTGTGCTGGTGGCTGTCCACTGCGGGCAATCTTGGCAAGAGGAGAAACCACCCCAAGGAGGAGAAAATGGCAGGCAGGAGTTGGGGCAGCTGCAATGGTCAGTTTCACTTTCTGCCCCAGGGACAAGAAAAACCCTATACCCTTTCTCCTCCAGGAGAACATGGGTGTCTCAACTTGGGAAGCTGGTTAGAAGGGGCAACTGTCTAAGCCATTTGCTCCTGGATTGGGAGTCCTCTGTTCAGTGCCGGTCAGTTGCCAACAGCATGCAGGTAGCAACAGAGGGTCCAGGAGGCTGGAAAGTACCACAGGGGAGGGAGGCACTGGAAGCCGAGGGGAACAGGGTCACAGGAGGAGGCTCCGGCTGGTCTCCCAGCACTAGCCACTTGAGCAGAGCCATCCGGCCGCACAGAAACAGACTGCAGGCTGGAGCTGGCCCGCATGCTGTAGTTTGCCAACCCCTACTCTAGAAGAATGAGACATACCATAAATAAATAAATATATAGTATGTCAGCTTATTGAGGTGCTGTAGAAAAAAGTAAAGCAGGGAAGAAGGGCAAAGAGTGCTAGTAGGGAAACAGGGATTGGGACTTTAAACAGGAAAGGACCAGTCAGAGCGAGACTGGAAGAAAGTGAGGAAGCCAAGCCATCCAGATGTGTGAGGGAAGAGGTTCCAGGCTTGAGGGAACAGCTCGTGCAAAGGCCCTGAGGCAGGTGGAGCATTTCTGGTAGTGAGCAAGGGGGAAACAAGATGATGGCAGGAGATAAGGATGGAGTGGTAATGGGGTCGATGGTGTGGGAGAGGGTTCTCCACTCTGTCTGTCTATTAGGTCCCCAGAGAGCTTCCGTACACTCCCAGTGCAGCCCCCAGCCCCAGACTCTCATCTGATTGGCCCAGGTCTAGGCATCTCTACTTCTTTTAAGGTTTTCCAGATGACTCCAACATGCAGCCAGAGTTAAGAACCAATGGTGTTGGGCTGTGGAGGCCATTATAAGGATTTGGGCTGCTTCTCCCAGAGGTATGGAACCCATGGGGGGCTCCGGTGAGGGAATGGTGTGATCTGGTCACACCGGCTCTCTGTCTAGAATGGACTGTGAAGTGCGAGGGGAGAAGCAGGGAGTCACCAAGGAGGCTCCACAGTGCTCCAAGTGTGATGCCCTAGAGTAGTGACAGTGGAGGGGACGGGGAGTGATCAAGCTCTGCATATATTTTCAATGTAAAGCTGACAGAATTGGCTAGGGATTCATGGTGGGATGTGAGAAAAAGAACATGTTCGAGAATGACCCCAAAACTCTCGGCCGGGGCATCTGGAAGGATGAATTTGCTATGAATTGATATGGAGAGGACCGTGGGAAGAGTGAGCCAGGGAGAGAGAGAGATGTGTGGGCCGCATAGTGGACATCCAAGTGGAGGTGTCAAGTGGGCAGTTAAACATGCAAGTCTCGAGTCCAAAAGCAAGGGCCAGGCTAGAAATGTGAGTTTGCTAATCCTCAGGACATAGATAGTTCTTAAAGCCGTAATATTTGATGAGCTCTCCAAGGGAAGTGGGTGTGGACAGAGAAGAGAAGAAATCCAAGGAATGAGCCCTGAGACCCCTCAGCATTTTGTTTATGATGGTTTCTTAAACATGTTCCTAAATGTGTACAGAGTTAAATTTATGGATTTAGCCTTTGATGTTATATTTATAAAAGTTCTTTCTCACCCAAAGATATATAACTATTCATCTACAGTTCTTTTATGTTGTAATTTTTTGTATTTAATTATGTTCAGATCTTTATTTCTCAATACCATTTCCCAATCAAAGGAACCAGCGTTCTTCAGAGAAACGGCTGATTCCAAGTCTGGAGCAGGGAAAGTACAAAATAAGCCTGGAACATCTTGTTGTGCCAGAAAGCAAAGAAGTGCTCAGAAAATGATGGGAATAGGTCAAAAGGGCACAGGGCCCACTAGCCAAATCTGAGACAATTGGAGCATCAAAATAAATAAAGACAGCCATGGGTGATGGCCCACTGAATAACATAAGAATCTGTGAGTCCATACTGACACGATGGAAAGAGAGAGAGAGAGAGAGGGAGAGAGGGAGGGAGAGAACGCTCTTCCTTACGATAAAATGCCAACTTGTAAATGCAGAAGGAATGGTAGTTTTAGAAAATTACCACCTTACAACAATTCTGGTAACAATTAATTTAGGCAAAAACGGGTAACTGGATATTCACACATCCTCAAAGAATCTTCCCATAGATTTTGTATTAATCACAAAGGAAACAGAGAAACTTCACAGCGGAGAAATCTGTCAAACACTGCTTAGCCAAGTGGTCCAAGTTAACGTTACCAGTAATGGAACATACTCGATCGTGCGCCTCCTGAAACGAGGCGCTGAGAGGAACACAGCGTGTCTTACGCTGTATTCCTGCAAAAACTCAAGACCTGGTTCTAATTATGAAGAAATACCAGATAAACACCAATGGAGGGAGATTCTTCCAAACAACTGGCCTGGACATTTCAAAAAATATCAGTGACACAAAAGACAAAGAAAGGCTGGGGAATGATCCCAGATTAAAGGGAGCTAATGATGTGATGACAAAATGCAATGAATAGTCCTAGAGGGGACACTGGATGGGTGAGGGGAAGGCCTACAAAGGATATTACTGGGAAACTGCAAAATCTGAATATGGACTAAGCCATAGATAATAGTATTGCATCAATGTTAAGCATTTTAATTTGACCATCATATCGTGGTTATGTAAGAAAATTTCCTTTTTCTTTGGAGAATTTCACTGAAATCTTTAAGGATAAAGGGTGCATGTTGCCTGTAACTTACTTTAAAATGTTACAGGAAAAAATATATATAAATATATGCATATGCATACGTGTACATACACGTTTGTGTGTGTGTAATAAAGCAATTGTAAAATGTTAGCAATTGGTGAATCATCATTAAGGACATGATAGAATCTATTGTACTATTCTTACACCTTTATAGTAAATTTTAAATCTTTTCAAATCAAAGGGTTAAAAATAAAAATACATATATATAATTAAAAACTAATATTTGTTTTTTGTGCATTTCAAAGAAAGAATCTAGTTCAGCCTTTATTTATTGACCAGTCATTTTCCAACTCTATGAAATAAACTCCATAATCAATAATAAATTCTCACACACATTTGGATCCATTCCTGCTTTTCTGGTCTATCCCATGAATCCATCTGTCTGTTTTCCTTCACCAGTAAATATTTTTTAATTGTTGTAGCCTTTTATTACATTTTAATATTTAGTGGGACGGCCCATCCCCCTTGCTCTTCTTCAACATGTTCTTCTCCATACTTCCATTTTTCAGAGAAACTTACAATAATTTTGTCAGTTTTGTTTTTATTTCTTAAGAAAAAAAACTCACTTAGATTTTGATTGGAATTAGTCATTTATAGATTAATTGGAACAATTGAAATCTTATAATTGATGTTTCTTCCTAAAAAAAAAAAAAAGAATGCTTGTTTCTCTTTTTGTTCAAGGTTCATTTGGGGTTTCTCTGTAAAGTCTTTTCATTTTCTTTACATAAATCTTGCACATTTCTTGTGCAGTTAATACCCATGAATTTTGTTGCTGTAGTAAATGTAATATATTTCCATGATGTGTTCTAATGGCTTGTTCATTATCATAGGAAAGATATTGGTTTTTACAACTATATTTCTATATTTTGTGACTGCTACCCTACTAAACTCATTTGTTAGCTATATGACATGTTCAGTTGATTTTTTTGAGATGTTCAAATTACAAAACCATATCCCTTGAAAATAATGGTGATAATATTTTCTCCTTGGGAATATTTATGACCCTTATTTTATCTTCTTGTTTAATTCCATTGCTAGAACTTCCAGAACATTAATAAGTAAAAGTGGAGATACAGCATCAGAGCATCCTTATCTTGTTCCTGAACTTAATTGGGATGTCATTAATGTTTTCACAGTTAATGATGATGTTGCTTTGGTCTGAGAGTAATTATCTTTGTAATGTTAAAGGAGTGTTCTTCAATTCCTTTTTTTTATTTACAAAAACATCACCAGAAATGGATGGCAGCATCTTGAAATTTTTCTAAAACTCTGAGTTACTAATCTCTGATTCTGTGCCTAGCTCTGTGCCAAGAGTTTTATATCCATTATTCATTAATCTGCACATAACCCTGACTGTTAGACATTATTTTCCAAATTTTGAGATAAAGAAACTGACCAAGGGCCCACAGTTGAGAACTGAAAAGAGACAGGCTTGGAACTCAGGCTTTCTGATTTCAAAACACAAGCTCTTAACACTCCATGACAGCGATAATGTGGTTTTTCACCTTGATCTGGTAACACAATGGACCATATTAAGAGATTTTCTAAAACTGAACAACATTTGCATTGCTAGAATCAGCCCTGCTTATACCTAGTGTATTGTTATTTTAAACATACGGCTGCATTCAACTTTTTTAATATTTGAGTCTGTATTTGTGAAACTGGGCTGCAGTTTCTCTTCAACCCATCTGGCTGGTTGGCTGTCGTGTCCAGGCAACCCAGGCTTAGCAAAATGACTTGGGCAGCTGCCCGTCTTTTTCCATGCACTAACTCTATTTCAACAGCCCAAAGATGATCTGTTCCTTGAAGGTTTGAAAGAAGTCGCCTCTGAAACAGTCTGGGTTTTTCACAACTTTCTCAGCTTCCTCTAGGATTGTTAGCATATTCAGGTTTTCTACTACTTCTTCAGTCAAATTTGGTTATTTATATTTTCCTAGAAAACCATCCACTTCATTAAGATTTTCAAGTTTATTAGCATAAAGTTATATTTATATTTTTCATTTGCTTTGTATCATTTCTCATTTCTGCACTTGCATATTTTCTCTTTTTCTTGATTAGCCTTCTCTAATGCTTTGGTCTTTTTGAAGAGCCAAGCCCTGGATTTATTTATCAATTTATGTTTCCTATTTTCTAATCCATTAATTTCTGGGGAGTTTCATTATGAGCGTCTCCTTGTTTCCTTGGGTTGTGTTGGTGGCGATGGCAGTTGTTTGCTTTTCTCTTTTTCTGGCTTCTGGAAATAAATGTTTGGTTCATTTATTTTTCGTGTTGTCATTATCATCATTATGTTCTACACAGCCTGGTTTTGACACTTGTAATTCTCTCTTAGACCCAGGAGTTACTTAGAATAGTGATTTTTAAGTTCCCAAGTGATTCGATGTTTTTGTTCTTTTACCTTTTGGTTTTTAATTTCTAGTTTTCTTGAATTCTTGTCAGAGGATGTGACGTGTACAATTTGTACATTTTAGAGGTTATAGATAAGTTCTTTGTAACCTGGGATAAGCAAAATTTTTGTAAATGTTCTCAACAGTGACTGAAAAGCATGTGCATACTCTGTTGGTGGAATTCTCCCAGATGACCCCCGAACAACCTGGAAGGACAGAAGACGACGTGTCTTTAAACCACTCATGTGGGCCAAACCCAGTTCTCTCAGCACCAGAGAGAGGAGAGTAAGAAGAAGGAAAGGGGCTAATGATGGGGTCTGTGGACAGCAAAGGCACAGGAGGAAATGGGGAGACCCCTCCATGCTGTCCTCCTGCCCTGTCTGGAGATCTGGAGATGGGACCTGAGGATAGCCTGGAAGCTCTCCCTCGGGACACTGTGACAGGCAATCGGTGGGGTGCTAGGGACCCCTCTAGAAGCATTGTTTAACTGCTCGGGTCCCAATTTTGTCTGCTTATTGAACAAGAAGAGGCAAAGGGGTCCCCTGAGGCCTCAGAATGTCATCCAGCCACCCAGGCATGCCATAGCCCCTCGCCTCCGCCCCTCTGCCTACAACAGCCCTGTTCCTCAGCGGCCTTCTCTCTCAAGGTGCCCTTAGAATTGGGGGTGTGGGGAGTGGGGCAGTAACTTGATCCCAACACGGTCTCAGAAAAAAGAGAACCTACTCACTGCTGGCTCAATGGCTTTGTCTTGCTCAGAAAAAGACAAAAGTGCAGTAACAGTCTAGAAACCAAGGCACGCTTGTATGTGGCCAGTGCAACGCTCCCTTGCTACTTCTCAGAGCAAACGCCCCAGCCTGTGCCAAACCACGGGCTCCAGCCACTGAGGAAGCCTGAGCCCATTGTCCCTCTGGGACCAGCCTCCTGCCCTTTGGTTGAACTCCCAGTCCCCTCTCCCCATTCTCTCTGCTCCTGTCCCTCATCCCAGCCCCTCCTGTCTCTTGAAACAGAAAGACAGAAAATCTCCATTACTTGATACTTCATAGATGGCACCGTGTGGCTGCATCTGCACCAAGCGGAAGGCGAAGGGACTAACAGACCCCGCTGGCCTCCTCTGGGGACACTAACCCCATTCATGAGGCAGAGCCCTCATGACCTAAGCACCTCCTAGCGGCCCCACCTCTTAATACTGCTGCTTGGGGGATTAAGTTTCATGAATGGTGAATTTTGGAGGGACACAAACATCCAAACCATAGCACCATCATCATCTCTTTAAACTTCATCCATTGAGAGACCATAGTCTCCAAACCTTGGGTTGAAAATTGGAGCACTGCAACTTTTATCTGAGCTCTACATAATAAAAATTGCTTGAAGTCCCAGACACTAACTCAATTCAGTAATTAAAAATAATCAGGCCCACGTGACAACAAAATCCTCAAACCTTATTTTGCTTTTTCCCCCTCTCTCAGCAAAGGCTGGCGAGGGGCGGCCACTTACAGAGGAGGCGCTGTGTCGGGGCCCCTGGGGCAGGCATCACAGCCCTCTGTGGTCTCTCCCGCTTCCTCACTGCCTGGCCCTTCTCTGCCCACCCCTGGCTCACTAACTGTGGCATCTGACCCCTCCAGGGCTGGGCTGAGGGAGGGGACGGGGGAGGAGAAGGTGCGTTCTCACCTGCCAGGCTGTGCTGCAGTGGCTTTATGCTCTGTCACCGAAAGATGACTCGTATGGTGCGTTTCCCTGGACCCTTCAGAGGCCTCGCAAGGAACATCTGACTGCACTTGCCGTGAAGAGGGAGCTGCAATTGCTTCCAGACCCTTTCCCATGTTCCCGCTGCCTGTCTGTCGCTGGTGGGGTCTCACTGCTCTGGACCAGTCGAGTTCTCATTCCACACAGCTCTCTCTGGTCCATGAAAAGCTGGCACGCCCAGGCAAGCCCTCAGTGGAAGCAGATCTCCGAGGGCCACCTTCCTCTGCCCCGACACCTGGCCTTCCCACAGGCGGTGTCAGGCACCAGCTGCGTCCCTCAAGTTGCCCCCAGCCAGCTCAGTAGACAGGGGCAAGCAGGAGACTGAGACCCACTCACAGTGAGGCTCTGTGAAGAAATTCCCCCTCCCAGAGTCCCTGTGACGCCAGCAACTGGACCTGCTCACAGCTGTTTATAGCCTCTTTGTGGGTGAAGGGCCCAAGAGACAGGAAACCTACTTTCTTACTAACTCTCTCCGGACTTTGGCACATGGTGTCAAACACTGGTTCACAACTTGGGGTGCCCATTGAAATTACCTGGAGTGTTTTAGAAAATATTGATGTCTGGGTCCCAGCCCCCACATTCTCACTTAATTGGTCTGGGGTGCAGACTGGGCTTTGAGGTTATGAAAGTTGATCACACAAATTGGGTCATTCTTACCCAACCAAAACAGAGAAGCCAGGCAGGAGAGCACTCTGGGGTACATAACAGTGCTTCTAGAAGGTACTTCCTTGTGAGCCCAGCTGCTGAAACTGCCTACTGTAACCTGAAACCAGTTTGATCTCACGGCTGCTGAAACAACCTGCTGCGACTCTAAGACTGGTTTTACCCGCCAGCCTCACTCACCAATCAGAGCTTGCCTGCTCCCAAAAAAACGTCGCTAGAGCTGATTAACTCTCTCAAAGAGCAATACATAACATTTCTCCTTTTTATAGAACCTCCAACCTGCTCTTTGTTCTTCAGACATCCTGAAGACCACCCAGTTTGTGTGCATATCCCAAATTGCAATTCTTTCTTCTCAAATAAAATGTTACATTTAGAGATTCACCTCTACATATTTTATTTGACTTGCACAAGGTTTTAAAACACTCTCCAGGTGATTCTGATGAGCAGCTGAGAATAAGAACCAGTGTCCTCGAACTTAATAGTTACAATCAATGAACCTGCATTGAAACATCATTATCTCCTAAAGTGCGTAGTTTACCTTAGGGCTCACTCTTGGTGTTGCACATTCTGTGGGTTTGACAAATGCACGATGACAGGTAACCACCCTTATGGTAGCATACTGAGTAGCTTCACCGCCCTAAAAATCATCTGCTGTACCCATACATCCTTCCCTCTCCCTAGCCCCTGGCAACCACTTAAAACTTTGATTTTTAACATATTACCTATTTTTAGATTTAAAAATCTAAAGAAGTTACTTTCTCAAACAAAGTAGGCAACAATGGCTCGAGAACAGAGTTCCCCCTACTATTAACATTTTGAGCCAGGTAATTCTTTGTCGTGGGTGCTGCCATGCGCGGTGTAGGTTGTTTAGCAGCATCGGCAGTTTCTACCATCTAGCTGCCGGTGGCAATCCCCCCTCCCCGCAGTTGTGACAACCACAAATGTCTCCAGATATTGCTAAACGTCCTGTGTAGCCAGAATCACCCCTGCCCCCCTGTCAGGAACCACTGATCTAATGACAACACAAAGAACTTGCAGAAGTTTTAAGGTTTTCATATTTATAATTTCATTCATTTATGAATTATACCATTGAGCACCAATTGTGTGCCAAGCAGAGTCCTAGTACTGGGGACACATAGGTGAACAAACCAAATGCTAATATCATAATATGAAGTAGCGATAACTATGTGCAAAAATAAATGAATAAAGCAGGACAAGGGAAGAGTGGCGGCCTGGAGCCGGGTGAGCCAGCAGGGAAGATCCCATCGTGAGAGGCAGGCATGGATGGCCTCTGTGAGGAGGTGACTTTCAAGCAGGAAAATGAAGCGCAGGTGAGTCAGGTACATATGGGGCGAGGACAGAGGGCAGCTGAGGGGAAGCCGGTGCACTTTAATCCCAGAACAAAATATCGGGTGGGCTGAGGGTGGAGGCACGGGCTCCCTTCTCCACCAGCCAACTGAAGGGAGCGAGGCAGGCCAAGAAGGTGTTCTTGCCCCAGGTGCAACCGTAGGGTCTCCACTTTTCCCCTTCACTGTTACGTCCATGCAATTCAATGTCTCTATTTCATCTTTTAGTCCCCTTCATCTGTCAAACACAGGGATCCATATTTTTAAAACCCCCACTAAGACTGTGGATTCGTGGATTTCTTTTTTTTGCTTATAATAGCTTTTGCTTTCTATTTTTTAATGAGATGTTATTTGGTTCATAAAAGTTTATGATGTATCTTTATTGTGGATTGTCATTTTGTTCCATGTAACATATCCTCTTCTTTCATTTGCATTCTCCCTTGAATTCCATCTCGTATACTACTCATATTGCACTTCTGCGTTCTTTTAGTTCACATTTTCTGAATACAGTATTTTCCCATTGCTTTATTTCTCATATTTCCATGTTACTGTATATTTCTGAAAAGCAGTATATATTTTGATATTTTTACACGAACTGAAAGTTTTCATCTATTCACAGTAGAATTTCATCTGTTCATATTTTCTGTGAAAGTTGTGTGTTTGGCATTGTTTCTGTAATACTATTTTATGCTTTGTTTTTATGTTCCTTGCAGTTTCTTTTTCTTAATTTAATTAATTGGTCAATTTTTCTTGGCTCATTTTTCTGTAATGATTTGAAAGTTATGGACTTGTACAGTAAAACAAAATATTTAAAGCTAAAAAATGCTACCAATTTCAAGAATTAAATAATATCTATAACTGTACCGAAGTAAGATGAGAAATTTAGGGCACTTTTACATTTTTCTTTGCCTTTCCCTCATCTTAAACTCTTGTCAGAATAATCATATATTTGGGATTTACATTTCTTTTCCCTCAAGAATTATTTTTGATGTTTGCATCTGGTTTCATAACCATGTTCCAAACAATGATTTAGAAATTAACCATTCTTTACTGGCTGAATTACCACTTCTTCCATTCTTGGGTTCTTGGTTTTGTCTCATTTCTCAGTTGACTGATAGACCTTTTGGGGCATTGTTTTTTAGGCAGATTGCATGAGTTCTTACATGTCTGAGAACGTTTCTGTCTTGACCTACATATGAATAACATCATAGCTATGCACAGAATTCTTCGTAATTGTTGTCCCTTAAAATTCAGCAGACATTGCTTCATTGTCTTCTGAAATTTAGAGTTGCATAAGTGAAGTCTGGGACAAGCTTATTTTTTCTCTTTGTGGGTAACCTGTTTCTTTCTTGCCTACATACTGAAAATGTTTTCCCTTTATCCTTGAAACGGGAGATTTTATAAAGATAGAGTCATGCATGTGTCTCTTTATATTAACTTTGCCCTGTAAATCTGATGGCTCACACCTTCCTTCACACCAGAGAATTTTCTTCTATTATTTGATTCTAGAAATAGTAGATTATGAAAAATAATTAAATAAAAATGTCAAGCAGAGACTTTACATGAGTATCTAAAAGCTCCATTAATGGTTGGCTCATAATAGTTCTATAAATATAAAATGAATGGATGGATGAGCAATTTTTCTCATTTTTTCTTTTCTCTTCATCTTCCTGCTATATAAATGTTATAGTATGTGGGTTCTCTGTGCCTTTTATGTCCTCCTTCATCTCTTCAGCCTCTTCTATTTTCCAATAGAAATTTTCACGCTAGTTTTATTTTTCTTCTTTTTTCTTTGTTTGTTGAGATGGGATCTCAATCTTGCTCAGGCTGGTCTCAAACTCCTGACCTCAAGCGATCCTCCTGCCTAGGCCTCCACAAATGCTAGGATTACAAACATGAGCCACCATGCCCAGTTTTTCAAGCTAGCTTTCTAATTTCATTTGGTTTTAAGCTATTTGTGGTTTACACTTTTTAAATTTTAAAGCAGTTATTTTTCATATTTCAACTTCTTTCTTTACCAAAAAAATAAAGAATTTTTTTGTCACTGAGATTGTTCTTTCTTATAAGTGCAATGAATCTTGTAAAAACCATAAAGAGAAGTATAATATTCTATTTTCTTTTGTTTTGTTTTCTCTTGTTTCTTGCAGTAACTCTTTTCCACAGAGGAACACATCTGTTTGGTTTCCTTGGGTCGGTCCCTGTGGTAGCCAGACTCTAAGGTGTCCCCCAAAGCCCTACCTCCTGCTATTCCTGTCCTATGTTGTCCTCCCACAGTGAACCCGGGCTGATCTGTGAGATCAATGGAGTCACATCATTTTGTAGAAATAATAGTGTATGACCTTGAATGCTGGGAGGTCATAGAAGCCATTGCAGCTTCCTCTTTGTGCTCTTGGATCTCTTACTCCCAGCGGAGCCCACCATCATGTCATGAGAACACTCAAGCCACCCTGGGGAGGAAATGAATGTCCTGCCAACAGCCAGCTCCAGCTGTCCAGCTGTGTGAGCAACCCGCCGGACCCATCAAGCCATCGGATACTGCGGCCTCAGCCAACATGTAGGACAGCACCCTAATGAGAGTCCAGAACCACCCCACACACCTCTCCCAAATCTCTGACTCCCCCCAAAATCATAGTGTTTATTATTGAGCGAGAGATCAAAGTGTTTATTATTGTTTTAGGCCACTGAGTTTTGAGATGATTTGTTAGGTAGCAATAGATAACTGATACAATTTCCTTTCAAACTCATTGGCCATTTCAATAGATGTTCTTTTTCCTCTGTTTACCTAGAATCTGGGTTTGACATAGCTTCTGTCAGAGCTCATGTGAGTTTCTGTGCAAATCTTGCATTCCCAGGGGAGGGAGAAGAGAGAGGTTGTGCTATATTGTCGTTTTCCAATACCTATCCCAAGGTCTATGTGTTCATGGTACACAGAGGCTTCCGTAGCTTAGCAAGCGTGGTGCCAGGATCTCGCCACTGCATGGGAGGGTTTTCTGTATGGGTACCTTTCAAGGCCAGCAGTAGCAGGGGGCTGTCCCTGCTCCAACTAGAAGTTAGTGATCATTAGACCAGCAGGTTCTACCACTCCACCTCTCTCTTCCTCTGTCAGCCCTGGAGCCACAGTGCTGATCTTTCTTGCTTGCATAGGTCTCCTACATTGCATTTTCCAGGGGCTGCCACAGGCTCCAGAAATGTCATGTAGGGAATTCAAGAATCAAACATCCGGCCAGGTGAGGTGGCTCATGCCTGTAATCCTAGCACTCTGGGAGGCTGAGGGGGGAGGATTGCTTGAGCTCAGGAGTTCAAGACCAGCCTGAGCAAGAGTGAGACCCCATCTCTACTAAAAATAGTAACAAATTAGTTGGGTATGGTGGTGCACACCTGTAGTACCAGCTACTCAGAAGGTTGAGGCAAAAGGATCACTTGAGCCCAGGAGTTTGACACTGCTGTGAGCTAGGCTGACGCCAAGGCACTCTCGCCTGGGCAACAGAGTAAGACTCTTGTCTCAAAAAACAAAAAACAAAACAAAACAAAAAAACAAAACTGAACATCTCCCTTTCCCTCACTGAAACCCATCAATTTCATCCAATTAACTCTCCGGACCACAGAGTTTAGATTATGTTCTTAACTGAAGTATTAGGGGCAATATTGGAAGCCTTAGCCACACAGGAAGAAGGAACTTTGGGAAACAATTTAATATCATATGGTATCGTTGAACACTCATACTCACAAACCTACAACCTACTTCTAAAGAAACTTTGGAATTTGTTCATCAGAATTTGTTCATAGCAGCAGTGTTTACATTAGGAAGAAACTGGAAACAACCAAATGTTCGTCCACCGTAGAATGGACAGATAAACCAAAACATGTTTATTACATATAACGGACTATTATCCAGTAGTGGAAAAATGAAGCACAACTCCACACAGCAACGTGGAGGAATCTCAGACTTCATCATGTGGAGCAAAAGAAGCAAGTGAAGGAGAAAGGACTCCATTTACAAAATGGCAGCAACACGGAATATTAATGTGCTTAGCGATGTATCCCAGAGTGGGAAGAGCAACGATCAATTCAAAATTGAGGGCGTCTGGAGGGAGGAGGATGTGACTGAGGTATGTTTCCCTAGGTGCAGCCCAAGGCCTGGCAGAGTACATTTTCTTATTCTGAGAATTGGTTCTGTGGTATTTGCTTTGTTGTTGTGACCTTAGCACATACTTTTTACAGACTCTTCAATACTAAGAAATATTTCACAATGTGACAAATTGAAAGAAGATCCTAACCAGCGTCATGAGTCAGGTCTTTACAATGAGTCCTTGGCTCTCCCCGTTCTCCCCTCTTGGAGTCTCAGGGCGGCAGCCCCTCCCTGTGCTGGAAACCGCCCAGGAGCTATGTTAACTGGTCCTCCAGGGTCCTCAGTCTCAAGAAGCCCCTGTGTCCAGCAGATTGGCACCAGATTGGCATCTCTTGGGCTGAGGTTAGCTCCTCCCTGGACCACCTTGACCACAAAGCAGTAATTCCTTCTTGTGCAAAAGCTAGTTTGAGTGGGGATTCTGTCACTTGCGACTAAAAGTCCTGGACCACACGTGAGGGTTTATTTGCTGAGCATTTCTCCCAAGGTACAGGGCCCATCCTGACATGCGTGAGAAGGTCTGAGAATTGTATCTACATCCTGCGGGTGGCTGGTTTCAGAGCAGGAAACTTATTCACTGGCTCAGTACTCAGGGTACCTGGGCGAGTGGGCAGACACTGGGAGCCAAGAGAACCAGGTTCTGCAACTAATACTGGCTTCAACAGCCCACGGCCAGGAGGAAGACACTCTTAGCCCTGTGCCTCCGTTGCCTTATCAGTTAAAAGAGAAATTTGAACCAAATGAAGTTTATGTCCATGTTAACGTCACCGTCCCTTGTTGGTGTGTATTCACAGCGTGAGGGTCGCTGAGGAGTATAGAGAGGCTATTGGGAAGACAGGGCCGCACAGCACGTAGTCAGAGAGCAAGGTGACGGGGTCGACTCGAGGACCCAATTCCCCAGCACAGATGCACCAACCACAGGCACTGAGGAAAGCTGCCCGCCGAGGCTGGGCTTGGGAGCACGTATGGACTGCGGGAGGAGCAGGAGGTGTCCCCTGGAGCCGTGTGATCCTGTGAGATCACAGAAAGCTCTCCAGGCCTGTTTCTGGCAGGGACCTAGAAGGCCCAGCTGGAACCAAGGGTGGATTAAGGGAGAAATGAAACTCAGGAGTTCAGGCAGGGAAGACCACAGGCAGGCTGAGTTTAGGATCAACCCAGCAGGGAATGGGGACATCTGTGGAACGTGGGTGGAGGAGTTTGTCAAGCATGCCAGCTTTCTGGAGCAAGTGCTATGTCCACTCCCCAGAATGAGGCCCTCTTGCTGGATGTAGGAGTTCAGTGTCACATCAGACACTCCCCAGTGGCTCAATGTCCAGTCTGTGGGTGAAGCTCAGGGATGTTCTCACATCAGGCCTTCACCCCTGCAGCAACTGTGCTAGGTTTGACCCCAGCGGGTGGGCTGATGGAGCCCAGCGTGGGGAATACCCGCTGCCCTGTGCCATCTGCCACACTGCAGCCTTGTGACTGGTGGGGTGTGTGTAAGACGGTTGGTGCAGGATTGGGTGGTTTGTGGCTAGGCCAAGGGAGGGAAATAGGAGTTAGGGGCTAACTTGCCCCAGACTGATCCCTTGTGGCCTGGACTCCCAGAGAGAGAGCTGGCCTCCTGCAGGGCTCCCCCAAAACCAGTCTCAGCCAGTGCCCAGGGCAACCAGTCCTGCCGGAGGGTGGAGATGGGGCAGGTCTTCCACGCTGAGAGCTGCAACAGCCTGGCCCCACCCAGAGTGGAGGGACAGGAGCTTTCCCGATCTTGCAGCCTAAGAGCCCTATGGCCCTCGAGCCTTCTCCCAGACTCTGGCGTCTGGCCCTGTGGGATCTCTCAATTGTGTGCTGCCCTCAAAAAAGTGTAATCAAGGGCTCCGAAGATCCAGTGAGTGTGCATGGCTGGGTCACACTTTGTTTGCTCGACATAAGAGGGGAAAGGACATTTCCCTGTGGGAGGTTGTCTGCCCTGAACTGGACCGAAATCTTTGTTGCTGGGCTGTCAGGGCTGCTCCAGCCTCTCATCTGAGCCCTCTCAGGTCTATTGTCTCCCCGAACCTCCCGACCCCCTGGGAGGAAGACAGGTAGGGGACCAGCCTTGCCACAGGCCAGGCCTTTCTCAGTCACACAGCCAGAAAGGGTGCCAATGCCCACGAGAGCAGCAGGCTGAGCTCCCCAGGAGGGCAGGTGCAGGCCGCTGCCCCTTCACCCGGTGGTCTGGGAAGCTCCTCTCTCACTCCAGTCGCCCATGGTGGGGCTGAGAGTCCTGGGCCCCACCACCACTCCCCAGGACAGGCCATGGCCCCACTGGCCAGTCGAGTAGCCCATCCCTGCCCAGAGCCAATCAGCGCCTTCCCAAGTGCCACTGCATGAAGGATGGGAGAGAGATGTTCTCCTTCCACTGGGGTTGCAGGAACAGGGGCAGTTCATGGCCAGCCAGCCCCCTGCTCACCCAGAGCCCAGCCAGACAATCGAGGACTGTGAGATAAAGCCAGAGTGAGAGCATCACTGAACCCCAGGAACTGGCAGCACCTGAAGCCAGAGTCCCTTCTCCACCTGGCAGCGCTGTGAGCCAGCGGGACCTGTCTCCGGCTGCTTGTCTTTACTGACACCCACGCCTGGGCCTTTGCTCACCACAGCTGCCACTGCAGCCCCTCAGCCTCATCCACCTCCGTCCATGACGCAGCCCCGTGGCCCTGCAGCCCTGGGCCCAGCACCACGGGGACCTGGCCCCAGCCTGGCGCTGGCCAGCCCGGAAGCAGAGGCGGGAGCAGGCAGCCACAGCCCCACTTTCTGGGGGAGCTGATGGCACTGGAGCCCCCAGGCCCTGCCCCTGGAGTGCAGGTGTCTCTGAGGAACCGCCCTGCGGGGCAGCACAGACTGGCAGGCCTCACTCCCGTCCCAACGCTTTGCTGGATGAAATTGCCCAGCGCCCTTCCTCAGCGTCGTGTGTCCTCAGCCCCATGGTTTCATGAGTTACTTCTCTCTCGAATGAAAGGTCAACCAGAGCTAATGATGGGACTCAGTGGGGTGTGAGGAAAATGCCTTTCTGAGCCACGGCATGAAAATTAGCATAGCATTTCCAATCTTCTTGTGACATTGAGGAAGCCAGGGGCCTGCGAGGTCCCGCGTGGGCTGGGGAGGGCCTGGCGGTGAGGGGACTCACTCATTCGGTCACCACACAGGTGCCGAGCACGTGCAGGGGTCACCTGGGTCTCGGGATGGGGAGAATCCACAGCAGAGGTCCTGGGGGGAGGGGGGTTGAGGCACAGGTGCAGGGGGAGCCCCTTGCTGTGGGAGGAGCCGCCCAGGAGAGAGATGTCCTGTCCGTGTGCTTCCCCAGCCCTCAGCCCCTCTGCGTGCTGTGACAGGGAGGGGCAGAGGCTGGGGAAGCCAGTCAGCCGCTCTGTGAGTCAGGCCTTTGGAAGGCGGCCCCCAGCCCCAGGGCACCTCTGACTCACCGACAGGAGCAGTGAAAGTGCTGGGAAAGGGTGGCTCGGAGGGCAGACAGGGCTCCAGCTTCCCCAGAGATCCCATAGTAGGCACCCTCTGATGCCCAGCCCTGGGGCACCTCCACATCAATCCCTCTGGCCTCCCCTCTCTCCTCCTCCTCCTCACACCCCTCAGTCTGAGACCCGAGCCTAAGAGTGGAGCCTGAGGGACAGAGAAGGGCACTCTCCAGTTACAGGCAGGTGAGAGGCCCAGTGCCACCCCCTACTCCAGGGCAACATCACTCTGCCCTTCAAAGGACAAGGCCCTCCAGTGAGGGTGGGGTTGATGCTGAGGGCTGAGGAAAGATCACTTCCTGGCCTTCCACCAGTCCACACCCTGTCACGGGCCCCACCCCACAACCAATTCTCTCTAAGTGCTGCTCACTGCCAGCTAGGGGCCAACCCTGACCCCCAGGTCGTTTTCTTAAGCATGTGTGCCTCATCAGCTTCCCCCACCCTGTATTAGTGCTTCCAGCATGGCCCCTCAGGACACACCTTATGCTCATTTCTCCAGTTTGAGCCTACACATGCCCTGACTCTTCTCTGCTCAAGTCATTCCTCCCAGCCTCCCAGGCATAACTCCCAGCCTGCAACTGCCAAGGAGCCCCCCAGGATCACCCCCAGCCCCAGGGCCTCCTACAGGCCACAGCAGGGGCTACACAGAGCTGTCCTTCCGGCTATCTCAGAGCCCTAGGCAGGGCCTGCTTTTCACCCTGTTCAGCCCTTTGTCTGACAGCCCTACAGGCAGGAAAAGAGGAGGCCACGCCTGGCAGCTTCTGCCCCAACCTGGAGCTTCTGCACCAGTGAGCTCCTCCCCATGCTGTAGAAAACCCCAGTGCCAGCCTCTGATGGAGGCATCTGACTTGCTAGCTGTGGGACCTTGGGCAAGTTACTTAGCACTTGGAGCCTCAGTTTCCTCATCTGTAAGAAGGAATAATCGGGCCAGGGACATAGTAGAATGATAGATAAAAATCCTCTCTTCTTATTTTACTATTACTGACCTAAATACAGAGCACTGATTCTTCTACAGATCTCTGGATCTCTTTTAAAAGCTATGGAAGCTATGAACTCTCACCTCTATGAAGGCACAAAACCCCAAAATTATAAATTAAATACTGGGGGTATAAGGCCTCCTGAAGCCGTCCACGAATCCCAGGTGGAAATCTCTGTTCTGCGAGTGCAGTCTGGGGCCAGGTCAGCGCTCAAGATTCAGCCTAAGGCCAGCACTCATGATCACTCTGGGTCTACAGCAAAGCCATGTTTCTGCTCCACTGTTTGCCCATCCAGGAGTGCTGCTCTCAGGTTTGTGCATGGGCACAGGCCCCCCGTGCAGCTTTGGTCTTGATGTTAACCAGGGTAGGGAGATGGCAACCCCTCTCTTGCAAAGCCAGGGAAGCCCGTGGGGTGTGCCGCTCCCCCCAACCACCCTCCAAGGGCTGGGGACTTCCCCAGGCTGCCCGCCACCCAGCAGCATGGCACAGGTGCCGCCGGGCCATGTGAGACTCCGCCTGTGCCACGCACCGCACCTCCCTTGCATCTCTTGCTGAGGGTGAATCCCACGTTCTTTTTTATTTTTAAACTGTGAGGGTGAAATACAGAAGATCTATGGAAAAGTCCATAAAAAGATAAATGTATTGCATAAAAAACATTTATAGAGCAAGCACTAGCATAACCACCACCCAGTATCACCAGGACCCAGAAGCAAACACTCCTCCCCTGCGGCCCCTCGCTGGGACTCACGCCTTGCTTTTCATCACAGTGTCACACACCTGTGCACACGTCCCTAACCATGTCACAGTACACAGTAAGTCCTTGATAGGTTCTGGGAAACTGCAACTTTAAGTGAAACAACATATAACAAAACCAGTTTGACCATAGGCTAATTGACATTAACGACAGTTAAGTTCCTACGGCATATTTCTGGTCACAAAAACATCATTAAACTTCTAAATGCAAACCAAAACACTTCTAACATTAAACATGGAAATAAGTGTGAGCTATACATACATTTAAGAAAGACTAAGACAAACAAGTAAGATCATTATTTTCCCACTTATTCCAGGTCAGGGTGGAGCGTGGCCGGATCCTCTCCCTGCAGCTCAGGGTGCCAGGCAGGTACCCACACTCGCTCACGCTGGGGCCATGCGGACATGCCAGTTCACCTACCAGGCTCACCTGTGGGACGCAGTACTGGAAGTCCTATCCAGGGCAATTAGTCAAGAAAAAGAAATATCAAAATTGGGAAGGAAGAAGTAAAATTATTTCTCTTCACAGACAACGTGGTCTTATATGGTTGTGTAGAGAATTCTGAAATGGCCCCAAAGATTCTGGGCCCCTGGTGTGTAAACCCTGTATCATCCTCTCCCATGGAGTGTGGGTGGGAGGGATTTGGAAATATAATGGGTCCCAGTGATTAGATTATGCCATCTGGCAGAGGTAAAGGGACTCTGCAGATTTAATTAAGGTTCTCAATCAGTTGAATTTAAGTTAACCAAAAGGCCATGGTCCTGGGTGGGCCTGACCTCATCAGAGGCCTAGAGGTCAGAGAGCAGCAGAGACAGCTCCTGTGGACCTTGAAGAAGCAACCTGCCATATTGTCAGAGGACCACTTAGTAGCAGGTAGCCTCCAGGAGCTGGGGCTTCTTTTTCTCCACCCACTTTTTAAACTGGTAGAAGGCCAATGTAGGAATTTCCAATTCTGTTGTTTTTAGAGCAGAATGGGAGCTAGCGGCAATGTCAGCCGGGATCCTGTGCACACCCTGACATCGCCAACATTCAGGGGCCCACATGTGAAACTTAGCCTTGCTTTGATTCTTTTTTATTTTTTTTTATTTTTGAGACAGAGTCTCACTCTGTTGCCTGGGCTAGAGTGCCGTGGAGTCAGCCTAGCTCACAGCAACCTCAAACTCCTGGGCTCAAGCAATCCTTCTGCCTCAGTCTCCCGAGTAGCTGGGACTACAGGCATGGGCCACCATGCCCGGCTCATTTTTTCTATATATTTTTAGTTGGCCAATTAATTTCTTTCTATTTATACTAGAGACGGGGTCTCGCTCTTGCTCAGACTGGTTTCGAACTCCTGACCTTGAGTGATCCTCCCGCCTCGGCCTCCCAGAGTGCTAGGATTACAGGTGTGAGCCACCGTGCCCGGCCTTTGATTCTTTTTTAATTCAACAAATGTTTATTTAGTGCGTATTATGGTCAAGGCATCATGCAAAGTACTTAAAAAATATTAACAAAGAATGTAGGAGAGATATTTCCATTTCCAGGGTTCTTATCTTATTTTTGAAATTCTAAGACTTACAATATTACCTATGAAGCCAAAGTCTCCAACCATTCTGCTTTCTCATTCCCCACCAACATTTTTTTGTTTGTTTGTTTGTTTGTTTGTTTTTGGAGCAGAGTTTCACTCTGTTGCCCAGGCTAGAGTGCCATGGCATAGCCTAGCTCACAGCAACCTCAAAGTCCTGGGCTCAAGAGATCCTCCTGCTTCAGCCTCCTGAGTAGCTGGGATTATAGGCATTTGCCACCACACCTGGCTAATTTTTTTCTATTTTTCAGTTGCCTGGCTAATTTTTTCTATTTTTAGAAAAGATGGGGTTTTGCTCTTGTTCAGGCTGATTTCGAACTCCTGACCTCAAGCAATCCTCCCTCTTGCTAGGATTACAGGCGTGAGCCACTACACCCAGCCCCCACCAATATATTTTAATTCTGAATTCTCCCAATAACCAATATCCATGCATCAAAGTCCATAAATTGGAATATATTTTTATAGATCAGTACAAGTAGGCTTATACTTTCTCACCTGTTATCTATCACTGGGATGTTTACCAGTTCTTTTTGCTTATTTATTTATGTTTACTTTTTAAAAGATTTTAATTTTTTTTAGAGCAGTTTTAGGTTCATTTGGCAAAATTGAGAGGAGGGTACAGAGATTTTCCTTATATCCCTGTCCCCACACATGCATAGCTTCCCCATTACCAACATACCCCACCAGAGTGGCACATGTTACAGTTGGTGCTTTTTGATTTTAAAAAATACACATACACACAGCTACATGAAGCCCTTGGGAACACAGGAGACTTTGTTCTGTTGGAGAAGTAGTTGACATAATAATGCAAATAACTTCACGTGGAGCAGCAACAGCTTCCACTTGGAGCTTCTCCACTCTTAAAATGTCGTTTCCTGCTGTCATCCCCCTCAACCCTCCTCTAGGGTAGCAGTGGTCTCCACCTCTTCTCCCCCCATTGCCTGCCCATTCCAAGCTTCGGCTGCCAAGACATCAATTATGCCCAAATTGATATAAATGTTTAACACAATTTCTATCAAAATCCCTGCAAAAATATTTGTAGATATAGATAAGATTGTTCTGAAAGTGAAAGGAATCAGAACAGCTAAAACAGTATTGAAAAAGAAGAAGATAATATGGAAGGAATAATTCTACCCAATTTAAGAATTGTTATATAGCTACAGTAATCAAGACAAGCACCCAGCCTGGGGAGTCCACTCATCCCGCAGGCTTGCCCATCCCTTGCCCACCCAGGGACACCGGGAATCCAGGTGGCACCACCAAGGTGATCATACCACAGCAGGCACACAGCCTGGGAAACTCTCTCCTTGCTCAAGGCAGGGGCTATCCTACCACAAGTGCCCAGGCTGGAAGAGTTCATTATCCCAGAACATCAGAGACTCTCTTCTCCCACCCAGAAGCACCAGGCAGCCCAGCCTGGAGAGACTCCTTTTGCCCTCTCAACTAGCACCAGATGGGCTAGTGGGAGCCTCACTGGCACTAGATAAACTAAGCAGACCAAAATAGCACTGCAAAGACTTTGAAAATTAGAATTTTACTGGAACTACAGTTCATAAAGGTAAGCCAGGACCTTTGTGCTAAACCTAGTCAAGGTGCTTGACTACTGAAATAAGAAATTCATATATGACCCCGAGTCTCCTAACACAATAGCCAAAATGTACAGGATGCAATAAAAAGAATCACCCATCTTACCAAGAATCAGGAAGATAACAGCTTGAATGAGAAAAGACAATCAACTGCTGTCAACAAGATGAATCAGATGTTGAAATTATCTGTAAAGAATTTTAAAGTACTCATCATAAAAACACTTCAACAAGCAATTACAAATTCTCTTGAAACAAATGAAAAATAGAAGATCTCAACAGAGAAAGAGATGCTGTAAAAATTATAGAACTGAAATATATAATAACCAAAAATTTAAAAGACTCATTGGATGGGCTCAATAATATAATGGAGATGACAGAGGAAAGAATCAGTAAACTTGAGGATAGAATAATAGAATTTACCCAGTCAGACCAACAGAGAGAAAAAAGACTGAAAAAATAAGTAAATAAAGAGTTTCAAGGATCTATGTGAAAATGACAAAAGACCCAACATTTGTATCATTGGCATCCCAAAAGAAGGGGTGGAGAAGATGAAAAAGTACTCAAGGAAATAATAGCTGTAATCCCAAAATTGGCAAAAGACATATACTCATAGACACAAGAAGCTGAATGAACTCCAACAGGATAAATCCAAAGAAATCCATGCCAAGACACATTATAATTAAATTTGTAAAAATAAAAGATGAGAGAGAAATCTTGAAAGCTGCTAGAGAGAAATGACATTAACTCTATGGGTAGACCAATTTAAATGAAAATGTTCTCATCTGAAACAGTCAAAACCATAAGGTAGTGGCACAACGTTTTCAAATACTGAAATAAAAGAACTGTCAACTGTGAATTTCACATGGGATGAAACTATTCTTCAGGAATGAAGGGGAAATAGACATTCAAAGATAAAGAACAACAGAATTTGTGGCCAGCAAACCTACTCTAAAGAATGGCTAAAGGAAGTTTTTTAAACAGAAAGGAAATGACACAAGGAGGAATCTTGGAGCATCAGGAAGGAAGACAAAACAACAGAAAGAAAAGAAATATGGGTATAGTCAATAAACTAAACTGTTCCTCATGAGTTTTTTAAATCATATTTGATGACCAAAACAAAAATTATAATATCATTTGGAACTCAGGATAATAATATTTAAAAGTGGGCAAGGTAGAAGAACTTAAATAGAATTAAAGTTTTCTCACTTCTCTGAAAGTGGTAAAATGTTGATACCAGCAGACTGTGATAAGTGACACATATATTGGAATATCCAGAGAAGCCACTATGAAATCTATACTAAGAGATACAGTTAAAAATATTATAAATAGGCAGGGCGCAGTGGCTCACACCTGTAATCCTAGCACTCTGGGAGGCCGAGGCGGGAGGATAGCTTGAGCTCAGGACTTCGAGACCAGCCTGAGCAAGAGCGAGACCCCATCTCTACTAATAATAGAAATAAATTAGTTGGACAACTTAAAATATATAGAAAAAATTAGCTGGGCATGGTGGCATATGCCTGTAGTCCCAGCTACTCAGGAGGCTGAGGCAGGAGGATTGCTTGAGCTCAGGACTTTGAGGTTGCCATGAGCTAGGCTGATGCCATGGCACTCTAGCCTGGGCAACAGAGTGAGACTCTTTCTCAAATATATATATATATATAATAAATAAATCAATAAGGAATTCTTTTAAAATGTTAAAGTAACCTGCAGAAAAGCAAGAAAAGGTAAACAAAGAAATGATAAACAGTAAATAAACAAACAAAACAAATAATAAAATGGCAGACTGAAGCCCTAACATATTGATAATTACCTTTAATGTAAATAGTCTAAATATACCAATTAAAAGGCAAAGCTTCAGCAGAGTGAATTTAAAAAACACAGTACAACTCTGTGTTATAAGAAACTCACTTCAGATTCAATTACAGGTAGGTTGACTGTAAAAGGATTTTAAAAGAAAGACACTGTTTAAACATTAACTTTTTAAAAAGCAAGAGTGGCTATATTAATATCAGAAAAAGTATGCTTTAAAGAAAATCATTATGAAAAAAAGACATTACTTAATAGTGAAAGGATCAATGGACCAGAAGGCATAGTAATCCTAAATGTGTATGCAACAAACAATAAAGTTTCAAAATTCATGAAGCAAAAACTGACAGGGCTGAAAGAATAAATACACAAGTTCACATTTATAGCTGGGGACTTCAGTAACGCCCTGTAAGCAACCATTAGACAGAAAATCAACAAAAATATAGAAGATATGAACAATCCAATAAATCAACAAATTCTAATTAGGATATAAAGAATATTCCACCCAAAAAGAGCAGAATACACATACTTTTCAAATATCCATAGAACATTTACTAACATAGACCATATCCTGGGCCATAAAACAAACCTCAACAAATTTAAGAGAATTGAAATAATATGTCCTCCAACCATAATGTATCAAACTAGAACTCGATAACAGAAAGACACAGAAAAATCTCTAAACATTTGGTAACTAAGCAACATACTTCTAAATAATCCAAGGGTCAAAGAGAAAATCTTGAGGAAATAAAAAAATATATAGGACTTAATAAAAATGAAAGTACAATATATCAAAATGTATGAGATGCAGCTAAAGCAGTGCTCAGAGGGAAAATCATGCCATTTAAAATAAGAAAGTTCTCAAATCAGTAATCTAAACTCCTATCTCAAGAAACTAGAAAAAGAAAAGCAAAATAAACCCAAAGCAAACAGAAGGAAGTAATAATAAAGATAAAAGTAGAAATAAATGAAATTGGAAATGGAGAAACAATAGAGAAAATCAACATAATAAAAAGCTGCTTCTTTGAGAAAATCAACAAAATTGATAAAAACCAAAGCAAGACTGACAGAAGTAAAAAGAGAAAAGGCACAAATCACCAATATTGGGGATCAAACAGGGAGGAGTATCATTACAGATCCTGTAGCCATTACAAAGATAATAAGGAAATGCACGTTATAATCATAAATGCCACAACTTGGAAGAAATTCAAAACTCAACCAAGATGAAATAGATTAACTAAAGTAGTCCTATTACCACTTTAAAAAGTGATTTCATTATTTAAAAGCTCTCAAAAGAGAAATCTCCAGCCCAAGATGATTTTACTGGAGAACTCTACTGAACATTTAAAGATGAAGCAACATTAATTTTAGACAAGTTCTTCCAAAGCACACAAGAGGAAAGAAAAACTCTTAAGTCATTGTACGAGGCCAGTATTGCCCTGATATCAAAAGCAGACAAAGACAGTACCAAAAAAAAAAAAAAAAACCTACTAAATACCATCTTTCATAAATGTGTATGCAAGTCTTCAACAAAATTAGCAAACCACCTCCCCATGTAGAAAAAGCCCAGGATCAGATGACTTCATTAGTGAATTCTACCACACATTTAAAGAACACCAATCCTCCTCAAACTCTTCCAAAAAAATTGAAGACGAGGAAACACTTCTAAATTTATTCTATGAAGCCAGCATTACCCTTGTACCAAAGACAGAAAAAGGCACTACAAGAAAAAAAAAAAAAAGAAAACCACAGTGGATCAATATTTCTGATGAATTTTGATGAAAAAATTCTCAACAAAATACTAGCAAATAGAATGCCATAGAACATTAAAAGTATTGTACACCACAACCAAGTGGAATTTATTCCTGGAATGCAAGGACTGTTTAACAAACAAAAATCAATGCATAAATTTTTTTTAATTAAAATGTTTTTAATCAATCAATTCAATATACCACATTAACAGAAGGAAGTAAAAACAACATAATCACCTTGATGCAGAAAAGAATTTGACAAAATTCAACACCTGTTTATGATAAAAACATTCGACAAACTAGAAACAGAAGAAAACTGCTTCAGCATAGTAAAGGCCATTATGAAAAGCCTACAGCTAACATGTTATGTTAACATCATAATGTAAAAGGCTAAAAGTTTTTCTAGTTCTAAGATCAGGAACAAGATAAGAATGCCTGCTTTGGCCACTTCTACTTACCATAGTACTAGAAGTCCTATCCAGGGCAATTAGTCAAGAAAAAGAAACATCAAAATTGGAAAGGAAGAAGTAAAATTACTTCCCTTCATGCACAATGTGATCTTATATGTAGAAAACCCTAAAATTTCCACATACAAAAAAACATTACAACTAATAAACAAATTCAACAAAGTTGCAGGATATAAAAATCAACACACAAAAATCATTTGCATTTCTATACAGTAATAATACATAATTTGAAAAGGAAATAAAGAAAACGGTTCCATTTTTAGTAGCATCAAAAAGTATAAAATATTTAGGAATAAACTCACCAGGGAGGCAAAAGACTTATACACTGAAAACTATGAGTATTGCTGTAAGAAATTAAAGAAGATACAAATAAATGGAAAGACATCCTGTGTTCATGAATTGGAAGACTAAATATTGTTAAGAGGTCAATATTACCCAAAAATATAATTTCAATATAATTCCTATCAAAATCTCAACATTTTTGGAAGAAATAGAAAAATCTATCCTAAAATTGATATGGAATCTCAAAGAACCCTGAATAGCCAGAAAAATCTTGAAAAAGAAGAGCAAAGTTGGAGGTCTCACATTTTCTTTTTGCTTCTTCTTTTTTTTTTTTTTCAGGAGAGATGGGGGTCTCACTGTGTTACCCAGGCTGGTCTCAAACTCATGGCCTTAAGCAATCCTCCTACCTCAGCCTCCAAAGTGCTGAGATTACAGGTATGAGCCACCACACCCAGTTCACATTTTTTTATTTTAAAACTCACCATAAAGCTACACTAATCAAAAGAGTGTGGTAATGACATAAAGACAGACATATACACCAATGGAATAGAACAGAGAGCCCATAAATAAACCCCCACATTTATGGTCATATTATTTTTGACAAGGATGCCAAGACCATTCAATAGGGAAAGGACAATCTTTTCAACAAATGGTTTTGGGAAAATTGGCTATCCATGTGCAAAAGAATGAAGTTGGACCCATACTTTACACTATATGAAAATTATCTCAAAATGCATAGAACTATAAAACTCTTAGAAGAAAACATAGGAGGAAAGTTTCATGACACTGGATTTGATAGTGATTTCTTGGACATGACACCAAAAGCACAAGCAACAAAAATAGAGATAGCTTGGACTATATCAAAATTAAAAGTTTTGGTGCATCAAAGACACTATCTACAGAGTGAGAAGGCAACCCACAGAATAGGGGAAAATATTTTCAAATCATATACCTGATAAGTGGTTGATATCCAGAGTTTATAAAGATCTCCTACAACTCAACAACAACTACTCAATTAAAAATGTGCAAAGGACTTAAATATAAATTTCTTTAAAGAAGATATGCTAATGGCCAATAATCAGATAAAAAGATACTCAACATCACTAATAATTAGGGTAATGTAAATGAAAACCAAAATGATATTCCATTTCACACCCATTAGTGTAGCTATTATTAATATATTTTTAAAAAGCAGAAAACAGAAAATAACAAGTGTTGGTAAGGGTATAGAGAAATTGAAACCCTTGAACACTGCTGGTACACACTGGAATGTAAAATGATGCAACTGCTGTAGAAAACAGTTCCTCAAAAAATTAACTGTACAATTAGTATATAATCCAGTAATTCCCCTTCTGATAGAAAGAGAATAGAAAGCAGGAACTCGAACTAATATCTGTACACCCATGTTCATAGCAACATTATTTACAATAGCCAAAAGGTGGAAACAACTCAAGTGTTCATCAATGGATGAATGGATAAACAAAGTGTGGTTTATATATATAAATGGAATATTATTCTGTCTTAAAAAAAGAAGAAAATTCTAACACGTGTAATAACATGTGTGAACCTTGAAAACAATATATTAAATGAAATAAGCAAGTCACAAAAGAGCAAATACTATATGATTCCACTTATATAAGGTACCTAGAGTGATCAAATTCATAGAGGCAGAGAGTAGAATGGTGGTTGCCAGGGGCTGGGAGCAGGGGGAAATGGAGAGTTAGTGTTTAATAAATACAGAGTTTGAGTTTGGGAAGATGAAAATGCTCAATGAAGGATGGTGTTGGTTGTACAACAATGTGAATGTCCTTAAAGCCACTGAACTGTACACTTAAGAATTGTTAATATAGTGAATTTTATGTTATGTCTATTTAACCACAGTTTTAAATATATATATATATATTTTTTAGCAAACCAAAACTAACAATGCATAAAAAAAATTAAACACAGGGCCAAGTGGGATTTATCCCAAGTAGGAAAGGTTGGTTCAACATTCAAAAATAAGTCAATGTAATTCACCATTTCAACAGGCTAAAGAAGAAAAATTATTTGATCACATCATTTGACAGAAAAAAGCATTTTACAAAATCCAACATCCACTTGTGATTGAAAAAAAACAAAACTCACAGGACACACAGTGGCTCACACCTGTAATCCCAGCACTTGGGTTCCACGAATTTACGGGTGTGATAAAATGACTTCCAAATATACTTGCGCAGTCACACGTTGCTTAATGATGGGGATATGTTCTGTTCGGCGATTTGATGGTGGTGGAGCATCACAGAGTATGCTTGCCCAAGCCTAGATGGTGTAGCCCTGCACGTCTAGGTAATATGGCAGAGCCTATTGCTCCCAGGCTACAAACCTGTACAGCAGGCCACCATATTGAATACTGTAGGCATAGAACATGGTAAGCGTTTGCATATCTTAGCACATCTAAACCTAGAAAAGGCAATGTGTCACACGCTACGCCGTTATGACAGCTATGACATCACTAGGCAGTAGGAATTTTTCAGCTCCATTATAATCTTATGGGCCCACTGTCATACACGCAGTCCATTGTTGACCAAAACATGTGCTATAATTATGTAAGAAGCCGCCAGGGGAAACTGGGGGAAGGGTACATGTACATGGGTCTTCTCTTGTACTATCTTTGCAACTTTCTGTGGATCTGTAATTCTATAAATAAAAAGTACACACACACACATACACACAGAGTCACCCAAAGCCCCGGGGAGCACAGCAGGCTCTGTTTTGATGGAGGACCTGATATCACAGTAGTGCAAACAACCTCACATGCAGCTCACATGCAGCGGGGCTTCCTTTTACAGCGTGTCCACTTTTAAAATGTCACTCATTGGCCACTGTCCTTCCTGCACTCCTAACACACAAATTCAGCAGCCCTGGTCTTCCCCACCCTGTTCCTTGCTAGCTCCTTTCCCTCCCACCTCAGCTGTGCTCTGCAGTGACTTTCAACTCCACCTGTCCCCTCCCACACTTCCTTCCCTTCTCTGCCTTGGGTCGCCAATCGTACCCCAGGCCTCTGACCCCACCACACTCACGGCACCACAGTTGGCTTAGAGGGAATCTAAGCGGGGGTCCCAGATGAAGGGCATGCCAAATGTCAAGGCTGCAACAGGCACAACGAGAAGGACTTCTGCAGACCAGCCAGGAAAGAGGGGACATAGCCAAGCAGGTGGGCACTTCCCAGGAACACCTGCTTCCCAGGCCACACACATTCCCTCCCAGGGACCCTGGTACCCTCAGGTGGGCTGGCACCCTGGCCACATGGCTGCTGCCAGCCAAGGAACCTCTGCTGTGCCTCAAACACCCCCCCCAGGGCAGAACCAGCTCCCTGGGGCAGGAGATGGGGAAGTCACAGCACCCCACTCTCACAGAAGCCTTTCTGGGCTCCCCTGTCTCTCACCTGCTGTGCAGCATGGAGGAGCAGTTGGAGGCCAGAGTCTTAGAGCACCAGGGCCTGGGGGTGGCAGGAGGCCAAGGCTGGAAGAGGTGTAAGGAAGGGCCTCCTGGGAGGCCAGATGCAAACAGCCTTTCTCTCTCTCCTCCCTCCCCTCCCTGTCTCTCCCCCTTCCCTGCATCTTTTTCCTTCCCTCTCTCCCTTTCTTTCCCCCTTTTCCTTCTCTTCTCCAAGGCACGTCAAAGCTAAGCAGAGCTGGCAGATCAGCGAGGGTGTCCTCACCTGGTCACCTCACCCTGCTGGCCCCAAGGCCCTGCTCTCCCCTGGCCTGTTCCTGGCTCCCAGCCTCTGGCCACCCTGGGCAGCTGGGCCCAGCCAAGGCCAGGCTGTTTTGGAAAAGTGCAGGGAGGTGGCAAGATGTGCGGTCTGCGCGTTCCCTCCAAACTGGCGCCCCAATCCCTGGACAAACAGATCCGTGTTTGTCTGTCCACAGCGGCCTGTGTTCTCCTTCCAGGCCAGGAGATCCCAGGGGCAGGCGGCTGTGTGGAGAACCAGCAGGCAGGCGGACGTCATTGACCCAGGGGGACCATGGCGGAGAGGCAAGGACAGGCTGTGTGCTGGGCCAGCCACCCACCCGCCCCACGGCAGGGTGGTCAGGCCAAGGGCAGCCCAGGGACCGTGCCTCCTTCACCTCTGCTGCCACACAGGACATTCCACCACGACAGACGGAATTCACACTCTGAAAAACGACTGCCCTTCCCTAGCGTGCTTCCCGTGCACGCGGAGGCTTCCCGCTGCGCCTTACTGGTGCCCGGGGCTCCTGTCCGAGGCAGCCCCTTGGAGCGGGCACGCGTGGGGCAGGGCAGGCTGCCAGTGTGGCCTTGGGAAAGTTGCTGCCACTCTGAGACTCTGCTTTATCTTGTAGAAAATAGGGAAATGGCCCCTGCCCCGCCCCGCCCTGGGGAAAGCGAGGGCTAGGGTTGGTGTCAGGCTGGCGGTGCAGCCCAGGCACCGTGGGAGGGAGAGGTGAAGCAGAAAGGCCACGCAGGGCAGATGAGCTGGCGACCAGAGTGGCTGAGCGTCCTGCCCTGGTGGCATTGCTCAGATGCTGGGTAATTCTCTTCTGGGTGGCCGGGCTCTGCGACCCAGGCAGGGGAAGGCCCTGCACCCCAGGGTGTACCTGGGCCCGGGTGCTCTGGGTGGAGGTTGGGTCCAACTGACTGACTATATCGAAAGGAAATGCTACAGCCACAAAGAGGCTTTTCTCCTTTCACCAGCAAAGGGGTGGACTTCCCCTCCCAGACTGCGGGGCGAGGACCAGGGCATGCACGGACCAGCCTGGACACTCTGTGGTCTTTCTGGTCCCCAACGTGCAGCTCTGTCTCTCACTGCCCTCCTCCCCACCCACAGCCCCTCAGTCCTTGGAACCACCTTGGGCCTTGCCTGTCTCAGCACTGGAGGTGGTGCCCTTCGCTGGGGCTCACCTCAGGCCTCAGTGACAGTCAGGCTGTGGAGCTTTCTGTAAAAATGTGATAATCAGCAAAAGAGTATGAGGTTTCAGTCCTCAGATAGGCCTGGAGAGTGCTGCAGCCTGTATCCACCCTTCACTGTGCTGCCCTTTATGCTACACATCCTGGAGCTCAAGGTTCTGACAAGGCCTGCGAACTTACTTGATTGTGGAATCTATTTGATCCTGCAACAACCATGACACAGGCTTTGAGAAGTGCTGGCATGGGGCATGAGGCAGGAAGTCAGGGGAGCTGAATCCTGCTCTCCAGTTTGCAATGTGGCTGTGGATATCAGTGTCTTCACTCACTATGACTGGGTGGGCTCTGAAGACAGGCCCTCAGAGCTCTGTGTCACCATGTCCAGCCCTGAGACACCTGGCACAGCCAGTCACAGCCACACTCAGCCAGGTGAGTGGCCTCCCAGCTGTCCCACCCCCCAACAGGCTGAGCAGTTATATCTCTCCCTCGCCAGGGGAACCCCACTCCTCCCAGGACCCCGTACAGACTTCTCTGATCTTAAGGGACAGACGTTTTAGGGAAGAGCTTCCTTCTGGACAAGCTGGACTGGGTATTGCCAACGTGAATGCTGGGAGTCCCCTTTCGGTAAGGCTGAGAGGGCAGAGACCAGACAGGCAAAGGAGACGAGTGTGAGTCCCCACGGTTTATTATGGAAGCCTATAAAAGAGCCATATTGAGTATTTCCAAAATCACAAAATGCACAACATTCATTTTTTAATATGCAACATGGAATATTATATACAGATTAAAACCACATGACAGCAAAAAACACTCATACGGCACCAGATTCATATCAAAACAAAACACATAAGTGCTTTTTCAATATTAAAACAACTGTGATAAAACATATTAATATTTTGAACCATGTTTACAATAGAGAAAAAATTCATATTTTACTAAATAAAACAAATATTTAACAGCAAAAACTTTATACTAAATATCTATTTTGAATTATAACAAAAATAGTACTTATAATAGTTTATAAAGACAGACACAAAATTATAACATTTATGAAAAAAAAAAAGTCTCGTGTATAAAATAATATTATAGCGATCTGGGCAGGGGCAGGGTGGTGCCCCGAACACAAACGCCAGCGCCCAACATCAAAAGTGCTTCAGTCTGCAAGCCCAGGGCAGGAGGAGTTTTGTGGGGGTTTTGTCTTTTTTAATATCAAGTTACAATAGTTAGGAATGGTGAGAAAACATCACCCATCTAACACTAGCTCTATGAAACACACACGCAAACACGTGGACACAGATACCTCAATATAGATCTACAGAGGAGAGATGGAGGAATGGCAAGGGCGGGATGCTGTCGGCCGGCCAGAGCTCTCTGTAGCTCTTTTCCTGTTGCCTTTGAGGCCCAGCGGGGCCAATGACCCTTCTTTCCTCCCTTACAGGGGTCCCCTCAGCTTTTCCTTCTCTGCCCCCTCCGAGGCTGGCCACCTCAAAGGAAGGCCCCAGGGGCCTCCCAGAGCCCTCTAGCTCCCTGTCCCCAGGGCCACACCCAGTGTGCTCCCTGTGTGAAGTTGCACTTACTGCACTCCTACATAGTCAGGCAAAAACACCTGGTTCGGGGCAAGGTGGATCACTTTAAAGGAAAACGAACCTTCCAGACACTGGGCTTTTTTGTGGGTAACAGATTCTGGTACACCACGCAGCTATTTTGCAAGCTTTGACGAGTCTTCACGCATTTTGGCCTGTTTTACAGAATTGGGGGGGGTTGGAAGGATTTTACTAATTTTTAAAAAATTTCAAACTGTTTTTGCCAAGAATGTCTGTTCGACGCTGATTTTTAGTAGTGAAAAGCAGGAAGCAAATGAAACATTTGAGACTCGGGGGTTACCGAGCGGTCTGGGAGGTATGCCCCCATTCCTACAGAGTCTGCTGTCAGATGGGGCGGGCTGGGGTCCGCCATGGGGCTGCCCGCTGGACCCCGTCGGGGCACTGAGCTGCTCACACAGCAACTAGGGGATTGTCAAGTCCAGCTTTCTTCTTCTGTGCTTTCATTTTCTTGGAAAAGGGGATTCACTGCTTTTATGACATCAAAACCCAATAGAGAAACATGGAAAGCAAAGAAAAATTTAAAAACAGACAAAATTGCTTAGAGACTCACCAAAGGCCCCCAGACCATCTCGGGAGGCATCCCAAACTGCCAACACTCAGAACGCCAGTGGTGGGAGCTACTCCTCTCTCACCCAGTCATCCAGACTGGCCAGCTTCAACCCCATCCCTTCTGACAAATGGCACGTACCCTCGTCCTCGGCTCTCTCGGGCTCTCGCTGCAGCCCGCCCTGCAGCTGCTCAAGGCCACATGGGCCTCCAGTCGCTGAAGGCAGGGCTGCCTCTGCACTCACCTCCCCCTTGCCTTCATCTCGTCCCCACTCCCCTGAGCTGGGCTAAGCAGACAGTGGCATAGAGTGGAAGGGACTTCAAGGGCACCTTTCCAAGGGCTAAGGGCACAAGGTAAGGGGCAAGGAAGGGCAGACAGAGGCCCATGCTCCCCACCAGCAAAAAGAACCCGTATCCTGCCCCGTACTCACTAGCCGGAGTAGGAGGCACTGGGTGCACAGTGGCTAAGCAGGGAGCCATGGCAGCCTCCAAATCTACATCATCAGGGTTTTGACAGGACCGGGTAGGTGGCAATGGGCCATGGCCCCATCCCCCTCGTGGGGACAAGACAGAGGGGCTGGGTTTCAGCCCAGGAGTGAGGCTCTGAGGTTGAACTCAAATAAAGTCTGGAGCCTGGGAGAGCTGCTCCACCATGGGCCAGGGGGGCTGGGTTTGACCAGAGACCCCTTCCTCTCCACTCGCAGACGTCTTGCCTGGAACAGCTGGAACAGGGGCTGGGGATGGAGGAGATGTTTGCTCCAGACCCCTGCGTTGCCAAGACTCTCTATCAGGGAATAAATATAGGGGTGAGAGCCCACGAGCTGGGACCTTGGTTGGGTGTGTGTAGCAGGAGCAACTTGGCTAAGCAGGGGATGGGAAGATGGGGTGTCAGTGCGCCTGCCCAGGGCCACCAGGAAGGATGCTGGGGGACAGACCTGGGGCTCCTTTGCCCCAAGGTCAGAGGACAGAACAAGTAGCAGCAGTAGTTAATTTCAAACGTCCAAACTGGCGTGGCGGGGGGTGGGTGAGGAGGCCCTCCAGGTTGGTGGCGCCCCTGCCCCTGCCAAGGCTGACTCATGTTCTATTTATTACCCAGGATGCTGTTCTTCTGGCAGCCGCAGTGGGAGGGG
>VBSM01002608.1:118296810-118310182 GCA_008086735.1 Cheirogaleus medius | reverse complement strand
TGCAGTGAGTGTCTGTGGGTACCTGGTGCCGGGGGGGGGGGACTAACGGAGCCCCCCTCAGGTGGAACATCCACCCACAACAGGGCTGGCGGGAAGCCCGACATGGAGCCCAGCTAGCCGGTGCCAGGCGGGATGGCAGAGCCTGCAAAGTGCCACCAACTTGGAAAGGCTGGGGGTCCAGCCACCACTCCAGCCATCTCTCAGAAAGTAGTGCAGAGTGAGACCAGAGCAGGCAGAAAGGGCAGGCACCTTTCCCGCGGGGGAAGCCCCACCACCACGGAACACGGCGCCTGCTGCCCACTGGGGGAGCCACGGCCCCCACCTTCAGCTCCTGCATGGTCATCTCCTTCCCGTGCTCCTTGCTGCTCTCGATGAGGATGTCCAGCGCGTCCGAGTAGTCCTTGCCCTGGGTGCACTGCAGCTTCTCCCGGATGGCCTTCTCCAGCCCCTTCTGCAGGGTCTGCCGAGCCTGAATGCCCTGAGCGGAGAAGGAGCCGTCACGGTCACCCACACAGCCCACCCTCCCACTGACACCTCTCCCTTCTGTCCGTGTGCCCCATGCCCGTCTTAGCGTGGATGCCCGGCCTCCCGGCCTCCAGGCCCAGGGTCCTCACCCGCCGGTAGCCACTAAAGGGCAAGTCGACAGGCAGGGAGAAGACGTTCTCCACAAATTGCTGGTAGACGTCGAAGAGGTGCCCAAGGTCCTCCTCAGGAATGCTGAAGCCCAGCAGCACCCGGATGGCCATGCGGAAGGTGAGCTTCTGCGCCTCCTGGTACACGTTGATGGCCTCGGGGTGGCTGCTCCAGGCACGCAGCGTGTCCTGGATCACCAGCTGGATCTTGGGCAGGTAGCTCTCCAGGGCCTCATGGCTGAAGATCTTGGAGAAGACCTGGAGCGAAGAGAGGCAGGCAGGTGAGCTGGCAGCATGGAGTGCCGTGGCCTGGCCCCAACTCTGCTTGGATGAGGCACCTATCCCATGACTGCACCTAGGGAAAATTCCAGGTCCCACACAATGGCAAAGCGTTGGGTACTGGTCAGTCCAGTTGCCAACAAGTCTGTGGGGGACGTGGCTGTGAGGGGCACAGAGGGGGATGAGCAGGGCTGGAGCAGGAAGGCTGCCCTTCCATGCAAGGGCCCATTCCCGAATCTCAGGACAAGGACTGAAGTGCCCAGGAGAAGTGGAACACAGGTGAGTAGAATGGACGGGGAAGAGGTGGGAAAGCAGTAGGGGGCTCTTCTACTCTAACAATGGGAGAGCAAGAGCGTCTGAGGCTAGACCACAAGCAGGACTTCCTGGGAACCCAAATTATTCTCACTCCCTGAGAAACACCTACCGGGAGTTCGTTAACAGTTACGCCATTAAGATGTCTTCAGTGTGGCCAAGTCTAGAGGTAGGGGGATGAGGGCAATGGCTTTCCACCCCACAAGATCATAAAGACAAACAGAAGCTCTTTTAATTCCCTGTGTCTTCCAGGACCATGTTAAGTGGCCAGTGAGTCCCTGCTTCCCTGTCTTCCCCACTGGCTCAGCAACCCCCCTTGCCACCCCTCCCTCCTCACTGAGATGGCCCAGCACATGGTTTTCATCTGCAGGAGAGAGGAGGATGTCAGTTTATTTACTGACAGCCTGTGGGTCTCACTCATAACCAACAACTTCCATCTCCCCCAGAGCCTGGAGCAGAAGGGGGTGTCCCTCAGCAGCACCAGGGGAAAGGTCACTGGGAAGGCCGAGAGGGGAGGGGCAGCGCAGAAGGACCCCTCCACCCTGCTCCGTGCAAACCACATACACGCGCCCGCCCTCCCCTCTGCCCCCCAAACACAACCACCGCACAAACTGTAAATGTGAGAATTTCCCCTGCAGTCAGCTCGAGGAGGAAAGGTAACATTTTCCTGGCCTGGGCCCTGCATGGCTAATGGGAGGGCTGGTTTGCAGAAATAACAGTGCTGGCCCTTCAGTGGCCCAGCCAGGCATTCACAATAGCACTTTCATTCCGAAATTCCCGGCGGAGAGAGGGAGGGAGGGCAGGAGGCCGGTGAGGGGCAGAGAGGCCCGCACTGTTTGGGGCTGCTCCTGCTACAAAGGGACAGCCGAAAGGTAGAAGGACAATAGGAGGTCACCTAGGTCAACACAGACTTGAATGGGTCACTCACACCTTGCCTAATTTTGGGGGTAACTGGGAACTTCCAAGGGAGACTCCAGCAGCCCCCTCCCTTCAGAGGGTTATGGATGAAAGCAGAGCTTGTCTACCTCAGCCCCCTACCCTGGTGTCCTTAGGATTCCAGGTTTGGCCCTTGGGCAAAGTGTCTTCGGGATGGGAGTGGGCGCCCAGAGCCCAACACTGGCCAACTAAGGGCCCTAACAAAACAGCGAAGAGGCCACACACAGGATGAACAGAAAGTGGTACCCGGGAGCTGAGCAGGCTCATCAGGAAACAACACAGGAGGCAGAAAAATTACTCTGCAGCTACCAGGCCTCTGTGGGGAGCTGGAGGTGTGGCAGGAGGAGCCAGGAAGGCCACGCCTGGCCCAGAGCTGGCCAGCCCAGGACAGAGTAGGGGTTCTGTCAAGGAGGGGACAGGGTAGGGTCTGGCCAGGGCTCCCAGCACATGGAAAACCTGGGACCAAAGATGGGTCTGTGGAGGGGGAGAGGGGGACAGAGGCCACGCTCACCAGGCCCAGCCAAAGTCAAAGCCAGCTGGGCTCTGAGATGCAGCTGGGTGATGGGAAAAGAGAGGCCAGGCACCCAGAGTCCTGAGCTTTAGCCACGAATCATTCACCAACTTCTTGTGTGATCACAGCCAAGTCATCATCCCTCCCCCAAGCCTCAGTTTCCTCATCTGTAAAATGCTGATGTTGAACCAGGTTATATCGCTGGGGTTGCTTTCACTCCACCAAGCACATGAGCACCGCTGTCCACTTGACCCTAAGTAGACGCTACCCCTCCAGGTAGCCCAGAACCTGGCAATGCTCCAGTCACCTAGGGAGGGCCTACCAGGCCCCACTACACAGCCCACACGGGCCATGGCGGCGGCCCGAGAGGGGCCATCCCGGGGTTTCCCACAGGGAGCGCGGAGGGCGCCCGCCGGCCGCTGACGAGCTCTGCCCTGCCGGTAGGTTGCATTCCCTGCGCCCTCTAGCGACGGCCGGCTGAATCGCTCCTATTCCGGCCTCGAGGGCCAAGCAGGGCAGGGACAACCGGGGAACACAGAAGGACCAGGACGCGGAACCTGGGAATGAGAGGAAGGACTCCAAGGGTAGGGGGCCCACACCGGGCCCGGGGGTGAGAAGAGGTGCTGAGCAATGCCAGGAGCTGGAATGTCCCAAGAAACCCACTGCCACACTGCACCCTGCAGGCGCCGGGGGCTGGGGCCTCTGGAAAGAGAACTGAAGCCGGACCAGGGCCTGTGTCTTGACCAGCCTCTGACTTGCCCAGTGATGGCCAGCAGGTCGCTGCCCCCTCTGGAGCTCAGTTTCCCCATGGGTTCATGAGGAGTCCAACGGGATGTTCTGAGGTCCCTTTCTACCTGGCTGTCCCATGGAGCACCCCCCACCCCAGGAGGAGAAACTGCCCAAATGAGAAGCTAAGCAAAGGCAGGTGGTGGGCACTTTGGCCCCAGGAGCTTTGCTCAGAGGTCACTGAGTCCAGGCCCCTGCCTCTGGCCCAGCTTTTCCACAGGCATTGGGGCCTCCCAGGTGCTGGGAAGACTCTAGGGCCTCATCCCTGGGTTTGTGCCCAGGGTTAACAGCACAGGCACTTCCCAAAGCTGGGAAGGCTCAGAAACCACCACCTGCCACAAAGGACAGGCGGAGGCAGAGGCAGAGGTGCCGGCTAGGGCACAGGAGCCGGGCCATGTCTGGGCGGGCTGGGTCTGAGGAGCTGCCTGCCCGGGTCAGGACTTGGGCACACTGGGAAGGTGCCCAGGGAGCGGCTCAGTGTGAAGAGAGGAAGGGTTCCCGGCCCCCAGAGCCGACTTCCCTGACCACAGTCATCACAGAAGCCAGGGCTGCTTTGTTTCCCTCCGGGGCTTCCCTGGGAATTCCCAAAAGTGAGCCAAGAATGCCGGACAAAGGTCACTGGGAACCAGCCCAGGCCCAGGCCACTCCCTGCAGAGGGAGCCTCAGGGCAAGGGCAGGAGGGAGGATGGCTCCCACCTTGAGGGATGTCACCAGTTTCCCCTCAACACAATAAGCTCAAGAGCCCCATCCCTGGTTCTCTTCCTGCCTCGAGAATGTGGGCCAATCTCCCAACTAGGGTCTGGGGACACCACACGGGCTTGTCAAGGCTCAAGTGCCCTATAATTGTTTCTACAAATGCTTTCTCCCTCCCAGTTAGGCCCCCCTCATCCCTCTCACCTCTCATCCAGTGCCCTTGGGAGGAGGGTCACTCTGAACCCCCATGGCCCTGCGTGCTGTGCCTACTTGGCCAGGTAACCTCCCCCTTCTCCGCTGGTGGCGGTGGATGGATGTACAAATAGATAGGCAGCCATGGGAGCAGGAAGAGCCAGAGAGGGAACCCACTGCCTCGGCCAGTGACTCAGACTGGGAGGAATGGAAGCGGCTGCCCAAGAGGGGTGGGGGCCCCGGGCAGGCCACCCGGCCAAGCCACCGGAGCCGAGGCCTGCAGAGTGGAAAGAATAACAGAGGGCGGGCAGCCGCCGTGGCGGCCATCCGCACAGGGGTGACGCCAAGGTGTGTACTTTACACCCAAGCAAGGGGGGAACAAGAGAGGACGTCATCTTCCCAGCTGCCTGGCATTTCCACTGGGCTTCAGCTTCACCCTGGCCCAGTGGAAATGCCAGGCAGCTTCACCCAGGGTTGGAAATGCCCAAGCCTGGTGTGTGGGGCTGGGCACACTCAGCCCCTCTGGTCGGGAGGTGCTGGCCCAGACCCCCGCCACCAGCCTGTGCATGCCCCTTCCCAGCGTTGGTGGCAACAGAGTGCCCGTCTCCCATCTGGCTCTAGCTATAATCATCTCACCTCAAGACCTGCTTCCCACCACCCTAGCTCCTACACACACAGCAAACACCAGGCGGGGCGGGGAGGCAACACTGGAGGAATCTGGAAGGGTTTCCCCAGAAGCTCTCATCCCTCCCTCTTCTTTGGAAAGCTGAGGCCGAGAGGGGGAAGGGCCCTCCAAGGTCACAGTGCAGGGCATGACTGGCCATACCCAGCAAAGTCCCTGAAACCCCTGCCTTCCATCACTGCAGACCCCATCGAGCTGCCCTCTGCCAGCCCCGGTAGGCTCTGAATTTATCTAAAGGTCATGAAAGCATCCTCCTCTATGGCCTAAGTTTATTCTAAGGATGAGGCTGGCTATTCTGGCTACTCTGGTTTCCTCTCAGCATTTCCCAGGCCCCTGGAGTCCCTTCCCTTTAGGCCTGGGGAACCCAGGATGGACACAGTGGCTGGCACAGAGGCTGAGGCCAGAGCAGACCCCAGCCAAGCCTCCCCACGCCCCGCCAAGGCCACATTTGTCTTCAAAGGCTGGGAGAGTAAACAGACACATCGGCATCACAGCCTTGGACCCCTCTCTGCCCTGGGAGAAGGACACAGAAAAGAGGGACAAACAGAGGTGGTAGCCCCCACGCCCAGCCCGCCCACCAGCCTGCTGCCTGGCACAAGGGCGAGCAGAGGGAGGCACCCACTCCCAGGCGCCCTGGCAGCTGACCGTGGGCTCCCTCCCCCGCTGACCTTCAGAAAGATCCGCTCCTGCCACCGCCCCCTCAGCAGCCCCTGCGCCCACCACTGGTGCTACAGTAACTTTTGTGTGAAGGACTTGAGTTGGCAGAACAAAGGCCCTGTGCCTATGCCAGGGGCTAGGGCAGAGCTCCCAGCAGCAGGGCTGCCCGGCCATGCCACCAGCCTTCCTATCCAGTGCAGGATGGAGCTTCGGAGAACTCCTAGAGCCAGGTGTGGGCTAGCCTACCCCCAGGACGCCACAACCACGGGCACCTGGCCCTGCCCTCCTGCTCTCTCCATCCCAGGATGCATCCCAGGTTTCTGAGAGGAGTGTGATGACCCCAAGCCTGATCTCCATCCCCACTCCAGGACCGGGCCCAAAGGCTAGGTCAGTGAGGGACCGTGGGTGGGCGGGCAGGGTTTCTTGATCCCCACCTCCAAAGCCTGTTCCCCCACCTCCTCCTCAGGCACACAGGCCCTGCAGGCAGGGGTCTGAGTAGAAAGGGCAACATGACCATTCCTGGAGCCCCACTCCAGGGGCTCCAAGACTAAGTGCTGTCCCTGAGATACTCTCCAAGTTCCCGGAGGGTGTCTCAGAGGCACTGTCCAGGATGCCCTGAAGGAGATGGCCTCTTGGCACAAAGAGGCCTGGCCCTATCTCTAAAGGGAAGGAGGAAATGCCTAATCCTGGTGTGTGGGGCTGGGTGTTGGAAGCTTCTAGAACTATCCCCCAACTCCTCCATATCTCTGACAACCCTTTCACCCTCACCTTCCTAACTGGATTCCGTCCACCCTTCAAGGGCAATACCAGCCTCTCTATACACAAAGAGAGATGGGGGTCCCTCCCCCATCCACCAGAGACACCGCAGGCCCTAGATGGGGGAGGGGTAACCAAGGAGGAGGGAGTCTGAGGCCCTGGCTGTAGTGACACAGGCCTGGCTTCCAGAGATGATTCTGTTAGACTGGGCAAGACTTTCTGGACTTTTTCCCTGGCAACCCCACCCTGCTGGCCCTAGACCACCAGGGCAGCCAGGGCAAAACACCTGGCTTGCAGTGATGGCAGTGAGGAGCCCCTTCCCAGCACATCTGGCCAGACCTCCCAGAGAAGGGGTGGGCCACCAGCCCCAATGGAAACAGTGATGCTTCTAGTTCCCCACCAGCCGGGCAGCAGCATACCTGGGCCCCACTTCCTGCACGTACCTCCTAAGCAGGCTTGGCCTAGCCCAGCAGCTCACGCTCCAGCCAGGCCCCAGACTGCAGCATGGGCTGGACAGGGCAGTGGCAGTGGCACACAGCAGCCCCCACCTTGGCCACAGAGTCCACCAGGCACTGGATCCAGCAGACTGGCCATTCTCTCCAGGACCCACATAGACATATATTTAGAAACAGTGGCCCTGAGGAGTCTCATCCCTCCATCTACGCTACTTCTTGAGGGTGAGGATCAAGTTTCCCACTCTTGTATACCTAACCCCAGGCCTTCCGTCTAGTCCAGTAAACTTAGGTTTAGAGATCATCCATCAGAGAGACTGGGGGGGGAAGGATCCTTTTGTCTAACTGGCTACCCATTTACCACACAACACACACATGCACCCCACGTAGCAAGCACACAACCAGTACACACAAAGAGAGGGCCCCTGGATTTGGTTCTCAAGCCCCTCTGCCAGGATGAACTGGCTTCTGGCGACTCTCTACCCCCAAGGAGCTAGAAGGCCAGGTGCTGCGAATAGGGAGATCATCTGCAGCTCTCCCAGGGTCCTCAGTCTCTATCCCCATTCCGGCTTTATCCCCATCCCACCTTCTTCCTTCCCTACATACTCCTCCGGGACTGTTGTCTGTGCTCTCCCTTTCCTCCTTCCCTCCCCTGCAAATGGACATTGTAGGCCGAAACCTTGGGGCTTTCCAGACAGGCCCTCCCCAACGGGCACCTGGAGGCCCAAGGCTAAGTCAGGCAGAGGGTGGGTGGAACCCCAAGGCCCCAGGGTCTCTCACTCTGGTCCTGGCCAAGCCTTTCTCCCAGCACTCCCTACCCATCCCAGCTGCTGGCAGCCCCCAGCCAGCAGGACTGCGTAGGACTCTACATGGTGGCCCAGAAACAACTATTCCCATGGAAGCTGAAGGCCTCTGTTGCAGGCTCTACCCTGCCTTTTCTTTGCTTCTTGACTGGGTTCAAGTCTCCATCAACCTTTCCAAGGCTTCTGTGAAAGGGGACAATAATTCCTTTCTTGTCAAAGGCTCTACAAAGATGAAATGAGAAAGCAAGCAGCCATCTGCTCTGGAACTGGGTCCCTGAGTCTCAGCTCTCTCCTGACGCTCTGGAATGGGCCTTCGGTGGTGCCACCAAGACTAAGGGAGAAATAACTGTCCAACACAGTTGAAAAGCCTCATTCCTAAACCCACAGTCCCCTCCCAGTCCCCAGAACACCTGCCCCCCAACCCCCGTCGGTCCCCAGGCTGTGTTAACTGCTTCCAGCTCTGAGTGAGGCAGATGGAAGAGATGACTTTGGGAGCCCTTTTCCAGTTCCTGAAATACGCGCTTTATTAGGGAACCGGGGTGGGTGGGGGAGGCGGGAAGAACAGTCTCCTGTTTGATTTTCCTTCTTTTGTCTGCCATGGAGAATTACCCTTCTCAGGCTGTTCAGAGAACATCAAATTCTACAGGATGCGTCAGCGAGCAGCACAGTCCCCCACGGCCACCTCACACACGGACTTCTGGCCCAGGGAGCTGCCCCCTCCCCCTCCCGGACGCTAGCCCAGAGGCTGCCTCTCCCCTCCTTCAGGTTTCAACCCGGGGTGAGTCCTCTGACCCAATGGAAAAAAATGGAGTGGAGGAGGTCGTGCAGCCTCCCTCCTGGCGGCTTCAAGCCCGCAGGCCGGCGCCCCGCCCGCCCGCCGGCTCAGCTTTCGGGTTACTGCAGTTCAAACAGCACGTGCCGGCCGCGCTCCGAGCCGCGGCGGCGGCGGCGCAGCCCAGAGGGGGCGGGGAGGCTTGCTCCGTGCGCGCTGGCTCGCCGCCTCCGCGCCTCTTCCAGTCGCTCGGGAAATCCACAGGATAAACACCCACTTTCTCTTCCTCTTTGTGTGTGGGGGGGTGCGCTTTGATCCCCGCCCGCGCCTCGGCTGCTCCTCCACCCCTCGCCTGCACCCCACTGTCCAGGCCGGTGCTCACGGCGGCCCAAAGCTCCGCGCATCTCTCCCTGACAAGGCCCCGCAACCAGGGCCCACTGAGGTGCCCTCACCCCTCACCCCCGCGCCTGTCCGCATCTCCCTTAAAGCAACCTGTGGTGGGAGGGCCAAGTCTGATTTTAGAATGAATTCCTGGGGGACAGTGGTGAAAAGGAAAGCGTGCCGACCAGCTGTCCCGCCCCCTTCTTTTTCCAGTTATGTGGAGCACAGCAAGGACAGGCGTTGGACACCTCAGACCCCGCACTTTCAAGCTCTGTCCAAAGCAACCTGGCTGGCGGTGTCCACGGCGCAGTAGGCCAGCAGGAGGGTGGATCAGGAGGAGGCCTGTGAAGGCCCCGGACCCAGGCTCAAAGTCGTCTAGACTGGAGAACTATGGGGTCCTCAAGCATGGTGCACAAAGCGGGGGTGGGGTGGGGGGGCGTTGATTCCGGTGGGGACGTTCTGTGGATGTCCATGAACTCCTTACACCGAGGGAGGAGTGTAGAGTTCTTACCTTGCGCTTGTTGCGGTGGATGTCGCCGATAGAGTTGGCCACCGTGTTGGGCCCCAGAAGCATGCGCGTGCTTCGAGGCCACTCGGTGCTCACGAGGTGGTGCTCGCCCATGAGGATCTTGCGCACGTTTTCCGCGCCCGTCACGCGTATCAGCGGCCGCCCCAGCAAATGCGTCTTGAACACGTTGCCATACTTCTCCCTCCTCGACGACTGGAAGCCAGAACCCTGTGGGAGCCACACAGGGACCTCGCTCAGGGTGCACGTCTCTAGAGGGCCCGCGAGGGAGGGGTGGCGGCCTCCAATTCGGGGCACCAGCCACCTGCCCCTCCCCCCAAATACACAGACACGCACGCACGCAGGTTTTATTTTTCACGGCGTGCACCAGAACTGGGAAGTAGGGCCTAGAGAGGATAATAAATAATGCAAGGAGTCGGGAGGCCCAGGGGCACCCCCAGGAGGCTGTTTTTCAGTAATGACTTTCGGGAGGGAAAAGGTATCCCGGACCGCTGGACCTAAAGCTAAAGTCTCCAACCACCACCCTCCCACCCCCACCCAGCGCTTGGAGCCTCTCGGAATAAATATTTCCAGGCTCCGGGCCACGGGCTGGCGAGACCCCGCGGGGTGGCCGCAGGCCAAAGATTATTTATAGCGGTGAGCGGTCGGTGCCCAGAGGCAGTCACTACAGATGGGGGGGGTGGGGGTGGTTGGAGTTTCCTCCATTCTCCCGTGTGGCCTGCGCAGGGACCCGGCAGCTCTCCGAGAGCTCTGCGAGGTGGGGTCACGGGCCCAAAGCCGCGGTTTCCCTAATGCATTTTGCCCTAGAAATAACTGAGGCGGACTTTCGGAGTTTGGTACTGGAGCGCAGCGGACGGCACTTCCCCCGGGGCGGGGCAGGACCCGGCGGGGCGACCCGCGCAGGTAACCGGATCCCGGCGGCGGAGGCGGCGGCGCTAGTCGAGAATGGCGGGGCCCTGGCCGGGTCTAACGCTCCAAACAGCAGGCGCAGCCCGCCCGGCGCGAGTACCGGAAGCCGAGGGGACCTCAGAGGGGCGGGGGCAGGGGCGCCCCGCTCACCTTTGACGTCGCGCTCGCTACCCCACCCCATGTTAACCCTTCTTCTGCCAGGGCAGCACTGAGTGAGAAGGGGAGGACTGCCACCTGTCCAGTCGCTCCGCCTGCCCGCCAACAGAAGAATGGACTCCGGCTCCAGACTTATCCAGCCACGCACCCCCGAGGGGACAGCTCGGTTCCCCCTCTCCTGGATTGGTCCCCCTCCTCACTTTCCTTTCTTTCACGGAAAACTGTTCTCCAGCTAGATGTGTACACACTCCAGCACAGCCGAAAAGTGACTCTGCAGAACTCGGATTCCCTAATCACTTTTCCACATGCGCCTCAGGCCCCGGCGCGCGACAGGGAACGAGCCGGGCACTACCGCGCCGCCAGAAGGGGGGCCGGGCCGCGGGGGACGCTGCCGGACTCCCAGGCTGGAGGTCGGGGAGAGCTCCCCCAACTGTGCAGCCGTTCGAGACGGCATCTACCCCTTTAAGAAAAATCAAGGTGGAGGTGGGGTGCGACGGGGAGGGGGCGAGGAGCGGGGTTCCCTCCCTTCGTCTGCTATACTCGTCTCCCGCGCTCCGTCTGACCCTCCGTCTCTCCTCTCCTTCTTTTCCTCTGTTATTCTTTTCTTTCAACACAAAAGTTGGGCTGTGAATTTTCCGAGGTCGCCGCCGCCTCGCCCCCACCCCCTGCCTCTGATCTGCCTAACTGTAATTAAAGTGCGTTTTTTGTGGCATTAATAAAGAGTTATTTGTCCGCTGTTTCCATGGTCTTCACAAAGAGGACTTTCATAGGGGCGGCCGCTCGGGCCGCGAGTCCAATTTATACAAAAATGTTGTATTTTTAGCCCTGGGCTCTGTTTAGATGGCGCTCGGTGGAAACGGAGAGCCCTTGGAGGTCCCCCCGTAAAATCTGATAAATGACTCCGAAGAAATAACGCTAGGATTCAGAGGGCTCTCATTAACTCCTTCGGCGCTCCTCGGCACGCACCCCCCTATTTTCCTCCACCTACGGGACCTAGGGCCCCGGGTTGTATGGATGGGAGGAGCAGGTTTCCCCCTCCCTAACTTCTGTGTTGGTTGGACGCGGACCCCCAGGGGCCTTTGTGAGATAAGGAGAAAAAGGTCAGGGGGACGTTGAGGGGGGCAGAGAAAGGTCAGGAAACGGGATGGGGGGGCGGTGACAGACCGTGGATTCCGCAGACTGGCTGTAACAAGGCGGGAGCCGTTCGTTGCCCAAGAGTTATTTTATTTCCTAAATTGGCGGCCAAAAGCCTAAACCACCGCCACAGTTAACCCTTTAAGTGTGGTGTCAAGGGAGAGGCTCTGGGGATTTCTTTGCGGGGAGGAGTAGTCGGATTGGTTGAAGCGAACCCCACCCCACTGCACGAATAACCCCAAAAAGATACTGGCCGACTCCAGGACATGGAAAGACCACAGGACAGAGGAACCTCGCGTCCTCCTCCCCGCCCCCGCTCCGCTGTCATTAAGCCGGGGGCGGGGCGGGGTGTGTGTGCGCGCGCGCGCGCGGATTGCACGCGTCTGTTAATTTCAAGCCAAGCTTTCGCACCTCTAAACCCTCAGGTCCCGGCGCTCACCTTTCGCTTCACCTCTCCAGTGCCGGAATTGTCTGTTTCTAGACATCCATGCTCCCCCTCACCCTCATCAGCACCCATCGGACAAACACGCTTACACACGTACACACGAACACAGCTCCCGCGGTAACCCCAGAGGCTCCCCCACCTCCAAGAAAAAACCTGGTGTGTATCAAATTGCAAAAGAGATTGTCTAGCACTTGATGAGGTTAACTCCAGGTTAACCTCCCCATTACCTACCTGGGTCTGGTCCCTAACGCGCCCCACCCCCATTTTCACTAGCAGAGTGAGGTTGTGCAGCGTCTAACAAACACACACCTCTCCCAAAGTTTCTCTCCTGCTAAACTGTCCCCACCCAATAAGTAAACAGACCCTTTTCCCCGAAAGCCGAGAGCCCTCAGGTCTCTGGCTTCTCATTTTCCTCGGGTTACCTTCTTCCTCTTCCACCACAAAACACACACACTGGAGCGGACCGCGGACCCGGGCAGTAGTACCTGGAGCAGCAGACTACGCAGCAGTAGTTTTAAAGGGGCAATTCAAGCTGCCACCCACCCCCTCCTACTCTCCCGAGTCAGTTTTTGGCTCCCAGCGACACAGCGAAAGCCCAGGAAGCCGACGGCGACGGGGGCGTGGAGCGCGAAGGGGAGGCAAAAGCAGCTCTGGACCCGACGTCCCCTCGGACTCGCGCGCCGGGAGCCCCCAGGGCGCTCCACGCACCCTGCTAAGCCACCCACGACTGGGACAAGTCATTCTTGGGAGCTCCCCCTGGTCCGGGAACCCCTCTCACCAGCTCCCTGAACCTGCTCACCGGGCGCTAGTGGTCTCCGAACCAGGCTGCGGGCGGGCAGAGGAAGCCCGGGCGGTTGAGTCTGGGAGGAGGGAAGGGGCGGGGCGGGGACCAGTGTCTTCACGCTCCCGGCGCCCCCTGGCCGGCCCGCGGCTCCGTCGGCCCCGAGCTCGCAGCTAGCGGACCCCGGAGAGCAGCGGAGAGAACGCGCCCTTACCTGTAGCAGCCAGTGGCCGGTCTCTCCGATGAGCGGGAAGCCCATGGAACCCTTGGGGATGGGCAGCTTGCAGCTCTTGTCGCGGGTGGCAGCCCAGCGCAGCTGCCACAGCTGCTGCGACACGGCCAGTAGCAGCGTCACGGACACCAGGCACGCGGCGAGGGTGGCCAGCGCCGACACCAGCTCCAAGCCCTCAAAGAGCATGTTGGCGGCCGCTCGGGGGATTGGCTGCGCTGGCCCCGGCGGGGGAGGGGAGGGCTGGACGGGAGGGGACCGGAGCGGCAGGGGGAAAAGAGGCTGCGGCCGGGGGTCCTGGCACCTCCAGCCGAAACGGAGGAGAAGGAAGGGGCCGAGGGAAGGGGA
>VBSM01002608.1:118123873-118296710 GCA_008086735.1 Cheirogaleus medius | reverse complement strand
GTTTATATAGAGGCGGGAGGCTGCCAGCATCCCCCCACCCTCGGCGCTCACAAAAGCTGGAGGCGTGGTGAGAGGCCGGCCCGCGGCCGGAGCGTGTGAGCGCAGGCCGGCCTCCCGCCCCGCCCCGGCCGCCCGCCGCCCGCCGCCCGCCGCCCGCCCGGGACCCACTTGTAGCCGCCGCAGGATCAAACTCAGTTCACCTCTCGCCTCCTCTTCTTTCTCGCCGGCGTCTCGCTGAGCCCAGCACCTACAGACGGACGAGATGAGACACACGCGCGCGCGCGAACACACACACACTCACAGTGCGCACACGCTTAGTGCCCGCTTGGCTGCTAGGCTACTTCCCTCCCTCGCAGGTCACTAGCCCCCTCCTCCCGCTCCGGGCAGTCCCGCGTGGGCCGTAGCCCGGGCAGCAGAGGTCCTGGCCAGACTATCCGCTGACTGGGGGACGGCCCAAAGCCCCTGAACCTAGGGGCTAGGGTCCTAGCCTAGGGTCCCGAACTCCCAACCCGCTGGCTCTTATCTCCTGGGACCCCTCATTTGTCGTTCCCTTCCAACCCCGGTCCCCCATCCCGAACCCTACATCCCCAAACCTCAGATGCCAAGGTACTCCCCCAACATATGTCTCTTCCCTGCAGGACCCTGAGGTTGCCCGGCCCCCGTCCGCGTCCCGGGCTGCTAACTCTGCAGCCCCTCTTCTCGAACACCTCGAGACCTCCTCCCTTTTGCAGTCCCTGTCCACCGCCCGCAGCGACTGAGGAACCCCGACGCTGGTCCCGGCGAGTGTCCCACACCGGGACAAATGCGGCGGCCCGGGTACCCAGAGGCGGGAAGAGAAGGGTACAAAGGTTCATTGATACAAATGAGTAAATAAACATGCCGAGTGAGCGCGGCCACCTTTTCAGGGCTGGTCGCAGAGGGCCCCGCGCGCGTGCCTGTGTGAGGTGTGCGTGTGGCCCGGGGCCGCATCTGTGTGTGCGCTCGCGTGTGTCCTTGCGTCGACCCAAAGTCTGGGTAGTGAGGTCATGTGTCTGCGGGTTTCTGTGTTCTCTCTAGAGCTGTGTGTCTGTGTATCCATGCACATGTCTGTCCTCTGGCCTCTCCTACGAACCTGTGTTAACACGGAGCTCTGCATAGCAGCCCGGTATCTGTCTAGCTAACGCCTGGATCTCCCTCGCGTGCATCCTGTTTCCCCAGCTGCCTTGGCTCTGCCGTTCTCTCTCGCACTGCCAGAGCCCAAGATATCCCATCTTCAGTTGAGGGTGGTATGTGTGTAAACGAAATGAGATTCCCCTTTTAACACCTCCCCTGCATCCAGTACGAGTTCTGCCTTAGTGTTTACTAGAAGAGAATGTGTATGAGCGTCTAAGGCGCGCGCATATGTGGTGTCCCTCCCTGTGTGAGCGCTTCCGAGGCTGATGTGGCCGGAGATCTAAAGGCTGGTCTCTAGCTCCCAGCGCTGGGTCATCGCGGCTCTCACTCTCTGCCCTGGAACCCCACCTGGTGGACAGTTTTAGTACTACAGATTCGGGGGAAGTAATTCCCTCTCCCCCTTTCCGCATTCACCTTTCCTAGCGGGACATCAGCTCCCAAGGGCCTACTTGTAGGCTCCCAAAGGACTCCACTCCCGCCTCAGTGCCCTCAGACTTCCACCACAGGTCGCTTGGGGCCTGGACACTCACGAAGTCCCTATCAGTACCACTTTGGCCCCAGAAATAGAGAGATGGGGGGCACCCTGCCAGGCAGGGAGATTTCACAAGACAGTCAAATCTGGACCAGGCACCCAGAGTGGTGAGGCTAGCACCACCCTACTCCCTATCTGAGGATGAAGCTGGAGTAAAATGGGGCTGGGGGAGATTGTTGAGGCCCTGCTGTCTTGAAGAGTCCTAAGAATCTAGCCGGACCCTGGGACACAGCACTGGCCACAGGGTGGTGAATGGGCCAGGTGACCCTGGGGCACCCACCCATGGAGAGATCCGTCACTGAAAGGGTGGACACACACGCGGCTTTATGGAGATGCAAACGGATGCGCAGGCTGATACTGAGCACGCACAAGAGCAAAGTACACAGAATGGGAGGATCATTGTCAGAGTCACAAAACACCCGCCTCCCAGCCACCAACCCAAGAGCTCACAGGAGGTGTCTGCTTTGCAGGGATCACAGAAGTCTCCCCACACTCTAGTTGCCTTCCCAGACCCTCTTACTCCCCGGCTTTTGTGCCCCTTTGTTGTCCATTGCCTCTCTTGGGGTTCAGGTGTGGAGTGGGAGGGGGGAGGGAAAACGCGGGAGAAATTCCCAGTCTTTCTCATTGCCCCGCTGCCAAGTGGGGGCCTGGGGAATGTCCACAGGGACAGCATGGTCCCACAGCAATAGTTGCTGCATTTCCTAATTGGAACCATCTCTCTGCTCAAGTCCCAAAGAGCACTTAGGAAAAAAGGAAAGGAAAGCCATGCTATTACAATTCTGTAAGATTTCCTGGAGGTGCTGTGGAGAAGAAGAGTGCTGGGGCCATGGCTTGCCAAGAGGGTGGCTAGGACAGAAAAAGGGCAGCAGCCAGCTTTGCCAGTCAGATTCCTTTATCAGCCTCAGATGGACTTCTGACTCTGGCCCCAGACTGGGCCTTGACCCAGACCTCAGTCTGACCCATAACTCCGACCTAAAACACACCCCTTCGTCTAATCCCAGACTGATCCTTAATCCTGGTTACAGATCGACCCTGACCCTGACCCCAGACTGAATCCCAGGACTACCAAGCATCACCCAATCCCACTTTTGGTCATAAGAGTGTGACTGGCCCTTTGTGGACTGCACCAGAGCTGGGTCACAGCTCAACCCATGAAGCTCTGGGAGCAGAAGTGTGCTCTAGGACAGAATATTTTTCTCATTCTGGCTTTAGAATGATCTGCCTGTTCCCCAGTGAGCATCTCTCTCCCTCCAGGCTGGCTGCAGCTAATATCACAGGAACTCCTGGACACCCCACACACATGCACACACGCACAACCCTTTCCCATGGGCGCAGGGCACACCCCTGGGCTTTAGCTATTGCCTGTAGTGCTGGAAAGCCTCAGTTCAGGGCTTGCCAAGCACGTCCCTGTAGCTCTTCAGGCACTTTGAAACCAGTCAGAGCAGCCTGGGAGACCATTCAGGGAATGCTGGTTCAAGTGCAGTTCTGCCTGGATGGCATTTGCAGTCTTTGGCAGAAAAGGCCGGGAGACAGGCCTCAGGCACTCCTGGAATATGCAGACAGTGGGCAAGGCTCAGCCTCTGCACCCTCTTCCTGGGCTCAGAAAACACCCATGCACAGGGGCAGGTGACTAAAGTCCTGCTCCTTGCCAAGGCACAAAGCTGCCCAGGAGTGCTGTCTGCCCTGTGCTTGCTACACCCAAAGGAATGAAGACAGCATGCCTTCCAAGTCCCTTACATGTGTGCAGTCCTGTATTGCCAACAAATCTCCTCCACAGCTATTATTATATTTCATCTCCGCAGCAGCCCTGTGAGATAACACTATTTTTAGGTATTAGATTTACATATTACTTTTTGTATTGATGAGAAAACTGAGGCCTAGAATCTCCCCTCCACCTCCCCATTGTATTGTCCTGTTCCTTCTTCCACCAAACCAGCACCTGTCCCCATGAGCCATGAAATCCTGTCCCACACAGCAGCTCCCCCTTTGTTTAATGGTCTGTGCTTCTGAAAACTAAAGCTGACAACAGGGGAAAGTATCAATTTTACACTCAATTTTGCATAGTTTTGGCACTGAATTTTTTCAGTTGATGCTTATTTACTTTCTTTTCCCTAAAACCACCTCTGATTCCTCCAACCAGAGCCAAACAGAAAGGGGAGACAGGGAAGCCCAGGACAAAGGTGGGGGTGGCCTCTTGAGCCTCCGGCCAGAGTGTCCAAAGAGCAAAGAGATCAGGGCTGATGGGCAGGAAGCAGGGCTGTGTATTTGGGACCAACAGATTTTGCACAAGGTATTCCTGGCCTCTTGTCTGCACCATGGTCTACACCGTGGGCAGTCTAGCCTGAGGGACAAAGCTCGGGATTCCACCTGAGGGAGTTCTCTCTGCTCTTAGCCCTGTCCTGACTTGCTAGAATGAAGGGGCCCTTGGAAAACTCAGCTTTCAGCTCCTCCTTATCCTCCCCAGGGCCTCAGACTGGTCCCATTCCATTCTAAGTCCTCTTGGTACACTGCCTGCAGTGGCAGTCCCTTTGCCTGCAAAATTCTGAGTCCAGTGGGGAAATGACATGCTGAGGAGCTAAGGAGGAAAGGGACCTGGGACAGTAGGTCCTGCTCAGACCCTTCTCCAGGGCCGGAGCAGGAGTGGCTGCTCCAGCAGATCCGGGGTGCCCCTTTGGCCCTGGAACCCAGCTATGGCCCCAGATACTCAGTCCAAGGCTGCCCGCTTTCCTACCCTTCTCCTACTCTGTGCTCTCCCTCCAGAACAGGCGCCACAAGGCTGGCAGTCTCCCTCCAGTGCCCAATCCTCAAGGACAGTTTAGAGGACACTCCCTGACAGTGCCCTGGCTACTCCAACAGGGGCTGGGACCCCGCTGTCCAGGCTGGGTGGGGATGGGGTGTGTGGCAGCGCACTTAACTGGGCTTAGAAATCACCACAGAGCCAGGGATTTTGCCTTTCTAGAGCCCATGGGGGCTAAATTCTCCCCTCTAACCCCTTGCAGCTTTAGGGGCTCTGAGGCTGCTTCAAGAATTCACTGACCCCCTCTAAACCACCACCTGCAGAACCCACCCAGCTCGCTGCCTCTTTGGAGCCGCCATCCTGCTATTTGCAATGCCACTGGAGCAGAGCTGGATTCTGGATCCTATGTGTTCATGTCTTAAACGCTTCCTTCTTTTCCTTCTTTGTTCCCTAGTGTGACTTTCTACCACCACCACCCCTCCCCCAGGTATCTTCAGATTTTTTAAATTTCTGCTTTATAGACAGCAACCCTTGTCCCAGCATCTCTACCTGGCAAAGCCAGATGCATGCACAACCTGGCCCCTCACTCCCAGCCCCTCACCCACTCCTCTGCAGCCTCTGGGAAAGGGGTGGCCTTTGGGAAAGAACTTTGCTGCTTTCTCCTTTCCCTGAATGTAGAACAAGCCTCACCCCATACCTCAGCTCAGAAATCTCAGCTTCACAGACATGCCCCCAAATGAATATTTTAAAGAAGTGGAAATACCCCCCCATCCTCCCCTGTCAAAGTCCCCACACCCAGCCCTTCTCCTCCCACCCTACACCCAACCCGACCAAAGCAATCCAAAAAGGGACTTGCCGATGGAGAGGACGGTAGGTACGAGGAACGCAGCTGACAGCTGTGTCCAAATCGGCACTGCCCGGAAAAGAGTAGGCTGCCTGGTGGCGATGGGACACCGGCAGTGCCTCAAGCTGGCTGTGGCTGGCAGGGACACTGCCGCAGCGATGGCGTTCTCTCAGGCCCGGGGAGCCAAGAGCCCTTTATAGCCGAAACCTGCCCTGGCACCGCCCACTGGGCGGTTGCAACAAGGGCCTGCAACTAGGGGAGTCGCTAGGAGCTGGGAGGGCATCCATCCCAGGACCCCAGGGCCAGGCCCCCACGCACAAGAGTCTGGGATTCAACCTCCTCCCACCAAGGCAACTCTATGTCCTGGTATGTGTATGAGACAGTGTGTGCGTGTGTGTGTGTGTGTGTGTGTGTGTGTGTGCATGCGCTCGTGCTTAAACGTCCATTCAAAGACCTCAGATCTCTTTCCCTCATCCTCTTTCTCTGGCAGTAACAGTTTTTGAAAGGATGGGGAGAGCAGTGTGTTTCTGCTCAGTTTATCAAATTACACTCAGTGACAAAGGACTGAAGTGCATTTTCTTGAAGGCTTGACAATTGGGATCCAGGAAGAAAAAAGAGGCATGACAGAGAACCCAGAGCTTTTGTGGAAGGTAAAACACCGATGTGAAAGGCGGGGGATGTGGTTGGGTGGCTCTGAGTGAATTTGCCCTCATGTTGCTTGGTGTTAAAAACTGCTTCCCCCACCCTCAACCCAAGCTGCAAAAATCCCACGGATCCCAGAAATTACAAGATTGCTGATTTTTAAAAGAACACTGTTCATTTTACCATGGGCTGAATCAGACAAGCTGAAGCACAGCCTCCTCCCTGCAGGGTTCCCTGGGCTCCCAGGGTCCCTTCCCAGCCCCCCATGCCAGGGAAGCCTCCTCAAAGAGGTCACTCACAGAAGTACAGTGCCCTCTATACCCTCTACCTTGGCCTGTCCAGCCAGCTTCTCCTTAGGGGTACAGTTGGGACAGGAATGGGGTGGGCTTTTCCCTGCCAATCAAAGTTCTGTCCTACACCTGAACTCCAAGGATTGCTAGATGGAGAAGGAGGGACTGGCAGGGCAGGTTTGGGCTGGAAGCAGAGTACATGGGGGCTCTGGACTGCTTGTTTCAAAGGTTCCCATTCTTTGGGGACAGAAGAGAGGGCAGCAACCTAAGTCGCCAGCCTTAGATGCAGAAGAACAAGTCCGGGAGGAAAAATATCCTCTCATCCAGAGCTTGGAGACAATGTCTGAAACAAGTCCCCTGACTTCCCCTTCCCAGCTGGCTTTTGTTCAGAAGCAGCCCCCCCCCGCCCCCCGCCAGCACGCAGGCCAGCCAAGCAACCAGTAGCCTTGCCTAGAGACCTCAGAGAGAGAGAGAGCCAAGCTAAGAATCCAGTTGACAGCTCCCCACCCCCAAGTCCAAAATGCTACCAAATCACTTCCTCTCTCCTGAAGCCATGACTGCTGCCGATTCTGCTGATTCGCTCTCAGAGGAAGGCGATGGAGAGGCAGAGGGAGAGGCTGTGCAGTTGCCCTCCTGAACATGCCCTGCCTTTCTTCTCACACCTACAACCCCAGCTCCAAACTCACCTGGGTCCCTGCTGCTGCAGCTTTAGCTAGTTTCCTCCCCAGGTGCTGATGTGATGGCAGAGGAGAAGAGGAACGATACCTAGTAAGACCCCCCACCCCACGTCCTGACTGTCCTGACGGCCGCAGCTATTCTGGTATATGCCTGTGATTCCTCCAGGATCCCTCCAGTGGTCCCCACTGCCTGGGCCTGACCAACCTGGACGCCCCAAGAGGGTCTTGGGAGGATCTGCCTCCCTAATATATTCTCTTTCAGCATCCCTACCAAAACTCTGCTTCCTCTTCAAACCCAGCTTCAGTACAGTTCCCCTAGTCCCCTACTCCTTGGAGCCAGATAGCCACCCCAATATCCCTTCTATATGGAGAATCTGGAGCACCTCTGACTCTCTCTTCTAATTTTCCCTCCATTGTTTTCATTCCTTCCTCATTGTCCTGCTGTTCCCAAATCCATTAATTCTTCATGCTTGCAAATAGGCAGAGTGGCTTAGCAGATAAGAACAAAGTCTCTGCAGTCCATCAGACCAAGGCTCAAGTCTGCTCTGTCACTTAATAGTTTGAGCACTGTGCTTTACCTACCTGAGCCACAGGTGCTTCTCCAGTGTGGAGAATGTATTAGAGCATAGTGAGAGTTGATGCAGGGAGACCTGTTAGGAGACTATGGTGAAAACTCATGTAATAATAATAAAAGTGGTAACGATAATGATAACAACAAAATAATAATAGCTAACACTTATTTAGCACTGTCCTATGTTCCAGGCACTTTATAAAGCACTTCACATGTATTATTTCAAGTAACCCTCGCAAAAATCCCAGGGGGTAGGTACTAACGGCCTCACTTTACAGAGGAAGAATCTGAGGCTCCAAGTGGTTCAATAACTGGCCCAAGTGAATCCAGCTGCACTTTTAGGGTTAAATTTAATCTCCTCTAGGATTCAAACCCAGGGAATCTGGATCAGAATCTGAGCTGTTAACCAGCACACTAATGCCCACAACAAGCTAGTAGCAGTGATGATGGAGAGACGTGTACAGATTTTAGAAGTATTCAGTTAGAATAAAAATGTGGGCAGACTGGCAACGGATTAGGTGTGGGGGCACGAGGGAGGGGACCAGGGTTCCAGGCTGGGGAACTGGCTGTGTGGGGGTGATAGATGGCCAGATAGGGAACTCTGGAGAAAGATGAGTCTTGGGAGACAAGATGATGCATTTGGCTGGGCCACGGGAGGTTCCAGGTGGTTAAGGGGATTCCAGCGAAGCTGTCTGTTGGCTGCTGGACAGAGAGGTCTGGAGTGCAGAGGACAGATCTGGGCTGGGGAGAGAGATTTGGGCATGTCTGCATTCAGATGCTAATGGCAGACACAGAAGTAGAGAAGCCTACACAGAAATCAAAGTGGACCCAGGATGGAGCCCCAAGCAACACCGACATTTAAGCTACACGTAGAGGAAAGGGGGTCTGACCTCTTTTCTTTGCCCCAAACACACATCCTAGTTAACCTCACTTGAAATTGATCATCCATTTTGTTTGTATCCACTTAGCACCTAGAATCTCAGGGTTATCAAGGAACTTGGAGGTCAGCAATTTCAGCCCCTACCTGACCTAGGGACCTCTATACACACACACACACACACAGAGAGAGAGAGAGAGAGAGAGAGAGAGAGAGAGAGAGAGAGAGAGAGAGATCTTCCTGATCTAAGGACTCCCGTTAGTAGAATTCGTTATCCTGCTGCCTTTGTAGGGGCTAATGTTGGCCTCCTATATTTGTATACAAAACCATCTATTTCACTGAGGCTTTCACGACATCCCACAGTGGGTCTTGTCCACGCCCAGATGCAGTCCAGGCTGCCTCTCTCTCACCAGGGCAGAGCTCCCCGATTCCAGCACGTCCTCCATCAGGCTGTGGGGGGGACCCTGGAGAACACAACCTGACTCTGCAGCCTTCTGCCCTATGCCCAGGGCCGGGACAGGACGGGAGCCTCTGTGGCAGCAGGGGGTGCGAGGATCTCACAGTGTCAAAAGAAGGGCCCAAACCTAATAGAAGGAGTGATCACACACAAACCCAACGTGGAAATAGAGAACGGAGAAAGTGTGGGCAGAAAACCAGGCAATGAGTAGAGAGAAACGGAATCCCTTCCCATCGCAGCCATGGTGCGGGGCCGGGGTGCTGGAGGAGGAGGCGGGGTGCAGAGGAGCTGTTTGCAGATAGAGGCTGGAGGGGAGGGAAAGGCGGGAGATAGGTGAGGGCGAGGCAGGAGGAGGGAGGTCTCTACATGGTAACGCCAGTTATTAAAGCCCCAGCTCAGACAGTCCTGGGCTAGATGTACCCTGGAAGGGGAGACAGGCATTGCCCTCAGGGGCAAGTGGCAGCCATGGGGAAGATACCTGGCAAAGCCATCAAATGGGCACCAAAGGAGCAAGGGAAAGCTCCTGATGTTTCCTCTCCTGGGTGGATGTGCACATTCTTACTCTCGCCGGTGCTCTTACACCTGCTCACAGATTCACATGGTCCCTGCCACGCATGCCCAGCCCCCCTGCCCCTTCTCCAAGAGCTGGTTCAGGGGCTGAGTTTCATGGCCCTGAGATGCTTGCCTGGCAGGAGGAGGCCCACCTCCATTCTCAGCACCTCATTACTCAGATAAGCAGTGATTGGCTTAAGGGAACCCTCACAAGGGCATGGATGGAGAGGGGAGGCCTGCTGGGGGTGGAGATGGGGATGAGGGTGGGGCAGACTTCTTAGAGAAGCCACATTAATATAAATAGACCCTGCACCGTCCTCTACCTAGACCCCAGATATGGGCTTCCAGCATTGCTCAGACCCTGAGCTCCCTCCACTAGGACACAGCTGACATGGGCCATGGTGAGCCTGGGGGAGGCAAGATTAACTATTGTAGGGCAAAGGCAGCCCCGAACCTAGAGCACCCATCACTGATCCCCATAGCTCTGCGTTATAAGGATTTCTCCCACCTTCCTATCCCTGTTTCTGCCTTTGCCTGGTCCCTCTCAGGCCCCAAGGCAGCTGCAGCACTGGTTACAGAGCAACTATGGAGAAAGCGGCTGTTTGGGCCAGAGGCCCCTCCCAGCCCAATGTATAACCAGACAACTCAACTCAGGCCAAGGGATGGTGGAATGAGCTCAAGGCAGGGTGTTGAGTGGACCTGGTTCTGTCACTTACCAGCTAGATAGTCTTAGCCAAGTCATTTCATCTCTCTGAGGCCCAATTTTCTTATAAAAATGGAGAGACTAAGTCTTGCCTTCCTGGGAAATTGGCAGTTGTGAGGATTTTTGAAAAAAACCTAATGCACGTAAAGCACTTGGCACGGTGTCAGGCACACAGCAGGGACAAATTCACAGTGAAGCTGAGGAAGCTGAAGCTTTAGGAACCTCACTAGGCTCCTAAAGGGGCCCTAGCAATTCAGTTCTGCATTATTTTCTTAAAGACGGTCCTCAAGTCATACAAGCTTCAGGTTGCATGAATCCCAGCACCTGAAAGGTAACTGTTTCCTCTCTTATCCTGTCCCATTCTCAATCCCTTGAAAGTCTTCTCATGCAGAGGGAGAATTGCCCAGTGTGGCCAGGGAGAGTTAAAATGAGCCCTCAGCAAGGCTTCACCCAGATGGAAGGCCTGGGTGAAATCAATTTCTACATGAAGGTTGCCCTGGGACTGATCTCATTCCTGAACTAAGCTTAGGGCCTACTCCACCCCACCCTCTGCTTGCGGTGGTTAACCCAACCCAAGAACCCAGCTCAATGCATGCCCTGGGATTCTCAGAAGTTGTGGCTGAGTCTGGGCACTGTGTCACAGTCCTGGCAGGGGCTTTGCTCCAAAAATTATTAACTCCAAGAAGAGCCAGTTCTAGGGTTGTGCTAGGCAACATAGGGGCTCAGGAATGGGCCTTCAGTAAAACAAAGGCAACTTGGCTGGCTTCTCAATTAGCACCCGTTTCCCTAAGGAGCCTTGGAGGGAGTGGGGACACAGGGCTCCCTCCTCAGTGTCTGGGAGATGGATGGGGCTGATTTTTTCCACGATTCCTCCCCATAAATCTGATTTGGCCCCTCATCTGTCTAGGCCAGTCTCCATGGAGGTATAGGGTAGTGATGAATGGGCTGCCTGACTAATGTGACTGGGGTGGCAGGGACTTGGGGAGGGGCTCTGCTCTGATGGATGGTCCTCATGAGGGCATATTGCATTAGACACCCATAATGCAATCAGCAGGGCCATTACGATACCAATTTGTTGCTCCTCCTCACCAGGGTGGGGCAGTGGAGCTAGAAGATTAAGGAGGATGTCAGGACTTTGGAGACACCTGGGGGGATTTTGGGAGAGGGCAAGATTTCCCTGTTTGGGGCTATTACTAGGGAAATAATAGGGAGCCCAAGAAAGTGCAAACTGGAAAGGGAAAACAGAGGAAGTGAGGCCCAGAGAGAAGGTATGACCTGTCCAAGGTCACTTTTGGAACCAGAGGCAAGAGCTGGAATTAGACCTTGAGTCTCCTGTTTTCTGTGCCAGTGTAGCCAGGGATGAAGGAAGGAATGGGATTAGGAGGGGAGAGACAACTTCACTATGGCCTCAATATTGCTGGAAGCCTTCACACCCCTCAAGAGATCTACTGAGAAGTGTGAAGCCAATGACTGCTTCTATTGCAAAAGGTCCTACATTATGCGTTCCTACATTGACCCCAGATGGCACCAGTCCAGACCACCCCCAGCTTTTCTACCCCACCTACCCACACTAGTTCTCATCTCTGTATCTTTCTCCTGTAATTTTAAAGTAGACTCCTAAAAACTACACTGTCCCAGTCTTTCCTTATCCCAGGTCACCAGAGGGGGTCTTTTAAAACAAAATGTTCTTACTTGCTTAAAAGCTGTCAGTGGCTCCCTGTTGCCCTCAGGGTAGGGGCAATGCCCAGGCTGGCACTCTGACTCCAGCCTCTCTCCCAGTTCCAGCTTTGGACTGCCTTCAATTTACCCAGCTTCTCCTGTGGTGAAAATTTACCTATGCTTTGTACTACTAGGTCTTTTATTTGGACTTTATTGGTCCTTTATTTGGTCCTTTATTTGGGCAGGAAACTGATCATCATATTCCTCAGTTCCTGGATATTGCAGTAAGTACAGGCTTTACTCTTATTTCTTTTTTCCCTTCAATCACAAGCCCCACTCTCCACCACCCCTAACTTCAGGCCCCAGCACACACTCCATTGTATTGGTATATGCCCCTGGTGATAGGTCCGTGTCTTTGAAAATAGTGCTGTCTTAGCAGAATAGAAGCAACCTGAAGGAGCACTGGTTTTTAGGAGAGGAATAAAAGTTGCTGGCAGCTTGAGCTGTGAGGGGTCTCCCTCATCCCCTGAAGACCTCTGAGCTGATTGGGAAACTGCTCAGAATCTGTGCAGAGACATTTTACCAACAGCAGGTGCAGCAGAGATCTAGTGGCTGCCAATCCTGGGTTCTGCAACCTACACCATCCTGATCACTCTAGTGCACAGAGACAGGTCCGCTTGGGACTCAGCCTTCTAGCAGTAGCCTTTGCATCACCCCTGTCAGGCCGGGGGTGTGGGTAGCAGACAGAACAGAAGTTCCCCTCTGTTGTGCCCTGTGACTGGGGGCTGAGCATTCCTCCCCCCGCTATGCGATATTTGAGCAGAGGAGGAGACACAGATGCCACAGGCACTACCTGGGAAGCCTTAGGTGATAGCCTCAGTGGTCCTAGGTGTCGGGGAAGAACCTTGGCTGACCAGCAGCTCCTGCCCACCTACACAGACCCTGGGCCACTGAGACAAACCCCTGCCTGCATGATTGGGCACCAGCAGTCTCCATGCTGGCAGAACAGCCCTCCATATGTGTGGCTCTGCCCCTATAGTCCCCAGGGCTAGCTCTGAAGCTCTCGTTGTGTCCAAGGCTCTGACCCTTAGCTCCAGGGTCCCCGCCAGGCCTGTGATACCACTCCTGAGATTCCAAAGTTGAGCCGAGGTCCCAAGACACTACCTGAGTCTCCACCACTGCCACTAGGCTGGCAGAACCTCCCCAAGGTCCAATGCTTCACCCAGGATTCCCCTGCCCTGAGCAGACATTACTCTCAGAACTGGGTTGTACAAAAGCCCACAGCCTGGTCATCCACGACCACTGCCTAAATAGACTCACTCAGCTGCCACTGTCACCTCCACTGGGTGACCCTGGCCACAGAAATTCCCCAGAACAGCTGTGGTAGAGAGGGTCACATCCAGCCTCCAATGGAAACTTCCAACAATGAGCTGGGGGACAAGCACCACCCACACAAAAACCACCCAGCACTGGCTCAATCTGAGGCAATAACAGGGGAACAGGTTAAAACAGAAGAGCTGTTCTACAGGCTCTCACTGCACCTGCCCCTTCCCTAACAGGTCAGCAATCCAGAGTAGGTCACAAAAGCCCCATCTAGGGCCCTCCCCTTCCCCTAACTAAATAGAAGAGCTCCCTGCAAAGAAGAACAAGTGCCCTGCAATCCTGTTAACTCAGAACTAAGAGAAGAGGAGTCAGATGAGAAGAAACCAGCAAAAGAACCCTGCCAAAATGAAAAAACAAAATAACCCGACATGCCCTAGGGATCAGAATGGAGCTACTGAAGTGGGCTCCATCCACAAGAAAATCACTGAAATGATAGATATGGAATTCAGAAAATGGATGGCAAATAAGATGAACAGAATTGAAGAGAAAGTTGAAAACCAACAAAAAGAAGTTCAAAAAATATTTCAGGAAATTAATGAAAAAGTCACTAAAGAGCACAAAATAATAAAGGATATAATAGAAATTAAAGAAATAAAAGAGTCATTTAAAGAACTTCAAAACACAGCAGAAAGCATCAGCAATAGACTAAACCAAGGAGAAGAAAGAATTTCAGAGTTTGAAGACAAGGCTCACAAGCTAACCCAGTCATGCAAAGAGGCAGAGAAGAGTATAAAAAAATGTCTGAGCAATCACTGAGAGAGATATGGGACTATGTGAAGCAAACTAATATTTGAATTATAGGTATCCCTGAGAGAGAAGAAGAAAGCTAAAAGCTTGGACAATCTATTTGAGGAAATTATTGAGGAAAACTTCCCTGGTATCACCAGAGATTCAGACATTCAGATACAAGATGGACATCAAACATTGGGAAGATTCATAGCAAATAGGACATCTCCAAGACACATAGTAATCAACCTGGCCAAAGTCAAAATGAAGGAGAAAATTCTATAAGCAGCTAGATATAAGCAACAACTGACCTACAAAGGAAAACTCATCAGGCTAACAGCAGGCTTCTCAGCAGAAACCTTACAAGCCAGAAGGGAGTGGGTCCCCATCTTCAATCTTCTTAAACAGAACAACTACCAGCCTAGGCAGGCAGACACTAAGATCTTGTATCCTACAAAACTAAGTTTCACATATGATAGAGAAATTAAGTCTTTTTCAGACAAGCAAACACTAAGGGAATTTGTCATGACCAGACCTGCCCTGCAGGAAATACTCAGAACAACATTATACACGACTCAGCAAAATAGATACCGACCAGTGTAAAATAACTCACAAAAGCTAAAGCCCAAAACACTTATAAAACAATAGCCCAAGAGGGGAAACAAAACAAAAAGGTACTACCCGACATGATGAACAGAACAGCATCCCACATATCAATTCTATCTCTTAACATTAGCAGTTTAAATGCACCACTCAAAACATAGGCTGGCTGAATGGAAGAAAAAACACAATCCAAGTATCTGCTGTCTCCAGGAAACATATCTAAACCACAAGGACACACACAGACTCAACGTGAAAGGATGGAAATATATTCCATGCAAATGGAAACCAAAAGAGAGCAGGCATAGCCATTCTCATATCAGATAAATTGACTTTAAATCAACAAAGGTAGAGGAAGACAAAGAGGGTCATTATATAATGGTAAAGGGAGCAATTCAACAAGAAGACATAATAATCCTAAATATTAATATATATTCACCTAACACAGCAGCTCCCAGATACATAAAGCAAATTTTACTAGAGCTAAGCAAAGAAATAAGTAGCGGCATCATATTTGCCAGGAACTTCAACACCCCACTCTCAGAGCTAGACAAATTATCAAAGCAGAAAATAAATAAAGACACACTGGACCCAAACCAGACTCTAAATCAAATGTACTTAACAGATATTTACAGAACATTCTACCCCAAAACTACTGAATATACATTCTTTTCATCAGCACACAGGACATTCTCCAAGATTGATCATATTTTAGGCCACAAAACAGGCCTCAACAAATTAAAAAAAAATCAAAATCACACCATGTATCTTCTCAGACCACAGTGGAAAAAAACTAGAAATCAATCACAAGAGAAACACTTGAACCTGCACAAACTCATGGAAATTAAACAACCTGATGCTGAATGATTATTGGGTCAAGAACGAAGTTAAGATGGAAATCAAAAGATTCTTTGAAGTGAATGACAAAAAGCACACTAGCTATCAAAATCTATGTGACTCAGCAAAAGCATTCCTCAGGGGAAAATTCATAGCCTTAAATGTCTACATCGAAAAGACAGAAAGATCTCAAATTAACAAACTAAATGTCACATCTCAAGGAGCTAGAAAAGGAAGAGCAAACCAAACCCAAAGCCAGCAGAAGAAAAGAAATAACAAAGGTCAGAGAAGAACTAAATGAAATGGAAAGCAAAAAATTAATATAGAAGATCAACAAAACAAAAAGTCGGTTCTTTGAAAAGATAAGCAAAATCAATCAACTATATTAACCAGGAATAGAAGAGAAAGGACCCAAATAATCTCAATCAGAAATGAAAAGTGGACATTACAACCAATACCACAGAAATACAAAACATCATCCATGAACACTATGAAAATCTCTACACACATAAACTAGAACACGTAGAGGAAATGGACAAACTCCTGGGGACACACAACCTCCCAAGACTCAACCAGGAAGAAATAACAGCCAGTAATGAACAATGAAATCCAAGCAGAATAAAAAGTCTTCCAACAACAACAACAACAAAAAAGCCCTGGACCAGATGAGTTCACAACTGAATTCTACCAGGCCTACAAAGAAAAGCTGATACCCATACTACAGAAATTATTCCATAACACAGAGAAGGAGGGAATTCTTCCCAACTCATTCTATGAAGCCAGTATCACCTTGATACCAAAGCCATGAAAGAACACAGCAAAAAAGAAAACTATAGACCAATATCCCTTATGAATATAGATGAGAAAATCCTCAATAAAATACTCACAAATTGAATTTAGCAGTACATGAAAAAAGTAATCCACCATGACCAAGTGGGCTTCATCCCAAGGATGCAAGGATGGTTCAACATACACAAATCAATAAATGTGATTCACCACATAAACGGAAGCAAAAATAAAGACTATATGATCATCTCAATAGATACAGAAAAAGCATTTGACAAAATCCAGCACCCTTTTATGATTAAAAAAAAACCCTCAACAAACTAGAAATAAAAGAAAAATATCTCAAAATTATAAAAGCCACATATGACAAATCCACAGCCAACAACATGCTGAATGGGGAAAAGTTGAAAATATTCTCCCTAAGAACTGGAATAAGACAAGGGTGCCCACTGTCACCACTTCTCTTCAACATAGTGCTGGAAGTCCTAGCAAGAGCAATCAGTCAAGAGAAAGAATTAAAGGGTATACAATCAGGAAAGAAGAGGTCAAACTATCGCTCTTTGCTGATGACATGATCTTGTACCTAGAAAACTGCAAAAACTCCACCAAGAGACATCTGGAATTGATAAATAAATTCAGCAAAGTCTCAGGATGCAAAATCAAAGTACATGAATTAGTAGCATTTCTATATAAGAATAAAAGTCAAGCTGATAATCAAATCAAAGACTCAATACCATTCACAGTAGCTACAAAGAAAATAAAATACCTAAGAATGTACTTAACCAAGAAGGTGAAAGATCTCTACAAGGAGAACTATGAAACACTGAGGAAAGAAACCACAGAGGACACAAATAAATGGAAAAACATCATACTCATGGATTGGCAAAATCAACATTGTTAAAATGTCCATATTACCCAAAGTGATTTACAGATTCAATGCAATCTCCATCAAAATACCAACATCATACTTCACAGACGTAGAAAAAATAATTCCATGCTTTGTTTGGAATCAGAAAAGAGCCTGAGTAGCCAAAGCAATTTTAAGCAAAGAGAAAAAATCTGGAGGCATCACAATACCAGACTCCAAACAATACGGCAAGGCTGTAGCAACCAAAACAGCATGGTATTGGTATAAAAATAGAGACATAGACTAATGGAACAAAAAAATAGGGAACCCAGATATAAAACCACCTATCTATAGTCAAATGATCTTTGATCAAGCAGACAACAATGTACACTGGGGAAAAGAAACCCTATTCAATAAATGGTGCTGAGAAAATTGGATAGCCACATGCCAAAGAATGAAACAGGACCCTGTCTCTCACCACTCACAAAAATTAATTAAAGATGGATAAAAGACTTAAATGTTAGGCATAAAACCATAAGAATTCTAGGGGAAAATGTAGGAAAACCCCTTCTAGATACCAGCTTAGGAAAATAATTTAAAAATAAGACCCCAATGGCAATCACAACAACAAGAACAATAAATAAACAAGGCTTGATTAAACTAAAAAGCTTCTGCACAGCTAAGAAAATAATCAACAGAGCAAATAGACAACCTACAGAGTGGGAGAAAATATATACAAGCAATACATCTGATAAAGGGCTAGTAACCCTTTATTTACAAAGAACTTAAGCAAATGAGCAAGAAAAAAACAAACAATCCCATTAAAAAGTGGGCAAAAGACATGAACAGAAGCTTTTCAAAAGAAGATAGACAAATGGCCAATAAACATATGAAAAATTGCTCAACATCACTAATCATCAGGGAAATGTAAGTTAAAATCACAATGAGAAATCACCTTACCCCTGTTAGAATGGCTTATATTAAAAAGTCCAAAAACAACAGATGCTGGCATGGATGCAGAGAGAAAGGAATGCTTATACACTGTTGGTGGGATTGCAAATTAGTACAATCTCTATGGAAAACAGTATAGAGATTCCTCAAAGAACTAAAAATAGACTTACCATTTGATTCCACAATCCCACTACTGGGTATCTACCCAAAGAAAAAGAAGTCTTTCTAGCAAAAAGAGACCTTCACTAGAATGTTTATTGCAGCATAATTCACAATTGCAAAGATGTGGAATCAACCCAAGTGCTCATCAATTCATGAGTGGAATAATAAAATGTGGTATATGTACCCCATGGAGTACTATTCAGCCATAAAAAGAATGAATTAATGCCTTTTGCAACAATTTGGATGGAACTGGAGACCATTCTTCTAAGTGAAGTATCTCAAAAATGAAAAAAACACCTATGGATGCTCATTATTAAATTGGAACTAACTGATGAGCACACATGTGCACAGAGGGAAGTAAAACTCAGTGGAAATCAAGCAGGGAGGACAGAGGAGGAAGGCAGGGGGAAAAACCTACCTACCTGATGGATACAACGAACTCTATTTTGGATGATGGACACACCTGTAGCCATGACTCAAGTATTAAAAAAGCAGTGCATGTAACCAAAAACATTTGTACCCCCTTAATATTTTGAAATAAAAGAAAAAAATAGTGTTGTCCTATGTATGTATGTTTTTTTAACTTATATAAATGATCTTGCACTATAGAGCTCATTCATTTTTTATTTTTTTTATCTTAACACTGTTTTTGAGATTTATTCATGTTGTTTTTATGTATTTCTAGTTTGTCACTTCTGACTGCTGCAAAATATTCCAAAATATGTATCTACCATTTTACCCTAGTAACAGACACTTAGATTCCCTCCAACTCCATGTTATTGAACTGTGTAGTGAATTCATTTTCCCTGGGTGTTTAACCAGGAATGATCTTACTGGATCTTAGGGGATGTGCATACTAAAAGCGAAGTTCTGCCAGGTGACTCTCCAGAGAGACTACCCTAGTACAACCCAGCAGTGCACAAAGGTGCCAATTCCCCTCATCCTCAGCTTGTGTTATTCCTTTCTCTCATTTTGCCAGTTTGATAAGTGTAAAGCGGCGTAAGCCTTTATACATACCAGTTACCACTGCTTTGAATATCCTTATTTTTAATATGTCTTTCAATATTCTTCTGCTTTAAATACCCTCCTTTCACTGCCTGGTGAACTGCTTACCTTTCAAAATCCAATTCTAATGTCATATTCTTCGTGAAGTTTTCCAGTTTGTCATCTCTTCCTTGGTGCTCTAGAACATTCTGTACAGACCATCCTAGCACTTACATCATTGCAATCTTTTCTTTCTCATTTATATACCACTTCCTACTTTGGGGCAGAAATGGTTCCTGCCTCAGGGAACCAATGGGCAGCAGGAGGAAGGAGGTGAGGGAGGAGTGGGGTGGGTTATATAGGTGGGAGCTGAGAAGTCAGGCAATTAATTACATACTCCTTTCTCTTGATGGATTAAAAGGATTTCAAACACAGAGACTGTGCATTCTTCTTCATGGTTCGAGTGTCTATGCTCTCAAGAAGTGTTTTTCTGAATAAATGCTCTCTTACATACTTCAGGACCTCACTCACTTCTATCTCAAGCAACTTTATCCTAGCTATTTCTAAATGTTTCTTCCATTCTGCCTATAATCAAGGCTAAAAAGATTTTCCCTTAATGCCAATGAACTCTGGGCCGATATCTAGACCATCACAAAGTATGGGATGCAATGGAAAGAGCATGGTAATTAGAATTAAAAGACCTTGGGGAACCCACTTAACCTTTGTAGGCCTCTGGGTTTACTGATTCGCACAAAGGAGATAGGTCAGTTGTGAAGAGTACACTAACCATGTGACAGTATTTGTGTTCATTCTCTTTCCTTCATCAAGCTTCTAAAAGAATGGCTGTTATCAGAAAGTCCAAAAACAACAAATGTTGGCATGGATGCAAAGAAAAGAAACACTCATTCACTGCTGGTGGGACTGCAAACTAGTACAACCTCTATGGAAAGTAGTATGGAGATAGCTCAAAGAACTAAAAGTAGAACTACCATTTGATCCAGGAATCCCACCACTGGATATTTATCCAAAGGAAAAAAAGACATTCTATAAAAAGGACGTCTGCACTCAAATGTTTACAGCAGCACAGTTCACAATTGCAAAGATGTGGAAACAACCCAGGTGCCCATCAATACATAAGTGGATTAATAAAATGTGGTATATATCTATATTATGGAGTACTATTCAGCCATAAAAAATGAACTAATGCCTCTCGTATTAACCTAGATGGAACTGGAGACCATTCTTCTGAGTGAAGTCTCATAAAAATGGAAAAACAAACACCACATGTACTCACCATCAAATTGGAACTAATCAATCAACACTTATGTGCACATATGGAAGTAACATTGATTGGGGATTGGGCAGGCGGGAGGGGGGAGGAGGGAATGGGCAAATTCACCCCCAAGAGTGCAGTGTGGGCTGTCTGGGAGATGGGCATGCTTGTAGCTTTGACTTGGGCGATACAAAGGGCAATTTATGTGACCAAAGCATTTGAACTCCCATAATATTCTGAAATAAAAACAAAATAAATAAAAGATATCTTTGACACATGTCCAAAATTGAATTTTTCACCTTCTTTCAACCCAATCCTCCTCTAGAACATTTTTCTTCTAGCAATCCTGCCATTTTCCCACCTCTCTTGCTGTTTAGTTAACCAAAAGTCCATTAATTCACTTTTCATGTTGATACTTAAATATACTCCTCATCTTCATCCTCATTTCCACTGTCCTCAGAGTATAAGAATCTTCAGATTGGGTATGAGTTTGCTTGGAGACAATACATACAAATTAAGACTTCTGGTAACCTATTTTCTTAGGTTATATCCCACCCTAACTGCATCTTCCTCATCTACACTCATCTGATACTTTACAGGAACCACAAACCATCAATAACCAGCAGTCCAGTTATCTTCCCTTGCCCTTCATGAAGTTAGTTTTACAAATTATGTCAAGAAACAGATAACCCTTGATATACCAATGCAAAGAGGAGAAGGATAAGATTTCTCAAAAGATTCTTCCTACACACCAAAACAAAATCTTTTAAAGGCAGCATAGAAACAGTTAAGCACAGGCAACTCTTATTTATGAATATTTACATAAAAATCCTAAATCAGATGTTCAGACATTCACCAAAATAAGACACCTTGACCAAGTGGGGTTGAAATCATAAATGAACCAAAAGATATTTCAACATTAGGACTTTACTATTAATATATTAATACATAAAGGAAAAAAATTCATTATTCTAATTGATGCTAAAAAAGCATTTGATAAAATTCAACACTAATTTCTTACAAAAACTTACAATAATCTAGAAATGGAAGAAAACTCCCTTAACTTGATAAACCTAAAGTAAACCTCATAATTAACAACTAACATTAGAAGCACTTCTATTAAAGCAAGGAAAGACACAAATTCTTACCATTACCAATATTAAACAACACTGTTTGGTGGTCTTAGCCAATTAAATCAGAAATCCAAAATGCAAAGAAAAAAAATCTAAAGAATAAATATGTAAATGTTAGAGATAGCTCTTGGACAACTTTCCCAACTTCTTTCACGATTATTGGTCTTTGGGGGATTTTTCTATCTTCCTTGGTTCAATTTTGGTAATATATATATTTTCTAGAAGCATCATCTATCTTTCTTTAGGTTCATGGATTTATTTCTAGAAAATTATTTAAAGTATCCTCAACATTATCTACATTGATATTAGGAATGTCTATAACAGAATTTTCCAGGGAATTAACTAAAGACCTATTAGATTAATAAAAGCATGCAGTAACTTACTCAGATACATGACAAATATAATCAATAGCTATATGCTAGAAATAATACATTTGAAAATGTAACTTAAAATATATAACAAACAATGTGAATATTCATATGAATTCATGAATAATGCAAGACTTATGGGAAGAAAACATAAAACTTTGTGAAAGACATTTTAAAAACACCTAGAGACTTACCATGTTGGGATGTCAATTTCTCCCAAATTGAATAAATTCCATGTAATCCCAATCAAAATCCCCAAGGGATTTCTAAAATGAAAATTCACAAATTAATTCTAAAGCTCATCTGTGAGACTAAACACACAAGGAGAGCTGAGACATTTTTGAAAAAGATCAATGGTGGGAGACTTCCCCTACTAGATACCAGAACATATTTTAAGATTATATAAATTAAAATGGTCTCATATTGGCACAGAAATAGACAAATAGGCCAGTATAATATAGAATCTAGAAACAGACCTAGGCATTGAAAATGAGTGAGGTGTTTAGGATCTTCAAATAGCCACTTGAGGAAAAAAAAGGTTATATCGCATTTTATTAATATATAACCCCAAATAAAAACCAGAAAGATTGAGTATCTAAATATAAAATAAAACTAAAATATTTTTATACTCTGGGGGTGGTGGTCAGTGGGAAAGCCATTCTAGGCAAGATGTAAAACTCAAGAGGTTAAAGGAAAAGACTGATGATTAAATTACATTAAATATCAAGATTCTATATGATGAATGCTACCATAAACTAATATTAAAAATAAGTGGAAGTGGAAGTTATGGGTTAATAATTCTGAAACTGTTTACTATGGCTTAATAAATAAGGAAATGCCTGGTAGACAGTGGGAGATGGGATCTCACTGTTGGAGAGAGACAAGCAGAAAGGAGAGATTAGATTGATCTCTGTGGTACTAGATTACAGTTGGAGACATCAGTATGAACTCATGTTGTATAGATATATTTGATATGCTTCACAATACAAACACGTACACAGAGATGTACAGATACAGAAACAATTAGAAATGTCTGTGTATACATGGGTTATCACACATAATATTGCATTTAGCTCTGTCTGCTGAGAGCCTAAATGCAATGGCACCTCGGTAGCAATGAGCATACTTAGCACCCAGACCTTGACTTTTAGATACCATTCTCAGTACAAGGAACCAGTGCTCCACGAAGAAGCATGGTTAATGCTAGGGTTGGGACAGGGAAAGTACAAGCAAGCTTGCAGCATCTTATAGTTCCATAAAGCAAGGAAATGTTCAAAATACAAAAGGATGGGGGTATGTCATAGACACACGGGAGCCGACCTGAAAGAGCTTCCAATGGCCAAACTCAGAATAATTTAAGCAACAAAATAGATAAGTGACATAGAATTGGATTATAATCTAAAGTATAAAATAAATACATAAGTCCAAAGGATAGATATATAGACCAATAGAAGAGAACTGAGACTCCAGAAATAACGCCATACAACTATAATTAATTTTCAATATGGATGCCAAGGCAATTCAACAGTGAAAAAATAGTCTTTTCAACAAATATTCTGGGATAACTCAATATTCAACAATAAAAAAAATGAATCTGGACCTCTACTTTATACCTACTATATACCATATACAAAAATCAATTCAAAATGGATCTAAGACCTAAACTAAGAGCTAAAAGTATAAAACTCTTACAGGGAAACAAAGGTATAAATCTTCATGACTTTGAATTAAGCAACAGTTTCTTAGATCTTAGCTATCACAACCAAAGCACAAGCAATAAAAGAAAAAATGGATAAATCTGGACCTCATCAAAATTTAAAACCTTTTGCATCAAGGACACTGTTAAAAAGTGAAAAGATGCACAGAATGGGAGAAAATACTTGCAAATCATATATCTGATATGGGTCTAGTATCCAGAATATGTAAAGAACTCTCACAACTCAATTATAAAAAGACAACCCAATTTAAAAGAAGTAAAGAATTTGAATAGGCATTTCACCAAAGATAATACACAAATGGCCAATATCCACATGGAAAGATTCTCAACATCATTAGTCATTAGGAAAATGCAAGTCAAAACTTCAGTGAGATACCTACCACCTAACACCCATTAGGATGACTATTATTTTAAAAACATTTTTAAAAGGACAGAAAACAATAAGTGTTGGCAAGGACGTGGAGAAATTGGTACTCTCATACATTGCTAGTGGGAATATAAAATAATGCAACCACTTTAGAAAATAGTTTGGCAGTTTCTCAAAAAGTAAAACATAGTTACCATACAACCCAGAAATTCCACTTCTAGGTATATACTTAAGAGAACTGAAAACACATGTTCAGACAAAAACTTGTACACCAATGTTCATAGCAGCATTATTCATAATAGCCAAAAAGTGGAAACAACTCACAAGTCCACCAATGGACGAATGGATAAACTAAATGTGGTATATCCACACAATGAAATGTAACATTATTCAGCCACAAAAGATGAAGTACCGATGTATGCAACATGGTTGAATCTTGAAAACATTATGATAAGTGACAGAAACCTGGCAAAAAGGTCACATATTATATGATTCCATTTATATTAAATGTCCAGAATAGGAAAATTCCTAGAAAAAGCAGATTAGGGGAATAAGGAAGAGGGGAATTGGGAGTAATTGCTAATAGGTACAGAGTTTCTTTTCAGGATGATGGACATGTTCTGAAGTTAGATGGGGATGGTTGCACAACATTGTGAACATACTAAAAACTGCTGAATTGTACACATAAAATGGTGAATTTTATGTTATCTGAGTTAAATCTCAATTTAAAAATTGTAAAAAGAAGAAATCCTAAAATAAGTGCAAAAATATACACAAAAGTTCATATTGATATGAATAAATGATTTAAATAATTGGTTTAATAAATAAATAAATGGAGGTGAAGAGACAAGTCTTTCTTACTGAAGAATTCTAAATCATTTATGGAGATAATCTTCGTAGGAGGTAAAGTTTAGCCTTCCTAGCCCTCCCTGCCACCATCTTTGGTGTGGGCTGCAATTAGCGACTTGCTTCTAATAAATAGAGTATGAAAAGGCAAAAATAGTACTTTCCAGTAAAGAAACCTGGCAAACACTGCCTTAACCAAGTGAGGAAGGTTAACTTCACTAGTGATGTCACATGGGTATCATATAACCTCTGACATATGATGAGGAAGGCATTTCACCTTTGGGTTATTCTTTCAAAACACCCATAATCCCAATCTATTCTTTTTTTTTTTTTTTTTTTTTCTTGAGACAGAGTCTCACTCTGTTGCCCGGCTAGAGTGCCATGGCGTCAGCCTAGCTCACAGTAACCTCCAACTCCTGGGCTCAAGCGATCCTCCTGCCTCAGCCTCCCGAGTAGCTGGGACTACAGGCACGCACCACCATGCCGGGCTGATTTTTTTTCTATATGTATTTTTAGTTGTCCAACTAATTTCTTTCTATTTTTAGTAGAGATGGGGTCTCGCTCTTGCTCAGGCTGGTCTCAAACTCCTGACCTTGAGCAATCCTCCCGCCTCGGCCTCCCAGAGTGCTAGGATTACAGGCGTGAGCCACCGCGCCCGGCCCATAATCCCAATCTAATCAAGAGAAAAACTTCAGACAAACACAAATTGGGGGACATTCTACAAAATGCCTGTTACTCCTTAAAATGGTTAAGGTCATGAGAAACAAAGAAAGAATGAGAAATTGTCACAGAAGAGAGGAGACTAAGGAGATATGACAACTAAATGCAACATGGTATCCTAGATTGGATCCTGGAACAGAAAGAGAACATTAATGGGAAAACTAGTGAAATCCTGATGAAGTCTGAGTTTAGCTGATACTAATGTGCCAATGTTGGTTTTTAAAATTTTCACAAATGTGCATGGTAATATAAGATGTTAATAACAGGGGATACTGAGTGAGGGGTATATGGGAATTCTGTACCACCTGGCAACTTTCCTATAGACCTAAAGTTATTCCAAAATAAAACCGTTTACTTACAAGTAAGTGAAATACTGGGAGAAAATATTTGCTCATATTATAACAAGCAAATATCTAATTCACATCAATAAGATCAATGGGTCAAGGATATTGTGATAGACCCCATCGCTTGACAACATTCATTTCTTCCTGACTTTAGCACTCAGATTGGCTCAAATAGCAGTGCAGATATCTTGATCTCCTGCCCCATCCCAGCCCATTTATCTTTGCATTCATGCACACAGTCAGTTCATTCAACAAAATTTATTGAGCATATTCTATGTGGCAGAAACTCTTCTAGGCACTGAGAATAAAGCTGTGAACAAAACACTCTGTTTACAGCTATAGGAACTTGTGTGTATGAACCATGATTGGTATTAACTAGACATGATGACCTTACTCTCTTTGATCATGATTGGTTAGGGGTGGCCATATGATCCAGTTCTGGCCAAAAAGATGTAAGAGGAAGTAATATGGAGAGATAACTTCAAACAGTAATTTACATTTAAATGATTTTGAGAATACTTTATGTAATTTTAGAGAAATAAATTTGTTAACCTAAAGAAAGATAACAAATCATGGGCTTCTAAGGAAGGGATAGATTCACCTTGTGCAGCCCTTTATTGCTTTGCTTTTCCTTCTTCCCCCTGCCTGGAAAGTGAATGTGATGTCTGGAGGGGAAGCAGCTGTGCTGTGCCTATGAATTGGTAAGTATGCCAAGGATGACAGACAGAAAGACAGAAAGTGCCTCGGTCTCTGTTGCTCAGATGTTCCAGTACTGTATTGCTTATGCTTAAACCTCCAGGATTCTTCTTAAGTCAACAAACACAAAACAAAAGCAAAAAAACCCCCAACACCCCAAACCAGAAAAACTCTATCCTATTCTTTACAGAACTCACAGTCCCTTTTGAATTACTTGTAACTGAACATACTTCTAACAGATGAAGATATCAACAGGCAATTTATTGAGAATAACTAAAAGTGGCTAATGAGATAGGAAAAGATGATTCAGCCTAACAGAAACTGGCAACTGCAAATTAACATGCCATTTCTTCCCACTCCAGTTTGACAGTCTTATTGAGGGTGTGAGGAAAATGGGCACTCTCCTATGTTGTTGGTGTTTAAATTGGCACAGCCTTTTTGAAAAACAATTGAAATTATCTATCTACAGAAATATTTGTTCATATGCAAAAAGATATCAAAGATGCTTGCTTGAGTAGGTTTCGTCATAATTAGCAAGTGGAAACAAGTTAAATTATGAGGAAATGGATAAATAAATTAAGGTATAGTTCTCCTGTAAAATACTAGGAAGCCACTAAAAAGACTGAGAACTTTATGTAGTATACAAATCTATTTGTAAAAACATTTCAACATTTTGCTATATTCATATTTTTAAAAAAATAAATTAGACTTTATAGGTAAAGTTAAAAAAAAATCTACTTTGTACCCCCAGGGACCTAATATTTTTTCCCTCCCTCTGCAGAGATAGCTCTTATATTGAATCTGGTGTTTATCATTCTCATGCATGTTTTCAAAGTTTATACTGTAGTGTTATCTATCATTCTTCAACTTGTGTTTTTTTTTAATTCAATAACTTTTAAAAAGATTTATTCATGTTGACACATGTAGCTATAGTTCATTTTAACTGCTACATGGTATTCTATTAGATGAATACATCACAATTTATCTATTCTCCCAATGATGAATATTTAGGTTATTTCTAATTACTCATAATTATAAACAGTGCTATAATGAACATTCATGTACTTGTCTCCTTGTGCATGTGTGGGCAGATTTCTTTAGGCAGTGTCCTTAGAAGTGAAATTGCTGGGTGTTAAGAGTATGTACATGTTTAACTTTACTAGATACAGGTCCATGATATATTGTTCAAAACCCCTGGGGCCAGATATGTTTCCGAATACGATTTTGTTTTGGATTTTAGAATGGCAATATAGTATATGCTTCCCAAACCCTACACTCTCAGTAGGGTTTGAGAAGTAGACCATAATCAAATATATTACTTTTACTGTGGTAAAAAGTATAAATATCTACATTAAGTGGGATAAATGAAGACAATAAATAACTTCCCATCAGGTCGGGTTTTGCCATCAAATGAATGAAGAAAAGACTTTCAGTTTTCAGAGATTTTTGGATTTCTGAATTGCTGATAGAGATTTGGATCTGCACTACCAAATTGCTATCTAAAGTAGTTGTATGAATTTATCTTCCCACCATTATGAGATCCTGTTTCTCCATATCCTCACCAATAATTGGTAGTATCAGACTTTAAGATTTTTGCCAATCAATGGGTATGTACATATTACTTCTGTAATTAAAACAAAAAAAATCATAGAACCTGAGAGATGCCATTTTTAACAGTAGTGAAAACATAAAACATTCTTGAGTGTAATAAATAAGAAATGTGGAGAATCCAAATTCAGAAAATGTTAAACTGTCTAAGGAATACAAATGTGATGAATAAATGGACAGAGATTTTTCATCACCGCATAGGCAGGATTTGTGTTACAATGATGTCCTTTACTTGTAAAGTATTATATAAATTCAATGTAACTCCAACCAAAAGCATACTAGAACTTTGGAAACTTGAAAAAAATTATAAAAGTACCCTGGAAGAATAAATATCCAAATATCCAGGAATATTCTGAAAGAGAATACTATGATGGAGGAATGGGCTAATAATAAAATAGATTACAAAGATATGGTGAAACAATGTGGTAATGGCTTAGAATCAGAATGATTATAGAACAATAAAGTCCAGAAATAGACCCAAGGATAAATGGGAATTAAATATACAATAAAGATGACATTTAAAAATGAATCAGTGATGTTGTGAGATGACTGGTTACCCATTTGGAAAAAAAAAAGCAGGATTCCTGTCACATTCTTCACCTCAAAGTAAATTTCACATTGATAAATGATTCCTGTATTAAATATGATGTATCTGAAGAAAACATGGTTTGATATTTTTGTAATTTTGAAGTGGGGAAATCTAAACATCATAAAGTCTGATAAATTGACATTTCCAGAGTGAAAAACTGCCAAACTGGCAAAAAACGCCATATCGTGAATATTGTAGCTGTCACCTCAATATTCTCTCCCTCATCTTCCCCATTGTGTAGCTACTACGCAGTTTGTTTGGGGATTGGTATTCACACTTCTTACTCTAAATTCCAGGGGTGAGACTTGATTGTTTTAACTTATCGGGTAATCTTGTTGCTCTTGCCACAGTGATTGGTTCAGGTAACCCTCATCAAAGCAGTAAACTCATGGCATGCTCCGATCTACAAGAATGACAAATAATCCCATTTAGGGCTCTAAATATTGGAGGTTTATGGGATAAAAAGTTCCTTGCTCTTCTAAGATGGCCACTGGAAATCAGTTCCTGCACAGTGTAACGTGGGAATGTGAAATCTAGAAAAAGTAGCCATTTATCCACCATGAGGGAAGTGAGATTTAGGATGGCCTTTTCCCCATAAAAGGCAGAGTAGAGGGAAGGAAGGAAAACAGGATTTTGACATTTTTCAGTCATTGAATCATATTAACTCTGAACTACCTATAAATCTCCTTTTCTGAGTTGGGTTTTTTGTTACGTGCAAAATAGAGTTCTGAGACGAACCAATGAACAAACTCAAAAGAGAAACTGGGAAAATATTTGCAATGCAAATGACAGAGAGTTAAAATCACTAATACAAAGAGCTACGAATCAATATGAAAAAGAAAACCTCATTTTTTTTTAAAAAAAGGCAAATATCTGGATAGCTAGTTCATACAGAGGAACTACAAATGACCAACAAACAATATAAATAGATGCTTAAGCTTAGTATAAATTAAAGGAATGTAAATTAAAACAAAAAGAAAACATCTTTTGCTTATAAGATGGCAAGAATGAAAAAATAGTAATATTACTTAGTGCTGGGGATATATATGAAAACAAACTCTTTCATATCCTATTGGAGAGTGTAAATTGATCATTTTCAAAAGAGTAATTACATGATTTCTATTAACATTTATAATATTTATAGCTTTTAACCAATTGATTCCACTCCTGAAATTTTATACTATAGAAATAGCTAAGAAAGTATGCAAAGATATATATAAATATCTTACAATATTGTTTATAATAGAGGAATACTGGAAACATTCCAAACATCCATCAATTCAGAATTGGTTAAATAAACTCATGGTACATCCATGCAATGGAAATACTTTGTCGGCTTTGTACGGGATGCAGAAATTCTGTATGTTGTCAGTGAAAGACATTTAAGATACATTAAGTGAAAAGTAAAACTGTAATAAATATACAATGACTATACATTTTTGAGTCAGTATACACACGTTAGAATCTGAAAGAATATCATCACGCTGTTAACAGTGATTACAGGTGGGAGATGGCATTAGGGTTCAGTGGGGAAAGCCCCACTTCTGTCAGCTACCAACATACACACACACACACACACATTTATCAGCACCACAGGACCACAACCTGTCCATCAGGAACCTAACTGCTACTGTGGTTTCTCCCCTGAATCTTAACTTGTTTTCAACCCGTTCCCTACTCTGTCACATGACAAGAGTAGGATGGTCCATGTGTGTAGAGAATTTTAAAACCACAATAAAACAGACTAAAAGTTGGCTTGCTTTTTTATTATCCACCATATGTTGGCAATTCTAAACAATGCCAGAACAAAATATTCCTCCCAGCAGGAGTGCTGCTCTCCTGGGCCCCTCCCTCGGTACGTGAACGTCCCTACTGTAAGTGTGATTCATTTGGTTGTGAGTGCCCTGTGCCATTTGCTGGGCTAGGTGCTGCATGGGATCCGGACTGGAGTAGGCCCTTGTTCCTGCCTTCGAATGAGAAGTAGCAGAAATGGCAGACAAGTCCACAGTCAACTAGAAATCACGCCTCTCAGGGACTCAACTTCCTGCCTGCAGGCCCCATCTCTTCCCCATGTCAGCCTCTCCTCCAGCTGCCCCTGGAGGGGCCCCATCCTCACCCCTCTTACCTTGGTGCCCTTGTGGCGCTGCCCTGCACCTGAGGCCTTACTGTTTTTCCTCACCCCAGCAAAGAAAAAAAAAAAAAGAGAGCTGCTTTTTGATCTTCTGATTTTACTTTCTCCCATACCCATCTTTGCCTCTTTTTGTCTCCAATGTCCAGATCACCACTTAATGCCCACTTTGCTCCTGAGAGTGTTACCTGAAAACTCATTCCCTAAAACTCTGGAAACATATCTGGGGGAAAAAGTGAAAAGGTTGCTCAGAACTGGCTGTCTGAAAAGCCTTCCGGCTGGTGCAGTCCTAGGCCCCTTTCAAAGTGCCCACAGAAGTGGGGTTTCCCCAGCAGGCATCTCTAGAGAAGGGGCTTGCTGGAGAGGGCAGGGCCTTTCTCTATCAGCTTTAAAAATAAGCACCCCATGGAATAGAAAGAAAGAAAAGCCATCTACCCAGCATAACCTGAGCCTTGTAACAGAGAAGGGAGTGTGTGAGGAGAACAAGAGGGAGATCCAATTAATTACCCTTACAAGCAAAGGTAAAAGTTGAAGATTACGAGACCCATTTACAGGAGGAAATAGACCCATCATTGAGCCTAGAGAATGGGTGGATTGTTTAGGGCCAGAAAAGCGTCTCAATGTTCGGATTCCATTCCTTTTCTGGAGCTTTGGAGAGAGGAAGGTCATAGCTTGGGCTTGGAAGGTACACTTAGCAGTGGGTTCAGACCGGGAGGAGGGGGCTGTTGTCTTGGGTTCAGTTCTTGGCCCTGAGCCTGCCCCCACCCTGAGGGAACAGGAGCTTCGTCCTTTCTGGGAGCTGATGTAGGCTGACTGAGGAAGGGGTGCCCCTGTGAGAGAGGCCCATCCATTACCATCACAACGGCTGATGTCACAGACCCCACAAAGCAGCTGGGGCCCCAAATGCAGGGTAACTCTAACCCCACCAGCGATGAAACAGATAGAGGGGTAGCTCTCCCACACAATGCCTCTGCCCTCACTGCTCTCTCCTCCTCCTCCTTGCACTTCCTCAAGAGCCTTTGTCTTCTGGTCCCTTGGGCCTGAAGCCTCTCTCATTCCCGGCAAACGCTGCCCATTAAACTCAAAATGAGGCCTCTGGGGAAAGGGTTTGGCCCTTCTCTCACAGCCTCCTCTTATCTCCGGCAGCTATTCCCCACCCTCATCTGCCTGGTGAGCAGATAAGCAGCCCAGCTATGAGAAAAGGGGCAAGCTGGTGACTGCTTCACATCCTTCCCTGGGTTTTTGTTTTGTTTTTCTTTGTTTTCTAGCCTCAGAGCACCCCACAAGGGTTGCTGGTCCTGCTCTGGATAAGGTCTTGGGCCAGAAGTGGTGACAGTCAGTGCTCACAGGCTGTGGGAAGTGCTCTGGGTGAGTCAGCTTCAGCTGGACTATGAAAGCTCGAGCCTCTGTACTGGACCCTCTTGTTCGTCATCTCCCCAACCAGCGGGAAGCCTCTGTATTCTCAGGAGCACAGAGTCCTCCTACTCCCTGGAGACCCCATCTGGTGTGGGGAGAGAAAGCTAGGAGCAGTGGCTTCACTGTCTAGGTGTGACCTGGGGATCAGGTGGGGCATCCTGGAAAAGGTGGGGAGCAGAGCAGCAGGTCTTGAAAGATCTGCCAGGGCTATATGAGGCAGGGAGAGGAGGTAAATGCTCAGAGCTTCTGGCTTTCCCTCATGGGAGGTCTACATTTCCAAAAGGATTTGGTTATTATTCCATATTTTAGACATGAATCTTAGACATTGATGAAAGCCACAAACCTCCTTTCTAGAGAAAATAAGTGGATGCATGCCTGTGTATGCATGTATGCATGCACATACACATACGCTTCAAGTGTTCTTGGACCCCTGGTTAAGAACTCCTGAGTTCTAGAAGAAGGTATAAGTTTCAGCACCAAAGGGAGAGCAGAGAAGGTTCTAGGATGTGTTGAGAGGCAGATTCCACCTGCAGGACTGGCTGTACTGTGAGCCAAGCAGCCGGCTGATCTGAAAGGCTTGTCCCTGTTTCATGCACAGGTGCTTAAGGGGCATCTCTACCACCAACACCGCACTGGGCTTGGGGACAGGTCGCCAGGAGGCAGAAAAGCTCTGGACACTTTTGTCCAGTGCTCAGCCACGAGGTATGTTGTGGAATTGGAAGGAAGAGAGGAAAAGGTCTTGAATGGTGCACATGCTATGGCTCAGCACTAGCTAAGCATTCTGACCTTCCACGGCTCGTTCATGCTTCACAATCACCCTATGAGTTAGGGACTACCATTCTGCTTTGATGGATGAGGATTATGAGATTTAGGGAGTTAGTTAAGTAATTGTTCAAGGTCATCCAGCTAGTAAGTAGCACTGCAGGGATCCAAGCCTAGGTTTCTCGGCCATCAAAGCCCCATTGCGGTAGTCAGACCTATTACTGAAGAAATTCTTTCTAGCCTATTCCCACAGCTTCTGTGCCAGCCTAAGGGGCAAGCGGGCTGGGTGTCACCACACTGACATTTCTGGTCTTATCCACCATGGTACCAGATGTGCTCAGGAGGTTCTTCACTCTCTTCCCTGCACATAACAGGTTCACACCAACTTTGCACTCTAATGTGGTCTGTACCTAAAATATTCCCATGGCTTAACAAAGTTTGAATTTAATTTCTTCAAGGCCCAGCTAATTAACATACTGCTCTTTCTTTGCTGTCTTCCCTGACCAGACCCTTTCCTACACCGGACCAATATGACTGTTCCTCTCCTGCACAGAGTCTAACATAGGGCCATCTCTTCCTCTCCCTTAGCCTGGCTTCATTCTGGATAAGCCCACATCACCGCATCTTGACTGGGAGTCTTTCCACATTAGGGCTGGTGTTCAAAACACATTGGGCCCCAAGTTGCCTAGTCCAGTACTCTATATAATCAGGCATTTCAGTTATTCCTCTTGATGATGCCGAGGATGATGATGATGATGATGATGCCAGTGTTGGCTATACAGACAGGAAAACCTAACCCAGTGGTTAGGGACATTTCCAAGGCCATAGTACAGCTCCTTGCCTTGTGTGGCAGGCCTGCTTTCTCCTCCCCACCGGGCTCTGGCCTGCTCTAGTCCTCAGTCCAGGTGAGTAGGGATGCAATGTCTGACATCCGGTTCACCAACCACAGCTGCACTGTGCAAAAGGGACACAACAAAAAACCCATGAGACAACACTGTGGCTTTTGAAACAGGTACGTAGGCTCTCTTGTTTAATAGCAGTTAAAAGAGGAAAATGTACAAGAGGAATAAACATGCTTTTTCCACACAGGAGCTTTCCCCTAACCATGCGGCCCATCTGTATCAGTAGCTTTACTAGTAAGTTTCAGAGAAAAAAGTTCCCTTTACAGTTAAAAATGGATTTTACTAAATTTTCCCTATAATGTGTAACTATCTGTGCAAAGTAAAAAGGCCATTTTCAACACATTAGTGAAAAGTAATTGCGAATGCAGGCAGAAAAAAACAAATAAAAAAAGAGGCAATTGAAGTAGTCAGTAGAAGAGTCCCGGGTGAAGGGAGGCGAAGGTGTGTGTGTGGAGATTTCTGCAGCAGGCCCCAGGGAGTGTGCTCAGAAGCCTGATGAGGAAGGTCATGGCTAATGCCAATCCTGGGGGATAAAAGGCCCTGCGTCTGGGACTTGCTAAGCAAGCACTTGTCAAATACACAGTAAAGCTAGACTGACTTTGAGGACTAGGAAGCCTGGTATGCAATGAGAACACTGGGCAACACGCCCTGGAAGTTGTACTTTCCCTTTGCCAACAGGGACTCTCTGCTGGTTCCAATTTCCAGGTCCTGTTCTTCCTTACCCCCAGCAGCTTAATTTACAGTCTGCTCAAAGAGATTTTCCTATGAATGTTACAACAACATAACTGCTTATATTACTATCAAAACTCACTAGGGTCCCAAACCAGACTGCTCCTTCAGGAACACAGACCTGGTTTCCCCAAGAACTTGGCCAAACAAAGGTTCATACTGACCAGAGGCAGATAGGCTTCCAGCCGCCCACGTTCTTGTCCTATTGAGGCCCTGCAGGGTCCTTACATCTACATCTCTGGCATGTGGGACCAGACCTGAGGAGTCCGAGGGGCATGGGCACACATGCTTTGCATGAGTCCTCTCAAGGGCCCAGCTAAAAGCCTACAGACTCTTCTCTAATTCAAAAACTTTGACATTGCTGGTCCCTATTTTTACCTTCCCCAGCCCACCAAGAGTATGTCTCTACATACAACTCAGTAGCTGCATGTTGTTTTTGTTAGGGTAGAGTGAAAGCAGACTGAGAGGGAAGAGGATACACCAGAGGGTCCATCCTATGAGTCTTGAGCTTGAATAAGCCTTTTCTTTCATGAGATTTCCATGTTGAAAGTACAGAGTAACCCCTATTCTTCTGGCCTGTTTATCTTTTCCTCCATAGCGTAGTTCTTCCAGGGTAGAGGTGTGAGACCAGCTCAGCAATGATGACTCTCTAAAAGACAAACACTGTGGCCTGCTTACACTTCTCTCCATTCCCACCTGGAAGTCTCAGCACCCAAAGCTAAAGAGATCTTGCTGCAAACTGGGTACTAGTGAAGGAGGGTGTTTTGGGTCCTTCTCAAGCAACAGGACTTCAGATTAGTGTAACCATTACTCATTCTTCAACAAAGACGATGGCTTGAAGATGCCACATTGGCCCCTGCCCTCCCTTGGCTTATCAAATTCTGGGAAACAGTGTTCACTCTGACCCTCATGCTAAAACTCTGGCTAACTGCCTAGCCCTTAGGTTGAAGCCCAGGAGGCTTCTGTAGAGCTCACATGTAGCCTGGTCTTTCCAGCTTTGAGGAGGGCTGTATGTCTGTATGCTCTTTCTCTTCCCCGTGGTTTTCAAGATGTGTTAGATACGGTAAGGGTAGGGGTGGGGAATAAAAAAGGAAGTACTGCCCTTCCCAGAAGCAACTCAGTGGCTGACAAAGGTAGTGAAGAATTCTGTTTGATGAGCCTCTCCTCTCACTAATCCAAGCTGGAAATGCCTGTGTGGCTTATTTGTCATTGTTTGGTGATGCACAATTATACTCTTGCCAGTGGCCAGAATAGCATCTTCCTGAAGTGTCTTAGAGTGTAGTTTCCTCTGACTGACCTCATAGAAAATTCCTTGCATTGAGTCTGGAGCCCCTCTGGGACAATGGAGGCAGCCTCCAAGCTAAGCTGGTTCAGGCTCCAGAATTTGAGGGATTGGATCATAGGCAATCTTTCTCAGACGAGGCCAAAAGATGACTTAGGGGATCTCAAAAGAGAATGGAAGCCTTGGGCTTGAGTAAGAAGAGCTTCATATCTAGGATATGACTTAGTGAAAGACAGCTGGGTCAGAGGCAATAAGACACAAGCCATGGTTGGCCTTATCTTCTACTTCATGGTGACGGTGGCTCCATCCCTAGAGGCATTCAGTCCAGCTGTGGCTGCCCCCACAGTGCAGAGCTGGTAACGTTTCCTTTAAAGATGGTGGCCAGAAAGCTGGTTTTTAAAACATGAAGGAACAATCCCAAGTAATCCTCAGGATTTACCTAAGGGTAAAGTAAGGCTTCTGAGATCTGACGTGTCTCAGTGACTTTGCTGGAGGAGGCCAAGGCTGAGACTCTCTGTGAGGACCTATGGAAATAATTGCTGACCTATGCCCTGAACCAAGTACTCTGACTGTGAAAGAAGGAAGTGAGATGAACGGGGAAGGAACTGGGCCCCTGATTCCACTCAAATTGGCTTTCAAGATCCAGAAAAAATTCCTTGGGCTAAGACTCAACACTCCTAGCGTGGGGGCAACCTGTGTGAATCACGGGGTCCCATTATTACTGCTGCCTACTGCTCTATCCTGCCTCAGAAAAATTAGCAGTAAAAGCCTTGGGTCAGATCTAGGCTAAAGAAACTGCCATTCTTGGGGGACTAGAGGGAAGCTGCCATCTTGCCACATGCCATGCTTGTTCAACAGCCAATGAGAGTCAGTGGATGAACCTCCAGAACTGTGCTGGTCTTTAGTGTACTAAAAAGTAATGTTTGCCAGGCCCTTTCCTTGCATCAAGAAGAATCAGCCTCATCTATGTGGTGAATGGGGTGCTCAAGAGTGAACAGGACATGCTTTATTGTTCTTTCACTTACTCACCTTATCTCCCAGTGCCAAAGCACCACTCTGCTTGTTCCTAAGCCCTAGACACAAGCTTTAGAGCCATGGATAAAAGGCGGCTCATCACACTGGGATTGATGATGCCATCATCTCTAGGATAATACGGATAGTGTGGTAATAACTTCCCCTGAGTCCCAGCCTAGCAACATCTCATGTGCTTGCTTATTCCTGTGCCTCTTTTACTATAGGGAAATGGTATGTGAATACTGTACAGGGGTTAATAAAAAAATACATATGCTCTTTTGAAGAAGAATACACAAATGCAGCGTCAACCAGGGCTAGATCCCAGACTAGAGGGCTGTAGCAGGCAGCTTCTGTGGGTCTGGGGCCAGCCTTCATGAGTGGTGGCTGCTGGTGAGTCCTCGGAGCTGCTTGGCCACAGCATCAATCAGTTTCTGCTTGTCTCGCTCATTTTTCCGAAACTGTGCAAACATGTTGTTCTTGCGGCTAGTATCCTTCATCCTAAACAGAGAGGGAAAGAAAGACAGCAAAGTGTTTGAGGAGACAATGGTGGAAGGAGAATCTGCAGGAGGTAGGATGGCACAATGCATATTAACCACGACCCAGAGAGATGAGAGCCCAGAGTATTTCCACTGTCAGGCACATACTCACCTATTGCCCTCCCAGCTTCAGTTACTTTTGGAAAATAGTCAAGAGCCAGCTTTGGAGGGGCAAACCTCCTTAGCCCTTTTACCCACCCTACCTAATTCACTCACAGATACGTACCTGCTACAGGTGTCTGGCACATGCTACAGCCCTGATGATCAATAGGCTCTTACAGAATTCTAGGATCCACTCATTACCTCATGAGCCTACTAAATCCTGCTGGGACTCTAGAGACAGTATTTGAAAGGCAAAGCAGGAAAAATGCTCTTAACTAGCAATTCCAAGAGAACATGAATGACTGAAAGTCACTGTGTATTTCTAAATCTCACTCTATCTGCTTACTCTGTCCCATCCCTAACAAACTACGGGCTTGACTGATGTCTTGTCTCAGGTTAAGGGCTGATACATTGAGGTGGCTAAGAGGGTATGGTGCTGAGGAAAGCAGATATCAAAAGGCTGAGCCATCCTCTCACTTGATAAACCAGGGCTTTATGCAAGAGAAGCCCCTGAGTTCTCAATGGCTGTCTGTATCCTCAGACCTTTGACCTTTGTGTCATGCAAAGATGGAATATTCCTAGAGCACAAACCATGGTCAGTTCTGGCCAGTGGTTCTGTCAGATGGAGAGCCCTAACTGGGAAGCATACACACAAAAAGTCAACACTAGGCTGAGATTGTCCTAGAACCCCCAAGTCTGGCTAAGCCATTGTGACAGAATCCAGGAATCTGCTATTCCCTGTGGAAGGCCCACAACCCCTGACGTCTGTTGGAGACCATTAACTCTGGCCTTGGCCTCTGCACAGCAGACCCACAGCCCACAGCTAGTTCTAATGTTAGAGAATTGAGAACAGTGCCCAGACCAATATCTCCCTGGAAGAGGGGTGGGCCAGTCTTCACCACCATGGCCCAGGAGCTGGGCCAGCACTCTGACTTCACCGCTCCATGGGCTGCATGGAGACAGCCTAGAAGAGTGGAGGGGAGGAACTAGGCACTGGGGTATAAATCACCCCCAGGTACTTCCCAGGGGCCTTTGCCAAACCTGGACCTTTTGTTTTTTTTTCTGTGGGTTCCGTTTTGCAGAGGAACAGATTAGAGGCCAGTGAGTTAAAAAGCTAGAGATCCCACAAGGGCATTTATATCTGTATATATGATATAAATACATGGGGTACGTATGTGTGTGTGTATATATGCCTAATTCCATAAGGGCATTATATGTGGCAAGGAGGTTCTGATGCGCTCCGCAGCTATATGGCTCTGGCTGACAGTCACAGCCACAAACTAATTAGGGCTTAGCTAAGCTCAAGGGCCTTCAGTCTGGATTACTCATCCAGCAAACTCATAACACTGAATATAAGGTAAAACCACCCACATGTGGAGGCCTCTGCTTGGAGGGAAGGAAGGAGAGGTGACTGGGCTTGTTGAAAAGAAAGCACAAGGGTCCTCAATGCTCTGATAATTACTGTATTTGTCCCTTACATAGTAGTTGCACAATTATGTTTGTGGAACTGGCCTGGTTTCAGATATCTCAGAGAAGGATTCCCTTTCTTCTTCTGGGTATACTATAGATCTAAACAACAACAATACAAAACAAACAAACAAAAAGGAACGAAAGAAGAAATGAAGAAGATCACTTTCTATATTCACAGGACATTCAGTTTAATGTTCTATGTGATCATTAATTTCATGACTCCTCAAAGCTACTGAGGGAAGGCAGCCAGCTGGCTTTCCATTCCCACAGGGAGGCTTCTGTAATACCTAGGAGAAAGGGAAGAAGAGGGTAGTCTCTGGGCCCCAGAGACTAGGATTTCTTGGCCTTTAAGGCCTGAGGTTGGAATTAGGCACTATAAAGATAAGCTCAAGTCCTGTGAGGGCTAATGGTGGCTTGCTGGTTTGTACTTAGGAGTGTTCCAAAGCCAAGAGAGTCTTCCCACCTCTCATCCTATTCTGTAAGCCCAAGATCCTGTACTACTTCAGCTATGGCCACCCCGCAATGACACAGGGGCCTCTTCTTTTTCCTGAATGTCTTCAGCAGGTTTCTATGTCTCACCCTGCTAAGAAAGGCCAGGTTGAAAAGGGAGAGACTGTTAAGCTCTGACGGTACCGCTGGCTGTGGAGAAAGCAGGAATGGGACAGGTAAAGGGACTGATTCCTATGAGGCCGGGAGATGTGCATTTTAGTGATCTGGGTGGCCTTTGCCCTACTGTGCTTGGAAGGAGACTTTTAAACCCTTCTGATTGCTAGGGGTATGCACATAGCTTTATTATTGGCTAGGCCTCCAAACTGGTAGAGAGAGACTGATTATTTTAGCAAATTGTTGAGCTACAGGAAGTGGATGAACCAGTACTTCCTGGATCTAGAGATTCTCAGGAACAGAGGAGTAAAGGACCCCTGGGAGAAGTAACTGACTGAAGGGAATCCCAGAGCTCATATGGACACATGATCATTCAAGCATCCACTCAAAGGTCAAAATGTTCCCCCCTTTCAGCTGGGCACTGAGAACTCTGGGATTAGGCCTTGCCTCTAATAAAGAGTCTCTATGGGAGATGTGGGTTCCAGATCTTAAAGCCATGGGCCTCACCACCAGGAGGTAGGGGAGACTGTTGAGTAGCTCCCTTTTGTCAGGGCTGAATTTCAGGTCCTGTACTAGCAAGAGTGTGCCAGAAGTTGAGCGAGAACAATGCTTTACGTGGTACTGATGGGGGAAAATCCCTCCCACCACTCCCAGCCCCAAAGGAATTGGTAAGCCAAGGGTCACTCTAAGGACCAAGGATAGAGAAGGCAGCCAGCCAGTTGGCACTAGGCTGGTTTAGTAGATTAGTATGTCAGGGTGGAGACAACTCATAGGCTAGGGATTTTAGTGTTGGCATTAGTGTCAATGAGGAAACCAGAAGGACTTGCCTCACAGTGATGGAAAAGGCCCAAGTGAATAACATACTTACTCTCTAGATATCCTAGGGAGGAAGGTCAGTGGGAGAGAACCATGGGAAACAAAGTTAAAATGGAAACATCAATCCTTGAAATGGTCAGGAGAAAACTGTACTTTTTTTTTTTGAGACAGAGTCTCACTCTGTTGCCTGGGCTAGAGTGCCATGGCGTCAGCCTAGCTCACAGCAACCTCAAACTCCTGGGCTCAGGCAATCCTCCTGCCTCAGCCTCCTGAGTAGCTGGGACTACAGGCATGTGCCACCATGCCCGGCTCATTTTTTATATATATTTTTAGTTGGTCAATTAATTTTTTTCTATTTTTAGTAGAGACGGGGTCTCGCTCTTGCTCAGGCTGGTTTCAAACTCCTGACCTTGAGCAATCCACCCGCCTCAGCCTCCCAGACTGCTAGGATTACAGATGTGAGCCACCACGCCTGGCCTAGAAAACTGTACTTTTTATAGTCTCTTGACTCCAAACACATACCCCTGGCATCCTGTTCTTGCCTACCCTCCATCTCTTCATCTTCTCTCCCACTATCATATTACACAGTAAGAGGGATATACCCTGGCCTCTTTCTGCTTAAGGCTCCACTCTGACCTCCTAGACTCTGGGCCTTGCCTTCATGGGAGTTAAGACATGCTTGACTGGCCATACGTGTAGACTTTCCATACTGCCCAGATGTAGGGCACTCTTCTAAACAGTTGGCGATTAACTAGTTTTTCTGATTGCAAGAGAAAGCTACCCTTTTACATGGGTCTTATTCTTTGTCTGCCAGCTCTCAACTAGATTAGCAAAAGCCTTAGCCAGGCTGCAATGCATGGCAGTTCCCAGCTTCTAGGTGACATATTGGTTAGCCCTGAGATGTTCTAGAGTTGGCTAATCCAATTTCAGTGGTAGCACCTCTGCTTTAGAGAGGCTACAGCTCTATGGCAGGGTAACCTTTGCTGGCTAGTGACTGCTTAAGGCAAGAATTAGATACCTTTTCCAATACAGCTTTATTGGGGTAGTCAGCACAATAAAGTTCAATCTGGCAGGGAAAGGAGTTTAGGGCAGGTGAAGGTTTCAATAATTCCCAGAGCTTCCCTGCTAGGAACCAGAGAAGCCACCTGTTCTGAGAGGCTGTTCTATCTGACATCATACCCCAGATGACTGGGGCCAGCCTCACTCTGTTCACCAGGCTGGCCTACCCCCAAACTAAGCCATCTTCCTTTCTTCTCTGGCCATCTCTAGTTAAAGACACTTTGCCCCATTAAGCTACAAGATAACGTCAGAATCCACTTCTGACCTGTACTTGGCCTAGCTTGTTAGGGGCTCAGGAATTAAGAGTCTATAAGAGGAAGACTGGCCTGCCAAGTCCAATCACTGAGACAGCTGATAGCATCTAAGGCAATTTCAAGAACAAGGCTGTCTTTCAAGGTATTGGCAGTGGCAAAATTACCTTCCATGCCAACCCCCAATCTCTATCTCCCCACCTTCCAACACAGACCACTGGGTTGGGTACTCACTTCTCAAGCAGAGTCAGAGCTGTCTTTGGGTTTACCCGGAGGTACTTGCAGTTGGGCTGACCATAGTCAGCAAGGTAGGTTGACCAATCCCACTGGATGAAAAGATCCAAAAGCTGTAAAATATTCAAAGCACCACCACAGGGATTAATCAGAAAGATAAGACAAACCAACATTACAGAAACCTCACCATCCTTCACTACCAGCTAATATATTTGATAAATAAAAATAAAAATGTAGTAAGAGAAAGAATGGTTACAGACTGTAATTCAACTAAGAAAATAAATGAGTAAACATTAGAAGGCAGAGTCATCTCTGCCACAAGCAGCATGGTAATGTTGCTAAGATTGCATGCCAGCAATTAGCTCTCAGAGGCAGCCCTGTAAAGAAACTAACACTGGACTGAATCAGAACACACGATTATCAAAATAATAACTCACTTGTTCATTTAATAAATACTTATTAAATGCCTTTCACATGGCAAGCACCATTCTAGGAGCTCAGTATTCAACAATGAATAAACAAAGGTAGATACAGTCCAGTGCCACATATGTAACTGTTTGAACTTTGAGGTTAAAAGCTCCAGGTTCAAGTACCAGTTCTGTAAGTTGCTGCATTGACTTTGCCCAGGTGACTCAGTTAATACAGACATACACACATACATGCCTATATACAAATAGGACACACAGAAACATTGAACCAAGGCATAAATGGGTCACGAAGCATTCACAAGAAGTAGTATGTGCTATACCTATGGGAACACAGGCTGAACAGACAGAAACCAGGGCCATGGTAGATCAGGGCTGAAAAATAGGTTTAGTCCATGATTGAGGATACAGAGTCTGGAATTGGGGGTATGAATGTTAAAGAGAAGTGCCAAGGACTGGATGTTTGAGAAAAGAGAGTTTTCTGAGTGTAAGCTGAGTTCTGACACAAGGGGAGATTTTATCTTGGAGAAACCAAATCATTTTTGTCAAAGGCTTTCCTTCCCTTCCAGTTTTAGGTTCAGGCACCACTCTAACAAATATTCATAAATTGTAAAGTAAAACAAATAACCGAAATCACTGCATTTCAAAGGTGAGGTGGTTAGCTCCCCTCTATAAGCTTCTAAAGGGAACACAGTCCCAGACTCACATCCCTACATAGAAGGAGGGCCCTCATATAAGTACTTTTTTACTTAAGACATTCTCTATTTCTCCCTTTCCAAGAGATAACTGCTGGTGGAGACAAGCAGACGGCTGTCTCTCTGTGAAGAACAAAGGCTGAGAGTCTAAGAGTGGCCGTCACATCCATTGCCAGAGCCTGGGCTCCAGGCACACCTTCCTCCTGCGTCTGTCTTCACTGTGCATCTGGGCAAATAGGCAGTGTGGGCCTTGCCCTGCTTGGCCCAGGCTCCACTTCCATCCATTCTCTTAGAATAGCTGTTATGAACTTCCTCAAGAAGGATGGGAATTGGCTGAAGTCTCAAACCTAAAACTGAGAAAAGCCCCTATACCCTTAGCCAAGAAAGGGATGTTAAAGATGAGAGACGGAGGGAGGGAGAGAGACAGACATGCTGGTTGGTCTGGGCCAGCATGGTCCCAAAGGGCCCTCTCAGTTCTCCTTTAGGTCATGCCTATTTTCATTGGCAAGTAAAAAGGCTTCCACCACTTGCTTCTGCTGACCCAAGGCATTACAGAGTTCTCCTTTAGAAGAGAATTTTCCCTGACTATCTACTCTAACTTTGATATTTCTGTCCTATCGTGTCCAAAGACCACTCAAGATAGCTCCTCTTTACTTGCTCCTAGAGACAGTCACTTGGAGTGCCCATTGTTTCTAGAATTCTTCCAGTACTGTGCTTTACAGGTTTGATTATGCTTTTTCCTCAAATCCCACGGAAAAAAACTATGAAAAAGGATAGCATTTTCTCAATTAATTTTTTTCTTCACAAATTAAAAAAAAACCTTGTGGAGTCTTTTACTGTTTGCCTACTGGGGAGCTAATAAAGGAAAAGTGAATGAATACCAAAAAGTCTAATTGGAAAAACTGGAAAACCTCGATTTCTTAAAGCTATTTTAGATACTACTTTTCAGATACGGACATATACATGCATGTAATAAGACTACCTTATCTTTTTATAAAATTTCTAAATTCTGTGATGGAATTAATAGTATCAGTGTTTTCTGATTTATTGCTAAGAATGCCATGTCTTTCTGGTTAATGACATCTGGGTAAATCACTAATAAACAGTAGAAGGAAGTTCATGGCTTAGCTCTAAGAGTTTCCTTTTTTATCTTCTTGCCAAAGTCTCTCAATGCCAGTGCAGAGCCTAAAAGCTCTGGAATGACAAGCTACCTGATTTATTCCATTCTAAGCATAGAAACTACATAACTCTCTTAAGTTCAACCATTATGAGCCTACAGATTACACTCTGTGTTTGTGTCACTTTCCAGTCTTTTAGAGTAGCCTAAACCTAGGTCTATGGCCTCCTGTGAGAGAGATGAACATAGAGCAGAATCTGAGGGTACTTAGCTAAATTAGCTGCCTAGAGGCACAGTTCTACTGGATTCCACAGAACAGTGTTAGAATAAGAGGCCAAGAAAACCAGCAGGCCTATGTATCCATACAGTACTTTGATTTCCAGACCATGGCTTTCAAAGATCAATCAGGCCCTCTTAGCCTGGTTCTCCATATACAACAACCTTGTTCGATCACAGTAAATTCTCTCCCAAGGAGTAGAACCCTCAATCATCGTTAATGATTCCTAATGATTGTTTTTAACCTTTCATTTGGAAATAATTTCAAACTTATCAGAAAGTTGAAAGAATAAACATAGTATAAAGAATACCATATACCATCCACCTAGTTCCATCCATTATTAATATGAGTACTTTACCCCACATGCTCCATCATTTGCATTCTCTCTTTTTCTTTACATACGCATGCACACACAACACTGTTTCTTTGCTGAGTCTCTTGAGAGTAAACTGCATGTATCATGGCACTTTATCCCCACATTCTCTGGTGTTCTAAGAATTAGGGACATTTTCTTACATAATCAGAGTAATTTTCCATGTTAGTTAATTTAATATTGATACTATTCATATTCTAGTTTTGTAAATTGACCCAATAATGTCCTCTATAGTCTTTTTTTTTCTGTTCCACTACATGATATAGTTTCATATCAGGAATTACATTTTGTTGTCATGTCTCTTTAGTCTCCTTTTAATATTTCCACATCCTTTCTTTTTCTCATATGATAGTGACATTTGTAAAGCATATAATTCCCCTGACTTCTTTTTTCCCTGAGTTTGGTTTTGTCTGGTGCATTCTTATAAGATTCAAGACATACATTCCTGACCAGAATACTATTATATATAACTGATGCTGTGTCCTCAGAGTATCATCTCAGGCATATAATGTTCATTTCTTTCTCACTGGTGATACTAATTTTGATCACTTGGTCAAGATATTGTTTGATCTCTCCACTGTCTTGTTATTATGTTTTTCTTTGCAACTAGTAAGCAATTTGGGAGACAATTTAAGACCATGCAAATATATTCCTCCTGATTAAAATTTCCTCTTAAATTTAGTATCCATTGAGGATTCTTGCCTAATTCAGTCTTTAATACGATGATTGCAAACTGATGACATTCCAAAACCATCTTTCCCTCCACATTTATCAATTGATACTTAGTCTACTGTAAGCAAGTGCTCTCCCCTCTCCTCTATTAATATATTTATCTATTTATTACTGGTATGGGCTTATGGGTTATCATTTTTTCAACAGCTCACATTCATACTATGCTTGTTGTTTTGCTGTTCAAATTGTCCCAGATTTGGCAAGGAACTCATTTACATTGGCTCTCCTGTGTATTTTCAACTTGCCCCTATCCTTTGTTGGACATTTCCTTACTTTCTGGCCCTACAAGATGTTCCAAGCTCATTTTGTACCTTTTCCTGCCCTAGTCCTGGAATCAATCACTTCTCTAGGGTGCCTCCATTCCTTTTATTGGAGAATGGCATTTAGAAACCAAGATCTGCGCACTTAACATGCTCATTTCTACAGGGGTATTATTGTAACCAGGCCCTCTCAGTGGACACAGCTAAGGAAAATATGCATGTAGACTAACTCACACATATATCTATATTTATTTCTGTATCTATTTGTGTATATATATTAAAGTCATGAGTTCATACTGACGTCCTCAATTCCAATCCAGCACTACAGGGTTCCTTCCAGCCTCTTCCCTCTTTCCTTATTTATCACTTCTTTCTCTGGCAGTGAGAAACCTGGTTGTCATTATCTATGATGTATTTAACTTATTTGTTTAACCCTAATATACAGTGGTCTCAGAATTTCTAACCCATACCCTGGTAATAAATAAATTTACTTACTAGAGTATATTGTTTGTACATAGTTGTTTTTGTTTCTCAAGTTACTTAGGTTAGTTCTTTTCTTCTTCACCCCTTTCAGTGTGGTTATATTATTTTGTAATTCAATTGGGTTCATTTTTCACTGCTTGTGTTCCATTTTAGATTCTCCCTCATTCTGGCTGATTTTAATTATTAATTTTGGGATGTGTGAAACAATACTATAGCTCTGAGAGTCAAAGCTGTACAAAAAAGTATACTCAGAGAAGTATCATTCCCTCCTCACCCCAAGTAACCTGATCCCCTTCTCTCCACTTCTTTCTACATCTTTCCCATCCATGCCTTGTAGGTAACCAGCCTAGTTTCTGGTTTATAGTTCTTTTATTTCTTTTGCACAAATGAGCAGATACATGTGTATTTTCTTATATCTTACTCTTTCTCACTTGAAGGGTAGCATACTATAGCTACTCTTTTGTACTATTTTTAATATAACAATGTGTCCTATAACTCACTTCCTAGAAGCTCACTCCTCATTAATGATCACATTCTCGATTTATTCATACAAATGCTGTTTTTGTAAAATAGATATGAGAAGTCGTTTTCAAGGGACAGACCAAACATTACATTTTGGATCATTTAACTATTAAACTGATGGAACAGGAAAGTGTTAGTTATTTGCCAAATAGAACATACTGATAAATATTATGGCTAATTCAGTCAAAAGCAACTCAACTCATCATTAATGATGCTTTGATCTCAAACACAGAGTTATTTCTTTATGGTATTTATCAGAACAGGGGAACTAAACTAGTGTAATGGTTGATGTAATACCTTATAAACTACAGAGGTTAACTAAAATTGTTTTTTATTTATTTATTTTTGCTGTTGTTTATTCAGGATATTATGGGGGTACAAACATTTTGGTTACATGTAATGCATTTGTCCCTCCCAAGCCAGGGCTACAAGTGTGTCCCTCCCCCATACAGTGCGCTCCTCTTCCATTAGTTGGGGGTTTATTCCCCCACCCACCCCTGACCGGCACCCAGTGAGTATTACTACCATGTGAACACTTTGGTTTTGGTCAGTTAGTACCAATTTGATGGCAAGTACACATGGTGCATGTTTTTCCATCCTTGTGAATGTGATTACTGGTTATTATACAAAAGTGTGTATAAGTCAGAGAGGATATGACAAGGGAAGATATTTTGAATCAGGTTATACTAAACAGGCTACTATGACAGAATACTTTTTATTTTTTATTTTTTGCCTCCTATATGACATTTATCTATGTGACTTTTAACTAGGGTTTTGACAAAGTTCAAAAGCTACCTCTGCTATACTTCTTTGTTACTTCAGAACATTCCTATGGTTTAATAGGACTCAAATTATTATATAATTCTGATTTCGTTGTGAGAGGGAGTGGAGTGGGGAGGACCAAGACATAGAAAGGATAAGTAACTTGCTGGAAATCACAAGGTAGACAAGTGATAGAGACGGCTTGTTGGCTCACAGTCCTCAAGATGCCATAGCTGTTCATTTTTAAAAATTCTCATTGATTCTGTCTCTCAGTTTGGTACTTGTCAGAGGCTAGGCCAAACTTCTGAACAGACTTTCTTTTTTGGAATAGTAGCTGAGAAAGACCAGAAAAATCCAAACGAGTCAAGGTTAAAACTAGTCCAGGTCACACTGTGAGTTGTTAACTGGGCAGAGACAGCATTTTATTTCTCCCTGTAGAGGTCTTTCACCTCCTTAGTTAAATATATTCCTAGCTATTTTATTTTCTTTGTTGTTGTTGTGAAGGGTATTGAGTCTTTGATTTTGTTCTCAGTTTGACTGCTGTTGGCGCATAGGAATGCTACTGATTTCTGTCCGTTGATTTTGTACCCTGAGACTTTGCTGAATTTGTTTATCAATTCCAGTAGTCTCATGGCAGAATCTTTGGGGTTTTCTAGATACACAATCATTTAATCAGCAAAGAGTGATAGTTTGACTTCTTCTGCTCCCATTTGGATGCCCTTGATTGCTTTCTCTTGTCTGATTGCTCTGGCTAGGCCTTCTAGCACTATATTGAATAGAAGTGGTGGATAGAGGGCAATCTTGTCTGGTTCCTGTTCTCAGTGGGAATGCTTTCAATTTTTCCCTGTTCACTATGATGTTGGCTGTGGGTTTGTCATATATGGCTTTTATAATTTTTAGGTAAGTTCAATCTATGCCTATTTTTTAAGCGTTCTTATCATGAAAGGGTGCTGGATTTTGTCGAATGCTCTTTTGCGAAGCAGGACTTATTTTAACAAACATAAATTGAGTAACAACAATGTACCAGGTACTCTTTTGGCACTGCACATGAAAAGATGATAAGACAATATCTCCAGTCATGTGGATCTCAGTCTGGTAAATAAATAGATACAGAAGGATGTGAACACTCTAAGAGGTACTTTAACAGTGTACAAAGAAAGTTCAAAAGAAGAGCATCTAAGGCTGAGCTTAGGCTCAGGAAAGTTATGACTATTTATTAAGAATGAATTTTTGGCTCAATGGTATATGCTTTACATAGATAATCTTATTATAATCTTATTTGATCCTCTACACCAGTAGTCCTCAACTTTTTTGGTACCAGGGACTGGTTTCATGGAGGACAATTTTATCCATGGACCAGGGGAGAAGGGAGAAGGGGGTGATTTGGGGATGATTCAAGCACATTACCTTTATTGTGCAGTCAAACCTCTCTGCTAATGATAATCTGCATTTGCACTTGCTCCCCAGCACTAGCATCACCACCTCAGCTCCACCTCAGATCATCAGGCACTAAATTCTCTAAGGAGCGCACAACCTAGATCCCTGGCACGTGCAGTTTATGGTAGGGTTTGCCCTTCTATGGGAATCTAACTCCCCCTGCTGATCTGCCAGGAGGTGGAACTTATGCAGCAATGCAAGTGATAGGGAGCAGCTGTAAATACAGATGAAGCTTCGCTGGCTGGCCCACTGCTCACCTCCTGCTGTGCAGCCTGGTTACTAACAGGCCACGGACCAGTACACATCCATGGCCCAGGGATTGAGAACTGCAGCTCCACACAATTTTGTGAGATAAGTATTACTGGCCCATTTTTATAGATGCGAATTAGAAAGGTTTAAGTGATATGCTCAAGTTCATTAAAGTTAGTAAATTGCAGGCCTTGGATTTGAATTTAAGTCTCTTTAACTCCAAAGCTACACCCTTTTACAATGCCCCAATACTTCTCAAAGAGAAAAGATGTCAAGAGCTCAGGTCTCCACTGCTCCCCATAACTGTTTTCATGAAACCAATACATTTCTGAGTTCTTTTATACCTGTCTTTTGCTTAAACTATGTCCAGTACTTACACAATTCAACAAGAAACAATGCTGAAATCAGATTACTATAAATCTGGGGTACCTAAGTCAAGAAAGTCCAAACTGAAGACCATATTTAAATCCTCATATGAGACAACTATGAGAGTGTGACAAGTGCTGGATAAATCATTGCATGACTTTCTTAGCCTTTTACTCATAAGCTAGAATTTTAAAGCTGGAAAGAATCTCCAAAAAGAGCAGAGCAGAAATTCAATGAGATTCTAGGAAGCAACAGAATTCACTAAGGGAAGCACATGAAAAGAGAACCGTGCTACAAGTGTAAATATCAGACTGGAGAACGAAGAGTCCCAACTAGAGCTGGCTGAGTCTCAGTGACTCAATGATTTCTGACAATTCACTCACCAGGGAAGATAGGAAATTCAATTTAGATTTTCAAGATAATTTTATTAGGTACCTGACTAGAGGGTAAAGTTACTTTACACCTTTGCTCAACGCCACACTCAGTTCCAAGATGCTCAAAGGCAATGCATACAAGCAGGCCCTGTAGATAAGCGCTTGCTAAAAATCTTGGCCAAGTCTAAGTAGCACAGTTTGCTGACGTCTGTTAATACAGAAATGTGTGTGTGTTTGGGAGGCTGGGAGAGGTGAAGAGATATGTCTTGATCTTTTTCCTTTTTCTTTGCTCACTGTGAATTTTAATATGCAGAGGGTAATGCTGGCCAGAGCCCTATGGCAGGTTTCAATGTCCAAAGGCAGTTAAGGCATGTTCCGGTGTCCAAAGGCAGATAAGGCTCTAAGAAACAATAAAGTCTTAGAAATTATCTAAACCCTAGGACAAATAGCCTCTTCTCTACCCCCCATTTCCCATCACCATGAACATCCTTCCTTTTCTATCACAATCGCCTTTTTAAAACTGTCCTCATGCCAGAAACTGTCACAATATTACTTCTCAGAATTCTCATCTGAAGGATTAGGAATTCTAAATGGAATGATTTTTGCTTGAATTCTGTCTGTCATTTTCAGGACATCCTGAGACCCAAACCTTTTCAGTTTGTTCCACATTATCTGTCTCTTGGTTAGTAAACATACTTTTAGTCATTCTGCTTTCCTTTGCCAGCTTTAGATATTCCTTTGGCTTTTGACAGGTTGGTAGACTCCCAAAATGGAAGACAGAAAACCAGCATTGTAGCCTCAGATCTGTCACTGGTAGTCCTGTGACTTAGGACTCCTCTAAAACTTGCTTTTACTGATGACCAGACATCTAATGTTCCTTCCAGCTCTAAGACTCTAAATCTAATGAACTCCTTATTACGAAGTGAACAGCTATGGGATAAAGAGCAGTTCTCATCACTTAGCAGGAATGAGGCTGCTAAAATGGTAGACTGTGAGGAATTGCAGAGAGCAGCACTATTCCTTCACATTGTAGAGGAAGAAAGTGAGGTCCAGAAAGATTCATTATGGTAAAGCTACCATGAAAGGGCCTGCCATTAGAACACAAGCCCTTGACTTATAGTCTACTTTTCTTCCTACCACATGATGCAATTTAATCAGCTGGTGGAGAACCAAAATCTTTGAGAACAGTATACAGGTCAGATAGCTTGAGAGGTGAAGGAGGACTAAAGGGACTTTTGTTTTGTTTTTAAATTAAAAAGTTAAAAAGAATATAAGAACTACCTTACCCCTTTTGTACAAATGTTTATGATTTGTCTAATTTACTTCGGATCTTCCCTTTGTTTAAAGAAAGAAAATGTTATAAAGAAAGGTAAAATCCCCTCCCTTCCTCTGTCTCTTCACTTTCCTGAAGAAGGCTGCTATGATTTTGTTATATACCTTCTACATGCATGTTTTTATGCTTTTAATAGATAAGTAATATATGGTAATGTTTTGTGTTTTAGCTTATATGTATATATAAAATGACATTGTACATAACATTTGCAACTTAATTTTTTCATTCAATCTTTTTTTTTTATTTTATTGATTTATTTATCCATTCCTCTGCCAGTATACCATGTTTTAACACTTGGTGGGCATATTCATTCTTCATCAGTCTTTCTTTTCCATAGTTTTTAAATTTAATCTTAAAGATAATTTTGTCATCTTAAAAGAAAAACCACATAAATCCTAATGGCATTTTGACCAAGAGTACATTAATTCAATAGTTTGCTTTGGGTAGAATTAACTACTTTATAGTCTTAGTCTTCCCACTTAGAAAAATATTAATTATTTCCATTTATGTTATTTTCTGTATATTTCCTGATAATGTTATTCCAAAATATTTTATTTTTCCCTTCTTTACCACTTTGCATCTTTACTAATGCAAACATCATACTATAATTTCTTATTTTTAAAATAACTGCTATTTATGTTTTCAAGATCTATCCATATTGATCCATCTAAATTCAGTTCATTCATTTTAATTGCCAAATAGTGTTTTCTACTGTATAAGTATATTTATATTAATCTATACTATAAGGTATTTGTCAACTCATTCATGATGAGAGTTTGTACAATTTTATTTATGGCTGTTAGGGGTCTGGGGTGCTTGCCTATACCCAGGGAGTGGGTAGCATGCTAAATGAGTATGGTAAGGAGGGATTATCAGTCTTTATCACCGTATGTAGGACATGTGTATGTGGCCACTTAGTGGGACAACTAAATACTTCCTGAATTTGATCCCACAGCAAGTGGCACAGAAAAAACTCAGATGACAAGTCCAGGCTAAGACTCCTAACAAGATAACTGCAAGGAAATTAATCTCACCTTGGAAGAGAATATACAGAGGAATAAAGAAAGAAGCTCAGTAAAGCTGTGGTCACTAAGCCTATCCTGATCAGAATTAAGATAAACAAAAAAATATATCTTCCCTGAATTGTAACATTAGGAAGTTACATCCCCATTTCTGAGCCTTTGGGAATGGATCAGTTAAGTCTCTACAGGATTTTCAAAGGTATTAACTATTACCCTCAATATCAAGTTTACATTTTCCTTGAACTTGAATAGATTGTACTGAAATTCTCCAAGAAGCATCTAAATGCCCCCCATTAGCTAGTGTTTAAGTTGGGTGGGAAGAAGAAATTAGAAGAAAGAAACCTTGTTGTGGAAGAGCTTGGTATCATTCTCTAAGATCCTAGGATGGAAAGTCCACATAGATAAGCTTAATCTTCTAATTTTTTGTATGGCCAGAGCAATAAGGTCTTTAGCTTCTGTTAGTATGGAAGCCTTTATCCAACATTAGATCTTTGTGTCTAGTCTATATATGGTCTGTTGTGAGGTCTCAAACAAAGCACAGGTTTCTGACTCAGTTTCCCAATCAGGTAGATTTGTTAAAACCTGCTCCAATTTATTGAATAAGGATATGAAAGGAGATATAGTAAGTGAAAGCACTTCACATTGTAATAGTTAATAACACTATTACCACAGGGTATCATTATTATTCAAAGAGATTTTTAAAAGGCAACTAAATAAACACTGCCCTTTGTGAACTTTAAAGCAACCAGAGTTGTTCCAAAGTTGCTTCAATGTAATATAGACCGGAGCCTCTGGCTCACATTCAAGTTACAACTCCTTTCTCCTGACCCCAGAGCCATCATGTCCCTATTCTCTGTGAGCCAGGGCCAGATGGATGTTCTCCAGATTAGCATTTGTCCATGGTGCTTGTTCCCTGGGAGCAGAGTTCCTTCAAGGACCTTCCAAGGGCCGGATCATAAGCAGTGATTTTTTACAGGGGACCATCCATAGTTTAAATACCATGAGCAAGCTGTGGGAGGAAAAAAAACCTATCCTTTTACAAGAAAATCACTCAAAAATAGATAGCAAGATGACACTGGAAAATAATCATCATCTTGTTTTAGCCAGTTTCCTTGACTGGTCCTTTCCATCTGGTGACCGGCAACATTCCTGACTTGAAAACATTGCCTTTAGCAGCTAAATTTTCCCAGTACTTTCCCACCTCCTGTCTCCATTATGGATCTCACAAACATTTTATAACACTGAGCTGAGAGCAGAGGGTGGGGGATTTAAGAAATCTTTAGAGTTATAATGAGGAATAGTGTTGAGGCAAATTCAAGTCCTTCTACCTAGGAAATGGTCAGCAAATTGGCTGGAAGCTATGGCATAACCCTACAATGGAGGGGAACTTCTAACAGGGTTCTATCCCAGCACTATCTTCAGCTTTCTCTGGATACCAGCCAAGTCCCTGTCCTTCAGCCTCCTGTGTCTAAGGCCAGATCACAGATACTCTCACTTTTCAGCCTATAAACACCTTAAGAGCTTGTCCATCTTTGTCTTCTTAGTGTTTATTACTGTGTGGTGGGGCAGAAAAGGAGCTCAAAAAGTGTGTGCTGACTGATGATTGTGAGAAAGCATTGTAGGAGGCCATTGTCCTGGCAAGGCCCTGAATGTGTCACAGCAAACACCTCTGTCTGAGGTCTCCCTTACTGCTGCCCCTCCCCAGCTCCTTGGGGTTCTTTGGGGTATGAGGGTCTAGCTCCACAAGGTCTTTGCTTTCTGTTGGTATTTCTTCACACTCTCCAAAAGGCGGAGAATGGGTGGAAAGGCTGAGACACAGGATATTGGACTGTTTACAGTTGGCCAGGCCAAGATTAGCGTGAGCACAACATATGCCAAGTTCATTGGAAGTTACATTTTCCCTTTGTTTACACATTAAAGGGGAGAAGACCAGAAGAAAAAAAAAAGCAGGTGACCTCCTGTTAACCTCACCCGTCTGCAAGAGGCTGCTGCCCTCACCTCTGAATGAACTTTCAGATTATCTCAGACAAGATTCACCTTGCGCTGAACTTGTACGCCTGCTCTGAAGCCCCCAGTCACGTAGCTGTGATTAAACATTACTGAGTGGCCATAAATTTACAGAAGTATTATTGTGGCTTGCTTTCCTCTTTCTTCTTTGGGAGAGGAAGAGAGCAATGGGTTTGGGGTGGGGGGAGTTAAAAAAAGGGAAACCCACAGTCAAACAAACAGTTCCTTTTCACAGCTCTGAACAAAAGAGAAAACATTGCATAGGTGTCCCAGAAAGAAGGGGACAGAAATTTGGCCATGTGAGAAATTAAAGCTCCAGAAGACTGTAAAAGCCCCAGACTCAATCTGGTCCCATTTCCAGATCATCTGGAAGTTCACAGGTGAAAGACAAACCTGTTTTGCCCTTGCTCCTGGCTTGTCTTGAAGGGTATCGCTGAAGTATCGCTAGAGAGAGAGAGAGAGGGAAAGAGGGGGGGAGGGAGAGAGAGAGAGAGAGAGAGAGAGAGATGCTTTCTCTTGGACTTGCTACATGGTATGGGGCAAGTGCTGATGGGGTAGCAAGCAAAGGAAAGAAGGCTGCAAGAAAACACAGTTCATTTTGTTCTTTGAGCTGCTATGAGAGATGAGGAAGTCCCAACATCTGGGACATTTAAACATAGACTGGACAAAGACTAGACCGTGTTCTAAAGGAAACACCCTGTAGCTGTACCCAGGAGACTGACCAGATGACCTAAGAACATTTATTTCTATGATTCACTGTTTTATGCTTACAGTAGAAAAAAATGGATATTCCACTGAAGTAAAGTTTGCTAAACCCTCTAGGATTTCAAAGCTAAGATATGCCTGCAAAAGGCCTATGCTGACCATGAAACAATGAGACCTCTATAACCAGGAAAGGCCAGGGAGTGCTCTATTTGATCCAAAAGAATTGTAAAAAGCGGTCAGGAAGCCCAGACTGAGGTGCTAGGTGCTGGCCAGCAAAGCCACCTTTGGAAAGGAGTTGTTCTGTCTCCGGTTACCCTATGGCAGTGACAGGGGTGCTAAAGAGGCTCATTGTTTCTATAGTTGGCAAGGCTTTGTCCATAAAAGTAGCAAAGCCCAGGATCCATCCACATGAGGAAGGCAGCTGATGGTTTAGCTTAGCTCTGACTCTCGGCAAGATCTCTTGCTATTTGTAAGAATTAGCCAGGAGTCAAAAAAACAGGACTTTGGAAATGTGTTGCCTCTGACACACAGCGCTGAGCCAGGATATGAAATGGCCATAGTGTCAGGGAGGTATTGGGAATATTTAAGTTTGGCATGGGAGTTCTGAAGTCAATCTCTGGTCCCAGAGGCAACTTGTGTTCAAAACTCTGGTCTGGACTTGGAGAAGAAAGAGCCTAGGTTCCTTGCCGCTCAACGTGAGTTATGTGTTTGATGCTGAGTCCAGGGTCTGAATATATGGAAGCTGGGATATGAGAATTTTGGAAAGGCTGAAGCAACAAGCAGGAGGCTATACTGAAGTTGACAATCTGAAATCAGGCAAATAATCTCATAATACATAGGTGCCAGCCAGAGGCAACAAGACAGACCCAGTAGTGCAGCTAGGAACCAAGAAGGCATACACAAGAGGAGAATAGGCAAGTCAGTAACAAGAGCTAGAAAATGAGATGATACTGTTGAGCGGAAACATGAGGGGTAAGGGAGAGCCTAATAAAATTTACAGGTACTATATTAAATGCTTTATTGGTACAGCCTCATTTAATGTACTTCTAAGAGGAAGATACCATTGTCATGCCTATTTCACAGATACAGTAATTGAGGCACAGAACAATTTAAGCAACTGCTCAAAATCACACTGCTAGTAAGCAAGGAAGTCAGAATCTAAAACCAGGTCTGTTTGATTCTACGCATTTTTATGAGAGTAGACTCTTAGAAACATAGAATTAGGAATTCTACAAAAGTTCATACCACTCAGACAGAATAAAATGTCCTCCTCTTTTTCTGCCATCCTTTAAGACTCTGAGTCCCCATCTCCTCTAGGAAAACTTTTTGAATACTACTGTTTCTTAGATTTATCCCTTCTCTGAATTCCATTTGTACTTATTGTTTATGGTGCACAGGAAACATTGTATCACATATTTTCCTATTCTTCCAACTGTTTGTCCCTCATAGCTGAATAGTTGATTATGCCAGTAAACCAGATGTTGAAATAGAGAGTAACCTAAGTGTTTTATGTTTGTATCTCCTAATAGAACATGAACTGTTTGAGGTCTGAGACCCACAATGCCTAGTACAGCAAGGGACAAAGTACAAATGCCTAGTACAGCAAGGCTCTCAATATATTGCGAGTAAGCTCCCCAGAAACTAACAAAAAGCTCTTGATGTACAAAATAAGGAAAAATTTTAAAATAGAGTTGTTCACTAGTGGAATGTGCTGGAACAGAAAGGGATATATATGTGAGAACAGAATGAGTTCCATTTCTTTTTGTGTAATTTTTCCCCCAAATGATGTAGCTTTATTGTATATTTCTTTATAAAAATAATATATGGTCTTCGCAAAAAAAAAAAATCAGGAAAAACTTCTTTAACTCAAAAAAGCATAATGGTAAACCATAATACCATTTCCTAGGAATAAGTGTCAACAATTTGGTATCTAGACTTTAATACTTTTTTCACTGAAATCAGAGCAAATTATACATACTGTCAAAAGCTAATTTTTCCCCACTAATACAGCATAGACATCTTTTACATGTAAATACACATAGATAAACTTAATCATTTTAAAGACTCTATAATATCTATTTTTAATGGCTATATATCATCTTAAGTTGAACAAATCCCTTATTGATGAATATTTTTTTTCCCAGTCTTTTCCTATGTTACCCAATGCTTTGATGCAAATACTTGAATATACATCTTTATACATTTCTTCAAGTGTTTCCTTAGGAAATAATGCAAGTTACAATATAACGCAGTGGTTAAAAGTGTCAATTCTGGATCTAGATAGCCTATGCTAGATTTCCAGCTCTTCTACTTATCAACTTTGTGACCCTGGAAAAGTTATCTAACTTCTCTATAATCTAGGCTCATCATCTATATAACTAATGGCTAATGGTAGATATATATATCATTATATTGCTGTGCATACTGAATGACTTAATTCATACAAAGCACTTAGAATAGTGCTTTTCGTGCAGTAAATGCTGAACAAATGTTGGCAATGATGATGATGATGATAAATTCCTGAAAGCAGAATTCTAGGTCAGATCTTTTGATATCCATTGTCAAACTGCCCTCCAGAATAGCGTTTCTGTTTACATTCCCATTAGCAAGTATCAGAGTGTTTTTGAATAGAAATACATTAATAGAGCCTTAGACGTACATCTGTCAGAAATACTAGAGGTACTATCTCATTAAACAAAAAGCTTTATTTTATGATCTCAATGATCCCTTTCTACCATAAAATCTCATGCTTCCTTGCCCTATTCCTAAATCATATAAATGTAATGAAAATCATGAGAACAAGCTGAAAATCCTGGTCCTAAGTTGCATTTAGAAAATACTTTATAGTTTGCAAAATATTTTCAAATATATTCTCATTTTTTGGTACAAACAACACCTAACTTAATGGCTATGCAAATTCATACTCTTCAACCGAGACAGGTGAGTGATGATTAGGTTGCAAAATAATGAAAGGGATGTTAGGTCTCACTTTTACCCTTTTCTAGATCCTAAAATCCAGCCCTATGTCTTGGAATGAAATAGACCCAGGGTGCCTGCACTCTTCACCTTACCACCACCGGATCAGAAGCTCTCTAGGATTCTCTTACTAATAATCTTCCATTGTCACTATCCAAGCATTAAGAACCTTCTTTTCTTTGGATTTTAACCTTTTGGTAACAGCTGTTTCTCTCTACTCTATAGAAACATTTATATCAAATGAACACATAGGCAAGGAGTTACAGATACTATATTGTTACCCGAAGTAGCTTAAAATACTTTATCTTATTTAGTTGTCTCTCCTTTCAACAACTATGAGCATTTATAAGAATTGAACAAGTAAAAGTTCCTTAGCTGTTTCTATCCTGCTTCTCTCTGCCCCCAGAAAACCTTCTTTCTTAAATTTTCAGGCTTCTAAAGAAGTAAAACTCAGTCTGGCGTCTGCAGACTTCCCTAAAGTTCTCTATCGTAGTACCCTCTTCAGCTAATGGGAAGTGTGAGTGTTCCATTCTATTAGAAACTAGATGTGTTTCAGCCAAAGACCCAGTGCAGACCTATGCTCATAGGTCTCCAGTTACATTTGTGATTAATACAGCATTTGCTAAAGTAAAGGCTTACGTCTGCATCAGAGAATTAGTGTTGTAAACCATGCCCTGAGTGTTAACATCAAGGTTAGGGCATGAAAATACAACTGTGGACATTTGAATATACTCTTACCAAGGGCTATAGTCAAGGTAGTCCCTCTTTTTAAAACTAAATGATATTCAATATTTAAATTTTGTCTTCAGTGATAACATTTTTATGTCGCCGTACTTCATATTCAAATATGATGTACCTAATGATGCTGCTATGCATGGATTATGCAGGTATACATTTTTAAAAAGTACTATAAATACTAAAACTTTTTTTGGTGGGTATTTGTTGCTGTCCTCTGCAATATGTGCTGCTCTTTTGGGTCCTAAACCTTGCCATCAGCCTCCTTCCTAGTCCTTCCTGATTTGTCTCCAAATATTATTTTTTAGGCATCTAATCAATCAACTTATATTGTCTTTTCCCTGTATTTGCCATCATGTGAAATGGTATGAGAACTACTAAGAAAGGAGAAAATACAACTTCTGCCCTTGAGGAGTTTACAGTTCAGTGGAGCCAGATCCACATATTTAAGTAAATCAAAATGCTATTTTTAGGAATGGCATATTATTAACTTTCCATTAATGCTAAATAAAACGAACATGTCAGAGTGAAGTAAGGTAGGGGTTACCACAGAAGGTTTAGAAGGAAGAGTAGTGGACAATGATAATATTTTTTTCATACTGATACCCATTTCCTAGCATCGTGCCTGACACAATAGACACCCAATAAATATTTATAGAACGAATTCCCCTCTCTTCTGACCTGCCATCTATTTCAAAGCTAAGGGACCAGGTGTTTTCCAGGACACCTAACTTTCCCAAAGGGCCCTTGAGTCATTATAATTTCCATAAGGTTGTGCAGTTTTCTGGCAGCCATCCCAGAGGGGGCTATACCTCACCTTACAAGTCAGCATGTGCTGCTTCTCTGGGGATAGTGCCCATGGGATCCTGGTTTGCACTTCTAATAAGTTTTTTTATTTTTTTATTTTTTTGCTGGGTGGTGGGAAGCAGCAAGGTGGGAATATAGGTCTTCAGTGATGAGGCAGAAACTTTGGAATATACGTTCTTATTTCCTCAGCAAAGCATGTGTCCATCCCAAAAGGGCATTCGGCTGTAGAATCTTGGATATTATGGCTGGATTACAAGAGAGCAACACTTGTTTATAAAAGCATTTCCTCAAAATGTTTTGCTTAGCACTTATTTGAGGGTGCTGATTTGTCTGAGTTCAAGGGTATCTGAAGAAGATAAAAACACCACCTCCTGCTCTCTCCAGGTGGCCACAGCTTCCTCTAGCCAGAGCTGATTTAGGAACGTATTATATTTTCCTCCCTCTTCACCTGAAATGCATCTTGTTTGCACCAATTGCTTGGGCACCTGAAACCTCTAAGACTCATTCCTCAGTGGAACAGTTTACATGACCCCTGCAGAGACTCAGTTACAGATGTACTGACAGGTAATCCTGGAAAATGTCATAATATTTCTGGACTCAATTTCCCCAATAAAATAAAGTTTTTGGGCTAATTGATTTCCAAGGGCCCTTTTCCAGCTCTGAAGCTTAATTTCTAAATGTACTGTATTCTCCAATGAGAGACTGAGGTGGGGAAATGGGCCCTCCTCTTCTGCTAGAGCTGTATTGTCAGGGAAAGGAAAGCCTTTAGAGAAGTTTGGTACAAGCTCAGGACTAAAGTCGGGCCCCGTTATTTCTGCACATGCATTCATTTACTCACTCACCACTTAACAAATGCCTACAATAAATGCCTACCATGTGCCCAAAACAATGCAAAGCCATAACAGAATCAAAAACTTTGTCCCTGCTTACGATGGAACATTTATACTATATCCACCATAGGCTGGGTTTTATGGAGATTTTACATGAGGCATCATGCTTGGTGAGGTTACTAGAAGGTGATGTGAAGAATTATAAATGAATTTTAATATCCATCTCCCCACTTTCCAGTATAAATTTGGTATGTGGTCAGGTAGTATAATCTTGGATTACTAGGAAACCAGCGTGATTTTAGATAAAAGTATGTTTTGTTTTGTCAATCTTATAAGCTGTGTGAAGGATTTAGGAGGTTGCATATCAATTTGGTTTACTTGTTGCTTTGGTTTGGCTTTCTCTGTCACCCAGTGTTACCTTATGCTGCATAAAGTTTTATCCCAGGGATTCTCAATGGTGGACTTTTTCCAACCACATATGTCTCCCCAAGACTCACTGCCCTAATGAGCCATGAGCCTCTCACACAGATAGGAGTGTGTGGAATCCCTCAGGTATGTTGAGGTGGAAAAAAATTAAAGAGGTTCCATTGCTTTGGAATATGTTGAGAACATTTCTCCCTTTGGCCCAAGAATGGTGTTTCAAAATGAGTGCTGTTTTAAAGGTGATTGACAGGGTCTGCCCTAGGTCTAGTTGGTGCCTCTGTCTGTAGGAAGGTGGCATCTTTGCTCTTGGGGGCCTGAAGCATGTCTGAATGCAAGGAGCAAACACAGTGTTCTCAAAAGATATAATGGTATCTATCAGCTACTAACACAGTTTTTTATCTTTGCCTGATTCAGCTCTTAGTCCTCTCCACAATTCAAGTTTCTTGGGGCAAGGAAGGCTGTTTTATGACTTATAAAAATTTGCTTTAATTACTAACATATCATAGAGATAAACTTGAGTTTCCAACACACACAGGAACAGAATAGCCCTAGAAAATAATAGCCCTATAAAAGAGGACTTGGAGTTGCTCTGAGAAGGGATAAAAGAAAAGAGCAATAAATTAAATGTCAGTATCAAGCATATTAACTGAACTGAAAATCCTGTGTGGATAATAAAACACCTGCAACTTAATAATAATAAAAATGCATTTGACTTAGATAATAATAGGGGAGATGGACCAAGAATTTTCATCTTTTCTTCTTGAAGGTTTTCCTCACAACTTCTAATCTTACTTAAGAGAAGCAGAGCTCAAGACAATTGGATAATTAGCCTTTTAGGGATGTATGGAGAATGATGACTCCCATGTCCTCCATCTCCACTATAAAGTAAACAAAAAGGCAGGAATGCTAATTGTAGTACATAATGCTTGAGTTAAATGCAAAACAGTTCTTACTACAGCAGTATAAGAGGCACTGTAAGGAGAGCCTTAGATGGTGTGGTAGATTGTTTCCAAAGATGGCTGCAACAATATCTTCCATCTCATGTACTCTTTTGCAAAATAACATTGCCACTCCCTCATCAAGAGGTAGAGCTTATTGACCACCCCTTTGAATCTGGGATAGCCCTAGGCCTTGTTTTCATCAAGAGAATATGGTGAAAGTGATGCTGTATACTTTCAGAGCCTGAGTCTTAAGAGATGGCAGCTTCTAGCCAGGCATGGTGACACACACCTATAGTCCCAACTACTCAGGAGGCTTAGGCTGGATGACTGCTTAAGGCCAGGAGTTCAAGATTAGCCTGGGCAACATAGCAAGACCCCATCTCTAAAAACATTAAGAAAATTACTAGGCACAGATGGCTCATCCCTATAGTCCCAGCTACTTGGGAGGCTGAGATGGGAGGACTGTTTGAGGCCAGGAGCTTGAGAACAGCCTGGGTGATATAGTGAGCAAGACCTCATCTCTTTAAAAAAATGAGAGAGAGAGAGAGAGAGAGAGAGTGAGAGAGTGAGAGAGAGAGAGAATGAGAATAGCTTCTACTTTACCACTTGGAATACTCATTCTTGAAATCTCGTTGCCAAAGTAAAAAAGGCTAAGCTGGCTATGTGGAGAGATTAAGAGAGGTCCTAGCCTCCCAGCTAACGCTGTCAAGGTGCTCAACTTTTGAGAGAAGCCGTCTCGTATTCCAACCCCAGTGATTACAACCTCATGAGAGACGCCAGCTAACACTATTTAAAACTGCCAAGCTGAGCAGTGGCCAAATTCCTGACCCATGGAAATATGAACAAATAAAATGATTGTTAATTGAAGTTACTAAGTTTGGGGGTATCTTGTTAATGTAGAAAAAGATAATCAAACAGGTATTAATAGAAATCTTCCTCCTCAATAAATTCTAGGGACAGGTTAGACAGCCATCTGTTTTAGAAACTTAGGCAGAGATAATCTGAAGTCTTAACTTCACCTTTTTTGATTTAATAATCCACTGAATGTGGAGAAAGTGGAAGAATGAATTACCTTACAATCTCTATAGTGTGTCTTGTTTGCACTTCTGGATGGGACTTCCTGATAGGGGTGTTATGATCTAAAATACTTTTATCTCCCCCAAAGTTCATATACTGAAATCTTAGTCCCCAAGGTGATGGTATTACCTCTGGGAGGTGATTAGGTCATAGGGGTAGAGATCTCATGAATGGGATCAATGCCCTTTTAAAAGAGACCTGAGAGAGACCCTATACCCCTTCCATCATGTGAGGAAATAGCAAGAAGGTGCTACAAAACCTACCATCACCAGACACTAAATCTGCCTTGACCTTGGAATTCTCAGCCTCCACAACTATGAGAAATAAATTTCTGTTGTTTATAAGATACTCGGTTTATGGTATTTTGTTATAGCATCCCAAACAGACTAAGAAGGGAAAATTGGTTTTTCTCTGTAGCTCTTGGAACAGAAACTCTGTTCTTGTTCAAGAACGGGCTCCAATGATGCTCTTCTGCCCAATAACCTGTAAAGTTCCTTCCTGCTGTGGTAAGCTAAAGTCAAGAATGAGTCATTTCTGTTCATACTACCATTTGATATTATTGATAATTGTTACTGGTGTCTGGGGCACAGGATGTGCTCTTAAGTATCCTCTCTTACAACTATTTGTTACCACACACTACTGTGGTAATCCAAGCCCCCTTTTCAGTGTCTCTTCAGGCTAGGATTCCTCAGCCAATCCACTGTGCTTCCATGGAATCATATCTTCTATTTCATTCCTGACATCCATACTTTCCACTCATCAGCTGATCTGCAGTTATAATGCATCAGACATGCGGAGAGGTGGTCACTTGCAGGCTTCTTCCCTTAAGACAATATCAATGCCACTGATGAGAGATTCCCACCTACTATAAAGGGATTAATTTGATTTTATGAACAGAAGCACAGGCTGAGAACTCAGGGAAAGCTTCCCAAAAGGTTTGGTTGATGCTGTTTTTGTATGTGAAAATTTTGCTTTGGGGTTGTGAACTCTTTAAAACAAACAGTTGATGTCATTGTTAATGGGAGACAGGATGACTTGCATAGCTTCTGTCAAGACTGACTGCTTTTAGGGAGGAAATGCAGCAAACAGGGTTGGGCTTTTTTACAATGATCCATCTTTCGACAGCATAAGTGAATGCCCTCTCTCATTAATCATAAGAGTCTAGCTTATACTGGATATGGGCAACAAGATCTACTCATGAAGGCACATCTCTCTTCTTGTTGAATAGTTAGAGAAGGCCAAATAATCTCATCTTCTTTCCATTTGCCTACTTAAGGAAAACCTCTCTTGGCAGGCTGAACATAGGAAGAAGGAGTGGACATTCAAATTAGTGAGTCTTATTGTTTCATGGCTCTCCTCTGAGGTAGGAAAAATCTTGTTTCACTCTGGAATTGCCCTGGGCTAGGCACAAGTTCCATCACATACCTTTAATTTACCATCCTACCATCACCCAGTAACCAAAAGGGCCAAAGCACAGGCATCTTCTGTTTCACATTAGCGCCCCAAACTGTCTCACTCCCCTACCTCACACAATGGTTATTACCTAAACCTACCTTTCAAGAAAGAAATCACTACTACCACCACCCGCACCCCCTGCTCCACAATGAGCAAGGAAACCAAATCAGAGCAAAAACTTCATAGAAAATTGGTTGCAGAACCAACTAGCCTGAAATCTAAAGAAAGACAGGCGCCTTCAAGCAGACATGGAACCTGAGCTCTTTCTTACCTGGGGCAGATGCTGGGTGCCAGGTAAGCTAATAAGAAGTCAGCTAAAATCATTAAGAAATTGCTAAAGGCTGAGTATGGACTAGTGTGAGAATATAGAACCTTTGAGATCAATATACATGAGACATTTGCACCCATGAGGAGACTTCCTCACAGACTTCACAGTTCACAAGAGATTGGGAGCAGGGCAGGAAACCAGAGAAGGCCTCCTTGTTGGCAGAGGCCTGGAGGGAGATGTATAGTAGCCACTGCAGGAAAGTAACAAAGCCCAGCCCTTGGTGTTCCTATCCTTTCTCCACTGCAAAACAAATGCTGTAAGCTGATGAGAGAAAGAAAGGGCAGCAAACCCTATTGTCTTCAAGGCACAGGGGAAGACCCAATGCAGCCGGGGAAAAGGAAATAGAAAAACAAACCAACAAACTTTGCATCAATGGGGGAGAAAAAGAAAAAGGAATTGGGTCTAGGATCATCAGAGATCCCTTACTGGTGAGGGAAGGAACAGGATCACTGAGAATAAAAAATATGAACACCTCCACTCCTCAAAACCATGCAAAGCAATGAATAATCAATGTTAGCCCTAAACTGCTGGGGGAGAAATACTGTGAGATGAATAACAAAGGGAAGACCTAAAACAAGAATATCCACTTTTACCAGTTCTCTTCAAAGTTGTTGTGGAGGCAACACAATAAAGCAAGAAAAAGAAGTAAAAGGCTCATAGATAAGGAAGGAAAAAACAGCACTATTCACATATGATAAGATCATCTATGTAGAAAACCCCTCTAAAATCTACAAAAAAGCTTCTAGTACTAACAAGTAAGTTTAGTAAAAATCATAGAATACAGGGTCATTATACCAAAAAAAAAAAAAAATCCATCCAAATGCTATATGTTAGCAATATACAATTGAAAATTAAATATTTGTTTTAAAAAGCACCATCTACAACAGCATCAAAAACCATAAAATACTTATGTGCCAGATCTGTATGCTGAAAACTACAAAATAATGAAAGAAATGAAAGAAGACCTAAATAAATAGAGAGATATACTATGTTCATGGATTAGAGGATTTAAGATTATTAAGATGCCAAATTTCCCAAACTGCTCTATAGATTCAACACAATTCCAATTAAAGTTCCAGCAGAATAGTTTTTTTTTTGGTAGAAATTGACAAGCTAATTCTAAAATTTATATAGAAAAGTAAAGAAATTAGAAAAGCTGACATAATTTCAAAAAAGAAAAACAAAGTTGGAGGATTCACACTAACTGTTTTCAAAACTTACTATAAAGCTACAATAACTACAATAAAGTAGTGTTAGTGAAATGACAGACATATAGACCAATGTACCAAAGTAGAGAGTCCAGAAGGAGACCCAACACATATGTGTGGTCATTGGTTTTGGTACAAAGGAAATTCAATGGAGAAATGGGAGCTTTCTCAACTAATGGTGTTGGAAGATGTGGATAGCCATTGTATTAGTTTCCTGTCACTGTTGTAGCAAACTATCTGGGTATCATAACACAACAGAAATTTATTCCCTCCCAGTTCTGGAGACCAGAGTCCAAAATCAAGATGTTGGCAGAGCCATATTCTCTCTGAAAGTTCTTGGGGAGAATTTATTTCTTGACTCTTCAGCTTCTGGAGGCTCTAGCCATTCACTGGCTTGTAGGCACATCACTCCAATCTCTGCTGATATGGTCACTTGCCTCCTCCTCTTCTGTGTGTCTCAAAAATCCCTGTGCCTTTCTTATATGAGGATACATATGATTGTATTCAGGGCCCACCCGGATAATATAGGATAAACTCCCCTTCTCAAGACACTGAACTTAATCATGTCTTTTGCTATATGAAGTAATAGTCACAGGTTCTGAGGATTAGGACATAAACATATCTTTTTGGGGGCCACCACTCAGCCCATTACAGCTACATACTGAAAAGCAAAACAAAAACCCCAACTCTAATGTATATATTGTACTATACACAAAAATTAATTAGAAATGCATCATATAGCTAAGTGTAAAATCTGCATCTATAAAACTTCTAGAAGCAAACATAGAAGAAAATCTTTGTGAGCTTGGTTTAGGCAAAGATTTATTAGGTATAACAAAAAATGCACAATCCAGAATATAAAAAAATTGATAAATTAGGCTTCATCAAAATTAAGAAACTTTGCTCTTTAAAGGGAATGAAAAGATAGACACAGACTGGGAGAAAATATTTGAAAATCACATAAATGATAAAGATTTGTATCCAGGATATAAAGAGAACTTTTAAAACTCAGTAACAAGAACAACCACCCAACTTTAAAAATGATAAAAAGATTTGAATAGATACCTTTACCTAAGCAGATACAGATGACAATTAAGCACATAAAAAGATACTCAGCATCATTGGTCATTTGGGAAATGCAAATTAAAGCCACAATAAGATACCAGTACACATCTATTATAATTCCTCAAATTAAAAAAAATAGTATATCCATTTTGGAAAACAGTTTAACAGTTTTTCATCAAGGCTTAACATTATCCCACTCCTAGGTATTTATGAAAATTAAATGAAAACTTATGTTCACAGAAAAAAACTATATGTGATTGCTTAAAATAGCTTTATTCATTTATTTAAAAAAAACTGAAAACAACCTAGATGTCCTTTAACTGGTGGATGTATAAACAAACAGTAGTATATCCATATAATGGAATACTACTCAGCAATAAAAAGGAATGACTCCAGATACAGGCTACAATATGTCTGACTCTCAAATGCATTATGCAAAGTGAAAGAAGCCAGACTCAAAAAGCTCCATATCATATGATTCTATTTATATAACATTCTGGAAAAGGCACAAATATGTGGACAGAAAGTACATCAGTGATTTCCAGAGGCCACTAGTGGAGGAAGGGTTTGATTACAAAGGGGATAAAAGAGTTTCTTAGGGTGAAAGAACTGTTCTATACCTTTGTTATGATGGTGGCTTTATGAATGTATGCACTTGTCAGAACTCTACACCACAAAGAGTGAATTTTGATGTACATAAATTAGGTCTCCGTAAAGGCACCCTCCATGCACAAACACCCTCTTCACCTTGCTCAGATTCTGACATCCCATGACAGGCCATTCCTCTGCGGAGACGCCTCCTCAGCCTTAATTTTATTTTTTGAATATATAAATGCTAAGGACTACTGGAAAATAAGAATTATGGAAGTGTTGACCAAATGTTGATGCAATTTTCAAAAAAGGAAAGAAAATGGATGCTGAAAACTAAAAATAGACATCTCATATACTGTCATTGATATTCTTTGACACAGTAATTTTATTCCTGATAGTTTATATTAAATTGTCTGACATGCTAAAAAAGCTTTATATACCAATATGATCACTACAGATTTATCTATAACTAAAAATTGGTAACATTCAACAATAGGGGAATGTTAATGTAATTTATAGCACATTCATGATAATTTTGTTTGTAAAAATACTAGAGACAATGTTCTTAAAGTAGCCAGTATATAAAAATCAGCACATAAAATTGAATACACAATATTAGTATGAGCTAACTATATAAGAATATATATATTAGGTGAAATACACCAAAATATTTTCAGTTATTATCTCTGAGTGGTATGACAATGGGTAATATTTTTCCTTATGAATTATATATTTCCTAAATTTATTTAATGAACATGTATTAGTTTTTAAACAGGAAAAATAAATTTTAAGACATTAATTAGCATCCATTTTCATAGCACTGTTAGAAATACAAAGTTAAGTAAGGATAGATCCTGCTTTTAATGAGCTAATACTGTAATAGTTACTCATACCCATGACCAAAGAATGAATCTTTTATGGGAAAGTTATAACCTTAGAAGCAAGCATAGAACCTCAGGAGCCATGAGGAAGAACACTTTCATTCTGATTTATAGTAGCATCAGTATTAGCAGCAGCAACAGCAGCAGCTAACATTTATTGAATACTAACTATAGGCCCAGTATTGTTCATATATCTCCTTATGTAATCCTCACATTAGCTCTACAGGATTCTGTTATTATCTTCCTTTTACAAATGAGGAAACTGAGGCACCGAAAGGTTACCTTACCCATGATTAGACAACTAGTATGTGGCAAAGGAAGGATTTGAATATAGGCAACATTCCATAGACTCATTATTGACTAGGCAGTTTATAAGAGAATGAACCCTGATAATCGAAGGGGTGAAAGACTGCAGCATAGTGACCTCACATACCTTTAATCTAGCAAAGACAGGATATGCATACACAGTTCTATATACAAGATAGAAAGCAATAACTATCATAAAAGAGAGTTATGGTTGTAGGATCTTTGAGAGGGGAGAGATGACTTCCATCTGACAGCAACAGGGAGAATGATTCAGCAAAGACTGGCAGCAGGGAGACCACTAAGAAAAGTTGTAGTAATCAAGGTAAGAGAATAAAGTGGCCTGAACCAAGGTATTTCTTTCTTCTCTTACAGGTCTAACTTTGTGGATTAAAGGTTTACATGTGTATTTCCCATAGAATCCCACTATTATGCCTTATTTTCCCATTGCAGGCCCGCCCTGGATAATACCAATATTTGCAGGTCAGGAGAAGATGGAGATTAAAAATCATTATGCAATTCTAGTACCTAATCCTCACAATCCCTCCATCTTATCTAGTTTCTCTCCCTTTTGCTCAAATTAGGATAAGGAGCAAACAGAGGAGGGTGAAGAAACAGGATTTTTTGAGTTGGTGTAGCCTAGATACCCAAGTTGGACTTTCAAACTCAGTGGCACAGAGTGAGGGTACTGACTACCTCTGCTGCATGTAGTCCCTCAGCTACAGAAAGGAGCTGGTATAAAAGGAGTGGGTACATTCAGAGTACTCACTGCATGCAAGACTCACTATGTACCAAGTGCCTACTGGAAGAGGAAGAAAAATTCCCCCATTTGGCTGAGACACAGTCTTTCATGACTCCTTGTTGAAGGCAGGAGAGGGGGGATTTGCCTTCCAAGGGGCAGACATAAGAATGGAGGTCAGGGAAAAAGACATACAACTTCACAGTGTGAATATGGATGCCTGAGTGCTTTGGCTGATTGGAGTCTGCTTCAAGGGATGGATATCTGGCAGTTTGATTTAGGAACTTCCAGGAATGGAAAAGATGATAAGCATCTTGAAGGCTTCTTGATTACACTTTATTTTCTTTGTGTCTCATCTTCAACAGGACCCAGCACATAAGCATTCAATAAGTAATAGCACTAATATGGTTACTATGTGCCAGAAACCATGCTAAGAATTTTTATTATCATTTTAATTATCTTCAAAACAACTCTATGAGGCAGGGTTTACTAACAAACCCACTTTACAGATGAAGAGAATGAGGCTAGAGAAGTTAATTTGTTCCAATTCACTAAAGAACTCTTTGGAAAAAGGAGAATACATGATATCAGGGGAGACGAAAGGTTTTGCTAGTTTGTAAGTCAATGTGTACTCAAAGGAAAGAATTATGTATTTGCCTTTCGTCAACTCTACACCTCATAAATGTATTTGTGGATGTGCATAGTAAGGCATGTAAAGTGGCTACTTAGTGTTCAACTCATTAGCAAGGCGAATTTTTTAGGTTGCTTACTACTGTAATAGCTAGAGAGCTTTAATCCTAAGCATAAAGTCATTTTACAGTTTAGTATTTATGCATATTCATGAATTCTTTGTTCCTGCCTTAATTTCTAGGGATTCAATCTAGAATAAGGAGTCTAACCAATAAGGGTCCCAGAACATAGTGTGTGTACACATGTATGCATATGTATATGTATGTATTTATGTATGTGTTCATAACAATTACTGATCACTTTAAATCAACCAACTTAACCTGATTAGTAGGTGTCTTCTGACACTGGTCCTCACCTTGCTAAGTATTTATTTGTTCCCAGGACTTTTGCATTTATCCCTTGCTTGTTCCACTTTTTACATTTCCTTTATCCTTCAATTCTACTCTTATATTTCCAATTTTTTTTAAAAAAGAGGAATGAGGGGAAAAAAAACCTGGAGAGAATGAAAATAAAATAAGAACCAATGTTTCAGTAACTTGATTGTACCTGTGATTGTTTGCATCAGGGGGCCTTACTTTCTATTAGACAAGAGGCACTGGTATTCAGCAGTCATAATACTGAAAGAAAGGGTTGGTCTGGAATTCCTAAGGCCAGAGAAGGCTGAAGGGAACACCAACTGCAATTATAAAGTAGCCAGCCAGTGTGTAGACACTGACAACCAAGTGACTGGTCTCATTTTCTAAAGCTTGGCTCACACAGTGGCAGGAGGGAAAAAGCGGGTAATGGGGGGAAGAGAGCAGGACTAAGTGATCTTGAATGACCATTACCAGATCTGGGACACAGACCAATGGTTTGGACAGCAGAATCCAGCTACTAAAGCATCCTCTGCTCTCGAATTTTAAGCTTCTCTCTCCATGCCACAATACTGCTTGAGTTCACGCAATGATTCCTACGTCAAGATTAGCAGTTTATAATGTTGTTGTACTAGTACTGAAAGACTCACATTTTAACTCTTTCATTTTTCTCCTCCTAGCATTCCTCACTCTTTAAATATTTAGTTTACTATTCTTTGTTTTCCTTCTCTCCCTACTCTAACCTAAGCTGAGTCAAAGGCGGGAGGAAGGACTTAGTGTTGTCAGAGGGTCAGCCACAGGTTGTTTCTCTTTTCATTTTTTTTTTGCTTTGGACCCAAACAAGTAACACTCCCTAAATATGAAATAATGAGACTGCTGTGTTCTTCTGCCTTAATCCATAAACTAATTATAACTATCATTATAGCACTTTCAGTTTGCCTCATTTAATTTTCACAATCATTCTTTGGAATAGGTAGGACAAAGATCATTAGTATCCCAAGCATATATAAAAAAACTAAGGCTCAGATAGGTTAAGTGATTTGTGCTGGTGGAGTCATGGGCGAACACTGATTCACAGACTGCGGAGTTACTGGAGACCTGACTCACGGTACAGCCTCAGGTAAGTCACTTAACCTATTTGTGTCTAATCTCTAAAATGGGGATAAAAGTACCAACTTGCTTCCCAGAGATTAACTAGCCAATAAACAATTGTAAAGGGATTTGGAAATTCCAAATGTTACATAAATGTTTTAATAAGCTTTTAATGTTAAGGCTCCATTAGGTACCATAGGTGGAAATTAGGTGAATTTATCTGTTAGCATTTGTTATTTTCCAGGGCCTGGAGAGTACATAAACTGGATCGAGCTTGTTTAGGGAATATGCCCAGCTCTTTCTCAGCTGCTTCTAGGTGCTGGCCCTGCTACTTGCAAGTCCTATCTCTGCTGGCCCTCCCCCACTTAAACCCAAGCAGATGGGTTGCTCTCTATCTAGCCAAGGCAACTAGAGAGTACAGGAAGGAGAGCTGGCTTCTCATGCCCCTTGGGGGCAGCAGAGATGATCACAAGCAGGCTCCTACTGTTAGCCCTACAGACCTTCCAGATGGGCCCAAGAAAACATCCCTAATAACTTCCAGGGCATTCAAAGCATGTACAGTGTGGTACTGACTACTAAAAAATGACCTACACTTACATCTAAGATCTCCAGGCTATTATTTTCTGTCTTTCTGTTGAAGTTCATTTAACTTGCTTTATAACAAGTTTAGGTATATTATATTGCATAGGGGATGGTGACAATTTAACATTATATTAAAGAAATGTCTGAAATCATTTTACTTTATATGAAAAGAACTCTGTAAGGTACAAGGAAGAAAACTGTGCATGATATACTATCACAGTAGTAATCTAAGACATTGTGCCCTGGGTAATGTTCAGTTTTGTGACTCCAAGGGAGTTTTGTTTTTTAATTATTAAATAATTTTTTATTGATGCATAATAGATGTACATAGTTTCAGGGTACATGTGATAATTTAATATATGCATATAATTTGTAAAGATCAAATTATTGTACTTGGGACATTCATCACCTTAAATATTTGTCTTTATACTAGAAACATTCAAATTATTCTCTTCTAGCCATTTTTAAATGTACAATAGATTATTGTAAACTATAGACACCCTACTAATCTATTGAACACTAGGCTTTATTTATTCTACCAAACCATATATTTGTATCCATTAATCAACTTCTCTTTGTCCCTTCTTGCCCCTCCCCTTAGTTAGTTCTTCTTTCCTTTCTGTGTCTTACTTTTTCAATCTGTGAAACAAAGACAATGGCTTCAGTTTAAAATATGCTTCAAGTGAAAGTCACTTTAAGGCAGGGCTGATATTCAGCTGGTACATCCGGTTTCTACATTTGAAAAATAAGAATAAAACAATCTATATTAAATTACTAAATTTTAAAATGCCCATATATTTTAAATGGTAAATCATGGCTCTCCCATCACCTGGAATGCTACTCTTCCCTCAGATATCTGCTTGACTGATTATGTCATTTCCCTCAAGGCAATCCTCACATTTTACCTTAATGAGGCCTACTCTATCTTACTTAAATACTGCCAAATAATACTTCCAAATCTTCATACTCTCAAATCCCTTTTCCCTGTTCTACTTTCTGATTCCTTCCATAGTATTTGTCATCTACCTACAACTAAAGAATTCATTAATTATGCTTATTGTTCATCTATTTCCTTACTCCTCTACTCTAAATTGTAAGCTCCACAAGGTCAGGAATTTCGGCCTGTTTTGTTCATTGGTGTATCTCAAATGCCTGGCACATAGCAGAAGCTCAGCAAATATTTGCTGAATAAATGAATGAATTATCCTCCAAGAATAATTAATTTTTAAATTACCTGAGGGTAGAGGCTAACTTCTTCTGAATAGTCACTATACTGAGCTCAGGGTTTGGGCCCAGAAGATATTTAAAAACATGTTCTATTTGATTGACATGTGTATCTGAAAATCATAAATATTTTGTGACTAAATTCTTTTATCTGTCTCCTCTTTGGTTTGGGGAAAACCCTTGTGAATTAGCCACCCAGTTAAGAGGGTCAAAATGGGGTTGTGAAACTGGGTAAAGGCAAGGAATAAGAAGGAAAAGGCAAAATATCCAAAAGAACTGAGAAACAGTCAGTGTACTCACTAAGACAAGACAAGTCAGTAAGCGCTTCATGGAGAATTCACTAACAGAACAGCCAGAGAAGATGGAGACGCTTTAAACATATACAACTGCTCTTTTGTTGGCTGGATCCCGTTACCTGATGTGTTGTAGGCACTTGAATACTTAGTCCTATAAGATATACGGATACCATGACTGCCATTGAGAAACAGAATCAGTCTACACCATACTGATTAACACTTACTGCTTCAGGTAAATGCAATGTGTGGGAAAAGTTCACAGGGCTGTCTATGTGTCTAGAATTTATCAGAGAAGGTTTTCCATAGGAAAGGTGGGCCTTAAAGTATGGTAGAAAATATTTTTGTGTAGACATAAGAACAAGTATATAATAATTATATTTTTACAGGCAGAGCTGAACGCAAGAGACAATTCATTCAAGATGCTTGTTAATCAGTTTTTAATATAAAAACCTTATTGTATATTTGAGTGTCATTGTACCTAGTTATGGACAGTCTCAAAAACAAATAAAAAGCCCTGGGCTAGAAGCTAAGCTGATTATTAGCTGGAGAGAGCACATAGCCTTTCTTCGTGTGATACAGATAGTGTTTCATAATTGGGTCCTTATGGGGGCACTGGTACCTTTCTCAGGAAATATCTGATACTGGCCTGTGTTGGAGACAGGTCATGTGACTGGTTGGGCTATATGGGTAATTTTCCTGGAAAATACTGTTATTGCACAATGAGCTGTGTCTATCACTTAACATATCCCCAGCACTTCAAATAACTGATTGCCAGCTACTTTGAACCCTAACGGGGCAGAGGGAACTCTCATGCAAGGGGTCTCCTCAAAATATTCATTATTCCTTAGTGACTGAAGCAATAAGGTCAGGCTGGTAGCTAAGACACTAAGAGGAGGAGAGGAGGAGAGGAGGCATTTACTTTCATGTGAGGGCTTGCAATATACTCACTCTCTCTTCAGAGACTAGCAACTTTATATGTGAGTCACCAGCATGGAAAATGTGTGGCGGCAACAGCATCTGTGTTCAGTGTGTCTCTGAGATCCATCTTTCTGCCCTATACCCCTCCCCCCATCCCACTCAAAGAACACAGCTGTTTGTTCCTTGGTCACCAGTCTCCACTCTAATTTGGTGAGAAGGTAGAAAGAGCCCCAAAGGCAGATGAAGTTATCAGGGTTAACTGATTGCAATAGCTAATATCCATTGAGAGACTACTATTCAGAAAATGCAGTGGAAAAAACCCCCAAAACACAAAGACTTCTTTGGCTTGTTTTAAATCACTGGACCATAGATATTTAGACTTTGAGAAAGTGAGTAAAGCACCAAGTTATGAGTACAGTTTATAAAAGATAAAGATCTGAGTCATCCCTTTGTGGTTACAGATTATGAAACCATTTCAAGCTCTCCCTAGACAGTATTCCCTATGAATGTTAGATTGCAAACAGAGCAAGCCAGAAGGGTTAGCATCTCTGATTACTACCCCTGTTAAGGTTTTTCTCCTAAGCATCCTTGTATAGTTTACAGTTTAATTTTTTGCCTTTGTAATCTGTAGCTCTTGTGTATATATCATCTAATGAAAAGGCCTTTTTTGAATTAACGTGGTATTTGGAAAAAGAACATGTGTTTCTATTTTATTATTAAATACATTTATAAAGACAGAAAAGGTTCTCAGACCTAGTGGCAGCTTGTTTTTTGTTTGTTTGTTTTTTTAAAGCAAGAATTCTATAACACTTCAGGAGAATAGAATCCTTAGTGCAAACACTCAGATGGACTGGGGCATGATAAGTTTTTGGGTAGAAAGTAATTGTGGAGCTTAGGAATTCAGATTTGCCTTGTCTGATCACCTTAGGGGTAAACACATTGCTCTGTCTTTTCCCAGCTAGTTAGTGAGCTTGGCATCTACTAAGCAGGACATTCTGGAATACAGACCATTCCAATTACCACAATGGTCTTGTGTTTCAAGGCTGCTTGTTTATAAACACAGTCACTTTCTAGTTTAATTTCTCTCCTTTTTCGGTTTATTTAAACTCCAAATTTTTTTAGAGTGCAAGAGCCTAAATAAGGATTTTTGAGATTGATGCCTGGCGATATGAATTAAAATAAAATACCAGAAATGTATGTCGTATAAACATCTAGTTTACGTTCACTAGTAATCAAGGAAATGGACATCAAAGCAATGAGACGTTGCAATTTTATGGCTAAGAATTAGCAAATAAATTAAAAATATTAACTCTATCTATGTCTGCAAGGTTTTTCATAAAATCAGTATACTCTTCCATGGCAAATAGCACTATAGTATGACAAATCATTTAGAAAGAAATATTATCTTATGTCTTGAGAATCACAAAAATATTTCTACCCCCTTGCCTTAATGATTCTACTCCTAGAAATTTACACGAAGGTAATAATTTACTAGACTAAAAATGTTATGTACATAAAAATGTATATTATGGAATTCTTAGAAAAAGAAAAAAACAAAACAAAATTGGAAACAATAAATGGCTCTCAAGTAGGGTATATTTTATGGGGGAGCGAGAAGTATACCAGAATCTTTTTGGAGCAAAAAGAGGAAGGAACAAATATATGTGTAGTTTGAAAAAGAATATTGAGAATTATCAATGCTTTTATTTTCTTTTAGACATAAAATTGCTTTATTTTATCATTTTAAATAATACCAAATAGGATGTGATATTTTTATGTTCATTAAAAAGAGGTATGAGTAAAGAAAGTCTGAGAAATAGCAATCTATCAGTAGCAAGTCTACCAACAGACAGAAAATTAAAACAAAACAACTCAGCAACACTTAATGTTTATTGAGCAGTTTATTTGTCAGGTGTTGGGCTAAATTCTTTGCAGACATTGTTCTTTATTTAATTTTCTTTATTTTATTTCTAGGTGGTAGGATTGTTGAAACATTTTACATTGATTTAAAAAATCATTATCAGAACCAGTAGTAACATGAAAAATTCATTTGGTTGTCCTAGTGGGTAAGGAGGTGTCTGAGGCTTGGTCTTTCAAGTTTGACATTTTTGTCAGTCAATTAAACAATGTTAAAAGCAAAGACAAGTGCATTGAGATTTAGGAACTGTATGTTTTCTGCCCTCCTAACCAGAAGCAAATTGTCTGTAAATTTGTCAGATAAACAGGATGCAATAGCATTGACAAACAGTATATAAAACCAAAGGAATTAAAAGAGAGATAGTATAATCCTTGATAAGTATGTCAAAGACTAAAAGTAATTTCAGGTATAAAATACCTTAAAAATATATTTGAATTCTATACATTCATATTCATAATGCTAATATTTTAAAAACCAAAATATAAAAATTAAGAGGCAGGAAAAGATAAAAACAAACAAACAAAAAAAGAAGCAAATAAAAGGCATGGTAAATAGCACAATAAGATGTTAGAAATAAAAATATGATAGCAATAGTCCGAATTCCTAAGTTCAAAGATAGACGTTCTCAGATTGTATTAATAAGCAAAACCAACTGTATGCTCCCTAGAAGAGATAAATATAAAATATAAGTATGAGGACACAGAAAGTTAAAAGGTGAGCAATGGAAAAAGACTATACTAAGCAAACACTAAAAAAAGAAAGTTGGTGCAGTAAGAACTACAAGGCCAAAAAGTATTAATAGGAATAAAGAGGGTCACTACATATTGATAAAAGAATAATTTACCAAGAAGACATACAATTTTTAAACTTTCATATACCCAATAACATCGTCTCAAAATATATAGCTATATAAAGTAAAAATTATTATAAGGGTAAATTGATACACAATTATACAGGGAAATTTAACACTCTCAGTAATTGCTAAAACAGATTTTTTAAAAAAATTAGTAAAGATGCAGAAGATTTGAATAGCACAATTAGTATGTTTGATCCACTGGATATACAACCTTACATTCATTTACTAGAGAATACACATGCTTTCAAGCTCTGTGGGGCAGTTACAGAAGTTAGCCACAAAGATGCTATAAAGAAAACCTCAACAAATACCACATTGTTTGAATAATTGCAATAAAATTATAAATAAATAACTTAAATATGTCTTTTTTTAAAAAAAGATAGTCTTTCTCTAGCATGCTTATAATTTTACTCAACTTAGCAAAACAATTTGTGGGGCAAAAGAGCTAAGGAGGTGATAACTTCATTTCAGCATTGCACAACTAATGTCATTCCCTAATGTTATTCATCAGGCCAAGCAGAGTATTGCTGGTAGAGGAATAGTGTTTGCAAAGGTAAAAATATATGAAAGAGCAAGGCAGTTGGGGGAAGGTATGATATTGAAGCATAGGAAGAGAGGAAAAAAAATAGAAAAGAGATTGTTAAGGTAGGTTGGAGTCGGGAAGTTTGAATCATTTAGGCAAAAGGAAGTGATCAAAAGTGTCTAAGCATGGTGCTGATGAGAGATGGTAAGGGCATGGAGTTGATGTCACTTGATAATTTACCCTATGCCCAGTGGAATGAGTTAAGTGGGAGAAAAAGAGGAATTAAGGGATAAATCTAAGGTTCTTAGTCTGGGTGACTGATTGGGTGGTGAGGTCTTTAATGGGGAGGAAGAACAGAAAAAAAGAAAAGCAGATAAGAGAGGAGAAAAATAACACGTGGAATTATATTTGAAGTATTGGCGGGGGCATCCTTAAGAAGATCTAACTATGACAATGATGGGGGAGTTTAGAGGAAGTATTAGGAAGCAAGGTGAAAGGAGCAGGTGGAGATTAGGAGTTAGACAATTTCATATTGTCTGAAATTGAGCAAAGTAGAATCAGGTTACCATTTGCTTTAAAGCCACAATCTTTGTGACAACAGGACAAGCTTAGTGCAACAATGGATGGTTATTAACAAGAAGCAAGACATTTCTTTTTAGACCTGGAAAGAAGTCAGGTATTATTAGAGGGAGACAAGGCAGGGAGTTCCCCTATTGAAGGCTATAGAGCATCCTATAAAAGGAAGAAGAGAGAGACAATCTACAAATGCAAATACTTGTTCAATTTTCATTATTTTATAGTTAAGATTGCATGATAATGTATATTATAGAGTCATTTGCAAAAGCAAAATAAGAAACAATCTAAATTCCCAACAAAGATTCAAATCAGTAAATTATAGCATATTAACTCAAAACATTTCTTTAAAAAAATGCCTGTGTTCAGAGAAGTAGGTACCATATGGCACCTTAATAACTTTCCTTAAAATTCACACTATTTGGTGCAGCTTTGGCTATATTTGTGGTACTGGATGTCATTATATCAAAACAGGATTCTTTCTGACAGGTATCCTCCTCTCAAAGCATCTTAAAATGGCAGATCAACCGGGTGCGGTGGTTGATGCCTGTAATCCCAGCACTTTGGGAGGCTGAGGTGGGAGGATTGCTTGAGACCAGGAGTTCAAGACCAGACTGGGTAACACAGCAAGACCCCGTCTCTAAAAAAACATTAAAAATTATCTGGGCATGGTGATGCATGCCTGTAGTCCCAGCTACTCAGGAGGCTGAAGTAGGGAGGATTGCTTGAGGCCAGGAGTTCAAGGCTGCAGTGAGCTATGGTCATGTCACTGTACTACAGCCTGAGTGATAGAAAGAGACCCTCTCTCTTAAAAAAAAATGTTTATGTAGTTTTTAATAATATGAGGAGATGCTAATGAGATAATACTAAGTGAAAAATGCAGGATACAAATCTATGTAAATAATATCTGAAATATTATTTCGAATTTATAATTTTCCATATATTTCAAAATTTCTATAATAAACATGTATAACTTTTATGAACAGGGAAAGAAAGCCCACTAAATATGGTACCCTTTAAAATGTTACCATGGGGACCAAGAATCTCAAAAGATCACAGAAGTGTGGAACCATATTTTTTTTTATTAAATAGAGAAGACTAGGAAATTCAAACACAATTGACAAATCTAGCTTCTGAACGGTGCAGTCTAGAAACTGAGTGAAACATAAGAATAATCCCACTTCACAGGTATATGGGCTTTCCAGTGTGTAACTTCCTTTACTCTAGCCCTCTTTCCCAGCCATGGTTCCCTTTGGATATGCTGTCCTCCTTTCATGTGGTACCGTCCTTGTTTTCCCCTTTGCTGTGCGGTTAAGGTCCTTGGTCTCTCCAGGCAGACTTTCCATACCATTGCAGCCTTTGCTATCACTTCTTCCCACTGTTTGTACCACTTATTTGGCATTTATCATACACCACTTTGCATTGTGGCTTATCTTTTCATAGGTATATTTTGCCTCCCTTTCAAGGGAACTATAAACCTTTCAAGGCTAACATAGCCATACAAAGGTGCTTAACAGATGTCAGTTGCAGACAGAGCTTAAAGCATCTAACGAATGCTGTATTAATCATTCTTACGATTTCTGAGAAGAAAGGATTTCAACTCACATTTTATGGAAATGAAAACTGACATCTAGAAGAGTTAATTTACTTCTTTTGGATTCTTGAGCTGAACCAAAGTGGACTGAGAATGCTCCTCTCCTGAATAGATCAGGCAGCCTCTTGGCAAATCAAAGTACATAATCCCTTCAGTAACACTGGTTGCTTACCAGCATAACTGGTATTGATTTATGCTTGCAAGTTCATGGCAGCTGGAGAACAGGGCTATAATATTAGGCCACTAATACACAGAAGGAGACTAAGGTTTGAAATATTCTGAATTCTGGATTTCTCTCAGCTTAGAAAATGACCTCCTGGATATACTATTCTGAGGGCAAAGAGAAGTAAAATCACATCCTGGCATTGGTTTGTCAGGACTATCTTGAATTTAAATTTCCCAAATCATAAGATATTTGGTTTTCAAATACAATGTAACTTTTAACACACTTTTTTTACAAGACAGCTACCCAATAAATTTAAGCAATTTTAGGTTCTACAGAATCCCCTGGAAACTTCATGCCAGCACTGTCCCTGTCTCTGAATTGTTTTGACATGTTTGGCCCATGATGACTCAATCAATTAGCAATGTTATTCCACAGGCAAAGTGGCTGGGATTTCTGTGACTCAGCAGAAGGGTCTTGAAAGACATGGTTATTTTCCTTCAACTTTTGACTTAACTGTCATCTAGCCAGATCTAGTACAAATAGATAAATAAGGGGACAAGCAAAGAGGGATATCAAAATTTGGGGGACCCTGGGCAGTCTCAGTTTCTCCTACACAATCTCGGGTGATTCTATTGCTCTTTGGCAAAATCTGTTGTTATCTATGATCACTATCAACAGCAGATCAAGAGTCCCATTTTAAATACAGCAGAGTAGTAGTCATGTTTTTCTCTCTTCTGGAATGATTCTCTACTTGCTGGGTAGAGAGATGGCCTGACTCTAAACTCTATACATAGTCAATATTTCCTGAGACTTCAAGGTGGAAAGGTAGGCTTGGAAAAGAAAAAGGCATAGTGGCCCATGAAAAATGGAAGACAGTGGAAGTTCCAGTGGTAGGTAGAGGCTAGCTAGGTAATTCATTCATTGATTGATTGATTCATAAATATTTATGGAGCACATATGAAGTTATAGTCATTATATTAGGCAGTGGGAATGCAAAATGTTAAACTCCTACAGTTCAATCTATCACTAAAATGTGAATTTGTCCAAGCTAGGAAGATATGTGTGCTGTGTGACAGGTATCCGATAACTGGGATGCCACTTCCTTTCCCTTCTGATCATTGATTTTTATCATTGGCCAAATATACTTTTCTCTCTGAGAATATAATCAGATGAATACAATCAAAGATGTTCAATAGAAGAAGGCAAATACCTCAAGGGAACAAAGATTCAGCAAATTTACATAAGAAAAAATATGCAAAGAAACCAACACATAGAATATAAATAAAACACAAAGAAAACTGGAAAATGGACTATAAATGAAGTAATGCCTCTGGCTGACAATCTTTAAGCAAGCTACATGGCAAAGGGAATTTAAACACGTTACAGAGTCAACTCTGTCCTTCTAACCCCTTGCCCTCCACCTGACCTCTGAATCTCTGTGTAATTGCCAGTTTGTGTCGGACTTCACATACTATGACTTTTTGATTTCTGCTCTGTATAATATATTTCTACAGGGTTTGACATTATGGCAGCAGCGACTGTAAACTGAGTGCTCCTTGGAGGCTGCTGACTTGAAGTGTGGGTGGAGAAGAGGCAGGAGAGAGCCAAGATTTGGAAAGAAAGAAGGAAATAAAAATTTCTCTCACTTTTGGATTTGGTGAAGCATTTGCTTAAAAAACCCCAAAAAACAACAGCTTAGTTAAGATATAATTCACCCATTTAAATTGTACAACTCAATGCTCTTCAGGATGTTCACAGAATTGGGCAACCAGTACCACAAACACTTTAGAACATTTTTGTCACTCCAAAATGAAATTTTGCACCCATTTTCAGTCACCCCTCATTCCACCAGGCTTTGGCAACCACTACTCTATTTCCTGTCTCTATAGATTTGCCCGTGGAGTAATACAATATATGGTCTCTTGTGGCTGGCTTCTTTCGCTTAGTGGGCTATTTTCAAGGTTCATCCATGTTGTAGCGTGTATCATTATTTTATTTTACCATTGCTGAATAATATTTCCTTGTATGGATATTTTATTTATCCGCGCATCAGTTCATGGACATTTGGGTTATTTTGTTTTTTGGTTATTATGAATAATGCTGCTATGAACATTTGTTTACAAGTTTTTGTGAGGACAAATGTTTTCATTACTCTTGGGTATATACCTGGGAGTGGAACTGCTGTGTCATATCATAATTCCCTGTTTAACTTTTTGAGGAGCTGCCAGACTGTTTTCCAAAGTGGCTTCATCGTTTTTCCTCCCAGCAATGTATGAAAGTTTCAATTTCTCCACATCCTCACCAACTTGTTGTTGCCTGTCTTTTTTATTTTAGCCATCCTAGTGGCTGTGTAATGGTAGATATAGTAGTTTTTATTAATAATTTAATTTCTCTAATAACTAATGATGTTAAGCATTTTTATGTGCTTATTGGCTATTTGTATATTTTATTTGGAGAAACGTCTACTCAAATCCTTTGCATTTTTAAATTGTGTTATCTTTTTATTACTGAGTTGTAAGAATTATTTATGCATTCTGGATATGAGTTTCTTACTAGTATATGACGTGCCAATATTTTCTCCTACTCTGTGTGCTGTCTTTTCATTTTCTTAATGGTGTTATTGGTAGCTCAAATGTTTTTAATTTTGATTAAGTCAAAAATACTTTTGACTACTTTTTCCTTTTTCACTTGTGCTTATAGTGTTATATCTAAGATGGTATTGCTTAACCCAAGTTCAGAAGATTTACTCCAGTGTTTCTTCCAAGGATTATAGTTTTAGCTCTTACATTTAGGTCTTTGATACATTTTGAGTTAATTTTTGTGTATGGTATATCAAAGGATCTAATTTCATTATTTTGCCTATGAATATCTATTGGTCACAGCACCATTTTTTGAAAAGACTATTCTTTCACCCAGTGAATTGTCTTTGCACACTTGTCAAAAGTTAACTGGCCATAAATACAAGGGTTTTTCTGAACTTTCAATTCTGTTCTGTTGATCTGTATGTCTATCCTTAATACCAGGACCACATAGTCTTGATTATTGTATCTTTGCAGTAAGTTTTGAAATCAAGAAGTGTGAATTATCTAACTTTGTTCTTTCTCAAGATTGTTTTGACTGTTCTGAGTCACTTGCATTTACATACTAATTTTAAGATCAGCTTATCAATTTTTGCAAAGAAACCAACTGGGATTTTGAGAGGAATTGTCCTGAATCTATAAGTCAATTTTGGGAGTATTGCCATCTTAACAATATTAAGTCTTTTGATCCATGAATAAGAAATAACTTTCCATATATTTTGGTATTCTTCAATTTCTTTTAACAATGTTTCATAGTTTTTAAAGTGTAAATCTTGTACTTCATTTGTTAAATTTATCACTATTCTTTTGATGTTATTATAAATGGAGTTGTTTTCTTAATTTCATTTTTTATTTTCTCATTGCTACTGTACAGAAAAACAATAGATTTATGGCTATTATGTACCATATACAAGGGTACAAGGTTATATCCTATAATACTGTTGAATCCATTTGTTAGTTCTAATAGTTTTTTTAGTAGATTACTTAGGATTTTCCATATACAAGATCATGTAATCTGCAAATAAAGATAATGTTACTTATACCTTTCCAACCTGAATGCCTTTTATTTCTTCTTCTTGCCTAATTGACCTAGCTAACACCTTCAGTACAGTGTTGAATGAAACGGTGAGTGCAGACATCCTTGTCTTCTTCCAGATCATAGAGGGAGGACTTTGCTTTTTAAGCAGTTTTTGAAAGGTTTGATGCTTTCTTTAAGGGGGAAAAAAAAAACAATAACAATACAATATATCCAAAGGGAAATATGTATTTGAACTCCTATTCTCCAGACAGTTATTTAATTAATTAATTTCTTTATTCTTTATTTTCTTTCTTTCTAAGCAAATCCCCAAAACCATATCGTGGGGTAGAAAATTTTATTATCTCAAGTTCAGAGAAGTGAAGTCATTTGTCCAATGTCAGGTAGCAAGCAAGTGGCCTTTTAAGGACTTAATTTATTTATTTATTTTTTAACTTCCTTACTTTCTTAGCAAATCGTCCAAAGAAAATAATTATAATTTAACACCTACTGAAAAAAATTAAGTTATAAAGCAACACTAAAATAGTTAGTGCCCAAGACTACTGAAGAAACAAAGGACTATGCACAGGAGTGACCTATATATAAATTCCAAATGACCTTAATTCCAAAGTCTTCTTGAGCCCTGATGTTAACAAAACATTACACGAAAGATACATAATGATGAATACATGTTATTACACATTTTTCAAAACCCATAGAAAGAACAATACAAACAGAAAACTCTAATGTAAATTATGGAATTTAGTTAAAAATAATTTATCAATGTTCTTCATCAATTTTAACAAATGTACCATATACTAATACAAGATGTAAATAATATAGGGAACTGTGGCAAGGGGAAGAAAGGAGCAGATATGTGGGGAAACTATTTTCTGATCAATTTTTCTGTAAACCTAAAACTGATCTAATAAATAGCTACTAATTTTTTTAAAGTGTCAAATATTTCTGTTTATATTTACCATAGCTGTTTTAAATAATTAGAATGGAATAATCAAGGAACTGTACTCATATTTTCCTTAAATCTTTTCTTCCTTTTCTGTTCCACATCTAAATAAATAGCACCACCAACAATCCAGTTGTTGAAGACAGAAATCTAGGTATATGTTCATGTGTTTATGTGTTTATTTGCTCATTCATTCATTTAAAATTATTTAAGTACCTCATATATGCTAGATACTAAGGTTATAACAAAAACAAAACATACATTCACAGAACAGAGCCTTCTCAGAACTCATGGCTTACTCACTATATATCATCCTTGATTCTTTTTTTGTGTTTCTCAATCTTTCACCAAATACTGGTAATTCTAATTTTTTCGAATCCACCTACTTTTCATTATCCCTATTGCTAGTATGGTAGTTCACATTCAAGGTACTATTTCTTTTTAAAATATCTGAACTACTGCAAAAACCCTCCAGATTGGTTCTTTCTTTCTTTCTTTCTTTCTTTCTTTCTTTCTTTCTTTCTTTCTTTCTTTCTTTCTTTCTTTCTTTCTCTTTTCTTTCTTTCTTTCTTTCTTTCTTTCTTTCTTTCTTTCTTTCTTTCTTTCTTTCTTTTTTTTCTCCCTCCCTTCCTTCCTTCCTTCCTTCCTTTCCTTCCTTCCTTTCTTTCTTTCTCTTTCTTTCTTTTCTTTCCTTCCTCCCTTCCTCTCTCTCTCTCTCTTTCTCTTTCTCTCTCTTTCTTTCTTTCTCTCTCTCTCCTTCCTCCCTTCCTTCCTTCCTTCCTTCCTTCCTTCCTTCCTTCCTTCCTTCCTTCCTTTTCTTTTTTAAACCTGATTAGATCAGTGTATTGCTTAAATTTTACTGATGGCTAATTGTTTTTTGGATAATAATTTTTGAAAATTAAAAACCTAATATGGCCTACCTAGCCATGATCGGCCCATTATCACAAACCCATCATTTATCCAACTCTCCAAAGAGCTGGATTTTTTCAGTTCTCAAATGCACCAATCTTTGTCGCTCTTTATCTTCAAGTCTCAGTTTAGATGTTGCTTTTTTACAAAAGCTGTCCTCAACTCCTCCAGATTAGGCTAGGTCCCTATAAATTATGCTTACATAACACTTTATACTTCCCCTTTCATAGAATCCACCATGCTCATCATATTACACTGCCTGTTATATTCTCTGGAATGTTAACTCCTACAGCCTCAAGGCCACATGTGGCCCTCCAGATCCTCAAGTGCGGCCGCTCAATGGAATCCAAACTTCACAGAACAACTCCTTTTATTAAAGGATCCAGAAGGCCACATGTGACCCCAAGGCCACAGGTTCACCACCCCTAGCTGACTTACTGATTGACATTCTGGAGCAGGTTAATTTAGGAAGTGGCTGTTATCCTATCCATGGAGACAGAGCTAAACATACCTGGAATACTTACAAGTATTTGCCTATAGAGGCAAGTGGTCAACATGGTACCAAACACACATTGCTAGAAAAGGGTAACAAAATCTGCTACCTAGAAAGGCAGAAGGTAGGACTTTGTGCTGTAACACAAAAATATTCTGGCATCAAGAATATGAAAAGAATTTTTTGATAAACTTAAAAAATTTATTTAGTGAACACAAGATTCTGTTCTGTGTGGTAGTTACTTGGTCAATCTTATTCCCATCTCAGGAATGAAAAAGTGGAAAGGCAAGACATAAGCAGACACTGGATTTGTACTGCTCATACCATCTGGTGTCTAAAATATGGAATTATGATTCCTACTGTGAGGATTCAGAAGTCTTTGAGGGTACAGCAATAGGATACCTAAAGCAGTAGAGGAAAGAATTCAGCATAGACTACAGCCTGAGAGAAAAAGGATACTGGGGTTTTTGTCATTCCTATACAGATGCAGTTGTTTGCTTAGTGCCTTTTAAAACGTTTCTAATCTTCCTCTAGTTCTTTTTCCAGGGTTTCCCAAGGATAATATACTGTGATGAACTGATGGTGTGTTTTTGGCCTTTCCAGCTTCATCCAGATGTCAAAAGTTCTCCCTTTTAGATCTGCTATGAAATTAAGACACTTTTTGGCAGGCTGAAGCTTGTAACTGTAACTACTCATGCAAACTCCCAGCTCTTTTTCTACAGCTGCCTTGGAAAGCAAACATGGGAAATTTGCAAATTTATTAGAATATAATGACTGGCCCATAGATGAGATTCTTTTGGCCGGGGGCGGGGCGTGTGGAGTGAGGGCAGTTGGTAGTTTTTTCAAAGTGAATACTTCTGGCCCTTTAATGATTTGTTTTGATTCATCTTATAAGTAAGTTTGGAAGGCATATTGAGATGCTCTGAACTTGAACTTGGATCTCTTTCTTAAGAATCCTGGAGAGTTAGACAGGCTGTCAACTATCTCTTTATGGTGTAGGTGTTGCATGCCTGGAGAATGGGAGATGGAAGAGCTGTCCCCTGAAGAGCCTTTCACCAAAGATTCTATAATAATATACAACAAAATCACATAGTGGTTCTGTCGAGGTTATGCTGGCCAGTGACTGGGATATTGGTCTGTTCCCTAGTCTCTTGGAAATAGCTTCCATATTCCCTGACTTCCTTTGCCAGAACCTGAGCTGCTTAAATAGAAAAATGACAATGACAAGAACTAAAAAAAGTGTTAGAATTTTTTCATTATTATAATTCTGTGTCCCATGATAGGTATATCTACCTGAACTATACCTTACTTCCTTTAATTTAAGATCTGTGTTCCTATATACCAACTAGATTGAAGATCTTTGAAAGTAGTATCTAGGTTTGAGAAAACATTATTTTAATGTAAATAGCACTTAATAGAGACAGTTAAAAGTAACAGTTTTATCTAGATTTGTAGAACTTTAATTCTTTGTAGGCAGAGACATTTTAGCTTAAATTTATCCCAATTTTCACCATTTCATCATGCACTATACGCAGTGTAGGTTCATTCAAAGAGTATTACCTAAAGTTGACTCGGCTTTCTGAATATTCAGAGATGTCCACCAAAATTGAGCTCTAACTGTTCATTTCTTTGGGAACACCAAAAGTCCATTTTCACCTGTAATTACCTTGTATGGATCTTGCTTATTTTGTTCATTGCTTAATCTTTTCTGCCCAGCATGGTAAATGCTCAATAAATATTTGTAGAATAAATAAAAGAGTTATGCATTAATATTTAATCAAATCATTCATACCCTGCCTACTACCAAAAAATCTAAATCACCTGCAATATTAAAACATATACAAAATAAGACAAAATAGAAAAAAACAGATTAAAAAACAAAAACAAAAATGGCTGGGTGTGGTGGCTCACACCTGTAATCCTAGCACTTTGGGAGGATCACTTAAGGCCAGGAGTTCAAGACCAGCCTGAGCAACACAGAGTCTCTACAAAAAATACAAAAGTTAAGCCAGGCATGGTAGTGTGCACCTGTAGTCCCAGCTATTCAGGAGGCTGAGGCAGGAGGATTGTTTAAGCCCAGGTGTTTGAGGTTGCAGTGAGGTATGATGATGCCACTGTATCACTGCACTCTACACCTGGTAACAGAGCAAGACCTTGTCTAAAAAAAAAAAAAAGAAAAAAAAAGATGAACCAGGAATATGGGTAAATTTATCACTGTAATAGAGCACTAAATGTAGATTTACTGGCTTTCAAACAACCATAGAGAGAAAATAAATCAAATTTCTAGTTTCAATAGAGTTCATCTAAAGATGCAAACATTTTCCTGGCACTAAATTCTAGGTGACAAATTTTTTTCTGTTGATTCCTATACGTGAATTGGTAGACAAAAAAGTATACAAGGTTTTCATCTTTAACTTTGTAAATGATTTTAAAATTTCCTCCAAATGGGTATTTCTTATAGCGGCACCTATAAAAGTCAAATATATTTTTATTTTTTACCATAAAAGTTATCACTGCCTGATAATTAATTTGTATGGTTATTTGTCTGACTCCATTATCTTGTAAACAGATTGGAGATCTTGTCTGTCTCATTCACCACTGTATCCCCAAATTACAAAAGAATGATTGACACATAGAAGGTGCTCAATAAATGTTTGCTGAATAAACATTTTAAGTAGGTGAAGTGTTGAGGAAAAGCCATTAGCTAATGGCTTTACTTGTTTCTTATGATCATTCTTGGTTATGACAATAAAACTAAGTCAATAGTACAGGAAAAAAATGCTCTTCTTCTTTGGAATGGCATTTACCTAATAGCTGGTCAAACTGCACGAAATTGCTATTTTTGTTGAATGTTGGTGGTTTCATACAGTTCAAACTAATGTAAGAGCTTTATCAAGTTATTTAGGTTAAACGTAAAGGGTGGGTAAGCTCAATCTTGATTTATATTATTTAGAACTACACATTAGAATGTAAGCTTCCTGAAAGTAGTAAGTAGGCTTATCTTGTTTATTAATGAATCCTTAGTGTCTGGCACATAGTAATGTGCTTAATAGTGATTTGTTGAATAAATGAATGTTTTACTCTTTGAGTTATCTTAAGGAAATCTTTCATGCAGAAGGTAAGACAAAGCTTGAAAGACATAGTAGAAGAATCCATGATCAAGTTTCAATCATTTTTATAATTTGGGAGATGAAAATCGTCTCCAAGTTCTTGTATAAGCATGGTGCCAAAGTCATAATGTATTGCCCAGTAAGAGCCTCTATTATATTGGACCAAATTGATCAGTACCTTTCTGATCTTGACAACACTGTCTAGACATGAGCCTGGCAAAAGTCAGATTTCTGCAAGCTAATAAATTTATTTGGTTTGAAATCTACTATGATTTTTTAAAAATTTACACTTCCTTTTCTTCTCCTCACTCATTGAAAACTCAATTTCAATTTGTTTCTTGAAGATGAAGGAAGCATAGGTCTTTATTATTTCACTTGCTTACTTTGTATTTGATATTGGCAATGTCTCCACAGTTGACTTTTATTCTTGTCTACTTTATTCCTTGGCATGCTTGTTCCTGATCTTGTTTTGTTTTTTTATTTTTTATTTCATCATATTATGGGGGTACAAATGTTATTAAGGTTATATATATTGCCCTTGCCACCACTCCCCCCTCGAGTCAGAGCTTCAAGCATGTCCATCCTCTAGGTGATGTGCATCGTATTCATTATGTAAGTATATACTGATCTTGTTTTTTGATAAACTTTTCCTATTTGGATTCTAAGCTTTTCATCATAAACCAGTCTCGTAGAATAAGTTTTCTAGGTGCCATGTGTTCAAAGTGTACACAGGAATTTATATTTATGTAACAATTTTTTCCACTGAACTTTAATAATCTAAAGGAGTATTTAATTGAAATGCCTTATCTGGAAGGAATGGGTAAGACAATGACATCCCTGCTGTCATATGCATCTCAGCTGGGTTAGTTCTCTAGTGGTAAGAATAGATATGAACCAAATCCATTTCCACTGCTATTCATTTGCATTCACTTGCAAATGGTTAGAAGTACTAAGAAGTTAGTGGGATACATGTATGAGTTTGAGGGCAGTATTTTAATTTTTATTTTTCTAAGTAGGACAAATGACATGGATAAAGTTTGAAACCATAACTTCAATAGCACTTGAGACAACTGGGTCTCAGGCAAATATACATTTGCCTTATATTGTCATTCTTCCTACAGAGAAATGCATAAATGATTTATTATTGGGTATAATGACACTTGATTTAGCATTGCCTTGGTTCTAACCTTTTGTAGCTTTATGCATTATGAATAAACATGAATAGCATAACTATAACTAAAATAAAATTTAAGAGACTTTTAATTTAACATTTAGGAAGTATAAAGCTTAAATAAGTCATGCCTGATCAACATCAATATTAGAGAACTATTTTGTTTACATCAATTTATCACCATCAAAGATATGCATCTGTACCCCTATTTTCTCCCTCTTCTTCTCTTATAATGAATGAACTATCCTTCTCCCTTCACACTGCTTTTTATCTACTCAAGGGCTTTATTTCTGCAATTATCCTCTCTTTCTCACTAGAATTATCAACTTTTCCCTCCTTACTGGATCATTCCATCACCACATAAACATTGTATGATCTCTCAATTTGACAACTACTGAGTAACATTAGAGCATAAGAAAGAGAAGATGAGCACTGGAACAACAGAAGTGGTTACAGCTATTTTTAGAAATTATACAATTTGACTTAATTGTATTTATATAAACAGTGGTGACATGTCTGCTACTATTGCCTATGTAGACATTCTTTCTTCTTGCTTGATCGTGTATGTGTGTGCATGTGTGTTAGGGGGCTGATGGAATATACATCCCTACTGTTTGCTATTATCATAGGAGTAATATACTATTCCACATATTTTTCTGTTATTTTACCTCCATTGGGAGGTAAAATTATAATGTAAAAGGCAAAAACTTCAGTTTTGTCATCTGGCAGATTTGGGTTCAAATCGAGGTTCTGTCATATACTTTGAGATACTGAACAAGTCACTTCACAGTTCTGTACCTCAGTTTCTCAACAGTACAATGGCAATAAAAATACCTACTTTATAAGTTGTGAGGAATGAATAAATATACATTAAGCACACTGACACTTAGAATTAATATTACTACTAGTAGTTTTATTAATGAAAAGACAAAAAAAAATCACAGTGCTGGAAGAGAGCTTTAATAATAATGTGCTTCCCTTACATCTGAGTACTGCAGTGGGTTGAATGGTGACCCTCAAAAAGATATGTTCAAATCTTAATCCCCTGTACTTATAAATGTGACTTTATTTGGAATAAGGGTTCTTGAGGTTATCTTAGATTAACTGGGTAGACCCTAAATCCAATGACAAGTATCCTATGAGAGCTAGAAGAGTAGAAGACATGGGGAGAAGATGGGGGAAGAGACTGGAGTTTTCCAAGCCACAAGCCAAGGAATTCCTAGAGCCACTAGAAGCTAGAACAGGCAAGGAAGGACTCTCCCTTAGAGCCTTCAGAGGAAGTACAGCTCTGCCAACTTTCAGGCAGAGATTTCAAATTTCTGGCCTCCAGAGCTGTGGGAGAATACATTTCTGTTGCTTTAAGCCACCAAGTTTATAGCAATTTTGTTACAATAGTCCTAGGAAACAAATATAGATTTCGATAACTAGAAGATGAGTGCTGTTGTAACCTAAAAATGTAAAAGTGGCTGTGGAATTCGGTAATAAGTAGAGGCTGGGAAATTTTTTGAGGTGAATGATAGAAGAAGCCTAGATTGCCTTGAAGAGACTGTTGTTGGTAGAAATATGAATGTTAAAGGCAATTCTGGTGAGGGCTCAGAAATAAGAGAGGAGTATGCTAGAGAAAGCCTCTAAGATTAGAAATGCATATTTCATCATGAACAGAATAGCTGGTAGAAATATAAACATGAAGGTGCTTCTGGTGAGGTCTTAGAAGGAAATGAGCCATGTTATTAGAAACTAGAGGAAAGGTGATCCTTGCTATATAGTGGCAGGAAACTTGGCTGAATTGTGTTCTACAGTTGGATGGAAAATAGAATATATAAGCAATAAATTTCTATATTTAGCTGAGGAGGTTTCCATGCAGAATTTTGATGTAGCCCTATTTCTCTTCACTAATTATGGTAAATGTGAGAGAAAAGAGACAAATTGAGGAAGAGACTCTTAGGCAGAAAGGAACCAGCATTTGATAATTTGGAAGGTTCCTGGCCTATCCAGATCACAAAGGATGCCAAAATTAGGAAATTTACTCTTAGGAAAGTATGCTCTGAATATAAAGCCAAGGGTGTGGCTGGACAACCTTTTGCTGAAGAGATTCAGTATGTGACTCATTGATCCACTGAACTATCTCAGCAGAAGCCAAGAACAGAGATGGCGTTATCCAGGAAAGATTTATGGAGGATCCTTTTGCCTAATGGTATGGATCCCTGTGACATATATATAGGATACCTACCTATAAGGTTTTAAAGAATGTTGTATCAGCAGAAATAATGCCAGCTTGAACTGAAGGGGACAGAGAAAGGACAAAGTGAAGGAGTGCTTGCTGTTGGACTTCCCAAATTTGGATAAGGAGGAAACAGGGTGATAGAGCTACTTAGCTGCAAATATGTACTATCTTTTAAGAAAAGTAAAGAATGACTTCTAGGGCAGAGCCATGGGTACAGAAGCAGAGGCTATGGAAGCCATCACAGGCCTGGAGGGCAGAGCTGTGAGCCCAGAGGGAATAGCCAAAAGCCACAGAGTATTATTCCCATATCTTTAAACCTAATGGAATTTGCCTTGCTGGATTCAAACTTGTTTAGAACTGGTGACCCCTTTATTCCATTATTTTCTCCCTTTTGGAATGCTAATGTCTATCACACCCCCATCTCACCATTCTATTTTGGAAGCAGCTAATTTGTTTTCTAGGTTCATAGTTCCATACGTAGAGAAGAATTTTGCCTCCGGATGGATCATATCTAGAGTCTCATCCATACCTGATGTAGATGATTTAGATGGTGATGTGGGACTTCTGAGCTGATAATATTTAGATGAGACTTTAGACTTAGAGTTAATGCTATATTGGATAGAGACTTCTGGGGATGTTGGGAAAGGGTGAATGTGTTTTTCATGTAGGATAAATGTACGTTTTTAAGGGCCAGAGGGTGAACCACAGTGGTTGGATGGTGATCCAAAAAAAGGTTTGTCCAAGTCCTAACCTCTGGTACTTGTGAATGTTACCTTATTTGGAAAAATGATCTTTTTAGATGTAATTTAGTTAAGGATCTCAAGGTGAGAGCATTCTGGATCAACCAGGTAGGCCCTAAATCCAATGACAAGTGACAGAAGAGAAGAGGAGAAGACATGGGGAAAAGAGAAGGTCATGTAAAGACAGAGGCAGAGATTGGAGTTATACAAGCCACAAGCCATGGAACCTCTGGAGACACTAGCAGCTAAAAGAAGTAAGGAAGGATTCTTCCCTAGAGGTTTTGGAGAGAGCAAAGCCCTTCTGACATCTTGATTTTAGAATTCTGGCCTTCAGAACTGTTAGAAAATAAATTTCTGTTTTTTTAAGTCACCAAGTTTATGGCAGCCACAGGAAACAAATACAGCAACTAAGATATTATCATACCACTCTGCAGATAAGGTAACTAAATTTAGAGAACTTAGGTGATTTCGGTTCAGTGAAAAAGCATGAACTAGTTTGTCTTTGCAAGTATTCCTTTGGGGTAGAATTAAAAGGCACTGGAATATAAATTAGGAGATTGGAGTTCTAGCTCTAGCTTTAGTTATGTGACAGGGCAGATCACAAGTTCTCTGGGCATTAGTTGCCACATCTGTAAAACTGACAGTAAGGGTGGTGAGTATAGGTGAATTAGTTTAAAACTGGCTGATCATCTGAATCATGTGGGAGGCTTACTTAAAACTATAGATTCCCAGCCTCACCACACTGTCTCCAGCCCAACCTGCTAAATTAGAATATGTGTGGTCCTGAAATCTATTTTTTAAAAGCTCCAAGGTAATTTGAGTTTAGTTAAGTTTGGGAATTATAGGGCTAGATGATTATCAAATCCCTTCTAGTGCTAAATTTTATATTTGGGATTAGAAGCCTATTCTTATAGTTTTCTGCACTTAAGTATTTGCATGGCCTGAACTGTGTATATGTATGAGCATGAAGAGGCTGAATGTAAAAGCAAGTATCTGGAACCCATTTATTCCAGGTTCCAGGGGCGTGGAATTTGGGCCTAACGTAACCCTTAATATCCTTTGTTCTGCACAAGCAGTCACTGTCCCTAGCCTGACTCCCTCCTGCCCCATCTCATCATGTTCTGGGAATAAAATGACTGTGCAAAGTGTTTTCTCTCCACAAAGGGAAAGCACATATGTGGCACAACACAGCCCAGGTGAAACAGGTATTTTTTAAAGTGTCTGCACATACGCTAGTCCTGCCAACATGGATTTGCGACATCTGATAATAATATTCACAAAATCTTTTCCATCTTTCAGGAGAAGTTATACAGCTTTAAAAAACTAAATAAAACACATCTTCTTTCTTAGAAAAGGCCAGTTTGACTAAATACGTTTTTTTTTTTTTTTAAACCTAGGCTTGGGTTATCTTCTTGGCTCTCAGACTAACTTTCTTCCTCCCTGAATTTAATCTCAAATTGACAATATTAGGATTGGATAAATTACATTTGTTTTAGAACCTATTAGTTGAGTCTGAGTGAACCCAATCTTAGTAGAATGAAAAACCACTATCAATCTCTGGGCATTGAATCAATACAGAAGGCAACAGATTATTCTAATGTTTAACATTAGCTGAATGCAGCGTGTTAACAAGGCCTGTTAACACATACGCTTGAATTACATGTCTGTCAGCTACCAGAAGATCCTTATGGAGACAGGATTTGTGAATTCTGCAAAATTAGTATGACTTGGAAAGATCAATGAAACACTGATGCCTTCCTATTTTGAAGAAGATCAAAGCAGGAGTTATTTCTTCTGTACACTCCAAACCACCCAATTTCCCAGGGCTGGGTTAGTCACCACAACCTACACAGCCACAGGATAGTATGAGGCTGATGGGGAGGGGTCACATGATCCCAGTCAGTTTTCTGGTTCCTACAACTCCAGTCTCTTTGAAGAGTTGCAGTTAAATGGGCGTGGAAATATCTCAGTCAGGCAGCTGGGACTCTTCCCACGAATCTAAGTCCTACAAAAAGGCCACTCTTTGGGAACTTCCATCCTAAGATTTTTAGGAAGAGGTTGGCTTATTTGTGGTAAATTTCACAGTCTTTAAGTAATTTAAAGCTAAAAGCCTACATGTGATTAGATTCTTATGTATTCTTTAAACTCAAATGCCCCACCATGTTCTCAATTATTTCTTTTTAAACTCTCAGACTACTAAGACAAGCAAGGAAACAGTGCTGTCTTTCTTTATTTAAAGTCAAGTACGAACAGCATGGGAGTATTTCTTATCTCCCCCATTAGACTGCAAGCTCCTTAAGGACAGGGTTTATGTTTCTTTTATCCTGATGTTCCCAACACTTAGACAAGAACTTCACACAGAGTAGGTGCTCTAAGAATGCTTTTAGAACAAATGAATGAGTGAATAATAATGATAATAATAATAAAAGGTATTAGAAGGTTCTAATACATACAGACTGAGACAGTATTATTATTCCACTAGAATTTTAAGCTTGGCTTTTCTTGTCATCATGGCTGTTACTATTTCCCAACCACCCCCGACTAAGGTTTATTATGAAAATTTTCAAGCATACAGAAAATTGAAACTATTTAACTGTGAACACCCATATACTTAACACCTAATTTCTATAATTTATGTTTTACTACATTTGTTTTATCATACATATATTCATCGATTCTTTTTTGATGCATTTCAAAGTAAGTTGTAGACAATGTCATCATGCATATCTTTAACTAGAGTTCAATACTTGTTTACAGTTCTACTTTTTATTTTGAGGTAAAATTTACATACAATAAAAATGCACAAATTTTAAGTGTACAATTTAGTTCAGTTCTTAAAAATGCATGTACTGGTATAACCCAAACCTCTATTAAAATACAATATTTCCATCACCCACTTCCCACTCCTCTGAGGCAACCATTGTTTTGATTTTTTTTCCATCTAGATTAATTTTGCTTGATCCATGAATACTGTAAAGTAGTCACCTATTCTAAAATTTCACATAAATAAGAGCAAACAATATGTTCTCTTCTGTATAAGTTTTCTTTCATTCAGTATGTTTTATTTTTTTTCAACTATCCTTTAACTTTATTTATTTATTTTTATTTCAGCATATTATGGGGGTACAAATATTACGGTTGTGTATATTGCCCACGCCCCCCCTCCCCCCTCGAGGCAGAGCCTCAAGCCTGACCATCCCCCATACGTTGCACATCGGAAAAACAAGCACCACATGTACTCACCAACAAATTGGTATTAACGGATCAACACCTAAGTGGACATATAGGAATAACATTTGTCGGGTGTTGGGCGGGTGGGAGGGGGGAGGAGGGGATGGGTATATACAATCATTCAGTATGTTTCAGAGATGCATCAGTGTTATTGTGTGTATCAGCAGTTATTTCTTTTTGACTGAAGAATAGTATTGCATTGTATAAATATGCTACAGTTTATCTACCCATTCTCCAATTGGTAGACTCTTGGGATGCTTCCATTTTTTAAAATTATGAATACAATTGCCATGAACATTATTTTATAAGTCTTTTTGTGAACATATGTTTTCATCTTGGACAAATAGCTTGGATTGAAATTGCTGGGTTATAAGGTATATGTTTACTTTTATAAGAACCTGCCAAGCCATTTTCCATAGTGGTAGTACCACTTTATGCTCCCGTTAAAAATATATGAGAACTCTGGTTGCTCTAATTAGCCGTTTTTTGACTGAACAATTTAGTTCCAGTTAATGTCACCCTCGCATGCCATTCTGGATTTCTTTGTTTTGTAAGTAAGGCAGTTATTGAGCTCCTCCTCCTTTGAGTTTATATATAATAATAAATCAGTCACTTTAATTATACATTATAGAAATGTAGCTATATGAAAGGAAAATGAACTGTGTCCATATCTAAGAGGAATACTATGGTCCATGGAGACTGTTGGACTTTCATCGTTATTACTGGGTAGGGTGAGGCTGATTAGGACATCGAGAGAAAAACAGCAACGTACTTTTAAAGATCCAAGCTTTGGAGCTAGCCTGTAGGATAACAAAAGTCATATCCAGTTTTGATTGTGTGCAGCAACAATTATAAGCAGAGGTCACTAGCACAACCTCTGTGAAGTTGTAAGAGATTGCTTTAAAATATGTCACCACACAGATCAAGTTCAAAGATTCCCTTTCCCTACCCCATGGCCAATAATCTAGACAGGATTTCAAACACCCTGAAAGTGTAATGGAAAAGAATCTCATATAAAACACAGGCTCCGGCAGATTTCAGTAAAGGGAGTGGGGGAAGTAAAAAAGAGCCATCCAGATCATTTGATAAGAGAACAGAGAAGATCTTGGCAATTTCCTTGTAATAGCTGTAATTCTTGGTAACTTAATCCTTGGGGGGATGGTGAGGGGAAGATATTCCCACATGCAAGAGCATATTCCAATAGATTTCTTATTAGAGAAACTATCCACCAGAACTAAAGTTTTATTTTCTATCTGGTGATAATCTAAAGAGTTTCTTTTCCCTAAACCATTGACTTAGAAATATAAAGGTTACTAAATTTACCCAGTTAGAGACCACTATAATTCTGCATGACTCCGTGTGTCTGTTGCATGACATCTGTGATATCATGAACCTCCTCTGTCTGTTCTTCAGAGAGATGGGAAGATGAATAAAGAGTTTATGTTGACAAGGACTATAAACTAAGCAGCTCCAAACAGACTCCCCCAGGCTCCCAGAATACAAAGAAAAAAGTAATCACTCCAAATGACCCCCAACTATTTAGAATTTCATACCATCAAGTCAGATGAACCAAAATTGCTACCACCTGTAAAGATTCAAAGAAATACAAAAATCACTAAGAAGAAAAAAAAAAAAAAGAGTGGCAGATGTGCTTGGAGGGAGGGAGAACAAGCAGAAGAACATGCTTGGAGCACCCCCTCCAGGGAACTTATGATCATATCAGAGACTGAGAAGTCCTACCAGATTGGAAAGTAATAAAACAACATGCCTTATCTATTCTTCTCATACTCACGATTTTGAAGAAAAGTTTGTTAAAACTTACAGATCTTTTATGATCATAGAACTGAAGGCTGGAAGGCGTTTGAGTTTGTCTATTCACAAAATCATAGACTTTTAGCTTTGGAAGGGACCTTTGGAATCATTTAGCATAATTTGCTACCTGATATAAAACACCCCTTGTAAATATGAATCTGTTTTCTGCATGCATGCCTCTAGTTATAAAAAATGTAGTCTGCTCCAATTTTTGAGAGCTCTCTTACATTGGGGCTATCTGCTTTCCTTTAACTTCCAATCACAGGTCCTAGTTAGCAACACAAAAGTAAGTATACTCATAGTTCTCTACAAGTTAGATCTTCATATATTTGAAGCTGGATACATGGATTTCCTCAGTCTTCTCTTTCCTAAGCCGAAACATCCCTAGTTCTTTTAAAACAGTTTCCAGACCTCTTGCTAGACTAGTTAACTCTTTTTTCTCTATTGTATTTTATCAGTGTCCTCCTTAAAATGTGGTGCTCTAAATGAAATGCAATGCCTTAGGTATGGGCTTATTATCATAGCTAACTGCCTCCAATTACAGCTGATGAAAGAGATGCCCAGAAAGGTTAGATTACTTGCTCACATTTACAAAGGCAGGTAGTAGCAGAGATAGAAATCGAACATAGGTCTCATGACTCTCAGATTAGTATTCTTTCCCTATATCAAACTGAAAATAACCTGTTAGATAGAAAAAATCAGAATATTTTTTTCCACACTATTACAGAGTTTTTGTGATGACAAAAGGAATGAATGGAAAATAATGAGTCTTAGGATCAAGAATTTCCTTCTCCTAGGCCAGCTTAATTCCCTCACTTGGGTCTCCACTCCTGCCCACAAAGGAAAACAAGATATACTTTCAGGTAACCTATCTGGGTTAAGGTCTTAAAGGATCTAGTAGCAGAGAATCAAAGCATATGAGTAGCCTCTGCTCTTTGTTTAAGATGTCCAGTACAGTCCAGACAGGTTCCCTGCACTTTTCAACTGAAATCCCAATGCTTACTTAGTCAGGCAACAGTATCCCCTGATGTTAAAGACAGCTTACAAATAATAAGGAAATACAAAATGACTAAATTTTGGTCTGGGTGGTTGGCAGGGAAGGAAGCCCTGGATTCTAAGCTATACTCACCCTTTAAGCAGAATTTTGAATATAAAACGTATATAGCAAGAGTGTAGAATGAAGTGGCATATATTACCTCTGGAGCAGTGGTTAAAATTAAATTTGAGAGCACTGAACAAAATAGCATTCTGGTTGCAGATTGGTTGAGATTTGGCTTAGGTGCTTTCATTTACATCTTTCCCACCTCCTACAAGTTCTCAATTCATCTTCCCATACATATGGAATTAATTCAATGTAAACTTACTGCAAATCAACAAGATAAAAGGCACTGAGGATTAAAATTCTCAAAAAAAAGGCCTACCTTAAAGAAACTCAGCAACTAATGTTAATGAGACAAACATGCAGACAATAAACAAGCCACACTGATATTAGAGAAAATGGACGCACAAGATATAAACATACCTAGACTGAGACTTTTCCTGTGAAAGCAAGACTCAAAGTTGGGGAACAATTTATAACTGGACTAATTTACATTTGATATCGGATTGAAAATTCCATGAGAGCCAAAACACAAAAGATCCAGGAATCCCTCTTCTGTCAATGGACTAAACTTGCCCAATGAAATTAATTGGCTTCTAGAGTGAGCAGGTCTGGTTAACAACAGCATAACAGCCAGTGCCAGACTTGACCTGCACGTCCCAATAAGGTCAGCTGTGCAGTACTTTGACTCTGATGTACCTGAACTTTCTATAACTGAAGATGGTTGCTCGGAAGAGAATATGTCCCATAGCCAAAAGTGATACTCAATCCTTGTTTGTTTGGCAGTGAGGCACTGCTGTGTTTGGAGAAAAATATGAAAAGAACAACTGAGATAGGGTCCGGGGAAGCCATGTTGTCCTTCCCCTCCTGCCACTCGGTAGACTAGTAAGCAGAAAACTATTATGCTGGACATTAGCCAGTCTTATCCCCAAAGCAATGGATTTTACAAGCCAAATAACAAATATAAACCAAATCTAGGAATGCTGAGTTCACTGAGAAATCCAAAGGAGAAATATCAATTGTCAATTCTTTCCCAAAGGGATTGGAAGGAGAAGTTGAATAAAGCAATTCTATAAAATGCAATCCAAAAGCCCTCATTGTTTACTGCATGGTAAATCATAATGGCAGGAGAAGTCTTATCCTGTTATGCTGGAAAATGAGCTAGAAGAGGATAAAGTCACAGCCATGGCCACTAAATAAAGTAAATAAATACTTTATACATACAGCAGAAAGTCCAGACAATGCACAGTCTCCCTGTTCTCAGCCACTCTGGCAAAGGGAAATTCTCTTTCAGGTTCTGCTACAAGCATCACAGTAAAGCATCCAGACAGACAGAATGCTATGAAGATACTGTAAGGAGTGTGCTTAAAAACCATAGAGTTGGCTGATGTTTAAATATTGGGCATAATACAATTTATTTCCTTTTTCTGAATTAAGGAATGGGTCTATCCCTGAGTGTGTAAAAAAAAAAAAAAAAAAGGGATTGGACATGCTTGAAGCTCTGGCACGTTAGGGAGGAGAGGTGGCAGGGGCAATGTATGTAACCCTAACAATATTTGTACCACCATAATATGATGAAATAAAAGGAAAAAAAAACAGGATGATATACCAATAAAAAGCAGATGCCATATACTGTATATTAAACTAACCACATCAGTCAATCTTTCCTGCCTATGGAGTTAAAGACTGCCACTCTGTCTGTGGAAGGGGAACAATGATATAGACAGTCATAGGACCCAGAGTCTCTTATTTCTTCTATTCTCTACATTGACACTATCTCCTCTCTTCTGTTCTTACCATAAACATATACCTACAGTTTCACTTGGGGTCATCTCACCAAATAAAAATCTCATGTGGATCAAGACAAAATGATTTAATGAGTCAGTCATTCTACTTCTAAGTATACTTCTAGGTAAAAACCCCTAAGACACGCTCCTATGTGTGCACAAGTAAATAAGAATAAGCATGTTCCATTAAGTGCTATTTGTAACAACAACAACAAAAAAGGGAAACAAATGTTCATCAGTAGGAGAAAGGATAATAAAATGTAACATATTAATATAATGGAAGGCCATACAACAGATAAAAGGAGCAATGAGATCTCATTATTGGCAAGGAGAAAGAGTGAAAATAATATTGAATGAAAAATGTTGCAGAATGATACATCATGCAAATTTGGAAAATACACAAAGCAACATTATATATTGTTCATAGATACATATGGCTTAAAAGCATTAAAAAGTAAACTGAAAGGGTAAAGACCAATTCACAGCAGGAATGGGCTTGCCTAGGCCTGGAGATCAAATAGCACTGTAGCATTATATATGCTACGTTGCATTGCTTCTTTTATTTCTCTTCAAGTATTTTTCTTTCTTTTAATAATTTTTCTCACTAACTGTATAGATTTTTTTTTAAAAAAAAGATGAAACAAAAAAAGTGTTAATTTTCAAGTCTGGATAGTGGGAATATAGTATTTGTTATTTTATTTAAATTTCTCCAAAAAAAAAAAAAACAATAGGTTTCTAAGGGGCCAGTTACTTACTTGACTGTATTTCCATTAAGGTATGGAAAAAATGCATCTATTGGATATAAGGAATTCTAAATATAAAGTAAAGATTTAGCGCCATTTAACATTTCCTTTGAAACTTAAAGGCAGAGAGTTCGTGGCTATCTGAATCAACATTTGCTATTTCAGACAAGAGCCAGCCATTCAGCTATACTGGTTCTAGGCACGGTGACTGGAGATAGGAGGTGGAACAGTATAACAATTAAATGCTTTTGGAATTAGCAGATCTGGGTTCAACTCCTGGTTCAGCCACTTAGTGTGACTTTAGCTAAGCTGCTTAACCTCTTTGAGCTGCAGTTCCCTCATCAATAAAATGGCAATTTTTGTCTCACATGGTCTTTGGAGAATTACCTGGGATAATGTACGAATATACGAGTTAGTTTTTGCCTAGCACATAGGGAAATCTTCAAAGAATGATAGAAGAAAATGAGAGGGATGAGGAAGCATTGATCAAAAGTTTTTTGAATTTAACCATTCTTTTGTTAATTCAACATAAATGAAGAATATGGCATATTCCCATCATAATATGGGGAATGAGAAGGGGTATACAGGTACAGATTGTGAGGTGGTGAACAGGGACAGGAAGCCTCCTAGATGTGAATCAACCCCCCATGCCTTCCCATCATCACTGGTCTAGTCTAGCAGAACCAAGGCATGGGTATTTTAGGCTCACAGAACTATAGAGGTGTACTGGTTGCAACTCTGGACCACTGCTCCCTCCAGAAGCCTAGGTCCCAGAGGTCAGAGCAAGTGAGACTTCCTGTGGGCAGCAGCTAAAACCCCCAGGTGGCCAAAATTCTGAGGCACTGGAAGGTGGTGGTGGCTGGTCCTCATTCTAAGCAGCCTGACAAAAGTATGAGTAGTGTCAGGGGATCCTGAGCAGGTGTCAGAAGATAGGTGTCCCAAATGAAGACCAACATGTTGTCTTAAAACGTGTGTCCACTCCAAGTCTCATTTCTCTCCTCAATAGAGACAATGCTCTATGTGACTTTCTTCCAAATATCGATAAGAGTTCATAACAAAAGGCTAAAAAAATTAAACTCTTCAGACCAACTTTGAAGAAATTGCCAGTGGAGTCCATCTGCCCACCCAACACCCTTGCCCACCTTCCTAATCACACTATGCAGAGCACATCATATGTCTCTGTTGAAGACATAATAAAACTGCTTTACTTAAATGTTTGTTTCTCATCAGCATTTTCTGTCAACTACTCCAACTTTATCCCAAAAGTATTAGTAACTAATATCTATTTCCCCTAGTTATTAATCTTCAAAAATCACAATGATCAAGAAATGAATAAAATGGACTTTCCTTTGTATTAAGCCTTACCTAAAGGTTCTTTCCCTAGATAAATATGTGTTGGAGCACTTCTAAACTAATCTAAATATTTCTTGCTGAAATTTAAACCTCTGTTCTCTTAACCTTCTTTGTGCATAGAATAGTTTATAAAGAAGAGATCAGCACCTCAAGCTATGTTTGTTAGAAGTTCCCAAATACAAAATTGATCGAGCAATGCTCCCTCTAGATTTTTCTCTCAGTCCAGAGATAGTGCCTATGATTTTAGCAGCCAGGTGGTTTGCCATGTTTCCTATTATGTTGAGAAAATGAGGGAACAGATGGTGGAAGGGATTAAGTGATATGATTGAGGCCAAGAATAAGGGGTTTTAAAACTCTTCCCCTTTCATTTGTTGGGATATGTTCTTTTTGTATGCTGGTCTGCATTCTCTCAAGAGTTTAAATTAAGAAAGCAAAGATCACAGTGAATGTTCTGACTACTTGGGAGTAACATTTAAAGTCCTAGCCTCTTGAATATCTTGTCTATTCTGAATCCTTAAGTGAGTCTGCCTACATTAAGCAGATTCTTCTGAGGAGCATGCCTTGAGAGTCAAAATTGGTTTGTCAAGTGAGGTGTTTCAAACAGAGAAGGATGGTCTATCCAAGGAGAGAGTCGGGAAAGAAGGGAGTGAGAGAAGGAGAGAGGGACTGAAGGAGGTAGGGAGGCAGCAGAAGGGGAGGGAGAGGAGAGAGAGAAACAGAAAGGAAGACAGTCCATTGTATCCTTTTGCTTTTAGAAAAAAAACCCTACGATATAATGTTGGTGCTAATATAAAGTAGCCCATGTACCTATAGACAAAAGCTATGTTTTCATCTTGATAAGCACTTCTGGGTTTGTGCATATACCACAACACGTTATAGTTTAAAATCAAAACTGCACCTGCAATTCACAATGACCTATATTTTGCCCCAGTCCCCAAAAGTTGCTCTGTAGCAAAGCCAAGTCAAAACAATGCTCAAAAAAAGGCTGAAAGTTCCTGGCAATTTCCCTTCTACTGCACATGTTGCCAAGGTCACCTGGAGGTGAAGCTGAACTCTCCATTTGGCCTTTTTCTTTTTTCTCCCCTTTCCCCTCCCTCCACTTACATACACACTGATATGGTTTATGGCCTGTACCTCAACAGCATTACCACCCTGGATTTTTATCAGACCTGGGGTCAGGTGAAGCAGGAAAGGAGATTGGATGTGAGTCTGGGTGTGGCAAGGTCCTGTTGCCTTATCAGGGAGGTAAGAAAGTGAATCCGCCTGGTATGCTTCTGGCTGTGAAGTGCTGTGAGGTGAGCCAAGGTGCTGGGGGTCACTAGGAGTTCACCTTGGATAAGGGCCCAATGTTTGTAGGACTTAGCTCATCAACTTTTCCAATTTGCAAAGATGTATTTCCTGTTGAGTTTCTTCCTCCCTGTCATCTGGGCAAAAGAATCCAGTATGCAGCCTGTTTGGTGTGTACAGAAAACATCCCCTTCCTGAATTAAATCCAATTATGGTAATTCATTCAGAAAATTCTTGTGATCACTGGCACAAGTTAAACTGCACAGGGTGGAGGAGTTGGGTGTTTAGCAAAAAGTACTATCTGTCAAGGATACCTGGATGCTTTCCTCACCACTGCATTGACCTGTACCTGAACCTACCCAAAATCATCTCACACGCTTTTTAACTTTGGCATGCCTTGTTTTCCTCTCCTATAAAATGAAATTCATCACTATTCCTAAGTTGCTTCTGTTACCTGCTTAGAGAGCCCTGGAGAGTAGAACAACTAAATCTCAGTGACAGGAAAAGAAACCCGAGATCAAATTTTAGGAGTTGTGCTTCTAGATTTGGGGGCTGAGGGCTGGCAGACAGGTGGAGCCCTATAGCTGGCCCTGCATACAATGTTAGTGGCATCATTTTTTATGCTAATATTTGATAGGAGGGGCCATTGGATCCTACCAGAGAGTGATTAAAAGTACAAAGCAGGTGGGAATACTCAATAATTCCCTCCTATTAAGGTCGTGGCCAAAAGTATTACAGGACACAAAGGAAAAGTGTTCATTTTCTGAGACTCAGATTGCTTTAGGGAGAAAGTAAAAGATGAGACTGAATACTCTACTCTCCTAGTTATAGTCAATTGCCCTCACATCTGTCTGACCTACTTTGGAACCTAGGTCTGATCAACTACAATGGTCATAATCACTTACACTCAAACTAGAAGACTTTCTCAAATCAAGGTACCCATGGTCAAGACATATTTCAAGGTCCTAGATTCTCTACTGAAATACTCAGTGTGTGTACCCAGGCCCCTTAGCAATTAGCTCAAAAAGCAGGGCATATATCAACATGAAATACTTTAATTTCTAAGCATCTCTCTCATTGGAAATTATTTGACTTCCTTTTAATTCCATTTTTAAAAAGATGTTTGTTCATTTGTTTGTTCATTCATTCATTCATTTGACAAATATTTTTTGAACAGCTGCTGTATGCCAGAAACTGAGATAAAAATGAGTGAGACAACAATCTCTATCTTAAATGGTTCACAGCCTAGTTGAGGAGACACACAGGAAAATAAATACAGTATAGTATGATATGCTGCAACAAAGCATTGTGTAAGGTGTTAAGAGGTACAGAGGGCGGGCCAGTCCCTGCCTGGGAGAGTCAGGGAAAGTTTCCCAGGGGAGGGGAAACATCTGACCTGAGTCTTAAAAGTTGAGCAAATGTTTGTCAGGGGAATAAGTGCCTAGCTAAAAGGAAGAAACTTTGCTATGTCATGTTTGGGGAACAGCAACAAATTCGGTGAGCATACCAAGGGAATGGTAGGAAGTGAGGCTAGCTGGAAAGGCAGGCAGGGGCTGGCATGTGAAGGTACTTGTTTGCAAGGACTTATTAATAGAACCTTCCTTGGAGGTGATGGGCAGACTCTGAAGTTTTAAGCAGAAAATGAACAATAAAATTTGTATTTTAGAAAGGTTGCTTTAGCAACAGTGGGAGGGGCGTTCAACTATGCTTTTGTAGCAGGAACATTGAAACAAATATGCAAAATAACTGTAATAAAGTTTATGATAAGTGCTGACATTAATGTGGATATCTGTATAAGTTTTGTCATATATCTGCCACCACTATGAGTGCTATAAACAAAATAATAAAGGTTCAGAGTTTGGAATGAAATGATAGAAGGTTTCCTAGAGAAGGCAGGCAGGAATTGAGAAACAAATGAAGCATCCTAGAGTATAGAAATTGCACAAATAAAGTATGATGCTTCTAACTGTATGGATGTGTCTGTAAGTTGTAGAATATCTACCAGTATTGGAATATGCAAGTGAAACAAAATTACTTGAGGCCTTACACATTTAGGCAGGTATTCCAAGTTACATAGAAATATAACACAAAAGTCTACCAAAGTCTAAATGGGACCCCTGAGCTCACATGATCATGCCTATAACTGCTATAAAGGATCTAGTCTATTTCAAATCTTGTGTATTTGATTGAGATTAAAATATAAAGCATTTTGCATGTTGAACCTTAATTACCAATCAAGTCAAATGACATTAATTTGAGATAAGAAGACTGAGTTACTAGTTAGTACCTTGTGAAGTTTCCTCTTCATTAAGTGTTCTACAAGAAATAAAAGAGTATATAACACAAGATGCTATAAAAGAAGGAGTTGAGAGGGCAAATAGTGTTTGTATGTGTATCCTAACTGAAACTTCTTTTGAAATAAGGAAAACTTCAGTGTTACTTATACATATAATACTTAAACTAGGCAGAGATATAAACAATTAGATCATTCCAATCCTATGAATAGAGTAATTATACCCAGTAATAAAGCCCATTTTGGATTATTATTCTTTGTTTATTAAACTAACAGGAGCATTCATTCCAGCCAGCCTGTCAAAAGGACAGAGTGAAACTAAACAGTTTGTTTTGTCTAACGATAGATATTCGCAGACCAAACAAGGAGGGACCCAAAATTTTTGCTTTTTTAAGATATGACTTTGCTATGGAATGATATTATATAATTAAAGGGAAGAGATGTGAAGATAGAGGCAATAGAATGATGCAGGGTTCTTTTTCTATTTAGTGTCACAAAGGATGAGATAGATTCTTTTGCAAGTCTAAAGCAGTGACAAGCTGTCATGAGTGACTCTATCAATAAATCAGTTGTTTATAGTATTCCTTTACCCACATGATAACTGTAGCACCATTATTCAATTTTGATGATTATGTAAGTCAGTAAGCTGCATACTTACTTTAAAATAACATTCCATGGACAGAGTTAAAGTTTATCTGAAATTCATTTATTCTACACCATAAATGACCTCAGCACCACTACTTGTCAACAACAATGCTAAGTTACTGCTGTATGTTTTACCTACCTTATTTTGAATGGTTTCATAAAGTTGTCTAACCCATATGTCAACAGACCACTTGGAGTTCAAGCAACACCTCATAGTTCTCAGCTGTTAATTACAATGTTTTCCTAAACATGTAGATGCTATATGATTTCCAAATTGCAATAATCTTCCTAGGCCACTATCAGGCCTTGTAACCTCTCATCACTTCAGGAATCAATTCACAAAGTGACCAAGTAAAGTTATTATATTTTCCTTAGCCCTTTTAACAAATGTTATGCTTCACAAAGACATGGATGGTCAAAACTCATTTTTATTTTCTGATTAGTCCTGCTCAATTAATCCTCAACTCTCTTACAATTGGCACTAAAAGAGATATAATCTTTCTAAAAGTACAATTGGCCCTGGACATATCCTGATTTCACCTGTTCAGGTCTCTGGGTATTCAATAAAGCAAGTTCAGCCGCTGTGCCAAGAGGCCACAGAGAGTTCAAGGTAACACCTCACAGCCATCAGCAGGTTAATTATAATTTCATTTTCAAACACACCGACTGCATGCTTGTTTCAACTCCAAATGACCTTACCTGCTTAATTTTTTTGGGGGGGTCTACATGGAGTAAATTTCTGTCAGCAAAGCTGAAAGGCCACTCAGAGTTCATGGTAACAATTCACATTTTTAACAGGTTGCCCAGACCTAAATCCTTACCTTCAAACATTCCAGAGAGAGCACTTAGTGACTATGGAGGAAGTAGGGAGTGGGGGGGGGGGAGGGAGAGAAGGAAGAGGGAGGGAAACAGAAGGAGGGTGGAAAAGGTAAGACAAGATACAATTCCTGACTTCTAGAGTTTTGAAGGTTTTCGGTGCCAATGGCTATCTTAGTGAGCTGATTCTGCCTCATGGGGGAAGGGCCTGCACTTTTGGGGTGGGGCTTTATAGTAGTTTCTAGATACTTGATAACTACATCACTGCCAGAAACAAAACTGGCTCAAAAGGAGCATTGTGTTACATTCTGAAGTGATCACAATGGTGAAAGCTGGATTCTGCATGGAAGGCAACTGAGACAAAAGCTGACTTCCTTCTGCTTTCTCAGTGAGTAGGAATAGAAAAGGAAGTTCTCAGAGGGGTAGGTGTTTTCTGCAGACAAGGGTTCTTTCTCTTATCAATGGAGGCTGAAAGAGCCCAGTTAACATCAATGAGAGGAGTCATTTCAGATGTGATTTTTCTCATCCCCTGTTGCCTAAACTGTATCATGTGCCAGAATGACAAGTTTTGTAGCAATGTTCTCTAGGACCAACTGACCCATTTTCCCACTTAAAATTCCAAACAAAAACAATTGGTCTGAAAGCTTTTTCTCAGGAATGCTTTCTGCTTAACTCATCACTCCTCCTGTATGGAAATCTCATTTTCCATTTCACACAGCTTAACTGATTTTTGTTTTAAGTTTTGTATTTTTTTCCAAGCAATATAAATGACTCAACTGCTGAGAGTATTAAACTGTTCATTTGGTAAGTTGACTTGAAGGGACTAAAATTAAATATAGAACCCACAAGCACATGTCATTCTTGGCCATCTATTCCCCTTGAAACAATCGGTAGTAGCATGGGACCTTTCCTTAAGCTGCTTAGAAGACTTCCCTGGCACTTAAACCACCACCTGGCTGGTCTGCATCTGCTTTCTTACAGCCCGATCTGCCTTGTCAATTCTCGCTGACAAAATGATAATTTCTCTAATGTTCACTCATTCCTTCTTAAGAGGATCCTTTTCTTGGCAAACAAGTGGGTGGTATAACAACCCTTTTCACTCTCAAATCTTAACCACAGATTATCTCAATACTGCTTTTCAAATCAGAGAAGTAATTTCTGGTTGTTGCAAGACCACAAAGCATTTAATTGAGTGCCCAACATAAAGCCTGAATGTTTTGTTATTGTTGCATAATCCAGTAATTTACATTTTTTAAGTTGCAAGGCCTGTTTCCTTCTCCCAAATGAATTTTATGAAGAAGCCCAATATATAAAATATACAGTATCAAAGCTACTTAGGCAAATTTAGGATAAAATTCTCAGAGACCTCTCAGCTCAGCCCTTCTACCTTCCCCTAATCCTCCAACTTTACCACCACAGCATAGAATCACACCTAAGGGAGCTCAATAAAACCACTAACTTCCATGCAACACAGCTTCAAAGCTAGTAAGACATATTGCTAGTAATGCATGTTGGTAGTAATTAGAAAGTTGGTGTTTGCAAATGGCAAATCACATTTCCAAACTTAATTAACTCAGAACTATACGAATGATCATGGCAGAACATTTTTTTCCATTAAATTATCATCTCTTGAGCTTGGGCTTATTTAAATTATTCTCCCCACAATACTCAGCTCATCCTAAGTGTTGAATAAATGTTTCTTACATTGAACTCAACAAATACACTGAAATTACTTTCAGTGCAGAATTCTTCATTTCAAAGGGGGCAAGAATGAAATCTCCTTCTCATCCTCATTCTACATTCACCCAGAAATCCCTAGTCATCACAGGGATCATATGAGACTAGTCACAACATCAGACGCTATTCATCACAGAAACACTCCATCTGACCTTCAACAAGGTGACAACCTCCATGCATCTCAACTTTCCTTAATGAGAAATGTAGAATGACAATTGAAAGCTGAGGCCTTCAATAAAGCTTATTTGGTCTCAACTTTCTCACTTATAAATGGCAACAATTAAACTGATCTTTTCCCTTGTCTGGCATTTAAAAGGAGGTGGTGAGTGTCAGACCAAGGCAAGGAAGTCATTTAAAGTCTGCTTTTCATTTTAGGGGAATTGTTCCTTTACAGTCAACAATCAAGCAGGTATTTATTGACATCCTCTAGGGTCCTAAAAAGAGCACCGAACTCGAAGTCAGAACACCTGGGCTCAAATTTAGAATTTGCTACTTCATAGCTGTATGACATTGCTCGAGAGCACCTTGAGTATCTGTTTTGTCCTCTCTATAGGTGGAATAATAATTGTTACTTCGCAAGATTATTTTTCTGATAAAAATAAGATTTAGGAAAATATCTAATATTGTTCCTAGTATATATTTGATTCAGGGCCCTGTGTGAGACCCCAGGTATGTAAAGGATCAAAGGAGAGATACAAAAGAAATATTCTGATGACTTTGCAAATCAAATGCCATAGGGAGAATACTGAGGCACTTTGTATTTGATATCCACAAGCTCAGCTCTAGGGGATTAGGTAGGGTGGTGGGATGTGCATGGAAGGAACCCAGGGCTCTAGGTTTGTTTCAGAGTAATCCTCGGAATACATAAAATTAAACTTGATTCAGGACACTACTAAGATTAAAGGCAGACCCAGAGCCACATTCAATTTGTACTGCAAGTACACTAATAGTTGCTCCATGATACAAAGGACTTTCATTCTAATCACCATATCCTTCCCTTCACTATCTCTTCCCCCTCACTTTTTCTCTCCTCCTCTTTTGTACTTGAATCAGGGCTGAACTGGAACTAGAACAGAGACTGGATATTCTCAGAAGTGAAGAGTTCTATGGTCATAGACCCGTTTCCCAGTGCTTTATTCCTCTGCCAGGCTTTGTGGAGTTATAAAGTCACACTTCACTTTTCCTAGGGATAATCTGACCCAGTCCTTAAGATTAGAATTAAAGTGGCTAGGGTAAAGGACCAGATGAGTTTGAAAATTTGGACCTTGCTCCACACAAAAATTATTATATGTAAAGGTCCAAATGCTAAAGAATTGCTTTTTGTATGTGATAAAATATGATTAGAAGCTAGAGGCCATATTCCTCTCGAAATAATGACGGCAAAGAACTTCTTCTAAATTTACCTTTCCCTTTTGGATCAACATTAGTGAAATAGAGTAAATTTAGATAATTTTTCTAAAGGTACTGAGTCATTTAGAAGCAGTCAGATGATGACAATGACAACAACAAAAACCTGCTTTACTGAAACCAAAAAATGCTTCCCAAAAATACATTTGTCTCACAGCAAGCATATATCAAGTATTTAATCTGTATAGGGTCTTAATAATTACAACCTCTGGTCTTCATCAATCTCTTTTTATCATTCTAGTTCTATTTTTTCATTTTCTCCTGTTTTTGCTTTCATTTCCCTGTTTTGTTCTCATGTTGTTTTAAGTCTCTCTATTGTCCTGCATTGTCTATTATGCACTTCACATATTAATTCAGATATATTTCAAACATGGTAATTTACTATTTTCTCCCTGTTTTCACATGCCTTGTGGTCATAACACTTGTGGCTCAAAAAAAAAAAAAAAAAAAAGAGAGAGAGAGAGAGAGAGAGAAAGCAGATGTTAGAATTAAGAAAAATGTACCAATATGGGTATAAAAGTCTATGATGGTAGCTGGGTGCAGTGGTACATGCCTATAGTATCAGCTACTTGGAAGGCTGAGGCAGGAGGATCCTTTGAGCCCAGGAGTATGAGGCTATGGTGAGCTATGATCGTGCACAACTGCACTCCTGGCTAGGTGACAGGGCGAAACCCTGTTTCTAAAAAACTGTCTACAATGTTAACCTAAAAGAGTCATGGATGTTAAAAATGAAACATAACTTCAGAGATCATTTAGTTTAGACATGGTTGGAAACCTCTGAGGCTTCAAAGTGTTAAAGGTGGTGATAGCATCAGTTAGAATTTCTATTTTAAATCAATAAATAGGTTTTTAGCCATTTTAATTCTAATCTTAAGGACTGGGTCAGATTATCCCTAAGGGAAAACTGAAATGTGACTTTATAACTCCACATCCATCTTGATCTTAGCAGGAAAACTTCTAGTTTCTCACAATTAAGTATAATATGATGTTAGCTGTAGGTTTTTTGTAGATGTTCTTTATTGATAAAGATCAAGTTGATAAACTTTTCCTAGTTTGTCGAGAGTTTATATCATGAATGGGTATTGGATTTTATCCAATGCTTTTTCCACATCTATTGATATGTTCATGAATTTTTCTTTCTTAACCTGCTGATATAATGGCTCACACTAATTTATTTTCAAATGTTAAACCAGCTTCGCATACCTGGGATAAATACCACTTGGTTGTGGTATATGATTCTTTTTATACATTGGTTAGATTTGATTTGCTAATATTTTGTTGAGAATGTTTGCATCTATGTTCATGAGGGATACTGGTCTGTAGTTTTCTTATAATGTCCTTGTCTAGTTTTGGTATTATGGTGGTGCTAGCCTCACAGAATGAATTGGGAAGTATTCCCTCTATTTCTATGTTCTAAAAGAGATTTTAGAGAATTTGGTATAATTTCATCCTTAAATGTTTGGTAGAATTCACCAGTGAACCCATCTGGGCCTGGGGCTTTCTGTTTTGGAAGGTTATTAATTATTGATTCAATTTCTATAATACATACGGGCTTTTCCAGATTGACCATTTCTTCTTGTGTGAGTTTTGGCAGATTGTGTCTTCAAGGAATTAATTTGTTTTATCTAGGTTATCAAATCTGTGGGCACAGTGTTGTTCATAACATTACTTCGACATGGAATGCTAGAGCTGGCTGGAATTGGGTATTTACCTTACCCCAGGTCAGTTAGGCTCTGATAAAACCCAACAAGATAGGGATTAGGTTAGAGTCTGGTTAACTGGTTTCTATTGAGGGCAGATCTTGTTAAAAAGTACAGAGGGCTCTGATGTATTTCAAAGGGGTTCTTTTACCCCTTCTGGAAGCTTGAGAGAATTTTTCTTTGATATTTATGGTGAGAATCTGATTGAGCTTTTAGGGTTAAAACTCGCAAAACCATTGCCCCTTTCCCCACCATGGCCAGGTTCTCGACCTGGGGCATTAGACTTGTTCAATCCTAGTCTCTAGTAAATTTCTCAATTACAGGTCATGTTTTTTGACCCCAGTACTGGTTCCCATGGAGATTTCTGCTCTAGTATGTTGTGATTCCCTCTCTCTACCTATCTGTCTCTCCAGTTTGGGGGACAGCAGTTTACCCTGTGACCTCATTTCTCTTATAGATCTAAGAAGAATTGTTGATTTTTCAGTTTGTTCAACTTTTGTATGTTGCTAGGATGGAGTGGTAACTTCTAAGCTTCTTACATGCAGAACTGCAAACTGAAGTCCTTCTATCTTTCTTTTTGTTATTGATTTCTAGCTTTCTTGATTCCACTGTGGTCAGAGAATATGATAGAATGATTTATAGTCCTTTAAAATTTGTTGAGACAACAAATATGCTCAATTTTGATAAATGTCATGTGCCCTTTAAAAGATGTTCTGTAGTTGTAGGATGTAGTGTTCTATAGATATCAATTAAATCATGTTTGTTAATCATAATGGGTAAATTTCCTATATCTCTGAAAATTTTTTGGTTGTTCTAATTGTTCCATCAGTTATTGAGAGAGGTGTGTGACTCTCACATTATGCTTGTGGATTTGCTTATTTCTCATGTTAGTTGTGCCAGTTTTTCTTTACATATGTTGAAGCTGTATTACTAGGTGCATATAAATTTAGGATTCTTATATCTTCTTGATAGATCTACTTTTTTAGAGACAGGGTCTCACTCTATTGCCCAGGCTAGGGTGCAATGGCACAATCATAGCTTACTGCAGCCTTGAATTCCTGCGCTCAAGCAATCCTCTGGCTTCAGCCTTCCAAGTAGCTAGGACTATAGGAGCTTGCTATCACCCCTGACTAATTTTTTTTTTTAATTTTTTTTTATTTTTGTAGAGATGAGGTCTTGCTGTGTTGCCCAGGCTGTGTCAAACTCCTGAAGTCAAATTATCCTTCTACCTCTGCCTCCCAAAGTATTGGGATTATGCACATGAGCCACTGTGCTTGATCAATTATGCTTTCTCTGATATAATTAGCTTAAAATAAATTACATACTATGCATAATTTTATATAGGAAAAGATGAAATGTATTTAACCGATATTTATGAATATTACATTGAAAATAAATTTATAATTTAATTTAATAATATGTAAAATCTGAATTTTTCTTTAATTTGCTTCTTTATCATATGCCTTGAAGAAATGACAGTATTTTTAAGTTTCAGAGACAGGTGATTATGAGATTATGTTTACTGTAAATTCCACAACTCATAAATATTTGAAATGCCAGTTTTGTCTAATCTTTACTCCCAGCTTTTATAGACAAGGAAACTGAGGCCTAGGGTAGTAGTTAGGCCATTTGACCAAGGATACAATTTTAGTTAGTGGCAGAGTCCAGGCAAACATTCAAGTTTCCTGATTATTGGTCTAGTGTTCTTTGCACCACAGCATAAGATATTTGTCCCTGCTAGCATTATAAATCATATTGTTAGCTCTATAACAGATTTTTCATATGTACAAAAAGAACCTGGTCAACTATAACTATTAAAATGTTGCCAGTCTGACTGAGAAATTCACAAATGTAAGGGCTCTTTACATTTTCCTCCACCTTCAATAACTGTGGCTTTCACCAGCTAATGTCTAAAAACATCTTTGGATAATTTTCAGCAGAGAAACAATAAATCAGGAATGTCAGAGGCTGAGAAGGGAGAGCTTTTCCAATTTTCATAAACAAAAACTTCAGAGACAGCCGTTTTCGGGTTTTGGATATAATTTTCCTAACTGATGTCTTCACTGTGGTGTACCTTGGCTGTCTTCCATTCACTAGCCAATGTTGGGGGAAACATGATTTATGTTGATGCCACATCAATATGAAAAACTGATCAAGTAAAGTAGAACTCTGCAGTCTCACTGGGAAAAGCCGGAATCAAGTCACCATTCACATGTGAATGAGGTAAAGACAAGATCCATCTATAAGAGGACTACTACCCTGCTTCTGATTTAAACTGGCAACTGATTAGTAGCTAATGACACAGCCTCAAGAAACTTCATACTGAAATATCTATAATAGCTTAGGGAAAAGGTAAAAACTCTTAACAAAATTAAAATCTAAAATGCATGGTTAACCTATTGCCAGAAATCAGAAGGATTTTCACACTAACAACACAGAGCAGAATTGTGAATCACAATCAAGGATTAACACAGAACAGACACACCAGTTTTCTCCACTCCTACTCCTGGCTGAGAAACCAGGCTCTATAACTGTTTTCCAAGCTTGGGAAATTTTCTGAAAATATAGTTCCTTGTATCTGTGATGGTGGAAGGATCCATAAATATGTATATAGTTTAGTAAGCTCTTTAAGTGAGTCTGATGATCTCCCAGGTTTGGGAACTACTGGTCTATACCAATCTGAAAAACTGGGTAGCTGTTCCTCTGTTGTATAGTTGCTGCTTTTTAAAAAATATAGAATTTTTTATTTTGAAATAACCTCACAAGAAGTTACAAAACTAGTACAAAGAGTTTCTGTATATCTTTCAACCAGCTTCTCCCAGTGATAATACCTTATATAATCATAGGTCATTGTCAAAACCAGTTGACTGGCTTTGGTACAATACTATGAATTCAGGTTCAGACATTATTTGGGTTTCACTAGTGTTTACATGTACTCTTTGTGTATGCATTGAATATGGTTCTATAAAATTTTATTATGTGTTGATTCATGTAACTATCACCACAAAGAAACTCCTTTGTTTTCCTTGTTACTAGTCACAGCTTCCCCTTCCCCTGACCCTAACCTTTTTCAACAACGGATCCATTCTCCATTACTACAGTTTTGTCACGTAGAGAATATTATATACATGGAATCATACAGTGTATAACCCTTTGAGACTGGGTTTTTTTCACTCAGCATAATGATCTTCAAAGTCATTCAAGTTTTCATATATACCAATACTTTAATACTTTTTATTGATGAGTAGTATTCTATTATATAGATGCACCACTTTGTCCATTCATCCTCTGAAGTCATTTGGATTGTTTCCAGTATTTGGCTATTAAGAATAAAATTGCTAAGACCATTCATGTACAGGTTTTTCTGTAAACATGTTTTCATTAGGATAAATGCTCAGAAGTATGACTGCTCATTTGCATGATTTGTAAATATATTTAATTTTTTTTTTTTGAGACAGAGTCTTACTATGTTGCCCAGGCTAGAGTGTAGTGGCTATGTACACTAGTGATAATAGCTTACTGTAGTCTCAAACTCCTGGGCTCAACTGATTCTTCCACTGTAGCCTCCTGAGTAGCTGGGATTACAGGCATGCACCACTATGCCCAGCAATATATTTAATTTTATAAGAAACTGCCAAACTGTTTTCTAGAGCAACAGCACCATTTTAAATTCCCATCAGAAATTGTATATATTAATATGAGATTTATTTGCTCTACATCCTCGTCAGCAGTTGGTTTATTACTTGCTGTTTTTTGAGGCACACAAAGCTGAATATCCTTTTTTTCAGCCCTATCTAGTATTTGTTCTTTTAAAATATGGTAGAAATCAAGAGGACTTGAGGTGATACAAAGCATTAGTGAGACACGATATGGGCATAGATTAGAAGATCCTAGGAAGAAGATATGATGGGGCAATAGCTTTTCTATTTATCCTACTAGTTAATATCAGAGAAAGAGACAATGGGAATAGGCTTATGATAAACAGTAAACCATTAATGTTGCATTAGATGAATAACTGCTAAAAATGACTGGATAGGAATTGTACATATCAACGTGCTCTTCAACTATGGATCTGAGATGGGCCATCTATACTATACACTCTACTATATGGGTTTTTAAACTGAAAGTCTGGTATTGGTTCTTATGGCCTACAAATAAATACATGCTATGATGTGACTTAGGGGCCAACATTCTTGCTCATGCTCTAGGCTTGTAATATACAATAATGTGCTAACTCCTTACTTGGATACAAAAGCATGAACTTTCTTTTCTGCTATTTCTGAGGACACTATATGGCAAACAAACCCAAGTAAACAAGACCATAGTCAACCACACATCATGTCTGTTGAAATACATAATGCACTTGAATATTCCTTTTATGATTAGTAATCAGGGAGAAAAAAACTATGGAAAAATACTGTTGGATTAAAGAAAGAGACCATCATCCTTCAAGTTCCAGAGGGAGAATATATTTCAGAAAAAGACTTAATATAGGACTAGAAGGAAATTAAAAAATAAAAACTCATTGCATTTTCAATAGGATGCAAGGAAGCAGAAGTCCACAATAAAAGTAGTCATGATAAGGGAGATAGCGGAAACAGTGAACAAAAAGAAGCAATAGTAAAATTTCAATAAATATTAAAGTTAGTAATGATAACTTCAGCAACTTAAACGATAGCTATAATGTATAAGCCTGAATAACTTTCATAACAATTCTGAGATGAAAAAAACAGAGATAAATAGAAAGAAAATAAAAGATAGTTTGTATTGCTAGATAAGACTTTTATTTATTGTTTACCCAAAGTTAACATTTCTTATAGTCTACTATATTCTATACTCCTGTCCTCAACTTCAGTCTTCATGACAGATATAATTGCTTAGTTCTAAAATTTTGGCCAATGTGGCTCTAATTTCAAGGCATTCAGAATCAGGAAGGCACATGTGAGGACAGGCAACAATCATCTCCATCTGTCTTTCTTTCCTCAGAAACTGGAGTATATTCTGCTTCTCTTAACCAGATTTTCTAATCTTTTCACAAATATATGCACAAATCCAAATGATAAGGACTATAACCTTCAGAGGGTATTTATGTGTTTTCTGTAACAACAGGCCTGAATGATCTTGCTTTATCAGTGATTCAGTAACATAATGTTCAATGAAATTAATTTCAATCTCAACTAAAAATCAAAATGCTAACTCCTAACATGCTCACCAATTGTAATAGGATAGCCTCATCCTCCCTTTAAATTTGCCTTAATATTTTGCTTTTAGCATTTTTAATATTTGCTTTAAAATATTTTAATATTTAATGCTTTAAAATTTGCTTTTATTTTTAACATTTCAGAGTTACTTTTTGGCAATAGATTCTTTCTCTTTTTTAAAAAGTCAATCTAAGCCTTTTAGTAGGGACATTTAATCTATCTACATTTATTATCATAATGAATACATTTGGTCTTGCATTATCTGGTTTTATGTTTTGTGCTTTGTATTGTTCTTTGTTGTTTGCTTTCTCTCATTTGCTATAAAGATATTTTCTTTGATTTTGTTTTGCTAATGATTTAGAACATATATAAATGGCAATTCAATTTTAAAATATGAACAATTATCAGTGTCTACAGTAAAAGAGGATCTATTACTCACACTTCTCATCTCATAATCTGCTCAATATAATTAGAAATTTCAGACCTAGTTCTTTATTTTTAAATATTTGTATAAGTATTTTAAATATTTTAAAATATTAAAATAGATCTCTCAAAAATTACTCAGACCTCAACATGATTAAAAAATTTTAATGCTATCTATCAGTCCTTTCATACAACCACATTCTTTTATTTTAAAAAATATACATATACACATTTCTATTGCCTAAAATAATAATATAATCTGATTATATTATAGAGAATTTTTTCCCTTAAAAGTTTGTATATGTTTCTACTTTCTGGCATTTAATGCTGTAGAGCAAGGAATGGCAAATTTTTTCTGTAGAAGATCAGACAGTAAATATTTCAGGCTATGCAGGCCATACATTCATTCTCTATTGCAAATACTCAATTCTACCACTGTAGTGTGAAAGTGGCCACAGACAATAGGCAAATGCCCATAGCCAGTGAGCACGGCTATTTTCTCATAAAATGTTATTTATAAAAATAGGCACTTGGCCATAGTTTGCTGACCCTTGCTATAGAGAAGAAAAAGGTCTGGGGTCAGCCTAATTGAGCTAAATCCTTCTCCAATATTAGATGATACTCTATGAAATGAGAGGCACAGCTTCATATTCTCTACTCTTGTATTTCTCCTTATAATAGTCTGGGCTGTATATCCAATAGATACTCAGTCATTATTTATTATGATTAAAAGAAGAAAAAGTAAAACTAGAGCTTCAATGAATATTCTAAAACTAGAATAATCCAAATATACTTTCTGTAATCTCTATTTAATTTCTTTTGACATGTTCATTCTTTTTTTTTTTTATTTCCGACACGCTCATTATATCAAGTAGAAAACTCGGTTTTTCTGTAATGTAAAAGTAAGCCTAAGAGTCAAAATCTCATGGGGCTCTGGTGAATATAGCAACAATAGAGCCTTACTTTAGGGTGAATCCCAAAGGTTCTGTAACTCTTTATAGATATGACAAACCCAGACTGGAATACAGAATGAGGAACTTTAATCTTTTCTGCTTCCTGGACTTGACTGGAGAAGGAATACAGAAAGAACTGTGGGTATCTTACAGTATAACAATATGGACAAAGTCTTCAATGATTCTAATGGGCAGGGCTGTCATTTCCACCAAATTGGAATTCTAAGGGAAGTACTAGCAGATGTGTGTACAGGTAATAGGAGGAGAAAGGGTGAGAGATAAAGTCAGTTATCAGGGAAGTAGAACTATGGGACTCCTAATAAATCCAGACAAAGATGCAGCACAATCTGGTGGGACCAGTGTTCACTGCATCTACAGGCACAGCCAGGACAAATCAATAAACTTCAATTTGCCATTTAAAATAGAAACAAGAAAACTCTCTTGATTTTTAGAGCAGATATCCTTGGTTTGCCTCTTTCTGTTTCTCCTAAATTTACTGTGGATTTCCCAGAATAAACATCCTTGTTAGGTATTAATAACATTTTTCTTTCTATTTTAGTTATAAGAACTTAAAAAATATATTTGCTAGAAAGGTAGTTAGGTTTCTTGAGGCAATAAATATTCTTAAATATATCTATTTACATATTTGAGGATATATTTAAGACCTCCATCATAAAAATATAATCCTATACCCTACTCTATTTGCCAAGAAAAGAGTAAGATTAGCGTGAGGGGTTGAATGAGAAGGCATGCAAATACCAAAACTCACTTTTGGAGGAGGTGTGGGGACAGGGTCTCACTCTGTTGCTTGGGCTAGAGTACAGTGGTGTCATCATAGCTCACTGCAGTCTCAAGATCCTGGTCTCAGTCAATCCTCCTGCCTCAGTCTTAGCCTCCCAAGTAGTTGGGACTATAAGCATACACCACCATGCCTAGCTAATTTTTCCATTTTTAGTAGAGATGGGATCTTGCTATGTTGCTCAGGTTGTCTCAAACTCCTGGCCTCAAGTGATCCTTCCCTGTAGCCTCCCAAAGTGCTAGGATTACAGGTATGAGCCACCATGCCTGGGACAAAACTCACTTTTATATGAAATATCTATTAAACTACTTGAAATTAACATTATCAAAAGCATGGAAATAGAAAATAATTCACCAACAATTCAAACAATGACTTAAACCACATGGTTTAAGAGACATCACACAGCTCTAGAGGAGGCTAATAAAGCTGGGGAGAATTTGAGCCTTGAGAAGAAAAGGCTGAAAAGTAAATTACCTTAGGGTATATACTTGTCTGGGTATATAGAGTGGTGTGTGCCCATCTCCAATCATGATCAGAAAAGTATAATGTAACAATGGTTTTGAATGGCTTGTGAAGTCAATCAAGGCAGAATAATAAGAAACAGGCTTCAACTGAAGGGCTGAAAACACTGGAATGAAGTTGCCAGAAGACTGCAGAACCTCTTTTCTCAAAGATAGTGAAAACCATTTTCTTGCCTAACAAATTGTTACCCTAATCTAAAATAGGTAAGTGCTATAGTTTGGCTATCTAACCCTTCAAAACTCATGTCAAAATCTGATCCCCAATGTTGGAGATGAGGCCTAATCGGAGGTATTTGGGTCATGTGTCTGGATCCCTCATGAATAAATTAATGTCTTCCTTGGGGTAGGATTGAATGAGTTCTTGCTCTATTAGTTCCCACAAGAGCTGGTTGTTAAAAAGAGCTTGACAAACACCCCCATCTTGCTTTCTCTCTTGCCATATGATCTCTGCACATGCTTGATCCCTTTCATCTTTTGCCATGAGTGGAAGCAGCCTGTGGCCCATGTCAGATGCAGATGCCCAATCTTGAACTTTCCAGACATCAGAATTTCGAGCCAAATAAACTCTTTTTCTTTATAAATTACCCAGCCTTAGGTATCTCTTTATAGTAACACAAATGGACTAAGACAATAAGCTTTAGTATAACCTAGAGCGAAAAGGATACCCTTGCTTTGTTATGTCAAGAAGTCCTTTCCTTACCAAAACACGATCTGATTTGCTGCCTTGTTTCATATGAACATCTTCTAACGATAACAGTGTTCCAGTGGTTGTCTGGTCACTGCCTGTTAATCACTACAGGTGTTAACTTCTATAGGAGGTAAATAAGCCTAGCTTTAAACATGAATTGATCTAGTCTGCAGTAAAGATGTTCTATTATCTGTATAAACCAGAAATTCTCAGCCAGGCATGCTTCAAGTTATCTTTTCTTCAAACTTTTGAAAGCATCTAGAGAAAAGAAGAAGACCTGGGGGATATTTTGTTTCAAGATCCTGTCAGGTGACTTGCTGAACTACTACCTAGTTTGATTCCTTGTCCTAGGTATGAATTCAGTTGACTACAGATTGGAGTGGATCTTAAATCTCTAAAAAGCTATCTGTAGATGAAATTGTTTATTTCAATACAAAACAATTGGATATTTGCTATCATGTGTCTGGACAAGTCAGGAGGTATGGCATTAACACTGCCTTAAACCCAGACTAGAAGGAAGGAATAAAATCACTTTTGTGATTAGGTTCCAAAAGACTGTTCCTTTCATCACGGTCATACTCTTTTACCTACTTACTTGCTCACTCTGAAGAAGCAAGTTGCCATGTTGTGAGATGCTCTACAGAGAGACCCATGTGGCAAGGAACTGAAGGAGGTCTGTGCCCAGTAGTTCTTGAGGAACTGAGGGTGCAATCAACTTGTAAGAAACTGGATCCTCCAAAACCATGTGAGTAAACTAGGAAGTGCATCCCTCCCAGGAGAGGTCTGGAATGACTGCAGCCTTGTGACAGACCCTGAGCCAGAGAATCCAGCTAAGCCACACTCATTCTTGACCCACAGAAACTGTAAGATAATATATGTGTTATTTTATGCCATCACATTTGGAATAATTTGTTATGTAGCGGTAGATAACTAATAAAAATGATTGATTAATGGTTAAGTTAAAATTGTCCCTTAAGTCTAAGGAGTATTCATATGAGGAGATGCTGAGCTGTTCTCTATGGTTAAGGACACCATAGTTAGTGTTTATTGAAAGAGTAAGAAGTAGAACAGCACTTAAAGAACTACCTCTTCAATACCATGCTTAATGACTAAAAAAGGAAGATGTGAGGTTTACATCTTCCTAGGTTTTCAACCACAGAAAAGTTGACTCTGTCCTGAGTTCTTGAAACATTTGCCTGCCTAAAGGCAGATCATTAGACCAGATGACATCATGATGTCCCTTTTACTATTTTATTTTACAACAGATTATATGATTGTACATAAAATAAATTAAGAAGAGAAAAGCAGACACAGCATTTCTTTCAAAGTATAAAAAGATTGGATAAAAGAGGAATTAGAAGTTAAATCTTTTTGAAGAGATTTTCCAATAAGAACATGCTTTGTAACTTCTCTGTAAAATAAATACAAAGACATCCCCTTAAAGATGAAGAACTTAAGAACTAGAGTAGTTATAGATTTATCCAAGGGTACATAGTAAGAGAGTTAAAACAGAATCTAGAACAAGTCTCAATTTTAAAAGATATTAAATAATAATATATTAAAAATAGATTTGTGTCTGAATGAATTAATATATAACCCTGAAATGCTGAATATATTTCATCATTCTGGCAGTTTCTAATTAATATAATGTGAATTAGATAAAATAGTACTTTGATATGCTTGGGGGAGAAGAAAAAAGGGTTTTTAAAGACTTTTTCAGAGAAAAGGTTTTCCAAGTTACCAAAAACCAGAAGTTCAAATTTCCCTGTCATTTCTAATGACAATGCCACTGTTCTCTTCATAGCACACATGGCTAGGGAAGAGGGGAGTTCTAAAGAACTTCCTAAATATTTAGATAAAGATAATTCATTCAGTATTTATTGAGGGCCTCTTAAATGCATGGAATACATTTAAGTAGAGATAAGTAGAGAATAGAGCAGATAGATGAAGATGTCATAATTTATTATATTTTTCTATCTTGTTTGCTCCTAAAAAGTGATGTAGGTATTTCACAAGAAAAGATATGCACACATAATGATTTTAAAATGGAAGTAGAAAAGACAGGATCATGAGTATTCTCTAGGTATTTAAAGAATGTGACTATCAAGGAGAGCAAGCATAATATATCTCAAGAGACTAAAACTAACTAGGTGTAATGGGATGAAATTAAGCAAAGGAAAATGCAGGATAAACAGAATGCTTTTCTGTTTTTTTCCTTAGTTTCTGCTTGTGAACTACATTCCCTGAGGAAGATTGGTTATAGTCATGTGAAAAGAAGACTATTCTTTTTGTACTATTCTATAGAAGCTCAATCTGCAGAAGGAAAGAAGACAAAAAATTAACAAAATTATCTAAAAGAGATTTTCCACCTCTAAATTTATCCTCTATCATTTGCTATAATTTGAAAAAGTAAGCAAGAACTATGTGAACATATTCTTAAAAGTTAAAAAAATGAAATCAAGTAAAAGTTGAAAATTTCCCATTCTTCCCTCCTGAAACACCATTTCTTCTTCAAGATGAAAGGATATTTTAACTGTTAACATATATAGATATGCAAAATATAGCTACATTTTAAGGTATTGATGAGATTTTGTATTGTTTGGTGACTTACCTTTTTAAACATAGTATGTCGTAGAAATCTTTTTATGTTAGTACATATGATTGTCTCAGCCTTCTTAAGGGATATGTAGTATTATACAGTATGACTGATTTATAATTTAGCCATTCTTCAACTAATGGATTTTAAAATTTTTTCTAATTTCTCACTCTTACACACAATACTATAGTGAACGTTTTATACTTATAGTCTAGCACACATGTGAGAGTATTTCTTTAGAATAGAATAGACCAGACAAGATCAGACTACTCGAGGTCAAATGGAAGGTGTAATTTAAAATATTTATAGTTATTACCCAAAATGTCATCAAACATGCTGCACCAATTTATACCCTAATTACAGCTTCAAATAGTTTTAGCTTTTTAATTCCTTTGCCCAATGCTTGATATTATAAATTTAACATTTTCTTACTACTCTGATAGTTGAAAATGATATTTCATTATTGTTTTAATTCCCACTATTAGTAATGGTAAGCATATTTTCATTTTTGGGGGGGATACTTTTAGTTCTTATTTTATGAATTGTTTATTGATATCCTTTATTTTTCTACTGGGTTGTTAGCCTTTTTTCTTATTGAGTCCTTGAAAGTTTTAAAATATATTTTGGATATTAATCATCATTCCATTAAAGATCTTGCCATTATTCTCTCAGATTGTGATTTCTTTTAACTTTATGTTAATATCTTCTATCATATTAAAACCTTAAATTTTGCCAATCTTTATTTTATAGCTTTGAATTTTATATCTTAGAAAATCTTTTCCCCATCCTGAGAGTATTAAAATATTCTCCTATCTTCCTTTTAATACCTTTTATGTTTAGGTTTTAATACATTTGGAATTTATTTATAGAAATGGTATAAGACAGGAATCTACTTAATGATTTTTTTCCCAAAGAGATGATGAATTGTTTCAGTACCATTTACAAAAAATTTTCTAACTGATTTGAAATTGGCCCTTTATCATAAATAAGCTGATTACCATGAGTCTATTATTTTCCATGTGCTACTTTGTTCTTGTACAATGTTTTGATATCAAGTAGTGAAAATATTCCCACAGAATATAGGTAGCAGTGTAGTGGTTAAGAACAGGAGCTCTAACACTGTTTGAATCCCAACTCTGTCATTTACTAGTTGGGTGTCTTTGGGGAAGTTGCTTAATCTCTTTGTACTTTTCTATTAATAGTAGACATGATCTGATAAATGGGTGATACTAACAGTCCCTACATTTTATTACTAGAAGGATTAAATGAGCAAATACATGTAAAGTACTTAAATTAGTACCTGACACTTAGTAAGAATTCAAATATGATAGCTATTATTCAAAATTCTCATTATTCTCATACATTGTATCTTCCAGAAAAGGTTGAGAATCAGGCTGCCAAGTGTCATTCAAAAATGCAAAGTGTCTTTGATACTTCTCCAAATTCATTGATCAGTTTTAAAGATAAAATATTGACAAAATTGTGTCTTCAGATCCAGAAACATGGTGTACCTTTCGATTTATTCTTCTTTTGTTTAGTATTTTTAATTTGTATATATTTATGGGGTACAAGTGAAATTTTGCCACATTGATATATTTACTGCATTGTGGTGAAGTCAGTGCATCCATCATTGGAGCAACATACACCATACCTGCCAAGCAACCTGCCTTCACCCTCTCACCCACCTTCTATCCCTCCAAATCTTCACTGTCCATCATTCTTACTCTGCTTTTATGTGTACACATTTTTAACTCTCACTTATAAGTGAGAACATATGGTATTTGTCTTTCTGTGCCTGAGTTGTTTCATTTAAAATAATGGCCTCCTGTCCCATCCATGTGGCTGCAAAAGACATGATTTCAATCTTTTTGATGGCAGAACAGTATTCCATTGTATGCATATGCAACATTTTCTTTACCCAGTCTTCTGTTAATGGACACTTGGGTTGATTCCATATCTTTGCTATTATAAATAGTTTTGCGATAAACATACAAGTGCAAATATCTTTTTAATATATTGGTTTCTTTTCCTTTGGATATATACCCAGTAATAGGATTGCCAGATTGTATGGTAGTTCTATTTTTAGTTCTTTGAGAAATAGCCATACTGTTTTCCACAGAGGTTGCACTAATTTATATTCCCACCAACAGTCTATAAAAGATCTCTTTCCTCTGCATCCTAACTAGCACCTGTTATTTTTTGTCTTTTTAATAGTAGCCATTCTGATTGGAGTAAGCTGTTATCTCACTGTAGTTTTAATTTGCATTTCTCTGATTATTAGTGATGTGAACATTTTTTCATATGCTTGTTGGCCATTTGTTTGTCTTCTGAAAAATGTCGATTCATGTCCTTAGCCTATTTTTTAATGGGGTTATTTTATTGCTGCTGTTGTTGAGTTGTTTGAGTTCCTTATAAATTCTGGACATTAGTCCCCTGTCAGATGTACAATTTGCAAATATTTTCTCCCATTCTATAGGTTGTCTATTCACTCTGTTGATTATTTCTTTTGCTGTGCAGAAGCCTTGTAGTTTAATTAAGTCACATTTGTCTAATTTTGATTTTGGTGCCTGTGCTTTTGGGGTCTTAGTCATGAATTCTTTGCCTAGACCAATGTCTAGAAGAGTTTTCCCTAGGTTTTCTTCCAGTATTTTTATAGTCTCAGGTCTTACATTCCAAGTCTTTAATCCATCTTGAGTTGATTTTTGTCTATGGTGATAGATAGAGGTTTAGTTTCATTATTCTGCATATGGCAATCCAATTTTCTCAGCATCATTTGTTGAAACAGGTGTCCTTTCACCAGTGTATGTTCTTGTTGACTTTGTCAAAGATCAGCTGGCCATGTGTGACTTTCTTTCTGGGTCCTTTATTCGATTCCATTGATCTATGTGTCTGTTTTTATACCAGTACCGTGCTGTTTTGGTTACTATGGCTTTGTAGTATAATTTGAAGCTGGGGAATGTGATGCATCCAGGCCCCCTCCCCACTGCTTGAGATTGCTTTGGCTATTCTGGCTCTTTTTTGGTTCCATAAGAACTTTAGAATTATTTTTTCTGATTCTGCAAAATATGATATTGGCATTTTGATAGGGATTACATTGAACCTGTAGATTGTTTTGGGCAGTATGGTCATTTTAATGAGTTAATTCTTCTAATATATGAGCATGGCATATTTTTCCATTTATTTGTGTCTCTACAATTTCCTTAATCAGTGTTTTGTAGTTTTCCATGTAGAGATCTTTCACCTCCTTGGTTAAATATATTCCTAGGTATTTTATTTTATTTTTTGTAGCTATTGTAAATGAGATTGCCTTCTTGATTTGTTTGCAGCTTGATCATTATTGGTGTATAGAAATGCTGCTCATTACTGTATGTTCATTTTGTATACTGTAACATTACTGAATTCATTTACTGAATGTAAGAGTATTTTGGCAGAGTCTTTAGGGTTTTCTCTATATAAAATCATATCATCAGTGAACAGGGACAACTTGACTTCCTCTTTTCCAATTTGGATCCCTTTTTTTTTCTCTTTCCTGACTGCTCTGGTGAACACTTCCAGTATTATATTGAATAAGAGTAATGAAAGTGAGGATCCTTGTCTTGTTCCAGTTCTTCGGGGGAATACTTTCAACTCTTCCCCATTAAGTATGATATTGGTTGTCAGTTTGTCATATATGGCCTTTATTATTTTGAGGCATGTTCCTTTTATGGCTATTTCATTAAGGATTTTTATCATGAGGGATGTTGAATTTTATCAAATGCTTTTTCTATGTCTATTGACATGATCATATGGTTTTCGTCCTTAATTCTGTTTATGTGACATATCACATTTATTGATCTGCATATGTTGAAGCATCCTTGCATCCCTGGTATAAAACTCACTTGATGTGCTGTTGGATTTGATTTGCCAGTATTTTATTGAGGAGTTTTGCATGTATGTTCATCAGGGATATTGGTCTGTAATTTACTTTTTTGTGTGTATCCTTGTCTGGTTTTGGTATCAGCGTGATACTTTGGCCTCATAGAATGAGTATGGATTTCTTCCTCCTCCATTTTTTGGAACAGTTTCAGAAGAACCAGTGTTAGTTCCCCTTTTCATGTTTGGTAGAATTTGGCTGTGAATCCATCTGGTCTTGGGAGATTTTTTATTACTCATTTAATCTTGCTACTCATTACTGGCCTGTTCAGGAGTTCTATTTCTTCCTGGTTCAATCTCAGGAGGTTGTATGTTTCCAGGAATTTATCCATTTCCCCTAGGTTTTCTATTAATAGTTTGTAAGCATATAGTTATTCATAATAGTTTCTAATAATCTTTTGTATTTCTGCAGTATCAGTTGTAATGCCTCCTTTTTCATTTCTGATTTTCTTTATTTGGATTTCTCTCTTCTTGGTTAGTCAAGCTAGTGGTTTATCAATTTTGTTTATCTTTTTGAATAACTAGTTTATCTGTTTCATTGATCATTGATCCTTTGCTTTAGTTTGGTTTGGTCTCTGTTTCATTTAGCTCTTTTCTTATCTTTGTTATTTCTGTTCTTCTGCTTACTTTGGGTTTGGTTTGTTCTTATTTACCTAGTTCCTTGATATGTGATGTTAGGTTGTTAATTTGTGATCTTTCTACTTTTTAATGTAGGCATTTGATGCTATAAACTTCCCTCTTAGCACTGCTTTTACTGCATCCCACAGGTTTTGGTACATTATATTTTCATTTCTAAAACATTTTTAATTTTCATTTTAATTCCTTCATTGACCCACTGATAATTCAGGAGCATATTGTTTAATTTCCATGTATTTGCATAGTTTCTGAAGTTCCTCTTTGTATTGATTTCTAGCTTTATTTTACAGTGGTCTGAGAAGATACATGATCTGATTTTGGATTTTTAAAATTTGTTAAGACTGGTTTTGTGGCATACTTTGTGGCCTATCTTGGAGAATGTTCCATGTATTGATGAAAACAAGGTATATTCTGTAGTTGTTGGGTAGAATGTCCTACAAATGTCTGTTAAGTCCATTTGGCCCAAACTCCAATTTAAGTTCAATGTATCTTTGTTGATTTTCTGTCTTGATGATCTCTCTAGTGCTGTGGGTAGGATGTTGAAGTCTCCCACTATTATTGTATTGCTGTCTATCTCTTTCTTTAGGTCTAGTAATTTTGTTTTGTGAATCTGGCTGCTCTGATGTTGGATACATATATATTTAGGATTGTTATATCCTCTTGCTGAATTGATCCCTTTATCATTACATAATGACCTTATTGGTTTTCTTTTTTCTTTTATTTTTTTACTGTTTTTATTTTCAATTTAAAATCTATATTATCTGATATAATTACAGCCACTCATGCTCACTTTTGGTTCCCATTTTCATGGAATATCTTCTACCTTTTTACTTTCAGTCTATGTGTGTCTTTATAGGTAAGGTGAGTTTCTTGTAAGCAGCATATGGTTGGATCATATACTTTTTATCTATTCTGTCAATCTACGTCTTTTAAGTGCAGCATTTAATCAATTTACATTCAAGTTAATATTGATATGTGAGACCTTGTTATTGTCATATTGTTAATTATTTATATTGTTTAGTAAAATTTTTGTTTATTTCTTTTTCTCTGCTGTTTTGTCTTTGTGGCTTGATGAAATTCTGTAATGTCACCATTTGATTCCTTTTCTCTTTGTCCTTTGTGTGATTGCTATATAAGACATGTGAGTTTTATATTTTCATTTGTTTTCATGAGGGTGACTATCAGCCTTTTATTTCCATGTTTAAGAGCCCTTTGAACATTTCCTGTAGGGCTGCTCTAGTGGTAATGAATTCTCTCAGTGTCTGCTTATCTGGGAAAGACTTTCTTTTTCCTTCATTTATGAAGCTTATTGTGGCAGGATGTAAAATTCTGGGCTGACAATTTTTTTTTCTTTCAGTACTTATAAAATGCCATCCCATTCTCTTCTGGCTTGTAAGGTTTCTGATGAGAAGTCTTCTGTTAATCTGATGGAGTTTCTTTTATAGGTGACTACATGCTTTTTTCTTGGTAATTAAAAAATTCTTTCACTTTGACTTTAGACATTTTGATTACAATACGCCATGGTGAAGTCCTTTTTGCAATGCAATTTCCTGAGAATCACTGGGTCTCCTGTATCTGAATGTCTAATCCTCTTGCTAGACTTGGGAAGTTTTCATGCATTATTTCCTTGAATAGATTTCCTAAACTTTTTGATCTCTCTTCTCCCTTGAGAACACGGATAATTCACTAGTTTGTTCATTTTATGTAGTCCCACATGTCTTGAAGGCTTCATATATTCTTTTTTACTTTTTTTCTTTATTTTTGTCTGATTGTATTATTTCAAAAGACTTGTCTTCAAGGTCCGAGATTCTTTCTTCTGCTTGATCTAGTGTATTATTGAAGCTTTTGAGTTCCAGAATTTGTTTGTTTTTTAAGATATCTATCTCCTTCATAAATTTCTCATTCATATCCTCAATTGATTTTCCTATTTCCTTGTATTGGTTTTCAGATTTCTCTTCCATCTCCTTAAGTTTCTTTAAAACCAATATTTTGAATTATTTATCTGGCATTTCAAGAGTTCTTTTTGATTCAGGTCTATTGCTATACACATGTCGTAGTCCTTTGGTGGTGTCATATTTCCTTGCTTTTACAAGTTTGCTGTATCCTTCCATTGATATCTGTGCATCTGGTATAACAGTTGCTTGTTCCAATTTTTTAAAATTGCTTTCATAGGGGAGAATTTTTCCTGAAGATGTGTATATGTTTATGGTTAAGTAGGACTCTTTGGTTTTGATTTTGGGTGCCTGTGGTAAATAGTGTGATCTTTGTATGATTTCTTTGGCAGTACACAGGGTCAGTGGTATCTGTGATTTCCTTGATGGCTTACGGTATGGTTATTAGTTGAGGCTGTAGTGAAGTTTTGCTGGGGACCTGGATGCCAGCTGAGCCAGTTTTCAGGCCCCAGTGTTGGCATTAGTGGGCTCAGTGTGCCTGTTTTTAGACCTCAGTGCAGCTTATGCTGGCACTGGTTTTATTCTGTTCTGGAGAGCTGATTCTTGGGCCTCCAGGTGGCTTTCTCAGAGACTAGTGGTAGGAGCAGTAGACCAGGTGTGGGAGTGGGTCCTCTGGTTCCTGGTAGTTGGTGTGATGTGAGTGGTGGCAATTGCAGTGGTGGAACCACACACTAAGTTTCAAGTGGTCCATGTTGGTGTTGCTGGTAGCTGCAATGAGATGGCTGGGCTATTTCCCAGTCCCACAGCTGCCTGTAGCAGGGTGGTGGGTATTATCTTAGGTATGTATGGAAAGCCTGGTTTTCCTGTTCCAAGGCAGTAGCTGTAGCATGTCAGTCCAAATTTGGCCCAAAGGCAGGCACAGCCCAGCATTAAACTCTCAAAATAGCACTTTGGGCCTGCAACCAGAGAGGGTGGGGCTTTTCCCAGGCAAGCAACATAGGCAAGAAGCTATGTGGAGTGCATTCCACTTGTCTCGGTCTCACAGCAGTCCATTGCAGGATGGTGGGTATTGCCCTAGGTATGTGACGGAGGGCTTGAGCAACCCCATCTGTAGATCCCTGACAGCTAGATTCTCAGAATGAAGCTGTTCTAGGCTCAGACGCTTTGGGATTCTGTGTGGTTTCTCTTTATGGAGCAATTTCTGTTAGTACTGAGGCTTGTGGTAGTCAAGGGGCTCTCCCATAGCTGAGATTGTAAAATCACTTCTGGAATGTGGAGTCCTGGGATTTTCTCTCTTACTGTTTCCCCACATCTAGGAGCTTCTTCTGGCTCTCAGCCAGTCTCCAGCTGGTCAAGCCAACCCTCTCCTTACTTACTTTTGGTGCTTCCCATCACTTCTCTCATGAATCCTAGCATTCTCTCCCAGATGACCTGTCTGAAATGTATCTACTTACTATTCTGGTTCCTTTCCATGGAGGAAGCACATACTACCCGTGTTTAGTCAGTCATCTTGATCTTGTCCTATTCTTTTTTTATGTCTTTCAGCAAAGATTTATAATTTTTTTCCTATAGGTGCTATATACTTCTAGTTAGGTTTATTCCCGAGTGGTTTTATTGATTCTGATCTTATATAAATGGGATCATTTTTTCTCATTTGTATTTGTTGGTATATAGAAAAGCTATTTGTTTTTATATACAGTATAGGAGTTTTGCATACTCTTATGTTTGACCATCTTGCTGACTACTTTTTGTTTATATATTGTTTTTAGTCGATTCACTTGAAATGTTAAGGTTGATAATTATATAAGCTGTTAATAATAACTTTGTCTTCTTTCCAACATTTTTTGATATTTAGTAAAAAACACTGGGAAAAATTGCTATTTCTTCCCATTTTTGGTTGAATGACAGTAGTCATAGGGTGATAGACACCTCTCTAGAACTTTTGCTCTGCTTAAGTACTACATGGCTTCAATAAAAACACAAAAATAACAATAAGAAACATATATAGTATATATTATATACTAGGTACTCTTCTAAATGATTTATATATATCGACTTATTTGATTCTTAAAAGTCCCATGTAGGAAAACTGGAATTTTCATATAAAAGTGATTCTGACAGTTTTCCCTTTAAGGAAGTTTGTAATCTGTGAGTTATATTTAAACACCCTCATGCAAAGTAAGTTAAACAAGTTGCCATTTATGCCCAAAGCTTCTTGGTTTCCAAGTACATAGGCCTAATTAGCTTGAGTTTTAGTATTTCACTGTTACTCACTGAGAATAGAGAGGTCCTTAAGAATCTACTTTGACAGCCACATGAACCAAGAGAAGCTCAGGGCAAATTCTCAAAATCCTCACCATTAAATTAATTTCTCAAGGTTATATATAATCTAATTCTGACTTACTATAAGGGAAATTAAGTATTAGAAAAACCAGGCTTGTGGTTCTGTACTTTTAAAAAATTTTAATTTGGAAAAGATTTAAAAAATATCCTTTTAGACCCTTTTTTAGTGATATTAAGTAATGTGCTATAATCTATTTACTGTCTTAACATATTTGACCAATTTGAATGTAAATAAATGTAGATTTGTATAATTATTTTTAACAAGTACATTATCTTGTGAGGTATGAATATACATTTTTTAAAAAGCACAGTGATTGCTATGTATGAAGCACTATTTTAAGTGCTTTATAAATATTAACTCACTTTATGTTCATTACATTTCTATGAAGTATATGCCATAATGATTACCAAATTTTGATTTGATTAAATTAAAATTTTAGCCAAATTGCTCCAAATTTTTGTCATTATAAACAATTCTGTAGCAAACTTCTTTGTACACACACCTTGTGCAGTTGTGTGATTTTTCCTTAGTTTAAATTAAATGGGTGCCTTTTCAATAGATTGCGATTAGTGGCAAAGAGAGCAGAGTGAGCAGAAACATAAAGTCAGGAAGGGACAAGGTGTGCTTGGGAAACCACAACTAGGGAAAGGGGAGAAAATGAACAATTAATGATCATTTACTATTTACCAGACAGTATACTAGAAGCTTTGACATACATTGGCACATTCAATGCTCACAAGGACTATTTGAGGTAAGGTATAATAATGCCCTTTTTATGGATGAAGATACTGAAATACAATGAAGTGAGTCACTTGAGAATGTCACATAGCCAGTTAATAATTGAGACTCTGCAACTATCAGCTAAATTATGTTAAACAAGTTGCTTGATCTCTTTGGTTGCTTTATTTTTATTGTTTCCCTAAACTTATTAGATAATTCCATAATTGCCAATTTCACTCTGTTTAGCTCTGATCTTGCTTTCAAATTTTAAAATTTCACTGTATACTAAAATGAGTTCCATGTTCCTAGGGTCAGGCCACAGAAATGATGTTTTTCCTACTGATTCTTCAGATTAATTTTATGTTTGTTAAAACTGTGAACACTAGCTAATTAGATTCAAGTTATCCAAGAAGTCAGTGGAACAAAAGGATTACAATTCTAGGGCTCAGAAGTTCTGTTCTTATTTGTATACACGACTAGAGCCTACTGTCTTGTTCTTCTATTCCAAAAGGAGGAACAAACAGCATGGTCCCAGAGTACTGAGAATCCTAAACACATTTTCCCTGTTGGGGAGAGCAAGCCCAGTTGATGGAAAGAAGGAACATTTCTTACTCTGAATAAGCTGACTGATATTAAGGTATCATCTCTCAAGATATATTCATATGCAACTGCCCATTTAAGCTTATTTACAAAAAAACAAGATAAATGTAAACAATTCATAGATCAGAATTAAAACAAAAATGTATACCTTTATAATAATATAATATTCTCATTTCACAGTTGATAAAACTGAGACATAGGTGACTTTTCCTTAAATAATTCATCAAACTCTATAAGTGGTTTCTATCTTTAACATTAAAAATTTTTTTATATAATTGTGTCATTATGAATATACTATTTTCCGATCTTTTTAAATATTACTTTGTTGTATGTTTTATATGCATTATGCTCCTTACATGCATTAACCTGATCCACAAATTTGTCATTTTAATGACAATATTCAGTTATAATTAGTACACGATATTTTAACTCTTCTCAACAGTTAGTGTAACGTTTCTCATTTTCTTAATTAAAAATAGTGATGGTGCAGCTACGAACATTGTATGTAGTATTTCTCTTTACTTTCTTTGCGTAATTTTATAAAGATAATTTTTAGGTCAAAAATAGTGGTCAGTTTTATAACCCTCACTGTACACATCTAAATTTTTCACCAAAAAGATTGTGGCAATTTACTGAATTATGTCTAAGTGTATACTTACAAAAATCCTTGTCTCTTATAATTGGCAGTAAGTTTCCATATGCTCTCAATCTCCAGAATTCTGGGAAAATGTGATAATAGTTCCTAATTGCTAGCCATGCATTTCTAGATAAATCTATCTCATTTAAGATATTTACATCTGTGTTTGTGAGATTACTCTCATGTTGCTTTTTGAGGTGCTCATTTTATCATATATTTTGGGATCAAGATCATATTTAATTTATTATATCTCATAAGATAAGCTAAGGAACATTCTACTTTGTCTTTTCAAGTCTGTAAAAGCCCTCCTCCAATCTCTCCTCCACATGACAATCAGAATAACCTTTTAAATACTGAAATCTCATCACATACCTTTCTTAAAATACACAGTGGCTTCCCATTATTTTTATGATATAGTCCAAAGTCCTAACTCGTTCTACATGGTTCTAGATCATCTGGCCACACATGCTTCACCCTCTCCTATGGGGCCTCAAATGCACTCACCATAGGACTTCCACTCCCTCTCCCAGCTAAATTTTACTGAGCCACTCTTGAATGTCACATCTGCTACTAGGTTAAAGCTTTCTCACTATCCAGCTCACCTTATTCAAAATTACTTATTTAGTGTCTGATCTCTCTGGTAAACTATAGAAAATTCCAATTTCTACAGCAAAGATCCTTTCTTTCAGGCCATAGATAAATAAGCATTCTTTGGCCCAGGAGTTTAAGAACTTATACTGTATGTACTGCTTTCCTACTAGACTATAAACCAAGGTTAAGGTCCAGTTATTACACATCTCTCCCACTCTAAGGTTAGTACAGTGCCCTGCACTCAATAAAGGTTCAATAGATTTATATCAACAAATAAATGATACAGAGAGTAAACTTAATGACATAGCTATACTAACTTTCAGAATCCAGTGCTGAAAATTTGTCAGAATTGCTAAGTTAAAACATTTGACTCATTTGAAAGCCTTACATAATTAAATGGGGAAAGTTCTTTTAATATCATAATAAAGAAAAGAATATATTTGCAGAAACCTCAAAGAAGGAATACTCAGCAAACATTACCACACCTCAATATTTTCTTTTTCCATTTATCTCATCAGGTCCAAATAATTCTAAAGTCTCTAGGAAATGCTCATGCCCAACCAGAATGATCAGCCCCAAATACTACCTCCTTTCCATGGCAGTAGATCATATCTTAAAACACCTCAGCTCTAGATTCTTACATTTTGTGGCATTATTAATCTTCAAAATCAAGTATGTGTACTGTAGATATATCTAATGCCTAAACTAAGAGACCTAAGAAAGGTGGAAGAGGGACAGCTATGAAAAAAATAAGTAATGAAATGGCTATGGAATAGATAAGCGAGAAGGAAAACATTGACCTAAAGTAAAACAACTTCTCTAGCTGATTCACTTTGGCTACTGAGAAGACACCTGTAAAATGAGAATAACAGTAGTATCTACCTCACAGAGGTGTTGTGAGGTTTGAGTTAACATATATAAAGTGCTTAGAACAGTGTCTTGCATTATTATCATTTTCTTATTACCTATTAGGTAGGCGGAATTTAAGGCTTTAAGTAAATAAAAACAATGGACCTACATTCTGGGCCAGGAAGACACCTCCGAGTTTATTCAGGCTGATGAAAATCTCCATATATGCATAATTCTAGGGAAGTTCCTGATATACCAACATTATTACTTTTCCTATCCTAATAGGCAGGCAGCTCTTTATAATATATATCTAAAACCATTATAGTTTAAATTTTTTATGTACTTTCTTTTATTTTTTATTTGTAGGTAAAGAAAGATATTTTCTATAATTTAAATGAAGATGGATGACTTCATGTATAGGGGAAGCACTTAAACCAAACTGCTTTTATTATAATAAGAAAAAAATAATTTCTGCTAAATAAGATGACAAATCTGATAGAAATGAGACTAATTTAAAACTTTAGGAAATAAGTCATCTCAAGCAGAATTATAAGAGGTGAAAGGATAATCTTATGACCAAAGAGTTGATATAACTTTGCACATCAACACAAAATTGCCTTGAAGTTTTCGTGCTTCAGTTTTTCCTTATTTCTGTGACTGATTCCAAATGACTACCTAATGATTTTTTATAGGAAGAAAGAGAGGAGAAACAGGTAGATGAGAAAAAGAACTTGGAAGGAGGAAATGTGTTTGGCTTTCACCATTTGGAGGCAGGTTAATGATAAACACTTCTAATTTCTTCTGAAACTGCCTTCAAGTGAATCTTTGCTTATATGCCCTCCATTAAGGTGAGGAATTATTGAAAATTAAGCTGTACATGCATCCTTACATTTTTGATTCCTGCCTAGTTTACTTCCTAATCACTCTAAACAGACCCTTTAAATAAAAACAAGAGACTATATCATGACAGTATCCAAGGTAAATCCCACACCTGGATTATTTCCCTATATGCTAATAAAGTCATTACCCACCTTTATGCCAATCTCTTTAGCAATCTCCCTCATTCTAAGATTTCCCAAATTCTTTCACTCGCGGATCCTAGTTCTGCACATACACAAACACATGTGCACACGTGCACACATCCACACATGTGCACACAAATGAGTTGACTACTCTTTAACATTTCTTGGTTATCAAAACTGAAACTTAATTTACTATTTTAACTATTTTAAAGTGTACAAATTTAGTGGCGTTAAGGACATTCACAATTTTGTACAGCCAACATTACTATATAGTTCCAGAACTTTTTCATCACCCCAAACCTATTAAGTAGTTACTACTCACTCCTCTGTCCCTAACACCCACTAATCTACTTTCTGTCTCTATGGATTTGCCTATTCTGGATATTTCATATAAATGGAATCATATAATATATATATGGCCTTTTGTGTTTAACTTCCTTCACTTAACATAATTTTTTCAAAGTTTACCCATGTTGTACCATGTATTAGTACTTCATTTCTTTTGATGGTTGAATAATATTCCATTGTAGGGATATACTGAATATTGTTTACCCATTCATCATTTGATGGACATTTGGCTTGTTTCGACCTTTTGGCTATGGTGAATAGTGCTGCTATGAACATTTATGTACAAGTTTTTGTTTGAACATTTGCTTTAAATAATTTTGAATTATACCCAGGAATGGAATTGTTGGGCCATATGGTAATTCTATTTAATTCCATAACAATACCACAAAATTTAGTGGCTTAAGCAACACAGGTTTATTATCTTACAGTTCTATAGTTCTATAGTCCAACATGGACATTAATGAGCTAAAATCAAGATGTTGGCAGGGTTGCATTCCTTTCTGGAGGCTCTAGGGTAAGATCTGTGCTCTTGGTCATCTGGGATTTGGGCAGAATTCAGTTCCCTACATTGTAGAACTTAGATCCCTATTTCCTTGCAGGCTGTCAGGCAAGAGTCATCCCCAGCCTTTGGAGGCCACCTGTACTTTCTGGCTCATGACCTCCTTCCATCTTCAAAATCAGCAATGGTGGGTAAAGTCACTCTCACACTTCAAATCTCTCCTCCTTCTTCCATCTCATCTCTTCGACCCACTTTTTCTGCCTCCTTCTTCTGCTTTTAAGGACTCATGGGATTAGACCGGGCTCGCTTAGAAAATCCAGGATAATCTTTCCATCTCAAGGTCTTTAACAACACATTATTCTGTCTCACAAACACACACACACACACACACACACATTTTCAGCTAGGTAGAATACAGAAAGTAAGTAAAAAATAGAAGAGTAGGCTTGGATTAAATCTAAAGGGACATTGGTTTTAAATATTTTTGTGTTTTGCTCATTCATGACTTATCTATTTCCTCTTTTAATTTAGAAATTAAATAATTTAGAAATAACTTTCTTAAAGCTCTTTCACCCAGTCTTTTACCTTCTGGTCTAGTCATCTTTAATGGTGCTAATTCTTGGGCAGACCACACAAATTTCAATTTTGCACATAATGTCCTGAAATATCTCAGAATACTCAGCCAATGAATTGCTTAATAGGCTGAACTTTCAGAGACCTTTTTTCCAGGAATAACTTGCTCCAAGCAATGGAATAATAGATCATTGCTGAACTCCCTAAAGCAAGGTAGCTGGGGAAAGCTTGCAACACCCAGATGGCAGGTTCTAGTATTACTGGAAGGCAAGATTCTTACCTTAGGTTTCCAAAAGGAGAAACCAAGCAGGCCATCTCCTGTTGTTAATACTCTTTTTTTTTCCAATTGAGTCAAGTAAGTTTTATGAGATATAGATATGTGGATTGAGAAGTATTAATTTAATTAAAAGAGTTGGGTGGATCATGTGTTATAAGCTGAGGATCATTAGTAATAGGAAAGCTAAAAAGCTTCCTACTAAATAAATGCTACCTTCTAAAACTCAAATATAGGAATTCTTAGCAAGCACATATGAAAAGTTAAGGGAAAAGCTATTTTTAAAGAGGACAAGTCTAACATTAGTAAGGATGATTAAAAGTCAAAGAACATAAGCGATCAAAAGGAATATGAGATTATCTAACCTAATTTTTTTTCATTTTACATTGGGGAAATCAAAATATAAGGAAGAGACTTTCCCAAGATCATCTAGTTCCTGGCAACATCACAAGAATTTTGACTTCCCCTTTGATGTTCCATATCCTGGGGTAATCCATAGGAGGTGACTCTATTATTATTGCCAAATTGATTCTAATCTCTCAGATACTTTATTCTGGAGCCTCAATGATGGGGACAAAAATGTAGGTGAAACCATGCTAATTATTACCACTATAAAAAAACTCTAGCCTCAGCTCTACTAGTAAAACTCAGTAAAGAGTAAAGATCTTTTCAAAAGTAATAGGGGATGACTTACGAAAAGCAATGAGCTCTGGTTCTCTCCCAGGGGCCAATGTGCCTAGAAGACCATAGACAGTATAGAATTCAAGATTCACTAGCTCTGCATAAGAGATTTTAGAAGGTTAAGTGTATATAAAATTACTACTGGATTTTGGGGAAGGAAAATAGGAAAGACAAAGTAGGAAAAAAGGTTAATGGCTTCACCTCTGCCACATCTGACTTTTTGCCAAGACTTTTAAGACTCTATTACCTCATAAAAAGTGGGAGCCAAAATAAAGAAATCTCTGAAACCTATGCTGTCCAGCACATTATGGGACACAACTAACATAAAAACTACAGCATTTGTATTCTTTTCCAGACTGAATTTTTTTTTTTTTTAAATCAACAGTTCAAGAAGTCAGTTGGCCTATGAGGGCTTCCCAACCCTAGCACCTATGCAATTAGCCAGTCATAGATTTAGCAATTAAATCCTATAGTCTCTGCCCAGGCAATTTGCTACTTGAGAATTGTGAGCTGTTGCCAGATGCCCTGTGTAAAAGCAGTGGGAGATTTCAGCGGGCTAGACCCTACAGGACACTGAGAACCATACTGAGAAAGGGGGTGAACGAAAAGGACATGAGGGAAACAACAAAAGGTGCCTAATGAGCCCTGAATAGCTTACCTCAGCTTTATCTGCCACTTTTTAGAATGGGCTACTAACTCGTAGACCCTAACTTAAGGCTATGCAGTTTAAATATCTTTGTTATTATTATTATCATCCAAAATATTGTACTTTCACAACTGCAGGGAGGACTTCTGCCTCTCTCTCCTTAGTATACTGACACTCATTATCCCAGGCTGTCACAATCACCTGGTATCCATTGATTTCCCAGACTCTCCATGTCTCATCATACTCTACCATATCCTGCTGAAAAAAGAGGCTACTCTAGCCCTATACAATATTAAAATTCACAACACACTTTTCCAATCAGAAGTCAGTTTTCTATTTACCAAAAAGACTGCTTCCAAACATGTTCTGTCGAGTTAGTTTGACCATTTTCAAGTGATTTCTGCATTTCTTGACAAGCTGGGTTTCCTTAAGTCTCACTGCTAACTTTTTTGTTCAGGGACTTTTGCACCTAGCTTACGGTTTTCCTCTCCCTACTAAATATCATCATCCTGGGTGACATTTATCAGCAGGTATGTATCAAACTATATTGTGAATCAAAGAAATCCACAACCAAGAACACTTTTAGGAAAATCCTTTCTCTACTTCATTTATTAAAAGGTATGGAGTTTATATCTAATATGTGCAACATACTTTAAAACCACTGATCAAAATTCTTTCCGAAATCCCTCCTTTTAATGGTACATCAGCTTGCTTTGTAGAACAATTTATGTCTAAACTGCTACTAACCATTGATACTTAAAACGAAGGCAACATGTAGAAATTGCACTTCTTTCCATCAACAAATACTTACTAAAGGCCTGCCATGTGCTAGGAATTGTTCTAAGCACTAAGAATAAAGTTGTTCACAAAACGAGCAAAATTCCTATCTTCATGAAAATCATTTTTTAGTGGAGGGAAGAACAAATTAAAAAACACATGTTAAGATGTATAATGTACTAGAAGATGATGAATTCTTCACAGAAAAATGAAGTAGGGAAGAGAATAAAGAGTTTTGCTTTGGTTTCTGTTGGGTGATGAGGTGGTAGAGGTCATGGGAGAGGGAAGTTACAATCTTAAATAGGAAAAGTCTCCGTGCGGTGAACTTTAAGTGATGATGTAAGGAACAAGCAATTACACGTATCTGGAAAAAAGGCTTCCAGGAAGAGTCATATCAAGTGCGAAGGCCCAGAGATGGGAGTGTACCTAGCATGCCTGAGAAACAATAAGGAGGCTATCGGAGTGATTGAGGAGAAAAGCAGAAGGAGATGAGGTCAGAGAGCTAAAAGGGGTGTGTTTGTGTGTGCAAGCATGTGCATGTGTGTGTGTGTGTGTGTGTGTGTGAAGACTCTATAGCGTCCTGTAGATCATTAAAAGGACTTTGGTTTTTACTTAGTGTGAAATAGGAAGCCCCTGTGGGATTTTGGGCAGAGGAGTGACTGACTTTTGTTTTAACTGTTTCATGCTTGTTGCCATATGGGGAATGGCCCGTAGAGAGGCAAAGGCAGAATTATGGAGACCAGTTAAAAAGTCATTGCAACAATACAAGGAGAAAAAATAATTACTTGAACCAGGAAAAGGGAGATGATAGTTAAAAATAGTTGGTTTCTGGATATAATTTGAAGAGAGAGAAAACATAATTTGCTGACAGACTGGATGTAGGATGTGAGAGAAAGAAAGGATTCAAGGATGACTCCAAAGTTTCTATTCCTAGAAGAATGAGTAGAATTGCCATTAATTGAGATGAGGAAAACTGCAGAAGGAACAGGTTTTTATGGAGGCTAAGGGGAAATCAGGAACTTAGTTTTAGAACATTTTAAGCTATAATAGAATATAACACACTAAGAGTGTTTTATTATCATACATGATGAAGATAAGTATATTTCTAGCACAGAGAATAAGAATATGTTACATTTTCAACACATTAATCACTCTCACTCAAAACTCTTTTCAGTGCTTCAGCAAGGATTATTTGTAAACTATTTTAGAAGTCAATCCTAGAAAAATTTCAACATCTTGAATTGGTTACAGAGTTTGGATTGACATTCTGGCATAATTTTGGAGCTCAGTTAAGTGGGCCACATATGTCTCAGAGAAATAACAAGGATGAAATTCTGGATGAATTCCAAGGGTACATTTGAGTTGAGAAAAATGCCCCCCCACCATTGTAGAATAGAAATAAAAAGGCAGTACCTGACACTTGAACCCAGGTGCTCACTAGGGTTGGAAAAATACAACCAAGTGTTTAGTCTGAAAAGTCACTCCTGTTGAAGCAGTAAGAGTGATTTATCAGGTGAGGACCTATTTCCTTTCCAGCATGAACCATGCACCTCCTTGGTAGCCCTTCCTCATGGTCCTCACTAAAGTGCACATGTGCTAAGTCCTAGGGACTGCCAGCTAAATTCCTTTTCCCTATATTTGGTTCTGCCTTTCCCAGGGATATATCTCTATACTTCATTTAACAAGATTAAAGTAAAGTGAGAATTAAGAGGAAGGAGTGAGAGAAAAATGATGAATCTATTTATTTATGGGAGTTTGAGTACAAATATTACTCAGAAATTCAATCTAGTTGCATTTACTTCTGAAATGCCACAAAATAATATTAAGTCAATGCATTCAGCAAGCAATTATGAAAGCATAATATCTAATAGGAACTCTGCTACCCACTAAGGAAGGAGAAATTCAGAAATAAATAAAATAGAGTTCCTGCTCTTGGTGAACTCAGAATCTAATGGTGAAGGCAGATGATTAAATAGGTAATTACAAGAGCATTTGTAATGAAGGGACATATAAAATGTCAGGGATCCAAAGGGGGAACAATTAAATCTGCCTGAGGAGGTTTAGAAGGATTTATAAAGGAGATGACATTTGAGCCAAGCTGTGAAGGAAGGGAAGGAGTTTGTCATTCTACCAAGAGAGGGAGCATGTGCTAGTCAGAGGGGGCCTAAACCTTACCCACTTTTGGGAACACAGGAATGTTAAGAGTAGTCTGGGTAGAGGTTACGTAGGGAAAAGTGACAGAAAGAGGAAACTAGAACCGCAAGCTGGGACCAGACCTGTTTTCCTAGGGATTTGTCCTTTGTCCTTTGGGCAACAGTGAGCTCTCAGGCTTTTTAAGTAGGCAAATGACATGTTCATAGCTCTGTTTTTAAAAAATAGTAGATGGAAGAAAGGAAGAAAAGAAATAGAAGATCATCAATGGCAGTGTATAAAACAGATCAAGAGAAGAAGAGAAAAATAGAGTTCATACCTCACAGAAAGAACCATGAACATATCTACTCCCATGCCTTCTCCATCTCCACCACCCTTCATTACCTCCCACCAATTAAATTAACTATCTCCTTTCACTATCATTTTATCATGCAGGCAGTGAGAGAAGAAATGAACTTTAGGGATGAGGGGAAACTTGCCCTTTCCCCCCAAAATTCATTGAAAGATCAACTCACAATTAAGGCAGATTAATAAGAGAAAAATTTATTTACCATGTGCATGGGGAGATATCACAGAGTGATTACCCAATATCCCAATGAAGTTCAGATATTTTTATATGCCTTTTAGAGGGGAGGGGGGTATAGGTAGATAAGGGGTTATTAGGGAAGGTGAATGGGTAGGGAAACTGATTGATTTGTAAATTAACCTGAGAGACAGGTAGTGTTTTAAATGATTTGGGCCCCTCTGGTTGTATTCTTGATCTTTCTTTCAATATATTGAGATAACTGGGAGAGGAAAGGAAGTCAATTGCCCCCTTTGATCTTTTGATCAGGTCAGTCCAGTTTATGTAGATAGAGGGAGAGCCTCTTCCAAGGGCCTGTTAATCTCTAAAGAGCTTTTAATTCAAAATATTCTTTATACCAAGGAGTCATATTTTGGGGTGAAATTTCTAGAGCTCTTTTAGTCCACACAGAAAGATAGATGGAGGAAGCTGGTACTCCAGTAAAAAAACACATAGAAAACTACTTTCTTCCTTTGAATTTTTTCTCTCAGAGGTTATACAAGAAGGAAAAATTAAGAGCATCATATGGAGCTCTAACCACACTTAGAGTTTGAACACAGGGAAGCACGTATGAATGAAGACACACACATACACACACACACACACACACACTATTTGTACCGACAAATGTTAAGTAGTATAAACACCAGAAAGAATGTTAACATCTATCTTACCTCGAAATGCACATTCAAGTTCAATGATGTTGCCAATTCACTATTGTTTGAGTTAGTTCTTTTTCATATAATCTTGGTGTACTAGTAGCTTCTGAGAACTACTTCCTATCCATTGTCACTCCAAGTCTCTTGTGGTGCCCAGGCACTAAATACTACAGGCTGTAACTGCACTAGCTTATGAGAGGGTCATAATATTCCTGCAGGAAACCTGCTGCTTGCCTTCATCAGGCCTAAAGCAACAGAGCTCTGGGAAGAATTTGGGAGACCTAGCTCTCTCTGATTGATGTTTGGCTTAGATGAACACTTCAATCTTTAGATTAGGTCTCTAGAGCATATTTTTTTAACACAGTCTGGAAAATGGAGAAGTTATACCTTAACTTTGCCGGCCAATAGAAGGCTAATTTGCTCTTTTCTGTAGTAACACTGGGGACAAGCAATGTTTGAACATTTTATCAGCATGGGATTAAATTTCCCCAAATGATCACAGTTTTCAGAGACACTACATATAGTGATTCTCAAATGTTTTAGTCATATAACATTTTTATAAGAACTAAAAACCAAGACACAACAAGGTAAAACATCAGTTCCTACTGACCCATTATGTAAATAATAACAAAAAAGGCAAGAATAATCATTTCTAACAGCGCAGCAATATCTCCTTCCTCCAAATTCATACAATACTTGCATGCTACTCATTTGGCACCTAATCACATGCTGCCTTTTACTAGTAGTTAACTTTTTAGAACTGTTAGTTCTGCCTTTCTTATTTGATTGTAATAAGCTAAGGTTAAAGATGCATGAAATCAGATTGTAAAGTACCTTCCATCACAGGATAGGATATTAAGAATTGAAAATATGGACTCTGGTAAATTCATACCCTTACTGATATTCATAGATCACTCAAAACTTTTTTATGTGTAGCAAAAACAAACAAACAAACAAAAAAATTAGTACCCTCTTATATCTATTAAATTAACAACAAAAATCTCCTACATTTTTTCTAGAATTTTTATGGTTTCTTGCCTTACATTTAAATCTTTTATCCATCTTGAATTAATTTTTGTATATAATGAGAGTCCTGTTTCATTCTTCTGCATGTGGTTATACAGTTTTCCCAGACCATTTATTGAATAGGGCTTCCTTTCCCGAGAGTATGCTGTTGTTTGCTTTGTCAAAGCTGAGTACCTATCAGGTACAATGAACCCTATTTGAGTGATGGGCACACTAATAGCCTGACATAAGTATCATAAAAGCTATCCACATAACAAAATATTTGTACCCCCTTAACATTAAAAAATAAATTAATTAATTAACAAAAAAATCTTAAAATCCTAAGACCCTATGTTGGTGAGGCACCTATCAAACTAATGGAAATATACTTTCAGAAGTACTTTAAATTGGTATAACCCTTTGTTAGGATTCAGTAATACATTTAAAAGCCATAAAAATGTTTATAATTCTTGCATAAATAATTTAATTAAGAAGTAATTCAGATAAAAAGGCTTTTAGATACGAATACATAATTACAATTTAAATATAAAAACAAAACATTAGAAACAAATTATAAGTTTAAAATAATAATAACTAATTAAATGATGCTATATAAAACTGATAGATCATTCATTATAAAAACTTTAATCAAATTAACAATTAAAGGAAACTTCCTCAATTGACAAAGGGCATAAAAAACTTATACCTATCATCATATTTAATGGTGAAAGACTGAATATTTCCCCACTAAGATCAGAAACAAGGAAAAGATATCTGCTCTTAGCACTTTTATTTAACTTATACCTATTGGAGTTCTTACTGCAATAAGGCAAGAAACAAAAGGTATCTAGATTGGAAAGGAAGATGTAAAACTGTCTTTATTCACAGATGCCACAATTGTCCACCTAGAAAATTCCCCCAAACATAAAAAACTACTAGATCTAATAAGTAAGTTTAGCAAATTTGAGATTCAAGATCAAAATACAGGCCAGGCATGGTGGCTTATGCCTATATAATCCTAGCACTCTGGAAGGTGGAGATGGGAGGGGATCCCTTGAGCTCAGGAGTTTGAGATCAGCTTGTACAAGAGCAAGACCCCATCTCTACTATAAATAGAAAAATTAGCCAGGCATCATGACATGTGCCTGTAGTCCTAGCTACTTGGGAGACTGAGGCAAGAGGATCACTTGAGCCCAGGAGTTTGAGGTTGCAATGAGCTATGATGATGCCACTGCACTCTACCCAGGGCAACCACAGTGAGACTCTATCTCAAAAGAAAAAAAAATCAACACACAAAAGTCAGTTATATATTTCTATATACTAGCAATGAATAATTAAACATTGAAATTAAAATAACAATACCATTTACAATGACATGGAATACTTTGAAATTAATATAACACAGTATGTGCAAGATTTACTGAAAACTATAAAGTACTGATAAGAGAACTCAAAGACATAAATAAGTGGAGAGACAGGTTGAGTTCATGAATTAGAAGAGTAAATATTGTCAGAATGTCAATTCTCCCTAAATTGATCTATGAAGTCCACACAATCTTAATCAAAATTCTAGCAAATTTTTTGTAGAAATTGACAAATTGATTCATATATAAACACATTATATATAACTTAGAGTAAACAAAACAATTTTGAAAAAGAAGAGAACGTTAGAGGGCTCATACTATCTGATTTCATGACTTAATATAATATTGAAATCCAAGCATAGCAAAAAAGACACATAGATAAATTTAACAGAATATAGAGAATCCAGAAATAGAGCAACACATATATGGTCAATTGATTTCTGAAAAAAAATACCAAGACATATCAATGGAGAATGCACAGTCTTTTTTTTTAGCAAATGATGCTGGAACAAATGCACATTCTATATAAAAATATGAATTTTGACCACACCTCATATTATATTAAAAAATTAACTCAAAATATATCATCATAGACCTAAATGTAAAACCTAATAATATAAAACTTCTAGGTGAAAACACAGGAGATAATCTTTGTGACCTTGGGTCAGGCAATGATTTCTTAAGATAGGACACAGATCATGAGACATGAAAAAGAACGATGTCATTATAACTAACTGTCACTGAAATTAAAAAATAAAATAAAATAAAAACTCAAGCTTTTTGAAAGATACTGCTAACAAAATGAAAAGCCAGAGACTGGGAGAAAAAGATTGCCAAACACATATTTAGTAATGGACTGTTAACCAGAATACATAAAAAACTTTCACAACTCAATAAGAATCATTTTTAAAACTAGACAAAATATTTGAACAAATACATCACAAAAGAAAAGGTACAGATGCCAGATAAGCACATAAAAATCCTCAGCATCATTAGTCATTAGGATAATGTAAATTGAAACCATCATGAAATACTACTACACGAAATGTATTAGAATAGCCCAAATTTTTAAAACATACTGACAATATGAAATATTATCAATGGTGCAGAGCAACTGCAATTTTCATATAGTGCTGGTGGGACTGCAAAATGGCAAGGCCATTTTGGAAAGCAGTTTGGCAGTTTCTTATAAAATTAAACATATACTTACTATAAGATACAGTAATCCCACTTCCAGGTATTTACTCCTGAGAAATGAAAACATATATTCCCACAAAAACCTATACACAAGTGTGTATTGTGGCTTTATCCATGATATCACCAAACTGGAAACAACCCAAAAATGCATCAACTAGTGAATGAGTAAACAAATAATCCACAGTACGGAATACTATTCTGAATAAACATGAATGGAATACTAATTTAGGCAACAATATGGATGAATCTCAAAAGCACCATGCTATATGAAAGAAGACACAATTAAAAGTATGATTTGGCTGGGCATGGCGGCTCACACCTACAATTCCAGCATTTCGGGAGGCTGAGGCTGGAAGATCACTTGAGGCAAGGAGTTTGAGACCAGCCTGGGCAACATAGTGAGACCCTATCTCTAAAAAAAAAAAAAAAAAAAAAATAGCTGGGTGTGGTAGCACATGCCTGTAGTCCTAGCTACTTGGGAAGCTGAATCAGGAGGATTGTTTGAGCCCAGGAGTTTGAGCTGCAGTGAGCCATAATCACACTATTGCACCCCAGCCTGGGTTATAGAACAAGACCCTGTTGCTAAAAAAAAAAAGTTTGATTCCATTTATATGCATTATTCCATTTATATGGCATTCTGGAAAAGACAACACTATAGTGTCAGAGATCAGAGTAGTCGTCACAGAATGGAGTGGGGGGATAAAAGTCATTGCAAAGAGGTATAAAGGAATTTTTTGAGTAACAGAAATATTCTGTGATTTTGGTGGTGGTTACACAACTATATACATGTGTAAAAATTTATAGAACTGTGTATCTAAGAACAGTGAATTTTGCTGCATGTAAATTATACCCCAATAAACCAACAAACAAAATACTGTCAACCCCAAGTGATGAAGACAGTGTGGAACAACTGGTACTGTCATTCACTGCTGGCAGGAATGGAAAATAGTACAACCACTGTGGAAAACAGTGGTTTGACATTTTAAAAAATAAAGTTAAACATATATTTACCATAGACCCAACAATTCCACTCCTATCAAGAGAAATAAAAACACAGATCCACACAAACACACATGAATGTTCATAGCAGCTTTATTCATAATAGCCTCAACTGGAAACAATAAAATTTTCATAAATATCAACAAATGAATGGATAAATTATGATATATCCGTATAAAGAAATATAGCTCATCAACAAAAAATAATGAACTATCCATCCACACCATGGATAAATCTCAAAATACTATGCTGAATGAAAGAAGCCAGATCCAAAGAATACACAAAACAACATAAATTCTAGAATTTACATAAAACTCCAGAAAATGCAAACTAATCTAAAGTGGTGGCGAGCAGATCAGTGGTTACTTGTGGGCAAGGACAACTACAAAGAAGCACAAAGAAGCTTCTTGTCATGCTAGAAATGTTCTTGGTTGTATTAATAAAACTATTTTTCACATACTATAGTAATATTTTAATAAATAAATACTTTTTAATAAAAAAAACTAAAGCAAACAACTTCTAATTTGGTTAAACATGAAAAGTTAACTCGAGTTTATTTTCTTTTCAGTCACTTCCATGTTCCATGTTCAGAAGAGCTCAGAACATTTAAAAATTATTCTCAATTCTCTACTTTCTGAAAAACAGCACAAGCAATCAGCCAAAGGCACACGTACCCCAAGTCGTGTAATGAATCAGTAATAGCTAAAAGATCACTCCAGGTCTCCCGACTTTCATTTGGATATTGTCCCCACTCAGGCAGACTCCTTAAGTAGGCCCCCACAGCATAGTAATATCAATAATAGAAGTAATAATGATAGTCTTATTTATTATGTTCTTGCTAAATATTAGGCAACACAATTATATTGTCTTATTTAATGCTTACTCCAACATTACAAACCTTATAAGTTATTTAAAAATCTTCATTTTATAGTCTAGGAAACTACATCTTAGAGGTCAAATTATTTGCCAAATGTCGCAGCTAGTAACCCAAGGTCTGCCCAATTCCAAACTTCTTAACCATTATGCTGCCCTGCCATACAGTATAGGGCTCCTAGAATTTGTGGCTATAGAAGCTCCATTTTTCTGACGCTTGAGGAGGTGAGGAAAAGAGGAAGACACACCATATAACACATCAGTTTAACATACCAAGCAAGCAAGAGCCTTCTTTCTCCATACCTAAGGGGTTTGGAAAACTGCTGAGCACTCAGCATTTAGAAGAGATTCCAAACACAGCTCTCTGCTAACCTACTGGGAACAGATCCTAAGTCCCTGGATTGATTGGGATCTTGCCTATATAACTAGTCACCAGAGCCCATTTTTCTTTTCTACTGTATATTCTTAGCAAGTTTTATAGTATTGAATGTGAAAAGGGAACATCAGAAGCTATTTTAGGAAAATGAGCTGTCCTTTTACATAAATGTTATCCAGAAGGGTTTCACACTCAAGTTCAATTTCATTTCATGTATAAGAATCCCTTAATCACATTTTAGAATGTAATATCATTTTTCCCTCTCTCTCCACATTCTCAGCAAGTTATATTACCCTTGAAATCAACAGACCAAAAAAGAAATGATCCTGGCTAATAAGGAGGACCTACTTTAAGAGATGAGAATCCCATAGATAAGGCTATTTGTTTGTGTCTGAAATTGCTCCCTTTGTAGATTCTTCCTTCCTGATACGCACCCTACAGAAGGCTCCTTCTTGGGTACCATTGCCTCAGAGAATCAATCTTTCTGGACTGTACCTTTGGCTCCTCAACTCATGCACTCTGGCTTGCCTCTCACTGTAGTTATTTCTTCCATTCACAATTTTATTCCTGTCCCATCTTCACTTGCCCCCTTGGGACCTGACACTTTGACTGTTCTTTTGGTTCTCTACTTTCACTGATGCTGTCTGGTTCCCCTTTACCAGTCAGTGCTACCTCATTTCTTTACCCATTTCTGGTTCTTGCCTAGAAGAAAGTGTTTTAACCTTCAGATTGGGGTTCTGGATTCTCTTTTTGGTTTTTGTTCTCCAGAGGTCTGTGCTTGTAACTGTCACTCCCAGGTAGCTAATTCTCTTATAGCTAAGTGGACTTCTTTCTTGACAGACTGAAATATGCCCCAGTTCCTTAAATCTAGACCTTCGTTGTCACTCTCTGCTGCCCTCCAGCGGCTATCAGTAGAATGTAGTAGTTAGAAATTAGTTACAAGACCTTTTCTTGACCCGTAAGTGTCCTCTAGTAGGACACTGGTCAGTGCATTTAATGGAGAGGAGTGAGATTAGTGGTCAGAACCTAGCAGGCTTTCATTCAGCCAGCATTACCACAACTGCCTCTGATACCACTGCTGCTCCCAGGGAAATTCATTAGTAATGACTCTCCTATCCTTTCTTCTGAAGATGTGAGTCGAAGAAACACACAAGTCCCAGGTTTGTGGATATACATATTCATGCTGTATGCTGGAGTCAGGGAGAAATCTGAGTTTCTCCCTTACTTGGCTCACTGTGAGAAGCAGAGAGTAGTGCAGTGCCTCAGGCTAACTCAGGCAGTAAAGTATCTCAAACACTGTCTCCCCTTACCTAGGTTTCTTATGATGCAGCATGAGAGGATCAGCAATGCTGTCTGTGGAATAAGATAGCAATTACTAGGCGGCTTGCTATGCTGTGCTTGTTAGCTCTTCACCCAAGAGCTGGAAAGGAATGGAACCCTGGCCTCTGAACTGACAGACTTTGCTATGAGGCTATCTAGAGTGATGCTGGCATCATGCCCACATCAAAAGTTACAGTTGTTGTCCTACTGGAAAAAAAGGAGTAGAAGGGTTACTTCAGAATAGACCCACACTTCTGTAAAAGGTACTTCTAACACCTACTGGAAAGGATGTTCTATCTTCTGGTGGAACCTTTAAGTGGTAGAGCCCTGACTCCAGGTTGAAGTAGAAAGTGCTGGACAACCAAGCTTTGGGTTAGATTCCCCATCTATCTCAAGACTGTGGCAGTATGGGTTGATAATAACAATGGATACTCGAAGAATGGGAGACCCATGGGTCAGAAGGCCAAACCCAGTGAATTTTTCATGGGGAAATATGTCAAAAGCCTGATGTTTTGTCTTTATCCAAAAGTTTGTCAATAACTACTTCTAACTGAAGGACCTTCACTTATCTGCCATTTATATGGTGTAAGGATCCAGACAGGGCCTACAGTGCATGTCACTCATGAGCCAGCATTTCTAACACACAGATTGACTAGAGGGAAGGCCTCTCAAAGAGGTCCAGAAGCTACCTTTCTACCAGGCACAGCTGTGCAAAGAACAAGTGTTTGGGGCTTACTTTGCTGCTAAGTGGGTATGCTTACTCTCTGAAGAAAACCAAAGCCCCTGTAAAATACAGTTCATCAGGCCATCCACTTTCTCTAAGACCTCTTCTCTATTAAAAAATAAATTAAAAAGGAGTCTACCTCTAGTAAGACTACCATGGTCTCAATGTGGTTATCATCTACTACTAATGATATTCCATCTCTTTTGGCTTTCAACCTCCTAAAACAATGCCATGAAGACTTTAGGAAATTAGACCTCTGAGGTGTTAAAATGATTTCCGTAGTGAGAGGATAATGACTAGAAAATGGCCTTTCAAACTTGCTATAATGGCATTTGATCTATTAAATGTCAGTCTTTTCCTGGCATTTAAATAACATCTTGCATGGTTTTCTATACCAAAGAGTTATGTTCTGTTTGGATATTATTTCATGAGATCCTGGTCTGCAAAAAATTAACTCTATTAAATTTAAAAAGGCCCCAAGGTAGAATTTCTGAGCTCACCTCCTCCCCAGTGAAGAAGCTAGTGTGAAGTGAGATTAAAACATCAGCAATTCTAGAGTAGACTCTCCTTCAATAAACTGAGGGCATTTAGCAAATCCCAGAATTTGTTACATATTACTAGCAAGTCCTTCCATTAATTTCCCTTGATGGCTCTAGTTACTCTAAGCAAAGTAAGGAGACATGCCTGATTGGCAGAGGCTGCTGCAGCATCCCAGTAGCTGAAGATCTTAATTACCTGTGCTCTATCCTTGTATATGCTGATCCAGCCTTGGCTTATATAAAGTCAAAGGTCTAGTTCAGTGGAGTCTATTCTCAGAATATTTCTTTTTATATTTTTTACAGAACTAGGCCCAGAAGATATTAGCTAAGATATTGCTTAGGAATAGGAATTACTTCCTGTCAGAGCCTTCTTTGATGTTGGAGGTATCACCCTGAAGGCTACAGGTGTCTGTCAAAGTAACTTGGGTAAAACAATCATATCAAAATAACCAGAAGTCTCTGCTTCCAAGAACCAAATGACCACCTTTTGAAGTTAACCATCTTATTTATGCCAAGCTGCCAAACCATAGCTAAAGTTCTTTTCTGAAAGCCTGTGTATCTATCAGTGTACAGCAGACTTGACCTTGCCCTGGATATCTTGCCATTGAACTCTGCAGCTGTCCCCAAGACCAAACAATATGGCATCAATATAAAAACTCAAAATCTAGATAAAGTGGCATTTCCTTGAAGAGCCAGGGCCACTTGGACACTATGGGAAGAACAGAATGTTAGAAAGGCCTGCTTTACATGCATGTAAGCTCCATGAAGAACCATGTTTTATTCACTGCATTATACCCAGTGCCTATAAAGTGCTAGGAATAGTGTTGAATGAATGAATGAATGAATACTTCCTGATTAGGGAGGTCTACATCTATATCCAAGTGCTTGCTGTGCCTATGTCAAGATATGCAATATAGTCTGCAGACATTTACTGGCTCTGTATCAGCAAATAGATCTGTGCAGGTGGTCCGACCTATTACTATATCCTCTTCTAACCACCAAATGACTTTGGGATATAATGATTCATTTCTGATCTGCCCTCCCCATATAGCAGCACATACATGCTACTATATCGGTGGTACAGATAATCTTTTCCAAGATAATGTGCTTTATGGCTGAAACTATTCCTTCTAATCCCACCAACCACATCAGTCATAATAATGACATCTTCCAATTCCATGAGTTATCAAGCTATTTGATTTCTGACTTTGATGTAGATGAGTCCCAGTTTTACAGGCCATTATTCAAGATCATACATAACCTGATATCAACAGAATATTTCTACTGAGCACTTGGAGAGTATTTCTGCTGACAACATTACTGGTCCATACACTACACTGTTAGAGGGTTCTCCAACAACTCTTTCTATTTTCCTCTATGAAGAGTATCTCTTTCATAAAAACTTTCTCCTACTACCTACCCCTACACTTCTCTTCTCCATCAAGACTCCTGGCAACTGCTCAGTAAACACTTGGGGAAACTATAGGCCACCCCCTAAAAAACGCAAGTTATATTCTAGCAGGTTCAGGACCAATATTAAGTACATGTGAGAGATGTAAGATTAACAGCTTAACGGTCATGATGAAAAACAGAAGAATGCAATTTCCAGCCTTCTGAGCTGTGGGCCTGCTCTACCCCTACCCTAGACTCCTATGAAGTCTCCTTCAGTTAGTGGATAGTTTAGACTGGTTAAGGTGAAACATTAAAAAATAAACCCTATGGACTATATATCATTTTGATATATGCTGTATCAGAAAAAAATCAGCTTTTGATACAAATGGGTTCTCTACCAAGGATAAAATGCAAATAAATATTAAACAAAGTTAAGATTTCTCCATATGAGACAAAGCAGTCAAACAAAGGGGGAATGTTCCCCTTAGGAACAACATAATGTTCATTAGACTTGGGCAATTTGATTTGAAAACCAAAATTTTATTGAATAGGATCATAACAGGATGAGAAATAGGAGGGGCAGTTCTATATGGTTAGGGTCTTGAGTTGTTCTCAGGTTTCCCTAACTAGTGTTGACTAACTGAAGGTACTGGTTTTTACCTCTATACTGCTAACAAGAATAGCAGCAGAATTTGTTCAACATCCCCAAAGAAATATACAACTATTTCTCTTAGGTGCTATAGTTGTTTTTAAGGCAGGTTAAGCATCTGCAATGGAAATGCACTATGTTTACTTTAGACTGTAGGTTAGAAATTGGGGAATAACTGGCCTAGAGGGAATAGCAACAGCTCAATCTAAAAAAAGCCCTAGACATCTTGGGATGGCTTGCTGTATAAGAGTCGTTGCCAACAAGCTCCATTCAGGAGATCTGATGCAATGCCACAACCTAGTTCATTCAGCTTTATAAAAACTTAAGTATATATCGGAAGTAAATAACAGTTGGGGCCAAGGAACAGAAAATACTGTGGTATTACTAAAGAAAAAAAACATCCTTAAACCTTAGGTCAAACATGTAAGATGAACTGCCATAAATTAAATAAATAATCCAAATAATTATCTGGGGAAGTTAAGATATCTTCAAAATGAATGTGACAGATTCACAATGAATGTATTCAATGAATTCACAATGAATGTAACAGAAATTTGAAATATTTCAGGGTAGACTCAATTAATGAGTAGAAGGATAGACAAGACATGAAAAAAAGAGGTACATGAGGAAGCTTAACAGCAAAACATAAGGAATAAATAAGAGAAATTAAGAAATGGGGACTTAAAGAGATTAGCCTAATACTTAAAAAAGACAGTCTAGATCCTAGTTAAGCCAACACCTCCCCTACCATGTTTTTAAACAAAACTCAAATCTGCCTCTTTCTATGTATGAATTGCTTTCTTCCTTCACCAATGCCTAACTTTCTTTCAGTTTAACTCTGTACCTTTTCCATAAAATATTTTATAACTATTCAGGATCACAAAGACCTCTCCATTCATGGCTTCTTTTTGTACTTATAGATATAATCTTGCTCTTGATTTGTATTGTTTATATATATCTTATACCTCAATTAGAGTATAAATTGGAGTTTATTTCCTCATTTCTTGAATTTGAGTTGGCCTTGTGACTAGCTCTAACCAAAACAATGTGGTGGAAGTGATGGTTTGCTAGTTCCAAGTGTAGGCCTCAAGGAGTTTGCACATTTGCTATTGCTCTCTTGGAACCCTGTCAAGAAGCCATGTGAATAAGCCTGGTTTAGGCTGTTGATGGATGAGTGATCACATGGATTGGAGAAGAACAGGCCTACACCAACCGGTCCCTAGCCAATCTAGCAGCTAACCTCAAAGTATTAGTGAGACCAGTGGAATCTATCCTAAATTACTGATCTGTAGAAATTTGAGCTTAATAAATGGTTCTTGTTTTAAGCCAATATGTTGTATGATGATTTGGCATCCTAGGATGATGTGGCAAAAACTGCTGAAATAATTGAAACATACACAATGGTTTCATCCCTCTACTGTAATACTTATCACAGTGTGCCTTATATATTAGAATCAAGTATTTGTTCATCACCCCTTTGCTCTTGGAGGGCAGAGATTATATTATATTCATTTGTATATTCACATAGCACTTAGGTCGTGCTTTATACATAATAGGCACTCAGAGTTTGATAAAATAAACCGAAGTGAAAATCAAATTCTAGTTTTCATCAGCATTATATATTTAATGTTTAACCATGGCAGAAAATCACAAGCCAAAGTGCTGTTAAACAGTCAAATAAGTACTGAGAATCTACTATTGGTCCTGTTCATAAATGATTCCCAATTATGAACCATTAAAGGCCCATAATTATTAGTACTTGGAATGTACATGCCTCTTCAAGATAGTCAATTAAATGAGCCCATAAAGTTGTCCTTCTCAAGATTTAGCATTAACCCAAATTTGAATTTTGATAGAAAGATACACATATATTTGAAATTTGCATGTGAAGTTGTATTGCAATCCTACTTTTATGAGCTTCAGAATATAGAAAATATAAAATGTTAAAGGAGATTTTGATTTGTCTTGTCTAATTCACATCATTATTAATAGCAGGTTTTCTAAACCCAGAAATCTGACAAATGAGATTTAACTCATTTGTACTTTAACTCTGAAGTGCTATATAAATGTGAAATATCATGAAAGCTTGTATATTCAAAATGTCATTTCTCTCTTTACCTTAAGAAGTAGGAAAGTGAGCATAGACAGGACAGGCGAGAAAGGATGAATAGTTTTGCTATCCACATATAATTTGCCTCCTAATGAAATTCTACAGCTTTTAAATGACACTCTGTCATTATAGTCTATACAAAGATGACTTCATCAAATATTCCATGTTTTGAGTATTTTTAAAATTATCATTCAATTGATACTGTCTGAAATTCTCTAAAACAAGAGAACATGAAAGCATGATCCAAATGAATATAAACTAGTGAGGAAAATATACTCAATGACAGTAAAAGAACATCCTTGCTCTGCTACACCGTCTTTCACAGGTGTATACCTTATAATTTGCCTCAACTTTAACTTACTCCTTTAACTCGGGCCATTCCTGTTTAATGTCTTTATTTTCAACTTATAACAGGCATAACGATTAAAGCAGTTAATAAGCTAGATAACTGAATAAAAAGGTTTAGACTGGCCATTTAGAATTTTAAAAAACTGTGTTGTTAATAATATGTCTGAAAGAAAAACATGAACCAATGAGAGTAGTCTCCAGTTTCGGTCCATTAAATCAACCATATAAGGACTAGATGAGGAATAGGTAACAATGTTACATGTGAAAAACACTCAATTACAAGCAAATAGGAAGCTCAATAAATGAAGAATAGAAAACCCATCTATTAGGGGTGCATTAATAAAAAAAATTAAAGATTCAAAGGGTCAATGTTAAGTGAGACAGATTTTAGCCAACTTAACAAATATCTTTCTAATAATCATATTGTCCTAAGGTGGAACTTGCTGCTTTGGGACAAAGAGTTCTCCTAAAGAAGGATATTCAAGCATAACCTGGGATGATGTACAAGGATTTAAGTATCAAGCCAAAGGTTATACTACATGATTTTTAAGATTAGCCTCAACTCCAAATTTAAAAAATTCTGTTTTAGGATTCTAAAGAATACATGCAAAAGGACACTTAATCATGCCTCATTCAATGTAAAGATATTGCCTACAAAAATACACTCCCAGGCTTTTCATTTATAGTTTGAGCAACTCTGTAGTTCAGAAGTCTCCTTTTAAAAAGGTGCTTACTCTAAATATGCTCCGGGAATGATTAAGATGAACTGCAAAGAAATAAATATTTTCAGCATTGGATGTGGAAAGATCATCATTCACAATGATTCAACCTACCTAAAGCTTGATGATAACGTGCTACAGACCAAAAGCTAAGGAAGTTTTCTAAATGATCTATGTTAGAAGAAGTATCCCTTTAAGCTGCTTTAATAGAGATAGATATAAGTAGAAATCCGGTGGTAGACTCAATAGGAAGAGGCATACTTTTTTCATTATCAGTAAAATTTTGGAGTTTTGGTTTCTACCATTAAAACATTATAAAAGTAACTCTGGGAACAGAAATGTAATAGAAAATAGGAATTTAAAGCATAAACAACAGTGCTGAGAGCTCACAAATACTTGAGCATTCATCCCGGCTCAGATCCACCTTATTTTGGCTGTGCTTTCTAACTTACTCCCTTAGTTAACATTTTCTGTGAACACTAGTTGCTTTCCATAGGGACCAAAACCACAATCTAGAGAGAATGACCACACTTCCTTTTCATGAATAGTGAGAACGGAAAAATTTTTCCTTGGATGTGTTTCTCCAATGAAATTCGATTTCTGCTTTCCAAGAAAAGCCAATTGGCTTAGAAGACTCTGAGAAGAAGGGAGGGGGAAATCCAACAGATATCACCCCACAAAACCCTAAAGAAAAATCCCAAACTTTCAATCTTACATCAGTCTAGGGGTTAAAACCTGAATGTCTCAGTTGAATTGCTAAATCTACAGGTGGAAGGTCTTAATGTGTGGGAAGAGATACTCAATTCCATTTGTGATCATGCTGGGAAAGCCTTTATGTGTAAGAGAACCCCCACCCTGGCCCCCAAATATTAAGTTGACACACGTTTCTGGGACACAGCCTGAATCCTCAAACTTTGGCAGGTCTATAGACACACAATTTTCTGTTTTCTGCTTAACAGGGCTTTCCAGAATTGTCATCAGATGACAGATTACACCAACCATCCGCAAGGATTCAGGGGTAGCTCAGGCCATCCATTATGGGTTAAAAGCTGTTCCAGCATGAATCAAGTCACAGTGGTAAGGACTACTGATACAAGGGGTCCTACAGCTTTAAGAAATACCCTGGGCATCTAAAAGTTTTCAGAATGCAAACTATGTCAGCTCTGAAAACAAGAGGCACTGCATCATTATGGCAGGAGAAACAAAGCCAGCCCCCTTTTAAAAACAGACAAAAAAAAAAAAAGATTGTTTTAATAGGAGAGAAGCATCAGTCATTGATTCTTACTTCATTCACACTTTCTATCCAACCCCATCCATCTTCAGAGTGAAGAGATGACAGAGCCCGGTTAACTCTCTCCCTCATTGAGCCCCCGCCCATCCTGCTCCAGTATATCCAAACCACCAAGGTCTACCAACCCACCCATTTCAATCTGCAAGAAACAGCCCTATAGAATGACTCTTTCTAGCTAACAGACTTGCCAAAGCTCAGGTATGCCTAAGTAACAACTTTTATCACATTACTTTAATAGGCTTAGCATGACTGGTAGGGCCTTTGCCAAACATCTTCAAAAACGACCACTTGGTCGCTCATGGCTGACGGCATTCTACAAAGGAGGAGATGGGAAGACTTAAGGCAGCAGGAAAAAGTCAACAAACCAAACCAACAATCCAGAATGTAAAATGTTTCATTTTTCTTAAAAGCTGCTGGCCACATTATCTGCAAATAAAAGTTCTCCTAGCAGGCAGTCTCTGCATCAGTGCACCTGTTTAGCATTGGTTTGCTGAGTTATCTTTTTGCTGTGTCTACAGAAGCCAATTACAGCACAATGGGTCACATCACTTGAGGGTCACTTGAGTCCCTCTACTCTCTGTGTCCCTCGTCCCACCCCCTGCCTTTCCTTCTACCCACAAAACCTTTAACTCCACTATAGCTAAGGATCCCAGATAGCTAAATAAAAGAGGTGGCCTCAACCACAGGGAAAAACCCTTAGGTCTCCAGTGTGAATCGCCAATGCCAATCCCCCTCGCCTCCCCTTTTCCTTAAGACCTGATGGTCTTCAGTCACACATCTTAAAAGAAAAACAAAAAACAAAAACACAAAGACTTACTTGTCTCAAGTCGATGAAGGCCAACTGCAGCGTGTCCTCCTGGAACCCAGGCACCGGGCCGGATCTGGCAAACTCTGTGGGAAAGAAAAGAGGATAAAAAGCGCCTTTAACTAACCATGGACAGGGAGATTGGCAGACGGATGACAGGGAAGACAAGAGAGGCTGGGGGAGAGGAGGACCAAGCTTCTAAGGAGTCATGTCTCTCTCCCTTCAGCTTCTTTGTTTGCCCTTCAAAATTCGTGTCATCAAAACACCATTAATTCCAGCATCCTGACAGCAAGGAAACTGTACTAATTCGACCTGAAATTTATTCCCATGAGCCGCGCTGGGCTTCAGAGTATTTGTTTTGTGAATGGACAAACAACTTGCAAAGGAGGAGGGAGTGGGGGAGAGAAAAAAGTTTTTCCTCTCAACACAATAAAATCTTCAGCTGTGAAACTCTTTTCAGTTCCGAAAGCTATTTATATTTTAGATCGCTGAAGGAATTTTCTGATTTCACGCTTGTCACCTCATTCCCCAAGCATTTATCAAAAAATATTCCCTGCCACATCATTAATTATTCCCTCACTGATTATCTGTATTATCTCATGAGTGCATTATTGCCAACACACATACACACACATGCACATGCACACGCATACGCGCGCACACACACACACACACACACACCGTAGCAGCAAAGGCTGCACTGATCCAGTACTTGGCTTTTGAGCAAAGGAGTATTTGCAGATATGAAAAGGCCCATCTGAATAAATCTCACTACAAAACTTAGAGAACATTTGCACATGTCTGTCCTTGTAGTGTATTCTTTGTCCTCGACTTCTACTTCCATTCTACTCTGAAAAATTCTTTCTTCTCCTCCCTCTACCCCAATTTAGTGTTAGGTCAAGGATACTACATGAATGCTATTTGCAATTTACAGCGGCGCCTTGGGTCCATGCTCAGTTTATGACTTTGGCTTCTACGTTGTTAACAAGAAGATAACTGCACAGGGCTATAGGGACAAAAACTAGTAACAGTTAAGAATGTCAAGTTTTATTGTCCCTGAGCCCTGCTTATTATGAAACCAAAAGATCTTAAGTTCCCTATACACACACATACAGAACAAATTCAAAAGCTAGATAGTTACTATGTCTTCAATTCTCTCAGTACAGCCAATATCTTATCTACTATTTACATCAAAAACAACTCAAATGTCTGTTCAAAGCAAATATGAAAAGAAATGTTTTCATTTCAATTATATTTTTCTCCAGGACTATATTTAGGAAACTACAGAGTTTTGGTATTATATTCTTCTTTTGAAATTAAGTAAAATCCATGAAGATATTTGCATATATGTCTGGAAATTACTTCCAATAGTTAGTAGCTGGATAGATTCAAATGAAAATTTGTGAACAATGATAGGAATTTCTGTTCTTTAAAATTATTTTTCATCTGAGGGCTTCTTAGACATAACAGGGTTTCACAAAATCCTTGCCCCACTTTTAAAAATAATGACAACAACTTAGATTGCAAGGCTTATGGGAACAGTATATGAAATGAAATTTAAAGCAATTTCTTCAACTAATTAAAATATAGTACAAATGTATTAAACAATTATATATGAAATTATTATTGTAGACATTTCAAATAATGATTCATAAATAGAAAGAGATAAACTATATAGCATGATTAGCAATACTAAAGTTTCTATTTTATTTGAGAAGAACATTCAAATGTCATTTATAAATTCTTTCATATGTAGCCCAAGTGATAAAAGTTTTAAAAGAGTAAAATTCTAAACCTGTACAAATACTTGAGGAAGGCTATGTTAATAGAAAGCTTGATATACTCCATCTTTCATATACCTACAATAGCCATTATCTGTGATAACCTCATATACAGGAGCTATTTGAGTCAAATGCACAATTTGGCCATACAATGTTCCTGTTAACAGCAGTTCTTTGAATTATAGCTACAGCCACTCTTTGACAGCCCTGATTGTTTGGTGGTCAGCTTAATTATGCTTTCCATGCTTGATAGTTTCTTCTATGGTTGATAGATTATCACTATCAATATTGCATGGCTCGAGTCTATGCTGAAGCATTTGAAGTCCTCTTTGTCAGCAGGAACACTAACTGAGTCAAAATGCAGCAACTATCAACATGTTCTGCTGTCCTATATATGTCCAACTCAACAGAATTATCCTCGGATACACAGTTGAAATGCTTGGGAGCTAGCTACACATTCTTGAATCTCCTTATTGGGCGTGATCCTTGGGGCTAATAGATGAAGCTGATGAAACCATTTAGGAATCTGGATGTGATGCATATTAGGTTGTCAGAGTCACTTTATAAACCTCATTTTTATGACACACTGAATCTTCCAGGTTCCCAAAGGATATGATGCCCTTTTAGATTTGATTTCCCCGTTTATATATCAGGAATCAAAGAATGACAATTGCATCAGGTATGACAAAGTAAAGAGATTAATTTTATGTACAGCATATGAAAATGTCTAAATATTATATTCAACTTCATATTTGTGTTTTTCTTATTGCTTTATGTATATAATTCTTCTTTTCTCATGTAGACAGTAAACTCCTACGGATTATTATATCACACATTATTATTATCACACAAAATCTAACAAGTATTCAAAATAGCAGATGCTCAACAAATATTGTGTTTTAATTAAATAAGTTGCACAAATAGCAAGATTCATTAACCACATATACTCTTCACTGCCAATGAAAATCTCTGGATTGTGAGCTTTTAATCTGAGTATCAATAAGCAAGCTTTAGGAATTCATGAGCTCCCTAAAATTACAAATTACATGCACAATAATTAAGGGCATGGGCTTTGGGATCATAAAAATCAGAGTATGAACCCCAGCTCTCCACTTACTAGCTCAGGTGCTTACACAAATTACTTGATCTTTTTAAGTTCAGAATCTTTATCTCAAAAATGAGGATAATAAGAGAGCATTCCTTATAGTGCTGCTATGAGGATTAAACGAAATAACACATGCAAAGCAGTTGGCAGAGTGCCCAGCATATCATAATTGATTATAATTATAATTAGTTTTTTGTGTAAATATGCATTTCTTTGCAAAGATGGCTCATAGCTTTCACTGAATTCTCAGAGGGTCAGTGACCCAAAAAAGGTTAAAACCACTGTTCTATATCAAGGACAAAACATTAGAAGAAAGTCAGCTATCATTCACTGATGAGTCAGTAAATTGGCAATGCAAATTTATTTATAGGCAAATATTTAATTGCTTCATTTAAAGGAAGTTACTAGTGTGTTAGCCACAGAACAGTAATTTTCAATAATGTTATTTAAAAATTTAATAAATGCATAAAATAGCTCTCCTATAACTTTGTAACTCAATGAACCCTTACAAATATGATTGTCTTCTTAGAATCAACTTTTTAAATATATGAAAAATGGTAATAGCATGAGAAAGTGTGACTACTTCAAAAAATAAAACAGGAATTTATATATATAGTCTCATTTCGACTATATAAAATATAGCATGCACAGATATGACAGCAAGCACTCGCTTCATAATGTTAACCAAGGCTACTACAGAGAGGACGGTTGTAAGGGTGTTTTTTTCTTCTTTATATATTATAAACTTTAAAAATGAATACAAACCACTTTTATAACCTGAGAAAAGGAAACTGAAGAACATACACACACACATGTACATTATTGGTGTGCTGATGTAGCAGTACCTTCTCTAGTGACAAGAGATATAATTTGTTCAAGATTGAGCATTATAGGCAACTGGGATAGGTCTACACAGCCAAATTCTCAGATGCTGCTTGATAGAGAGGAGGAAAATCACACATGAAAGAGGGGCGAGAGGCTCCTAGCTTCATGTAATATGCTGATACATCCACAAATTGATTATATGTACACACAAGAAGCCTCCCTTTAGAATCATTAATAAAAACCTTCTTTCTTTTGATATCATAAAAAAGGGTAAATATATGCAATTGTGGCTAAGTAGAACGAATGGATACATGGGCCACAATGGACAAGTCCCTTTGTGGGGACAAGTCCACAAAGGGACTTGTCTTTGGATTCCAGGATCCATAATAGGTTTTTGTTCTCTAAGTGATTCAAACTATTAATAGTGCCAAAGTTTCCAAAGAATCAGTAAGGAAATCAAGGCGCTTGTTCCACTAACACAGAACCACACCTTACCTTTGACCAACTCCTGTTACTTGGGGACTGAATCAAAGTTCCAGAGAAGCTGGCAAGGTGGCTTCCTCTTGGAAAACTTGTTCAGCTTAGCAGAGCCTCTGACCAGTACCAACTCATTCTCCAGAAAGCTTGGCTCTCCCCTAGAGCTCTACCCTGCCCTTGTCCAATGCATGGCAGGGACTCACAGAGTCTAATGTCTAATCATGCATGGTAGGGACTCACAAGAGTCTAAGCTGTTATCAGGGCCTGATTCTAAGATTCAATTTGCAAATGTGCAAAATCTTTCAGTGAGGAAATTGCCAACTCATTGAAGTGTATGAAGGAAATATTTTCATTTAAAAAAATTAAAAGGCCTGTAATGCCTAGCTACTTGGGAGGCTGAGGCAGGAGGATTGCTTGAGCCAGGAGTTCGAGGTTACGGTGAGCTATGATCATGCCACTGTACTCCAGCCTGGGTGACAGAGTGAGACCCTGTCTCAAAGAAAAAACAAATTAAAAGGAGGTGTACAAAGTTGTAGGAAAGAAAGCATATGGTCAGTAAAGGTACGAGAGGAGAAAGAAAATCACTAATAAACTTACTTTACCTGCCAAATATCCCACAAACCTTCACATTTTCATACACACATAAATCTATGAGATGTGGTAATCATTTTTAAAACAATATTAATTTTTCAAAAATATTCTTAAAATGTACATTTTTAATAATCTTCACATTTAATGAAATTAAGTTACCAGAGGGGAAAAAGGAAGGATTCCACTAATTTCAAAAATACTTTCTAGGGTGGTAGGGGCAATGTATGTAACCCTAACAATATCTGTACCCCCATTATATGATGAAATAAAAGCAAAAAAAAATACTTTCTAGACTTCTTGAAGGCTAATCTTAAAATTAAGAAACTCTGTCACATAGAAGGGGAAAGAAAAAAAATTTTTTCACTTTAATTTTCTGGTACATTCATGTGTGGCTGTAGCAAACAAAATACATAACAGAGCACAGAATACTAAATTAGAACAAAACGGTAGAGTTAGAGTTGGAAGGGGCTTTGAGAAGTCAAAACGACCGCATTAGTCTGTAATTTACATATATAGATAGAACACTTGGGAGTTTAATCAAAAGCAGGCTATAAGAAACAATATAAAACTAATTTTTCTGAATCTGTGCAAAATGTACACAGAACAAAAATGGTTTTCAAAGGAAGCTGAGCAACAAGGTAAAATACATTTCACAAAAGTGAAACTAATACACTGTCTGGCAAGTAGGTAAAATAGCAATTTGGAAAGGAAAACATAATTTGCTCAAATAAGAGGAAGGCAAAAAGACAATCTTTAAAATGTTACTGAGAGGTCCTCAGATAACATCAGTATACTATTGCTCCCAGCAAACTTCCAGCTCAGACAATGGACAAGCCGGTATCACCTATTCTTACTGAATGTACTGGGGATTTGGTTTAGGCCAAAATGCCAGATAAGTAAGAAAACTCAGTACCCCAAAGACTAAAGTAATACTAGATATTTGTTTATATCTTAAGATCATGTCAGGTCACATGTGTTTTTTGTGGAATTGAAAAAAATAGGAGCTGTTGTTGCTGTATTAACATAATGGTTTCCTGGTATCTAGCTCCCTGGAGCAACAGATAAGCGCTGTGCTAGACTACGAAGTGTGGCTCTGGGGAAGCCAAAGCCTTCTTGCATCACTTCACAGTGGCTCCACTAAGCTAATTACAGAGAGGAGTTGATGGACTCCATAGGGAATCCACTCCAGGCCCTGCTGGTCAGAGAAAGGTCGGCCAGAACATAAGGAAGTAAAAATGAAAAAGAACAATGTCAAGTAGAGAGAAAAGGATGGGGAGGAGGTGGAAAGGGAAAGCTCCTTGGAGATTCAACTGACTATGCTTGTGTAGGCATGCTTGTATGAATATGTGATCATAAAAATTAGCTACCATTAATTATCTAGGGCATGACTCTATGATGTAAATTATTTATTTTTTATATGTTAAATATGTAACTCACTAGATCTCCCACTTCAAAAAGGGTAGCAGGTTGAGGAAGTTGTGCCTATAGTTAACAATACTGTACTGCACACTTAAAAATTTGTTAAAAAAGAAGATTTCATGTATGTGTTCTTATCACAATAAAAAATAAACAAAAAGAAAAATAAGTAAGTTGTAGACTTATAGAAAATATCCACAAAACATGTCTGACAAAGGACTTGTATCTAGAACATATAATGAATTATTACAACTCAATAATAATAATAATTAAAAAACAATTGAAAATAGGCAAACATAGAGCAGACACTTCACAATGGAAAATATATAAATAGCCAATAAGCATGTAAAAAGTGTTCCCACGGTGGAGTAATGGCAGCAAGATGGTGGAATAGGAGGTCCTCCACATTTATCCCCACATAGCAACAATAATAATTTTACAGTCATCCATAGACAAAAATGCTTTTTGTGAAAGTACTGTGAAATCCCGGGGGAGCCCAAGAATAAAGAGAGAACTTTTGAGAGGGCCTAACTGTGCTTAGGTGGCAGATTTGTCAACTGTTTCCAGTCCTAGAAACAACCCTGACATCCTGTGGACATGGCCCTAGCCCCATTTGGCCTTGGCTAATCCTGCTATCAAAACTATCAAGAAAGGAACCAGTAGGAGTCATGCCCACTTGTGGCTTGAGTGATATCACTGCTGACTTTGGTTTCAACTCTGGACCCTGAAAAAACACCGAGATTCAACTCCAGCCCATCTCAGCAGTCTGAGAGCAGCCCTGCCCACAGAGAGATTCAGGGGGAGACATGCACTCAGGTTCTGGGGCAAGACGGCTGACCTCAATTCTATAGTAAATCCTGAGAAGGCCTTGAAACTTGACTCTAGGTCCTCTCAACTGCCATCTGAGAGTAGTCTTTACTACAAAGAGACTCAGAGGGAGACATACTTATCTGTGCCCCCCAGAAGCAGGCCTACAGATCTTGGTCTTGGCAGTGAACCCTGAAGCAGCTCTGTGACTCAATTCCAGTCCCTCTCAGTCACAGTCAGGTACAAGTGCTGCCTTTCTATAGACCCATTCAGTGACCTAGCAATAGCCCTCCTAGTGAACTGGAAGAAACCACACTCATCAGTGCACCTATTAATAAGTCTGCCATCTGTGGATCCTGAAACAAACTCTCATCTCCTTCCAACCTATAAACCAAGGTCCTGGAGGCAGTCCAGGCCACCTATGGGTCAGGAAGGATCCATAGCTGCTAGAGTCCATAGTTGTAGTCTTGCCTACCGTGGACCCCACTGTGAAACCAGCAGCAACCATGTAACCAGCTCCAATCCCACTCAACCACTATCCTGATGGAAATCTCATTGGCAAATGAACCTGTTATGGTTGGATGTTTTTGTTCCCTTCAAAATTCATGTTGAAAATCTCCAATGCAATCAAATTGGGAGGTGTGGCCTTGGGGAGGTGATTGAATGATGAAGGATCTGCTCATGAATGGGATTGGTTACACTTATAAAAGGGTTTGATAGAGGGAGTTCATCCTTTCTTGTTCTTCCACCTTCTACCAGGTGAAGACATGGTGTTCCCATCCTCTAGTGGATGCAGCATCAAGGTGCCATCTTTAAAGCAAAAAGCAGCCTTTACCACACCACATGTCATCTGTAAGTAGAAGTTAATTCTGCGGAGTGCAGCTGCCGTGCCCGGCCCCTCTTGCCAGGGCCTCCTGCGGCTTCCTGCATACTGGACAGGGTGGCTGTATGGTCTAGACTGTGATCTGGGGGGTTTTTGCTGTACAAATTTGTTTAAAAGAAAAAAAAAAACTAACTCATTGAATTATCTTGCAGTGGTGTGTTTGATTCTTTTTTAGACTGGCTTCAGTATTGTGCAATCTAAAAATAAGTAACTTAAGTAACTTAAACTTACATAAATCTTGAATTGTATAAACAAACAAACAAAAAAAACAACTGAACTTGTTACCAAACAACTGAACTTGTTCATGCCTTGATCTTGGACTTCCCAGTCTCCAGAACTGTGAGAAATAAATTTCTGTTGTTAATAAATTACCCAGTCTCAGGTATTTTGTTATAGCAGCACAATCATATTAAGACAGGACCCAAAAAGAGAAGACTTCTATCTGCTTAAACAAGTCTGTAAAAGCTGGAAGAGGTGTTTGCTCCTTCAAATACCTAGACACCAATGCAAGGCTAAACAGATAATAAACAAACAAACAAACAAAATAAGCAAAATAAGCAAAATTACACTATCAAAAGAAACGAATAAACATCCAGTAACTAACTCCAAAGAAATGAAGACCATTTAATGGACTGAAAAATAATTTAAAATAATCATCTCACAGAAGCCTAATGAGATGCAAGAAAGCAGACAACTGTGTTGGAAGGACAACTAAAATGAAATTAGGAAAACAATGCATGAACAAAATAAGAAATTTAATAAACTGAAACCATAAAAGGGATCCAAACAGAAATAATGGAGCTGAAGAATATAATGACAGAACTAAAAAATTCAATATGGAGTTCCAACTGTAGACTTGATCATGCAGAAGAAAGAATTAGTAAACTCAAAGACAGGTCATTTAAAATTAGCCAATTAGAGAAATACAAAGAAAAAAGTATGAAAAATGGTGAAGAAAATAAAAGGTATTTGTGGGATACAATCAAACATATGAATATATGAATTATAAGAATCCCAAGAAAATGGAGGAACAAAAAGCTTATTTAAAGAAATACTGTCTGAAAACCCAAATCTTGGGAGCAATGTTAACATTCACAATCATGAAGCTCATAAGATCCCATACAGGACCAACTCAAAGAAGACTATCACAGACATATTAAAATCAAATTGTTGAAAGTCAAATAAAAAGAGAGAATCTTGAAAGCAGAAAGAGAAAAGAGCCTTGTCAAATAAAAGGGAACTTTTATAAAGCCATCAATAGTCATTTCATCCAAAATCTTGCAAGCTAGGATGGAATGGGATGACATATTCAAACTAGTGAAAGGAAAGAAAAACAAACAAACAAAATCCTTGATAACAAAGAATACTATGCCCAGCAAAGTTGTCCTTCAAAATTGAAGGAGAGATAAAGATAGTCCCAGACAAGCAAACCTGAAGCAATTCATTTGTACCAAAAGACTTGCCTTATAAAAAATGCTAAAGGAAGTTTTTCAAGTTGAAAAAAACAACAGTAACTAACAACATGAAAGTATAAAACTCACTGGTAAATGTAAATACATAGACTAATTCAGAATACTAACGAAGCAGGTGAGAGACCTATATAGGGAGAACTATGAAACGCTGAGAAAAGAAATCACAGAAGATGTAAACGGATGAAAAACACTACCATGCTCATGGATTGGCAGAATCAATATTGTTAAAATGTCCATACTACCTAAAGTGATCTACAGAATTAATGCAATCCCTATTAAAATATCATCATCATTCTTTACAGATCTAAAAAGAATAATTCTACACTTTATATGAAACCAGAGAAGACCTCGTACAGAAGCAATCTTGAGCAAAAATAAAAAGTTGGGAGGAATCAGTCTACCACACTTCAAGGTTTACTACAAAGATATAGTAACCAAAATGACATGTGGCACAAGAACAGGGATATAGACCTTTGGAACAAAACTGAGAACCCAGATATAAAACCATCCTCATATTGTCATCTAATCTTTGACAAAGCAGACAAAAATATACAAATGGGAAAAGAATCTCTATTCAATAAATAGTGCTGGGAAAACTGGATAACCACATGCAGAAGATTGAAACTGGATCCCCATCTCTCACCTCACAAAAATCAACTCATGATGGATAATTGACTTAAAACTAAGGGGTGAAACCTTAAGAATTCTAGAAGAAAATGTTGGGAAAACTCTTATAGACATTGGCCTAAGCAAAGAGTTTATGAAGAAGACCCCCAAAGCAATCACAGCAGCAACAGAAATAAATGGGACCTGATAAAATTGAAAAGCTTCTGCACAGCCAAGGACACTATCATTAAAGCAAATAGACAGCCTACAGAATGGGAGAAAATATTTGCATGCTACACATCTGATAAAGGGCTGATAAAAAGAATCTATATAGAACTAAGAAAATTAATAAGAAAAAGTCAAACAACCTCATCAAAAATTGGGTCAAGGACATGAACAGAAACTTTTCAAAAGAAGACAGGATAATGGCAAGCAAACATATAAAAAAGTACTCAACATCTGTAATCATTAGGGAAATGCAAATCAAAACTACAGTGAGATATCAGTTAACTCCAGTCAGAATGGTCTTTATCAAAGAGTCCCAAAACAACAAATGCTGGCATGGATGTGGAGAGGTAGGAACACTCTTACACTGCTGGTGAGATTGCAAATTAGTACAACCCCTGTGGAAAACAATTTGGAGATATCTCAAAGAACTGAAAATAGAAATATCATTTGATCCAGCAATCCCACTACTAGGCATCCATCCAAAGGAAAAAAAGACACTCAATAATAAAGACAGCTGTACTCGAATGTTTATGGCAGCACAATTCACAATTGCAAAGATGTGGAAACAACCCAAGTGCCCATCGATACGTGAGTGGATTAGTAATGTGGTATATGTATACCATGGAGTTCTACTCAACTACAAAAAACAATGATGAACTAACCCCCATTATATTATCCTGGATAGAGATTGAGCCCATCCTTTGAAGGGAAGTATCACAAGAATGGAAAAACAAGCACCACATCTACTTGCCATCAAATTGGTACTAACTAATCAACAGTAAGGTGCTCACATGGAAGTAATATTCATTGGGTGCCAGTCAGGTAGGGGGTGTGGCAGAGGTGGGTAAACTCAAAACTGCTGGGTGTGGAGAGCACTGTATTGGGGAAGGACATGCTTGCAGCTCTGGCTTGGGTGAGGCAAAGGCATTATAGGTAACCAAAATGTTTGTACCCCCACAATATTCTGAAATTTAAAAAAAAAGAATCCCATAATACTGTAATAGTGAGTAAATCATTTTTAATTATATTATAAAAGTTAAAGAAAAATATTAAAAATATTTATGAATCTAATAAATCATTAATGAATATGTGATTATAAAAGAGATAAAGTGTGACATCAATAACATAAAATGGAAGGTTGAAATTAAGTTGTTACCAGCTTAAAATAGAATATTATAACAATAAAATGTCTTATGTAAACCCTGTGGTAACCTCAAAGAAAAAACACTAGTAGATAAAAGAAGATAAAGATAAAAGGAATTATAGCATACCGCTAACAAAAAATTCAACAAATCATAAAGGAAGACCGTAAGATAAGAAAAGAACAAAGGAACTACAAAATAATCAGTAAACACCAAAAACAAAATGGCAATAGAAAGTTTTCACATATGAAGAATTACTTTCAATGTAAGTAAATTAAATTCTTCAATCAAAAGATATAGAGTGGTCAAGTGAATAAATATTAGGATCCAACGACATGCGGCCAACAAGAGACTCACTTTAGCTTTACGGACACACATGGACTGAAAGTAAAGCAAAAGAAAAAGGCATCCCATGTAAATGATAACTAAAAGAGAGCAGAGATGGTTATACTTATATCAGACAAAAATATAGACTTTCAGTAAAAATCTGTCACAAGAGACAGAGAAGGTAACTATATGACAATAAAGAGATCAATTCACCATGAGGACATAACAGTTGAAAATATAATAACAGTTGTAAATACATATATTTGTGAAGCACATATTAATAGAGATGAAGGGAAAATAGGTAACAATACAATAATAGTAGAGGACTTCAATACCACACTCTCAAAAATGGATAGATCATTCAGACAGAAAAGAAATAAGGAAACAGCAGACTTGAACAATACTGTAGACCAGCTGAACCTACCAGATATATACAGAACATTCCATCCAACAGTAGCAGAATATACGTTCTTCTCAAGTGCAGAGAGAATATTTTCCAGGATAGATCACATGTTGATCTAAAACAAGTCTTCCACCTGTTTACATCCTCTGCTATTTCCTTCTTCAGTGTTTCATAGTT